>CM062819.1:1569731629-1570387114 GCA_031772625.1 Pinus tabuliformis | reverse complement strand
TTAAAAATAAATAACTATATAAAACATTTAAATAAATGTCGACTCATAAAAAAATTTGCAAGTGAAGAAATTGGATCTCTCCCGATTTTCCGTATTTAAAGATGATCTATGCTTGTTTCTAATTCATGGTAGGGAAAATGTGTATTCCTTCCATATTCAATATACACACTTGACAAAGAAAAACATTAATAACAAAAACAAATCATATAAACATTTTAATTTGAACAAGATCATAAATAATATTTTAATGCATATAAATTAACCACAGACATCAAAAACACTGCCTTTATCATACATCTCAAGTTCTTAAATTTAAATACTCATAAGAATGAACTAAATTATATATATATAAATATATATATATAATATATATATATATATAACATGCAACAAGATTCTTAACCATGAAGATTCATCCTAACTTTATCATGAGATTTTTAATCTATAAATATGCTTTGTTATAATATCATGGACCAATACCATGACTTGTCAATAGTATAAACCATAGCTTATTTTTACACGACACTTGTTCATATGCCATTTTTTAATTACTAAATATAATTAAAAAGGAAAAAAAGACATAATTACTTCAAAAATAAATCTTAATCCTTGATTTGTATATACTACTAAGAATATTCTAAAATATTCCATGAAGATTAAATCCCTACCATCTACCTAATAATTATTGACAAGTTAATAGAAATTCTGGAAGCCCTATTTTAAAATAAACATGCCTATCAACATAGTTAAAATAAATTTACGTTAATTTTAATAATATCATTAAAATATTTTAACATGATTATTAGTTAAATCACAATTTTAATTACTTAAATTATATTTTTAAAACATTAAACTATCCGTTAAATACTAGTGACACTCAAAGTGAATAATATTTTTGTTTTTATCAGTATTATAATATATATAAAATTTAATATTAGAAAATAATAAAATTTATTATAATTTAATTATAATATTATTTTAAAAATAAAATATTATAAATGATTGACAAAAAAAAGTGAACGATATTTTTGTTTTTATCTATATATGTATTTTGAAAATAATAAAATTTATTATAATTTAATTGTAATATTATAATAGTATTTTAAAAATAAAATATTTTAAATTAATAATAATAATAATAAATAATGTTGATATAATTTCCATTAGTTCAATCACTACATGTTGAATTTATATTACTTAATTTTTTTTGTCATGGTTTCTAGTTTTGTTATTTTAATAAACTTCGAGAACAAAATCTTATTCTTTGTATGGAATATAAATATATTTTCTCATTAAAAAGAAAAAATAAAATTCTAATTTTAAAATTACCAAATTAATATGTAAGAACTTTTTGTTTTTTGGGTTGGAGTATGATTTAAAAATTCTTTTGCTTGGCTAAGAGCCCATTTTCTTATGGTTAACCATAAGGACTAGAGACATTTAACAGGAGTGAAAGCCTGCCCCCTTAAGGATCACTAACCAGTAATTCTAGGTGATGTGATTTTCCTTGAATAACAATGATGAATCAACTTGCATGGCTCGACTGTCCCCACTACTGGATTTTTTTTTTTTTTTGTAAATCAAGATTCTATTCATTCTTCCAAAAAAAGGTACAACAATAGCAAAATGCAAGCAGTCTCACCCCGACTAGGTTTGTTGACTACCACGATATGCATATGACAAAGAAACAAAAAAACATCTAAAGACACAGTCCACAACTTAGGAAGCTAAAAGCACCAGTAAACACATGTAACCATGCTAGTCATTAGAAGTGATGGAGGCTGGGTTGTCCAGAGTTGTTCTTGGAGGACGAGGAAGGCAAAAGGAGCATTGAACGTGTTCTTCGAAGTGGGCCATCCAAGCCTCCAACTTCTCTACTTTCTTAGATAATATATTCTGGCCTCGCCAGACCACCACTACGCACTCTTGGACATGGCATTGAAAGTAGTGCATTTTATTCAAAGTGGCAATGAGCTCTGCATGCTCCTCTCGCCTCATCCACTCTGAGGTTTCCAAGTGTTCAAGTACCATTTGAATCAAATCTCAACAGTGCTCTAAACACTAATCTTGTCTCTGACTGCGTCCTAAATTACGAGCCTTCCCTTGTTGCCCTGAACCTTCGCGACGAATCGTCCCACCCTGTTGTTGGCTCTGTGGGGTGCAACTCCCACGACTAGCCATCGAGCCACCATGACAACGACCACCACATGCCTCAGAATCCACCCGACCAGAACGACCCGCCTTGTTGCCACCGCGACCACCAGAGACCACTCGTCCCGTGTGACCTGCAATAATACCACCCTGCCCAGAGCTACTGGTTGCCATTTCCATCTGCGAGAGAGACACACAACCCCCCGAGTTTCCTGAATTGGGCTTAAGCTGCGAAGAGGAATGAGCAAAACAGGAAGTCAGATGTATTATGACCAACCCTACACTACTTGGATGAGTTGAAGCTGACGAATAGGTGACTTCACGAACCTCAACTGTCGTCAAGGAGAAACTCCCCACCTTTGTCGGCAGGACCACAACCAACCAACTGAGAATGAATGTAAAGAACCACAATTCCAACCCAACAATGAGGACCTGACTCTACAATTCACAGTTCCTCTCCCTGAATAGGATCCCCGCTAATCAAACCACCCAAAATCTAGCACACATGCTCGACAGACATCGCTTGACCTTGTGCGACCCCAAGAGGGGACCACTAAAGGTAGCGAGCCAAATTTCGCTCCAGCGCGAGGGGGATGCTACTAGACCCCAACAAGACCAACAAAACAAAACCAGAGCTAGAACTTGGCCAAATCCTTCCCTGTGTGTGATGACCATAAACCGAATACCAAACTGACAATTAACAAGAATGCACACCCATAATTGGAGGAGGGGATGCTGGCGACGAAGACGCCACCTCTCCTAGATAAGGTGCCCTCGGAAACAATCTCTCCCTTGCTCAAAGCTCAAACTACATTTACCATAACAAGACCAAACCCATAATGTCTGATAGCAAACCTCGCCACCCTCCATAAATCGTTGATGGATGCCACCGCCAATGAGTTTCAAGATTGATTGAAGTCTCACAAAAGCTACATTACCATCTCCTGTACACAAGGTGCATTGAGAGGATGGAGAGGCCGGTTCTCATACTTTAGCCATGCAGTATTCATGAATGCCCATGTGTTACCTCAATATCGTCGTTAACTTAATCAATCACCCCATCAAAAAAATAACTTTTTATTTTGTAATATATATATCTACACATATACACACTCTTTAACATGAAATTATAATTTTTATAAAGATATATATTCTAAATCATTAAATATACTCGAACCATATTTATATTTATTATAACTATATTTTAATGTTTTATCAATTTATATCCCTCAAACTTATCTTCACTTCCTAATATCACATGGCCATTCTTCTCAAAGTGTCTTCACCTCGTAATATCACATCACTATCCTTTTCACCGTAATATGTGAAATGACATTGTTGGGTTAGAGGTTATTTTCCCTCGTATCTTAGTATATTATGCCATTTTTCATCACACTATGGAGAGGGAGGGATAACGCTATAAATAATATTTAAAGAAAATGAATAAAGGGAAGAGAAGCTACTACCTTCGCGTGTAGTTGATAAAATATAATTTATCATGATGCTGATAAGAGATAATATATTTTATTAATTTACATCTTGATTGATTGATTTAATTTATTGGATATTTATTAAAGAATAATAAAAATAAAAAGAATTTATATGATTAAAATGAGATGTTATTTGAAAGTATATGATTTTATTATTATAATTTTAGTAATGTTATTTTGAGGTATTGATTTTTTTTAGATGTTATCTAAGTTGAAATTGTCTTTTTAGTCTTAGAGTAAGACTTAAAAGTACTAATGATTTGTTAATAGCTTATTTTCCTAAGATGTAAGGAATAAGTTAATGAACCTATCCCCTAAAACCATATATATCAAAGAATCCCTGCCAAAGCCGCATAAAGACTATGCAACTATACATCATTCCGAAATGCATAATTAAATACTCAAATACTCAATATCGATATAACATTTAGCTCTTATAAGTCCAAGAATTGAGCCAACCACACCTTTGGGTCCACGAACCAGGTATCACTACGATCCTACAAAATAATATTAAATGAATGTAAGGGAAAATCACTATAAGGAGTGATCACTTATCAAACCACTAGAAAAACCTTCATTAGTGTTTCCCTAGAGCAGGGCTCACAAACTCATAATTAATCTCAAGAATCCAACCCAATGTATTCAAGAATAATTAAAATGGCTCATAACAATTAAATCTACATGTGGTGGAGGGGTTCTTAGTCTTGCAACACCTCTAAATCCCATGGGATTGTGGTGTGTAAGATTCTTAATACCACCATTTGTTAGTGATTGCAACAAAAACTATATAGTGGTGCCAACCCTCATGCAAGGATCTTACTACCACCTTTAATTGGTGATCACAACAATAGTAATGGTGGTGTCATGCTCTACAAATATCTTACCACCACCTTTAGCTAGCGATGACAACCACAACTGTAGTGGTGTCTTGTAACTTAGACCTAAAAGAAAATAATACAAGGAGCTAGACATACAAAGATTAAGTACCCCCTCATATTGTAGTTACACTCCCAACCCCTTAATCCACATAGATATAGTTAACATAGGCGAAATTATTCCAGAATCACCAATATCGGAGCACAAGTACCTCCACAATACAAATATCCTAGAGGAAATTCCCTATGTGGTAGCCCCCAATAAGAGGTAGGTAGTTGATTTAATTATTCCAAATCAAGTAACACCCTCCAATATTTTGTCTCTTGGTTTCCCCCTATTAATGCAAGGGAAAATTTGGTATTGAGAGTGACTTTACAAGTTTCCAAAACTAGGAAAAAGTTAAATAAAACTCTTTCTCCTTATACAAGGTTATTTTCACAAAAAAATTCCCATTTCCCAGGTTTCATGGGCACAAAGATATCATAGTCATCATCATTGAGGCAACAACATTTCCCTTGAGTGCATTTCCCCATTATCCACCAAAATCTTAACTGTAACAAGTTAGTTCATCCAATGTACCAATGCGTATATGAAACATCATCATCATACTCAATCTCACCATAATATGAAGTGTATTAATGACAAAACATCTTGTACATATATACATCATAATAATGCATTTGGCATATGCATATATCATGAATCATAAGATTAAGCATATCAATGGAAAGGTATCTAGTACATGCATACATCATTGATCATATGATAACAAGGGAATGATATTTTAAATTATCATCAAAGGTCATCACAACTGTCATAAAAAATACCAATGCTTCATAGCCATTATCAAGAATATTTAAAGATATCATTAATAAAATCATAACTCGTCACAATTTAGGCAATCACAAAGGTGTCTAGGTCCATCCTACTTAATCATAAGTAGAAGCAAGAAAAAGGGGATGGTGATTCAAAAAAATATATCCTATTATTCAAACAAAGGCATAAATACATCATGACATATTATATAAACATCATATCAATTAAGGTCATCCATCATAAACCATCAAGGATATATTCACAAAGTCATATCTCTTTCCTTGTTAGGTAAATTTCCAACAAGAAATCTTCTTGATAGATGAGTCCAACTAACTATATAAAACACTCAAAGTCTATTCAATCACTTAAAACTAAGTTTAATAAGAATTACTAAAATAGGGACACATCATTTATTACCAAGGTACATTTTTTTTTGAAAGTTAATTTTTTTATTGCCTTAGAATATCATCAAAACAAAGTGCATCATCTATCCAATCATAGTTTAACCATTTCCTTCCGTAGGTTGTTTCAATCTGCATTGAGGGAAACCATATATTTTATACTACCTACGTGAAAAGAAAATAGTCCAAAACATATATAACAAAATAAACCTAACTACTATAATATTGTAATGCAAAAAATTGTTAGTAAACATTGTAATCATTCAAGAGTCATAAGATGTAACAGGTGCAGGGTCCTTGGTATTAGATCTTGGAGGAGCAAGGGGGCTAACTTCACACTACAAATGACTTTCTAGATGTTCAAGCCTTGCTTCCAGTCTTTCTAAGTAAAAGCATTTATTCCTCTTAGCCCATTTTATGTCTTTTAGAGAAGAAAGAATGTTGTATCTCTCCTCTTGTTTTTCTTTTAAGACGCTGCCAAGTAGATTCTTCATTTGCAAATGAAGATATATGGAATTGAAATTCTATTTTCTTTGTCCCTTTTTATGACTAGGGCTAGGAAACTAGTGAGAAATCTCTTCCAAAATATTCATATGAGAAAAATCTTGGTGGTCCATAACAACCAAAGACTCTGGGTTACAAATCTCATTGCAAGTTTTAGGGGCAAAAACGAAATAGAATGTGGTAGTTGCTTCCTGAGCTTGTTGTTGGGCTCATTTCTTGCCCTGGGAGCCCTGACTTCCCTCGCCCCTATGACTATCCATACACTGCCTCGACATATTTCATAGAGGGTTCACTTTCCCAAGCTCCTTACAAAGATAAATCTTAACATGTATATATAAGATAAAATAGACTAAGCCGAGCCTGCAAAAGAAATGTAGCAACAAAATGCTAGAATGTAGGCCCAAAATTGGATAAGTGGAAACCAAAATAATGGACACCCCACTATAGACCAGAAGCAACACTATATTTTTGATTGTAAATTTCCCCTAGAGTACCAAAACCACACTAGAATATTAATCTCTAGACCTCCATGACCACTAAAATTCCTACCAATATAATTGACAAAACAAAAGAAGAGAGGATGTAGAAACTCCCATATCAATGTGTTTGCAAATGCACCAAAACTTGTAGACATGCAAACATATTGGACAATAACCACCCACCAACACGATAAACCATAATATAAATAATCAAATAGCTAAGGCCAATCAACTTAATACCATATATATTAGTAGAGAAAATGAGGGCACTAGAATTACCCTTCTCAGAGTGGCTATTGAGCCACTAATGCTTAAGAATAAAAAAAATGGCGAAGATGACCACCACTTGCTAGCCTGAGGATGCCACCCTTGCTAGAATCTCCCCCATCTCTCCACGCCCACTCTAGACCCCCTGAATTCCACTTCTCTGCCACTAGACTTACACCCCCCACAGACTCCTATTTTCCCAAAATCACATGCCAATTCACCTTCACTCACACAGAAAGGAACCAAAGTACACTCCACCACTTCCAATTCCACGTCAATGGAAATTTCCTCAAGCATACACTCTTAAATTTTCCAAAAGTAGACTGCCATAACTACAATGTCCCAACTATCTTTTATCTAAGCTGAAGCTGAGTGAGAGACAAGAAACAACACTGTCATTGCGGGGATAAGGCTTCTATGCAATATTCCCATGGAGACATTTCCTTTTCGCTACCTTGCCTGCTCTAGAGAGGGGTCTGAACCACCTTTGTTACTCTTCCATTTCCATCATGTGAGGTTTAAAATTAGGTCTAGAATAGAAATAACCCACTCCATTTTCTTTTGTAGCAATCACATGCACACACATGTGGGGGATGTTAGGTCCTATAATTTATAGGATCAATGATCATTGAGTATTTGCTCTCAGTATTTCAGATTGTAAATAATATAGCTTTCTACAAAAGATTTCCAAAAAAAATAGAAAAAAGAAAATAAAAAATGAAAAGAGGGTATAAATACAATAAAGAAGAAAAATAAAAAGAAAAGAAATGATAAATCAACCCCACAAAAAAATGAAAAAAAACTGAAAGTGATGCTAGCTTAAGTGCCACTACTAGCGTTCTGGCTTTGTAAAAGAATAAATTTGTGAAATTGTGTGCAACTTGTTTAAAATGCCACAATCCCTTTCTGCTTGATACATACAGCTTAATCATGCTCAATTTGTTTTCAATTTATGTTAATTAGGTTAGAGTGAATAACTTAACAAAAAAATTTAATATTGGTTAAGGCTAGATAGGTAGAATAGGGGAATAATGTTAATCCAACTGTTTAATCTGGATTAATTTAGTTGATTAGATTAGTCTAAAATTTGAAATAAATAGTCCTTAACTCTTAGAATAAAAATTGAAGGGGTTTGCATACTCAAATGCACCCACATTTTTTTTCAGATAAAATTAGAATAGGTAAATGAATATTTTTATGTAATAAGTCTGAAGTATTCCCTTATCCAAAGTCTTGGACCTTGGGTTATGTTTTATGCGCCCGAAACATTTGGCGAGGTCATCCAGTTTTAACCTCCCCACACTTCATGACCACCCGATCATTCATCGCATAAATCCGATGGCACACGATTATTTTCGGACCCGCCCAAAGTGATAACACTTAACAATAGGGGCGTTTGAAAAGTGGTTTATCGCCCCCCGACTTGTCGCCACCAAGTGATTTCAGACCCCCCTCCATAAAATAGATAATGCCACCCCCCCTCCGAAAGCGGTATTGTCTTCTCGCCTACCTTGACTTCCCGCCATATGTCACGTCCATGTCTCGTCGCAGCTACCACTCCTGTCGCGCCACCTCTCCCTATCCCCGTCACTCCTGCCAATGGTCCCACTCCACTCATCTGCCAATCCCCAGCTGCCACGTCTGAGACCGTTGTAACCTCCATAAATCCACTACCCATTTTCCCGTGCCATTAAAGGAGTTAATGACCTAAAAAGACCGTTAATCCAATGGTTAAGGCCATTTCACAATAAATAAATGTGAAATTCACCACTGCGATTAAACTTTTCTTTCCTTGCTCATTCAATAGTGTTCCTGTCCCTCTGTGCTCTAATCTTGCCGCAACATTTCCATTGCCTATCATTCATAATTGACTAGGGTCTGCCACTCTGAATTCCTGCCATTATTGGACACACAATGATTCCCTGCTGTTGCAATCTTCAATTCTTAATTCTGCAACCACCATGGCACCTAAAACTGCCCCCGTAATCAATCTAATGCTTACTCCCCCTATCGACTTAGACCATACCCCAATCACAGACAGAGATTACAAAATCGCCGAAACATAATGTGAATTCGACTTGTTCGAATTGCGCTGCTAGTTTTAGGATAATTTCCTGGACCAATCTGATGAGATACACCTCTGGCAATCCAAAATCCCTCTGTTTGATGTTCCCCAATCCTATCATTTTTCAGATTTCTTTCTAAGATGCCAATCCTCTTACCTTGCAAGAAAGAGGGAAATTATCTCCCCAAATGGTGAAATTCTCTTCACCATCACAATTGAAAACATTAATCAAATGCTGCAGGTTCCCCACTGTGATTCCCTCTCCCCTTTCTCCATTGAATCTCTCAGAGAAATTTACTAGAAGTTAACTTTCCCCTAGAGAGCTCCCATATTTTAAATCTTCCTCCTTGAAGACTCTCAACTCCCTAAGAAAAATCCCACATATCCCTCTTGTATGTTCCCTCAAAGGATAAGACAAATTATCTCTGTTTTGTCTTCCATTCTTGGCTATTATTCAAATGTGTGGGTATATGAGCCTATTCTAGGATTTTTGTCCACCCTTTCTTCAGAAGAAGGACCATGAATCATCTTTGACTATGGTCACTTCTTATCAAATGTAATTCATGAACAATTCCTTCAGTTTTCAACTGAAGGAATGTTCAGATATTCATCAATTCTAGTGTATATGTTTATGTTTTCCAAACAGATAAGTTTCCATTCTCAGTGCCGAAACTTGATTAGCAAGGAGAGCCCCAATCAATTGTTTTTTGGACTTCCTTAGTCAGAAAAAAATCACAGGAATATAGCTTCTTAGAGTTCATAGACCAATTTGTATATCTAGCCACTTGTTTGTTAAGTGGCCAATAGGTTCCAAGGATCAGTGAAGAAATTCAGAAGGTTCTGCAACTCAATGAACATGTTAAAACAGGGGATTGGTACCTTTACCAATCATTCACAGAGATTAGAGTGTATGGTTCAGAGCTGCCACCATACAAACTGCCCAAATATTTTCCAATGAGAATATTTGCCTTGGAATACACCAGGAAAATAATTCATTCAGATAACATCCATTTTGTGGTAGCCAAGAAGAAATCACAGTTCCGGATCAAGACACAAGTCAGACCCTTCATCTGCAACAATAGAACAGTAGGAGAGGAAGCAGACCTCCTACTGAAACAAGTGAAATTTCCTCTGAGTTTCACTTGGTCTTATGACTCCTTTGGGGTAATTTCCAAGTTGGGAGTGGAACAAAAAGCTACACCAGATGTGCACACTCAGAGGACTGAAATAGAAAAGTATATGAACCAACACACTTGGGTGGAAAACACATTGTAGGAGGTCGAGGAGAAGGTACTTTCCAAGATAGCTTCAAACACTCCAATACCTAAAGAGAAAACATATAAGAGAGAAAGAGAGTATGATTCTCCAATCGCCGAAGTCTCAACTAAGGAATTTAAAATATATACTAAGAAGCTTAAAGCAGGGTTCGGTTCTAAAATAGAATTTCCAGCACTGGAGGATACACAAGGCACTATTTTGCTCAGGTTTGAAGACTTTCAATATGGAAAGTGGTACTATAGAATATCCATCATCTTTCTCAGTTACAAAATATATTCCAGCTACTGTCCCTCAGACACCAGAAACATCTATAGAGAAGAGACATGTGGAATTTTTTCAAATATACAAGGAAATCAAGCAGAGGAATGAGGCCATTCATGATAACATATCAACTCAGTTAAGAAAGAAATCCTCCTCCATTCAGCACATACTGATCTCAACATATGATATGGAGAAGGGAAGAATGTATATGACATTCTTGCAGGCCCAGGTCTCTTAACCAAAGTCAGAAGCAGATTTCAAACATACCACTTTTGAATTTGAGGAAAAGGATGTCCATCCTTTGGATCAAATAGATATGCATAGGAAAGCATGAGAGATAATGTATTCTACTTTCACACAGACTGCTATCACTACCTCAAAACTACAACTTACTCTAAATAATGTGCAGTCTCAGCTCAAATTGGAGAAAATATCCTCACTTGCCAAAGGTACCAGAATCAAATACTTGGAGGAAATGGTGGTCAAAGCCGGCCTTGATCCAAACAATTCAAAATCTATCGAGGAGATAATTAGAAAGAAGAATGCTGACATTGCAGCATTAAAGAAGCAATTGAAGCTGCTAGCAACAGAAGACCCATGGGCCAAGGAACTTGGAGAGACAAAGCTACAAAAGGAAGAGATGCTAAAACTTATAGTGGAGCAAGGTGCCCAGATTAAAGAAATGGAAGCAGAAATGGACAAGCTAATAAAGGAAAAGGAATAGAATTCACAGCTTGCATTTGGTCCTCTTGATGCAGTTCCTATTGCATCTCTGCTACAGACAGGTGTCCCTACAACAACCACTGCAACAAGAACATCATCTTCAACAATGCTTCCTACCTCAGTTGTGGATGACTTAGTTAAGTTAGCTCAGTCTATGGAAAATATGTCAATACAAGAATAAGAGCTAAATAAACTGAAGCTAGAGATAAAGGTTTTACAGGAGAAAAGTACAAGGTTTGAAAATGCCTACTTGACAGAAAGACATAAGTCTCAGACATTGTCCCAAAGATTACAACAAATGGAAAAATATTGTGCCATGGGAAATACATTGGCATAAGTGAAGGAAAATATCTTGAAAAGGATTAATGAAGACATGGGAGAAATTTGGCCTTCAACCCAAATCATTTTTGAACAACAGGGGCTTATTGAAAGGTCGAATGAAGCCATTAAGCACGTCAAAAATCAACTAGGAGATAAAGCAAATGAAGCCACTGAGCTTATTAAATTTCTAAATTCCAAGAACAGTCAAGAACTAGAAGAATTAGAAATTAAAGATAGGATTGAAACAATTTTGGAAATCAGGAAAGTGTTAACTAAAAGGAACCGAATGAGACAACTTTAAGAGAAGGGTCAAAATATGAATATAGGAATACATAGATTCTTTGCCAAGCTGGAGCCTCTCCACAAGAAAGGACTTCCAAACCTGTTAGTAATTATTGACAATCTCAGCACGTGGCGGGATTACAGTGAGAACATTATGAATAAGGCAAGAGATAGCTCAAAATTTAAAACCAGAAGACTCAGCATGACAGGTAAGGCATTCTTGGAAGCACTATCGTATGATCTTGACATTCAATATGCAATTCCAAACTTGTTCATCACTCGACCGACATTTTCCAGGTATACTGAAGTTGACGAAGTATAAAAGAAGCTAATGAAGATGAATATCCCAAGCGAACAACGTTGGGATAAACTCTTTGAATTACTAGAGTAAAAGGTAATTTCAGTGGCACAACTCAGCGTTACAACAAATCTAGTTTTTCAGCACCAGATAACCAGTCGTTCCTTCATTTCAGTTCCACCACTTCAGACAATTTGATTTTCCTCATTTCGTTGTAATAAGTTAGCTTAATTCAATCCTATTATTGTGTAGATACATCGTTCTCATCCTGACATGATATTTTTTGTAAATTAGTTATACATACTTCAATTGTTGAAGTAGTACATGTTGGTTTTTGTACGAAGAAACACTATTGTATATCTTTTTTTGAAGCATCAACATATTTTACAAAGTAATATAGAAGACTTTCACATGATTCATGTGTCAAGTTGTTGGTGAAGTACATCTATATGTTTTATGTGTTTATACCTCTCTATTTACATCACATATTTGTTTTCAAATCTAAATTATTCAATAGATAAATAAAGGGAAGAATTTGTTCAAATCTACACTTTGCAACTGGCTACGAATAATTTCTATGTTTTCTTCTGATATTTGAATATAGAATTCAGGTAACAATGCTCTATATTTCAAAGTGAACCTTATTGTTGGGGCAAAGTGATTGCCTGTCATTTAATTTGTCAACCCGAGGTAGAAATTGTCTTTCAGTTTAGATCAATCTAACGACAAAATAACGAAAACCAATTCATCTAATCTATGAAATCAAATAATGAAAATGAAATTCAACAAACCTGTGAAATAAAAAACAACTAATGTATACTTAGTTACTCCAGCATTCAATTATGAAGTGTTAGCATCTTGAGATGATGTGTAAGAAACTATTTATACTTTAACTTCTAATGTCCTAGAAAAGAAAGTAAAGTGTGCAGAAATAACTCAGTATTTACATGTATTAAATATTCAACCATTCAATCTCGAAATATGATTAAATCAATTTCTTAGAATGATCTTTAGGAATATCAGTTAATGCAATTAAATGAGGATCTTAAAAGCAAATATAAAAGCATGAAAAAGTAAAGCTCAATGATTGTATAGGTTGAACATTCAATCACCCAATTTGAAGTCACCTTCTTGGCCTGGTCTTTTATTCAATTATACAATGAATTGATAGTTTGATCTAAGAAAGTAAATAACATAACATGAAATGAAACTAAATAACTGTGAGATCTTGCCTCAAACTTAATTCAATTGGAAAATACATAAATCTTTCCTATTGAACTGTTTTTAGAAAAGCAAAGATTACACAGTCATTCTAAAACTAATACTAAGAAAGCAAATGAACTTTAATCTATAAAAGCAATTAAATCTCACACATTTTAGGTAGCTGATCTAAAAGTGTGAGAGATGGTAAATCGAGATGCTCCATATGTAAGCAAAACCAAGTCAAAATGAAGGAACATTCATGAGTAAGGTGCCACAATCTAATTCTGTATTCAAAGCTTGAGCATAACTCCAATTTTACACATCAAAATAATAGGAGAAAACTTCCCCTATTTATACAAAAATATGAGAAGCTATCTCATTAATGAGAGTCCATGAATCTCTCCCCATATCTCTAGAGTTACAACCAAAATAGGAAATGATAAGACACATCTTAAAGTTTCAATACAAATAGGAAATGAAACACATATCCTCATGTTCCCATGATCTTCTCCACTCAAATTCGAATTTGGTTTTGGGAGGCCACATAAGGGTCTTTTAGAAGCTTCCTTTTGACCTACACATGTCAACAATTTCATCCCACTTGTTAGGTATAAGCATATGCACATTATTTTTTAATTTTTAACCATAAATTCACTTAAAAATGCTAAGAATTAATAAAGTTTGGAAAAACATAAATGTCACCCAATAATGATAATGGTAAGGTAAATGTAATGAAATAGAGGTGGAGTGAAGGTGACAATATGGAAATATAAATAAAAATGTAATGGAAGTGAATGAAAATTTCAAGGCCCAACACTTATTCTGTCATTCTTTTCCATTTCACAGACTTTAAAGAATCCAGTTGGTTTGGCTATCTTGCCTTGTGAGATCTAGTTGTAGATACTATATTTAATTTGTATTTTATGTGACAAACTCCATAACCCAATGGAAATCTAAGTTATCAAACAACCATTCAAATACAAATCAAACCCCAAACTTCATAACTAGCCTAATATCCAATCAAACAAAGTTAAATCTGACCGAGAGAGCCCTCTCTGAATTTGGCAGGGCTAGATCCCAGCTTCCAAAGTTGCTTTACGGTTACCTTGGTGATTTTCTTCTACAACCTCAGAAAATTAGTGAGTGTTAACATTCTGGCGACCATACTAGGGACTTAAAAATAATTCTTTATTCCATAATCATAAGATTATTTCCCTAGTTTCTATATCCTTATTTCAAGAAAGTTTAATGATTAATACATTGGAAATAAAGGATTAGAGGTTGTTTTTTACTTTTAAATATCTGGCTCCAAAAATAATTTATACTCGAGCCAATCCTGATCCAGACCCACCTGAAATTCTAGACAATATTGAAATAATACTCAGAAGGAGAAGTTTAGCTGAAAGTCGGGGAATCAATAGCCCCCTTTCAAGGGACAATTCTCTTCCTAAGAACCTCAATACCATTCAAGATATTCAATTCGACCTACCTTTCGAACACAGTCTTTTTAGGACTAAGTCTGAATTTGATGTTGATCAGACAATGATTGATGAAGTCATTCTTCAACCATATAAACCAATAAAACCATCTGTTGAACCTGATTCAGATCAACAAGCCCTTCAGGAGTTTGACAAACTGCAAGATCTTGTTTCAACCCTTGATTAGGCTGTACATCAAGCTTACATACAATAGTCTGTTGAGCTCTCTTCTCTTACCATTACAACATCTGCTTCATCCTCCTAATCAGTTCATCCACCATCAGTTGGCCCTTCCTCTTCTTTAATTTCAACTACTCATCCAGTAGTGTCACAAGTAGTCACTCAATCAGTTCCCAAAATCCTATATCTGCTTCCCCCTTAAGACCAAATATAATGGCTGTTCGCTATGCACCTCTGGTTTTACCTGCACAGTTTCATAATATGCCCCAAGACTATCAGACTAGGATACCCCAGTTTGATGGTACTATTCCTGTTACTGCACAACAACACATAGATATGATGAATGAATTCTTCGATTGCATGAAGTAGATGAGAATGATGTAAAACTGAGGCTTTTTTCCCATAGATTAGGTGGATAAGTCAGAAAGTGGTTCAAATACCTAGCAACAGGTAGTATAACTGACCTTGCCATTTTTCACCAATCTTTCCTAACTAGGTGGGAAATTAAAAAGAGTTCTTTGCAGATCCTTAATGATTATAAAAACCTTAAGAGAGGTCCAAATGAAACTCTAGAAGAGTACTGTAATAGATTCAATAGGGTTTACAATGCAATTCCCATTGCCATTAAACTACCCTCGGGCTTGGCCCTGATAAATTTACCAGAAGGATTTGATCTTGATATGATCTATCAACTGAGAGAAAGAGATCCCTCAACCTTAGAGGAGATTCAAGCAAACACACTTAAAGTAGAGGCTAATTTCTTAGCCAAGAAAGCTAAGTTAAAGGCTGAAAAAAGTGTAATGATAAAAAGAGGAATCTTCATCTTCTATTTGTGCTGATTATAAATTAGTCAGTCTACTGAGAACAATAGATAAAATGATGGACATAATCAATATAGCTGATAGGACTCCTCAAAGAGAAAATCAAACTGGGCAAATAAGAAATCCAAACTATCAAATAAATCAACCCTTGAATAAACAAAGAGACCAAAAGGGTCTAGACCAACAGGTAACACCTCCTTTCCAAGAAAATTATACACATTAGGAGGCATAAGTAGCTCATGATACACATAATACTCAAATAAATCTATTAGGAGTAAATTATAATGATTATATATTTCTTACTGAGGAAGATCGAGACCTTTTCCTGTTATCCCAAAATGAAATAGAACTTGAAGGAACAAAGGATTACAAGAAAGTATTTGAGAATGCCATTATGGAAGTTCATAAACAATACAACCTCAGGAGTAGAAAAACACCTGATACTCCTCCAAAGAAACCAACTGAAAAACCTACTAAAAAGAATGTTGAGATTCTTACTATGAAGAATCCTGGTGTTATAATCCAGAAAAAACCTGACATTGCGTCCAAAACAATTCAAATAAATGATCCTTGTACCATCCAACCAAGAGATATATCCCAAAGAGATGTGGCTAATAAACTAGAAGTTGTCAATTCAAACAAAACACAGACATCATTCAATATAGAAAACGAATTGACAAAACTCAAAATCTCTATTCCTTTGACATAATTGATGAATACAAATCCTTACAAATCCCAAGTAATGAAAGCATTGAGCATAGGAGAAACCAATGATAGATTTAATGTATCAGATGATCAACTTGAATTACTATTTGGCCCAAGAGTTGATGGAAAAATTCAAGAGGGAGATGTTCCTCCCTTTTATGTTATCTTAACTATTCATGATAAAATCTTACACAACGTGATGCTTGACTCAGGGGCCTCCCACAATCTTATGCTGAAAGTAATTATGGAGAAGTTGGGATTAGATATTACCAGAAGGTATAAAGGCATGTATTTGTTTGATTCTAGTCAAGTTAAGTGCCTTGGACTTATAAAATATTTATGTGTAAATTTAGTCCAAATCCCTGCCAAAAGTGTGCTTATGGATATAGTTGTTGCCGATATCCCACCCAAATATGGAATGTGATGCAGGAGCATTTAGCCAAGGGAAATCATTTGTAAATAATAGACATAGGGGGGTCATGCATTTTAGGAATTAGTTCCCTAAGTAGTATTTAAGTGTGATTTAAATTAGATGCTCTCAAATAAATCAATAAGAACATGAGTAGTCCCATGATTCTAGGAGTAAGGGAGAGCTTTTAGGCATAAATGAAATAGATGTGGATAAGGATGTTTTCTTGTTTTAAAACAGGAAAAGATGGAATAAAGCCTCAAGAGGCTTTTTACCATATATGTATGCATGTGGAAGTTTTAGGCTTTTGATATCAATGGTTATTATATATATGAATGTAAGCCCAAGGGCAAGAGGGAGGCCACTATTATTGAGAATCTGGCTTGTGAGAGAGGTCCTAGTGTTGAGAATTGGCCTAGGAAGAGAGGCCATCAGAGAGAAAGATCTGGCCTGTGTGTGTGGTGTGCATGAGACCGAAGTCTCTCAATGTAAATTTATGCCTACATTTTAATATATGCCGAGTTTCCTTTTATATTGGAATGCACGAATGTATGTCTCGTGCTGGAAGCATTATTCCTTGGAAAGTTTTCTTCTCTATGTATCTGTAGTAATGGTTTTCTGTTAATTGAGAATATGTTGCATGTATCAGATAGTTGGTTTATCGTGAGTTCAAGGTTAATGAATCTCGCCTTAATTTTTCCGCATGATGCTTGATTTATGCACTCAGGGTAGTTTCCCTTTCACTGCTGCTTCCGTAGGCCTCTCTGAGTCTTTTTATAAAGCTAGTATATAATTATGTGTACACCGAGGAATTATAGTATTTTCCTCAAGCGGAGAGTTTTGGCGGACGTGAAATATTATTAAGGTTGGTTCTTACCCTTATCGGGTCCGAAACCAATATTGCATCGGAGAGTGGATCCTTTCAGAACTGCTGAAGTGTAAGCTCCGACAATCCAGAGCCGAAATTATTATAAAGCCAAGTATAAGGACCATTGGGTCCGCAGAGACCTTGTATCGCTTCGGAGCAGCCGCAGCAGCGATTAACGAAATCGCCGATCTTCCAGACCCGAAATCATATTAAGGAGCAACTTAAAGGGCGTCGGGTCCGCAAGGCCTTTAGAACTGTATGTTCCAACAGTGGGACCCGAAATACTATAAAGTGCAGCTTAAGGGAGGCGTCGGGTCCGCTGAACACGTACATGTACCCACGATAACAACCTGCCGATATTACGGATCCGAACCCAATATAGGAAGGAGCATAAAGGACTGTTGGGTCCTCATCGTGTCGGAGGTTAGGGGTTAAGAGTTTATTGCGACCGCTGATAAACGGACCTGCCGATATTTATAAAGAGGGTTTATAATCCTTGAAGTCCGCATATGTGAACTGGTGCAGGATTTACACAGTTTCCCGTATATTTATATATATGTGACCGCGGTTTCGGAATGGTTGTTTTATAATGTTTTCCCATGTATTATATATGGATAGCCGCGGGGTTTTTATTAATTATATATGGCACTGCTTGTGATAGATGTATATGTGGATGGGTGGTGGCTTCCAATAGTATTAAAAGCGCCGATAAAAAGGTGGCTCCAATTCTAAAGTAAGTCCATGGTTAGAAAAGGCTTATGGCCTAAGGAAAGCTTCCGATAGGGCCTTGTGGGGTATTAACCACAGGTCAAGGCTGAGAATTATTTAAGAAAGGGGATTTTGGGCTTATGCCCAGATCTCTTTTCATCAAGTGGTATCAGAGCAGGGAAGGTTTCCTGCGGAGAGAAGGATTCCAGAAAGGAAAAGTTGGTATGAGAGAAGGATCGAGGTAAAAGCAGCATTACTATCAGAACAGAAACAAAGCGGGGAAGATTTCTGTGAAGAGGAACATGCACATGGAAAAAGGTAATGTGCTGAATGATAAAAGACTACAGTGGGAGATGTAGCAGTCCAACAAATAATTGGAGCAAACAGGAATAGAGAATTCCTTAAAGGAAAGAGAAAGCAAAATTGCTTAATGGAAAAAAGGACTTGAGAACCCAACCAGAGGACAAGCCATTCAAAGTGCAGAAGAATGGGTGAACCAAGATCATGCTGAGATCTTGAAAGAGAGGTAATATGTTATGTTCTAAATTAATGTGGTTTTTATGCCAATGCACAGGTGATAGCAAGAGAAGTTGTGCGAGAAGAACCAGATGTGTTCTTAAAGATAGAGTCAGGAGAATACTCTTATAGAGAAGTGGCAGTGAACCTGAAGAATCCAATAAGAAATTGGATAGAGAGGACAACTGAAGTGTTCTCAGGAGAGAGTGGGAGATTGCAGAAGCTTAGAAGGAGAAAAGGTGTTGCTCAGGAAGAGGTTCCAGACAGAGGACCCGTACTTACCAAAAGACTAAGTGAGGAGAGCTTAGTGAGGTAAGATTGCAGCCAGGAGGACTAGCTGTTGCAGAGGCTTGTTGCAAAGGAGTTCATGAAGAAAGAAGAGAAGAAGATGACTACTAATAGTCATAGCCGAGGTTCAGAAAAAAGCCACAGTAGAGGATATAAGAAAGAGGATGCCAATACAAATGGCAAGAAGATGAGTCAAGAGGAAATTGACAAAGAGGTTGCTGAATTAAAAGAACAACTCAATGCATTAAGGAGAATGCTTGAGGAAAGCTAGAGACTAGGTTGGGTCTTAAGTAAGAAGCCAGTAAAGTGGCATAAGTTGCAAAGAAGGTTGCAACAAAAGGAAGTGAAGTGGTTGAAGGGAAAACTCAAGGAAGTTGAAATGGAAGAATCCATTTGTGAACTAGAACAAGGAGAATTTCTGGGAGATAATGAAGATGAAGACTTGAGGACTGAAACTTCAAGTAAGACCAAAGGGTCACATGGTTTTAAATCTAACAATTTGTGTATGTTTGCAGGTGAAAGACAATTGGCTGATATTGTCATGAAGAAGGAAAAAGACCAGCAGAATCAAAATTCTATTTTGGAAGAGCATGAGGTAGATAGATCTCATATACAGCTGGAGAAGATGATCATGGAGGATCAGAGAAGAGGTTCAAAGGAATGCCACAACAATGAGATGACTGTAAAGTTCAAGAAAGAGAGATTGCAGTAATGAAGGTACAATTGCAAGTACTGGAAGAATGGCTGTAAGAGCAAGAAAATCAAAATAGGAAATGGATCTTTCCACTGAAGGGAAAGAGAGTGATTTGGCGACAATTGCAGAGGAGGTTGAGGCAAATTGTGATTGCCTTGTTAAAAAAGGAACTTAGAGTTCTTGAGCCAGAGATGGAAATTGAAGATTCCAAATGCATATTTGTTCAGAAGGAAATTATGGAGGAAGCAGTCAAGACTGAAAAGTCTTGTGATTTAAAAACTAATGAGTTGTGCATGTTTGCAGGTACAGTACAGAGAGATGAACAAGTTTTAGAGTTTGTTCAAAAAGAGTTGAATTTGAAGGCTGTTCAGATCGATGATGAGTTAGAAAGATCTCAGAAGGAGATGAAGACGAAGGAGTCTAATCAGGATGTTGATGCAGAAAGAGAAGGACCAGCTGATGATGGGTCAAGCACTAAGGAAGGTATGGAAAATCGTGTGAAGTTTCCAAGTTCTACTCCTAATGAAGTTGTTGAATTGTATAGGAAACTAGATCTCCAGAGAAGAGAGTTGGAGAGACAGACGACTTATGTGCAGGTTAATTTGCTGAAGAAGCAAGGGAAGAGAGTTTTTATGAATGACAGTCATGAAGCAGAAGATGGTAAGAAGGCGAGACTAGCTAACAGTCTCATAGTGAATGCAAATCAGCATACTGATGTGCTGATAGAAGAGTCGGGAAAGAACTCAGAGCAGCATACTCGAGTGTTGCCAGAGAAAGCTGAGGAGAAAGCCAGTGAAGATTTTCTGAGTCCTGAAAAAGACTTGGAGCTGCAGAGAGAAAACTTGGTGACTGAATCGACAAGTGAGACCAGTGGGTCTTGTGATTTTGATGCTGACAATTTGATTGTGTTTACAGGTAAGAAAGAAGACAGTCCATCATTTGGAATTGTCTTGGAAGGAGGAGAACAGTTGCAGAAAGAAGATGACACAATCATGTTTCATAAGCAGAGGTTTGTTACCATGGGTGTCCTAAAGAGGGTTGGCTTTTCTGTATAGCCAAAAGAAGATTGGAGGACAAAATTTTGAAGCTGCTACAGTAGTACAGGATGAAGCTACAGTGGTTGAAGAACTTGATTTGATTACCAGAATCAATCAAGATGATGATGGACAATTTCTGAAGATTGTCAAAGAGGAAGATGGAGGTTATGCTGGAACAAATTTACAGCATATCGATGAAATGCTTGAAAAGAAAAAATGGCTGAAATGTTTGCTGGAGACATTTGAACCTGAGGAAGAATTTGCAGGTGATGAGCCAAAGAATGTTGCAGAGGGACAGGAAGTTTGGGAGGCAAAAACATCTGCGATGACAGCTGAAGCAACATTAATGATAGCAATATCTATGGTGGCAGCTGAAGCAACATCAATGGCAGCAACATCTATGGTAGCAGCTGAATTAACAGAAATTGGGAACAACAGCAGTAAGCTGGACATAGAAATTGAAGAAATATGGCAGCTGGTATTACAGCAATCCAAATGGAGGAAAATAGAAATAGCAGCAAGCAAAATCAATCAGAAGTTGAACCTGATTGACAGGAAGAAGAAAATGAAGACAAGGACAGATTGTGAAAGTGCAGCCAATGGAGCAAGACAACATAAGATATGGAGACCTAGAGAAATGAAGCAAACAACAGATGATGACTTGCAGAACAAAGTGTGGGATCTAGGAAGATCAAGACCAGAAGACACATGATGAGGAGATCATGAAATTTCTCTACCTTGGGAGTCTGATGCAGGAGCATTCAGCCAAGGGAAATCATTTGTAAATAATGGACATAGGGGGGTCATGAATTTTAGGAATTAGTTCCCTAAGTAGTATTTAAGTGTGATTTAAATTACATGCTCTCAAATAAATAAATAAGAACATGAGTAGTCCCATGATTCTAGGAGTAAGGGAGAGCTTTTAGGCATAACTGAAATAGATGTGGATAAGGATGTTTTCTTGTTTTAAAACAGGAAAAGATGGAATAAAGCCTCAAGAGGCTTTTTACCATATATGTATGCATGTAGAAGTTTTAGGCTTTTGATATCAATGGTTATTATATATATGAATGTAAGCCCAAGGGCAAGAGGGAGGTCACTATTATTGAGAATCTGGCTTGTGAGAGAGGCCCTAGTGTTGAGAATTGGCCCAGGAAGAGAGGCCATCAGAGAGAAAGATCTGACCTATGTGTGTGGTGTGCATGAGACCGAAGTCTCTCAATGTAAATTTATGCCTACATTTTAATATATGCCGAGTTTCCTTTTATATTGGAACGCACGAACGCATGTCTCGTGCTGGAAGCATTATTCCTTGGAAAGTTTCCTTCCCTTTGTATCTGCAGTAATGGTTTTCTGTTAATTGAGAATATGTTGCATGTATCAGATAGTTGGTTTATCATGAGTTCAAGGTTAATGACTCTCGCCTTAATTTTCCCGCATGATGCTTGATTTATGCACTCAGGGTAGTTTCCCTTTCACTGCTGCTTCCGCAGGCCTCTCTGAGTCTTTTTATAAAGCTAGTATATAATTCTGTGTACACAGAGGAATTACAGTATTTTCCTCAAGCAGAGCGTTTTGGCGGACGTGAAATATTATTAAGGTTGGTTCTTACCCTTATTGGGTCCGAAACCAATATCGCATCGGAGGAGTGGAGCCTTTCGGAACTGCCGAAGTGTAAGCTCCGACAGTCCGGAGCCGAAATTATTATAAAGCCAAGTATAAGGACCATTGGGTCCGTAGAGACCTTGTATCGCTTTAGAGCAGCCGCAACAGCGATTAACGAAATCACCGATCTTCCGGACCCGAAATCGTATTAAGGAGCAACTTAAAGGGTGTCGGGTCCGCAAGGCCTTCAGAACTGTATGTTCCAACAGTGGGACCCGAAATACTATAAAGTGCAGCTTAAGGGAGGCGTCGGGTCCGCTGAACCCGTACATGTACTCGCGATAACAACCCCGATATTACGGATCCGAACCCAGTATAGGAAGGAGCATAAAGGACTGTTGGTCCGCATCGCGTCGGAGGTTAGGGGTTAAGAATTTATTGCGACCGTCGATAAACGGACCCGCCAATATTTATAAAGGCGGGTTTATAATCCTTGAAGTCCGCATATGTGAACTGGCGCGGGATTTACACAGTTTCCGGTATATTTATATATATGTGACCGCGGTTTCGGAAGGGTTGTTTTATAATGTTTTCCCATGTATTATATATGGATAGCCACAGGGTTTTTATTAATTATATATGGCACTGCTTGCAATAGATGTATATGCGGATGGGTGGTGGCTTCCGATAGTATTAAAAGCGCCGATAAAAAGGTGGGTCCGATTCTAAAGTAAGTCCATGGTTATAAAAGGCTTATAGCCTAAGGAAAGCTTCCGATAGGGCCTTGTGGGGTATTAACCACAGGTCAAGGTTGAGAATTATTTAAGAAAGGGGATTTTGGGCTTATACCCAGATCTCTTTTCATCAGAATGCTTCTTTCCCATTCATGGGGAGCCAAACTCCAATAAACTTTACAGATGGATATGTCTTACACAACAATCCCTGTCTTTGGTCAGAACATAAGGCTCTATAGAGACAAACTCATGAAATTCATGGTCACCACTTAGGATAGGCCTAACAATTATCCTATATATTATGTTCATTCTGATTTGGACTCATTTATTCTTTACAATGATGTAAGCACACAAGAAGAAATTCAAAACCATAGTACTTCTTTTTGTCTCAATGTTGATGGTCAAACATTAATCACTGAGCAAGATAATTCAGATGAAGTTTTGTGAAATTTGGGTTTTGATGGATCAATGAGTAAATAAGGAGCTGGTGCTGGTGTATGGGTTTCTAATTCATATACTCATCACTCAAAAGGTCACTCCTACAAATTGAATTTTCAGTGTTCTAATAATGTTGCAGAGTATGAAGCCTTAATCTTAGGTTTATAACTCTTGAAGAAACTTGGTGTTAAACGAATTTCCATTCATGGAGATTTTGAGTTAGTGATAAAACAAATCAAATGAGAATACTCTGTAAAACATCCTAGGATGAGAGCTTATAGGAATGCTGTATTATACTTTCTAGATTCTTTCACTGAATATAGTTTGTCTGCGGTTTCAAGAGATCAAAATATACTGCTTGATGGTCGTGCTACTTCGGCAAGTACTTGTAAATTACCATTTCATCCTACTCATCCATATACAGTCAAAGTGAATAATAGACCTACTATACATGATAACATTAGATACTGGCAGGTTTTTGGAGATGATGCTCAGATTGAAATTTTTTTGCAGTCTAAAGACGAATTTGAAGATACTAATATAGATGTAGAATTTGATATAGAAGATACTGTACATACTAGTGTAAATAAATTAGAATTGCATGAAATAAATGAAGAAAAACAAGAAACAAATATTTTACAACTGAAAGACAACATCCCGCCTAGAGGGCTTGTTCCATTAGAAGATTTATTTGATTTCAATGATGTAGCGAAGAAACCTAAAATTGAACCCACTGGAGCTAGTGTTGAGGAACATAGCATTGGGACTGAACTTCAACCCAAAATGATAAAAATGTCTAAATCCTTACCCCCAGCTGAAAAGTTGAAGTAAATTAAATTGTTCAAAGAATACATTGTGTTTTTTCCTGGAGTTATGAGGACCTAAAATCCTATGACACCAGTATCATACAACACAAAATTCCATTGAAAGAAGATCATAAACCCTTTAAACAAAAATTAAGGAGGATTAATCTAATGCTTATGCCTTTGGTTGAGAAAGAGGTAAAGAGAATGTATGATGCAAAAATCATAGTACCTTAGAGATATTCCAAATGGGTGTCCAATTTGTTTCCCACTCGGAAAAAGATTGGCGAAATCAAACTCTGCATTGATTTTCAGAATTTAAATAAAGCCTCTCTAAAAGACAATTATCCTCTGCCTAAGATGGACCACATCCTACAAAAGGTAGTTCGATCCAACATGATTTCCTTGTTGAATGGCTTTTCTGGTTATAATCATGTCTTAGTTCAACAAGACGATAAAGAGAAAACAACGATTATTACACTATGGGCACTTTCATGTATGTGAAAATGCCGTTTGGTCTAATGAATGCTGGAGCAACGTTTCAGAGAGCCATGTATTTCACTTTTGTTGATGAAATGAGTCATTTCATAGTGATATATCTGGATGACATCACTCTTTTTTTCGAAAACAGATGATGAACACTTAAATTACCTGAGAAGAGTTTTTAAAAAATGTCGAAAATTTGGCATTTCCCTCAACCCCAAGAAAACATTATTCGGTTTGCAAGAAGGAAAACTGTTGGGACACATAATTTCGGAAGAAGGAATCAAGATAGATCCGAGTAGAATCAAAGCTATACTCAAAATTAATCCCCCAAGGAATATAAAGGAAGTTCAATCTTTTATTGGACAAATAAATTTTCTAAGGAGATTCATTCTGAATTTGGTTGAACGTTTAAAGAATATTACCAATATGCTAAAAAAGGATACTGAGGTGAAATGAGACATGGAAGTTAGACAATCATTTAACAATGTAAAGCAAACTTTAACTCAGGCACCTGTTCGAATTAGTCCAGATTTTACTAAAGATTTTCTAATTTTTTCATTTGCTTTAGAACACACCATTGCTGTAGTTCTCCTACAAAAGAATGATGAGGGCCATGAACAACCCATTTCTTTCTTCAACAAAGCTTTGAGAGGTGTAGCGTTGAAGTATGAAATTATGGAAAAACATGCTTTTGCCTGGTAAAGTCTATAAAAGACCTTAGAGTGTATATTCTCCATTCACGCATCGTTGCTTTTGTTCCAAGTGCAGTAGTTAAAGATGTTTTTGTATTCAAGCTTCTGTGATCCATAATGAATTAAACAATGTCTTTTGGTAGAAATCACATGAGAGATTTTTTTGGCTGATGCGTTTCGAACCAACAAGTGTGGTTCATCATCAGGACCAGATGAAGAGGCAGACCATGGCAAAGGCTTAAATAGAGAGGAATGTAGAGACATAATTTCAAGTAACGACTATATTTGAAAAATAATGTTTAAATTATAATATTAATTTATTAATATATTAAAAACAAATATTATTAAGTAACGACTATATTAAACGACTAGTTTCTGAAAAAATATATATTTAAATAGTGATAGTATTTCATTAGTTTATTAAAAATATTAATAGGTAACGACTATATTAAATGGCTAGTTTTTGAAAAATAATATTTAAATTAATTTATTAAAACCAAATATTACTAGTTCTTGAAAAATAATATTTAAATAATGATATTAGTTTATTAATTTCTTAAAATATTAATATGTAACGGCTATATTAAACGGCTAGTTTTTGAAAAAATATTTAAATAATGATATTATTTCATTAATTTTTTAAAAATATTAATAGGTAACGGCGATATTAAACGACTAGTTTTTGAAAAATAATATTTAAATTAATTTATTAAAACCAAATATTACTAGTTCTTGAAAAATAATATTTAAATGATGATATTAGTTTATTAATTTATTAAAATATTAAAATGTAACGGCTATATTAAACGGCTAGTTTTTGAAAAATAATATTTAAACTGTGATATTAGTTTATTAATTTATTAAAAACAAATATTAATAAGTAACCGCTATATTAAACAGCTAGTTTTAAAATAAATAAATAAATAATCAAAGTCAAACTTTAAAGGAGGGGAGTCAAAAATTATAAAAACAAGTGAAGACCCTAATCGAGATAAGATCATTTGATAAATAAAATAACTAATGGAAATAAAATAAAATAAAAATAATTAATGGAAAAATAAATAAAATAAAACAAAAATATACACAAGTCAATATATATATATATATATATATATATATATATATATATATATATATATATATATATATATATATATATATATATATATATATATATATATATATATATAGAAACATATATATATCCAAAGAAAATAAAATATGGGGCTCAGGCCCATTAAACAAATAACAAAAATACTAAAAGGAGTTAAGAATGAATAGGATGATAAAATACATAAAAAACACGAAGGATCAAGAAAATAAACTCTAATGAAGAATAAATAAACAACAAATACTAAAAAAGGATGCCAATGCCAACATAGACCAAAAAATAAAAAATAAAAAATAAAATAAAAAAATTTAGGAGGACAAGACAGGGACCCAACTTCTACTAATATTCCAACCATCATCCCTATTCAAATTATTTGGTCTTTTTTCAATTTCTAGGGCCTCCCTCAATTTACGATGATGGAAATGACTAACCTTAGCAATGACTTGGGCCTCCTCAATGCAGATGTGATGTTTAGATTTATCTGCATGCTCCGCCAAAGCAGAGGAGCGGGTCCTGCCATGCTTGATGTAAACAACATGCTCACAAATCCTTTGATTAATCGAGTGACCAATCTCACCAATGTAGGGAGTCCCACAAGAGCAGGGATAACGTAAACACCCTTCATATTCTTGGGGTCCATTGGGTCTTTTACATATCTAATAGAGCTCCGGATGGCATTTAACAGCCGAAAGGTTGAAGCCACCTTATGCTTCCTTAGGATCCTTGCAATCTTGTCAGTGGTCCCTCGGATAAAAGGAAGATGAACACCAGAAAATAGATCCTTGGTATCTTTCTTAGCACTAGGACCTTTTTCAGCTCTAAGGAAAGCCATAGCACATTGGTGTCTATTATACCCATTATTAATGAAAACACTTAGGAGATGTGCTTTCTCTTCCTTGAGATGGTTCTCATAAGAAACCCTTAAAGCTCTAGTCACTAAGGTGTTGAGAACACCAAGCTTTTGAGCTGGGAAATGATGAGAATTAGCATGAAGATATTGTTCCGTATGAGTTTTCTTACAATATACCTGATGAGAGAAAGAGCCATTATCATTCCTTGGGAGAAGGACGTCAAGGAAGGGAAGACTATCGTTACATTCAAATTCCATGGTGAACTTTATAGAACTAGTTTGATTGTTAAGATGGAGGAAAAACAGTTCCAACTTTTATTTACCATGGGACCAGATGACACAAGTGTCATCCACAAACCTCTTCCACAACTTAGGCAAAAGACGAGAAGAGGCTAAGGCCTTTGATTCAAAATCCTCCATGAATAGATTAGCTACCACAAGGGAGAGGGGGGAACCCATGGCGACACTGTAAGTTTTCTCATAGAATTCCCCATCGAATGAAAAGAAAGTAGAAGTGAGACAAATACCAACTAAATAAGCCGTATCAAGATCTGTGATGCGCTTGATGACTTCGATGGCCTCGCTGATAGGGATATTAGTGTAGAGAGAGACCACATCGAAGCTCACAAGATTGAAACTCTTTAACTCATTAATAAATGATGCAGAGTCCTTGACAAAGGATTCTGTATGGCCAACAAGGGGCCTAAGCTTCTGGGCTAAATATTTAGCAAGAAGATAAGTTGGCCCTCCTATCGTGTTGACAATGGGTCTCAGAGGAGCCCCTTCCTTATGAATCTTTGGCATACCATAGATTCTGGGGGTAAGAGGGAAACTTTCAATAAGCTTATGACTGAACGAGTTGACTGAGCTACTAGCCTTTATAGGAAGAGCCACACCTTTGGAAATCTTCTTCAGAGGATCCTTGTTGAGTTTCATGTAGCTCTCGCTATTATGGAGGTGGTCCAACATCTTTCAACGGTAATCATCTTTATCAAGAATAACCACGACAATACCTTTGTTGGCTTTGAGAACAACAATATTCTTATTATCGTTTAACGATTTGAGAGCATCAAACTCAGGTTTGCTTTTATTTAATATAGCCGTTACATATTAATATTTTAATAAATTAATAAACTAATATCATTATTTAAATATTATTTTTCAAAAACTAGCCATTTAATATAGCCGTTACCTATTAATATTTTTAATAAACTAATGAAATAATATCATTATTTAAATATTTTTTTTCAAAAACTAGCCATTTAATATAGCCACTTAATAATATTTGTTTTTAATATATTAATAAATTAATATTATAATTTAAACATTATTGTTCAAATATAGTCGTTACTTGAAATTATGTCTCTACATTGCTCTATATTTAAGCCTTTTCCATGGTCTACCTCTTGAGCTGGTCCTAATGATGAACCACACTTTTTGGTTCGAAACGCATCGGCCAAAAAATTCTCTCATGTGATTTCTACCGAAAGACTTTGTTTAATAAGTTAAAGATATACCGACTCAAAACGATCCAGATTGGAAAAGGGGTAAGTGGATCGCTGTTATATTAGAGTATGATATTGAAATTTGACCCACTAAACTCATCAAAGGTCAAGGGTTAGAAAAATTAATGAAAAAATCTAACTTACATGCTTTAAATATAAATTTTCTGGAAATATTTAATGAATTAGATGAGCCGATGACTCCAATGGTAGCATAAGCTTTTTCTACCTCTCCTTGGTATGCAAACATTATTTATGTGCTACATAATTTACAAGTTCCTCCTGGTTTAACAAAAACAAAGGCTAGATTTATCAAACTTAATGCTGTTAAGTTTTGTATTTTGAATGAAAATATGTACTAGAAAGATGCTTGTGATGTTTTACTAAACTGTTTATTGGAAAATGAAGCATATAAAGTCATGCAAGAGTTCCATGAAGGAGACTGCAGTGGACACTTGTATTGGAAGACTATTGCAAATAAGATTTTGAGGGCAGGTTTTTACTGGCCCACCCTATTTTTTGATATCCAAAAGAAGGTTACTTCATGCCACAAGTGCCAAATATTCGAAGGTAAAAAGAAGCTTTTTCCTTTACCCTTGAGGCCTATATCTTCTGAAACGCCTTTCCAACAATGGGACCTTGACTTTATAGGAGAAATCCACCCTGCCTCATCTGCCCAACATAAGTGGATTCTGAAAGCTATTGATTACTTTACAAAATGGAAAGAAGCCATGCCTACGAGACAAGATTCTGATGCAGTCATCATAAAGTTCCTAGAGAAAAATATTCTTGCTAGATTTGGTTGCCCTAGGAAGATTATTATTGACAATGCTGTATCTTTCAGGTAAAACAAGATGATAGATTTATGCAACGAATATCAGATAAAATTGGGACATTCTACAACCTATTACACTCAGAGAAATGGACTGGCACAATCCTCTAATAAAAGCTTGGCTAACATTATTGAAAAGTTGTTGCATGAAAATAAAAAGTAATGGCACATCAAGCTGGTTAATGCATTGTGGGAATACATGCTTACTACCAAAGAGTCAATATGCATGTCTCCATATCAGCTAGTTTATGGGATAGATGTTGTTTTTCCAACTTTGTTAGGAATTCCTATTTTAAAGATGATGCAAGATTTGGAGGTGGAACCAAATGATTTACAAAGGATAATCAACCAGACCATCCATTTGGATCAAACAAGAGAAGCACTTCATAACAAAACTTAAGTGATCCAAGATAACATCAAGAAAACATTTGACTGAAGGACAAAAACTAATGACTTTTAGATTGGTAATCATGTTCTGAAATGGGATTCCAGAAGGGAAAAAAAAGGAAAGCATAGTAAGTTCGATAGCTTGTGGATGGGACTTTACATTATTGATTCTTACCGATGTAACACCGACCTTTTTTTTGAAGAATACATATGGAACAAAAATACCTGGAGGACTTTTCAATGGCAGGATGCTCAAGCATTATGTTTTTCAGGACTAACAGAGTGTTTTTTATCACACTCATTGTTGATACCATTTAATTTTGTACTATCATGAGTGGGTAGCTTATATCTCAAAGTTGAAGCCCGTGGAGAAGGCCCTGAGCTTTGAGACATTTTTCCACCATAATTACAGAAAACAGAAAAATCAGATGCAACGTTATTGAAGATGAGGACTCAAGGCTACTAGTCCATGATGTTCTTGACACTTCACCAGGAAGTGCCATCCCCAACTGGAGCCACTGTTAGGGTCCTATAATTTATAGGATCAATGATCATTGAGTATTTGCTCTCAATATTTCAGATTGTAAATAATATAGCTTTCTGCAAATGATTTCCAAAAAAAATAATAGAAAAATGAAAATAAAAAATGAAAAGGGGGTATAAATACAAAATAGAAGAAAAAGAAAAAGAAAATAAATGATAAATGAACCCCACAAAAAAATGAATAAACTTGAAAGTGATGCTAGCTTAAGTGCCACTACTAGCCTTCTAGCTTTGTAAAAGAATAAATTTGTGAAATTGTGTGCAACTTGTTTAAAATGCCACAATCCCTTTCTACTTGAGACATACAGTTTAAACATGCTCAAGCTGTTTTCAATTTATGTTAATTAGGTTAGAATGAATAGCTTAACCAAACAGTTTAATCTTGGTTAAGGCTAGATATGCAAAAATAGGTGAATAATGTTAATCCAATTGTTTAATCTAGATTAATTTAGTTGATTAGATTAGTCTAGAGTTTGAAATAAATAATCTTTATCTCTTAGAATAAAAATTGAAGGGGTTTTCATACTCAAATGCACCCACATTTTATTTCATATAACATTAGAATAGGTAAACAAATAGTTTTATGTAATAAGTCTAAAGTATTCCCTTATCCAAAGTCTTGGACCTTGGGTTACGTTTTATGCACCCGAAACATTTGGCGGGGCCCTCCAGTGTTAACCTCTTCACACTTCATGAACACCTGATCATTCACCGCATAAATCTGATGGCACATGATTGTTTTCGGATTACCTCGAAGTGATAATGCTTAACGACAGGGGGGGTCTCAAAAGCAGTTTACTGCCCCCTGACGTGTTGCCACCAGGTGATTTTGGACCCCCCACCCCACCCCCCATAAACCAAATACTGCCGTGCCCCGCCTTTCAAAGCAGTATTGCCTTCTCGCCAACCTCGACTTCCCGCCATATGTCACCTCCATGTATCATCACAACTACCACTCCCTTCACGCCACCTCTCCCTACCCCCGTCACTCCCACCAACGGTCCCACTCCACTCATCTGCCAACCCCCAACTACCACATATGAGACTGTTGTAACCTCCATAAATCCCCTATCCATTTGCCCGCGCCATTACATGAGTTAATGCCCTAAAAAGACCGTTAATCCAATGATTAAGGCCTGCTCACAGTTAATAAATATGAAATTCATCATTGCGATTACACTTTTCTTTCCTTTCTCATTCAATAGTGTTCCCATCCCTCCGTGCTATAAAATTTATGCAACATTTCCATTGCCTATCATTCATAAATTGACAGAGGTATGCCACTCTGAATTCCCGCCATTATTGGACACACAACGATTCCCTATTGTTGCAATCTTCAATTCTCCATTCTGCAACCACCATGGCACCTAAAAATTCCCCCGTAATCAATCCAATGCTTATTCCCCCTATCAACTTAGACCATACCCCACTTGCAGACCGAGATTACACAATTGTAGAAACACAGTGTGAATTTGACTTGTTCGAATTGTGCTACTGGCTTCGGGGTAATTTCCTGGACCAATCTGATGAGATACACCTCTGGCAATCCAGACTCCTTCTGTTTGTTGTTCCCCAATCCTATCATTTTCCATATTTCTTTCTAAGATGCCAAGCTTCTTACCTTGCAAGAAAGAGGGCAATTATCTCCCCAAATGGTGAAATTCTCTTCACCATCACATATGACAACATTAATCAAATGCTGCAGGTTCCCCACTATGATTCCCTCTCCCATTTCTCCATTGATGCTCTCAAAATTTTTTACCAAAAGTTAACTTTCCCCCAAAGGGCCACCATATTTGAAATCTTCCTCCTTGAAGACTCTCAACTCCCTAAGAAAAATCCCCCATATCCCTCTTCTATGTTCCCTCAAAGGACAAGATAGATTATTTCTGTTTTATCTTCCATTCTTGGCTATTATTCAAATGAGTGGGTAGATGAGCCTATTCTAGGCTTTCTGTCCACCATTTCTTCATAAGAAGGACCATCAGTCATCTTTGACTATGGTCACTTCTTATCAAATGTAATTCATGAACAATTCCTTCAGTTTTTAACTGAAGGAATGTTCATATATTCATCAATTCTTATGTATATGTTTATGTTTTTCCAAACAAATAAGTTTCCATTCTCAATGCAGAAACTTGATCAGCAAGGAGAGCCATAGTAAGTTGTTTTCTGGACTTCCTTAGTAAGAAAACAATCATAGGAATATAGCTTCTCAGAGTTCAAAGACCAATTTGTATATCCAACCACTTGTTTGTTAAGTGGCCAGTAGGTTCCAAGGATTAGTGAAGAAATTCAAAAGGTTCTGTAGCTTAGTTAACATGTTAAAACAGGGAAATGATACCTTTACCAATCATTCACAGAGATTAGAGTGTAATGTTCAGAGCTTCCACCATACAAACTACCCAAATATTTTCCAATGAGAATATTTGCCTTTGAATACATCAGGCAAATAATTCATTAAGATAACATCCATTTTGTTGCAGTCAAGAGGAAATCGCAATTCCGAATCAAGACACAAGTCAGACCCTTCATCTACAATAGTAGAGTAGCAGGAGAGGAAGCAAACATCCTGCTGAAACAAGTGAACTTTCCTCTCAGTTTCACTTGGTCTTATGAACACTTTGGGGTAATTTCCAAGTTGAGAGTGGAACAAAAATCTACACCAGATGTGCAAACTCAGGGGCCTGAAATAGAAAAGTATATGAACTAACACACTTGGGTGGAAAACACATTGTAGGAGGCCGAGGAGTAGGTACTTTCTAGGACAGCTTCAAAGACTCCAATACCCAAAGAGAAAAAAAATAATAAAGAAAGAGAGGATGATTCTCTAGTCACCGAAGTCTCAGCTAAGGAATTTAAAATATATACTTAAAATCTTCAAGTAGGCTTCGATTCTAAAATAGAATTTCCATCATTGGAGGAAACACAAGGCACTATTGTGCTCTCAGGTTTGAAGACTTTCAAGCTGGACAATGGTACTACAGAATCTCCATCATATTCCTTAGTTACAAAAGATATTCTAGCTACTATCCCTCAGACACCAGAAACATTTACAGAGTAGAGACAGGTGGACATTTTTTAGAGATACAAGGAAATCAAGCAGAGGAATGAGGTCATTCATGATAACATATCAGCTCAGTTCAGAAATAAATCCTCCTCCATTCAGCACAAACTCATCTCAACATATGATATAGAGAAGGGAAGAATTCATATGGCATTCTTGCAGGTCCAGGTCTCTCAACCAAAGTCAGCAACATATTTCAAACATACGACTTTTGAATTTGAGGCAAAGGATGTCCATCCTTTGGATCAAATATATATGCACAGGAAAATAGGATAGATGGTGTATTCTACTTTCACATAGACTGCTATGCTAAGTACAATCAGCGCCATGATCAGCATCAAGTGTCGCACAAATTCCAGGTGGGCGACAACATTTGGCTACATTTGCAGAAGGAGCGCCTTGTTGTACCCCACCACAAGCTTCAACCGCTCTGATATGGGCCATACACCATCACCAAGGCCGTCGAGGACAATGCCTTCGAGCTCAGCATCCCACCGTTCCTTGGTCTACACCCAATGTTTAATGTAGATCGCCTTCGGTCATACTTTCCACCATTGTTGGACACATCTGACATTGCAGAACAAATCACACCAACAGAGCTCAACCCGGACTGCATGGAACATGACACAACTAATCAGATCATGGACACACAGATCAAGAACACTCGGAAATAGAGGATACAACTATATCGAGTTGTCAAAGCAGGCCAAATCCTTCACCAGGGAAAGTGGCTCACCAGGGACCAAGTTCAACATAAGTTTCCTCATCTCATGGAGGAACTCAACACAATGGGGACCATTGCATCCTAAGGGGGGAGGACTGATCTCGATGGATATTGGTGGCCACCCACCTATTCCACTTGGACCCTCACCATTGTTTCTTTCAGTTTTTCAGTTTCCTTAATTGTAGCATAGTTTACCATTTTTTGGCAATTTTTTGGGTCCTAAAATCCGGAGCCGTTTCTAGGACCTGAAAAACTGCCAAAAATAGTAAATTGTGCTACAATTAAGGAAACTGAAAAACTGAAAGAAGCAATGGTGAGGGTCCAAGTGGAATAGGCAGGTGGCCACCAATATCCACTTGGATCATCCCAATCCACTACCTACCATTATGGTTCCACTCCAATACATTATATACTCCATAATACATATTCTGCTCCATTGTAGTGTTACGTATTCCACCATGGGGCCATCGCCATTTTCTCCTCTGCTCGACTTTGAACAAGATCTGCAACTACAACCCATGCTCTAACCCTTTCTCCTCTTGGTTTAGTTTTTGTGCATTCGTTTTCCTTTTTCGCTGAGTTATCAAGTTGCTAAGCCTTCGATGGAAATTCCCGTTGACAGTAAAGAATTATGGATATGACTCAAATTTGCTTCCAAAATTTTAGTCACAGTGCCTTGAGGGTTTGCACTGAAACTAGAGCGTTGAAGAGGTGTTCATTTTTGCTCCTATTCATTATTGAGGGTTTCCTATCCGTATTTCTCCTCTGCATTGAGTGATGAAGAGGTGTTCATTATGGTCATGACCTATGGTGTTTGGTGAAATGAAAAGTTGACTACATTTTGCGTGATTCCTTGCAAGTTGTTTGCCTTGTCGGTCAAACCATTTATTCATATATATGTGCTTTGAAGTATGTTGTACTGAATGTTTGAGTTGTTAACGTTGAATGTATTTCTCCCAACTTTTTTGAAGAATAAATTTTGAAAAACGTTTAAGACTGTGGCTGGAAAAGGCGTTGAATACAATTACATTTGAGGTTGTCGAAAGTTCAAGTGGCCGCTGGTGATTTGTAAAGTGCGCTTATGGTCCCTTTATCATAGGGTTGGTGAAATTAAAATTTGATTGCGTTTGGCGTGATTCCTTGCAATTTTTTTGCCTTGTGGGTCGAACCATTTATACATATATATGTGCTTTGAATTATTTTGTACTAAATGTTCGCGTTGTTAACATTGAATTTATTGCTCCCAATTTTTTTGAAGAATAAATTTTGAAAAAAGTTTAAGATTGTGGCTGGAAAAGGCGTTGAATACAATTACATTTGAGGTTGTTGAAAGTTCGAGTGGTCGTTGGTGATTTGTAAAGTGCGCTTATGGTCCCTTTATTGCAACGAAGGTCCAATCAATACCACAAATGTATCACTATTCTTATCTCCTCTTAGCACATAATATCAGTGTTTGCATGTCAGTTCTACCTATTAGAACTGCACTTAAGCACTCTCCCCTTTCTCCATGCCTTTCCTCTATCTGACATATCTATTGAAAATTTTTCACTGGTCCGACTTGCCAGATAGGCGCATTGATCTTTGAAGCAACAGAACCGTCAATCTATTTTCAGAGTAAATCATCACAGGGAGACAGACCGACTGTTGTATGTTGTCTTGCTTTTGTAGCATGGGGCAACACTACACTAGGTGATCCCAATCTGTAGTCTTCTAATTTACTACAACATATTCCTTGCTTCTCTGGTGGTTCCACAAACTTAAAATGTTGGTTTGTTGATGGTGATGTTGTATGTGTAAAGATGTTGGTTTGTTGGTAATTGCTACATTATAAACTAGTCGTGTCTCTACATGCATTATTTCAACGTATTGTGGTGATATATATTACTCCGTTATTATTTTCTATCAGCATTGAAACCAACTTTACTATTTACATTCAATGCACTCTAAACATTATTCAAAAGAAAGTATGCTTACTAGTTTGGATGAAGAGGATTTTTAGGACCACAAAATATAATTCCACATTTCATTGTATGATACTTAGAGGTAAAGAAGTCTGTATAGTCCCCTATTACAGCAAGAAACATCAACTGAACCTGACTCTGTTGACTATAAGTGCAAACATTTCATTAGATGTATCAACATCCTAAAGAAAATTTCAAATCAACTTTGGAGAAAAAGTGTGACTAGATATTGTAAGTGGGTGTTGCTCCTTCCTCATTGATCCATAGTTTGACATTAGAGAAAATGACTAAAATTACTGATGTATTAGAGGTGCTAAATACTTTAATACACTCCATTGTTCATGATAAAATCGAAATTGGAAAAGGAACTCTATCTGACATACAAACATGCTTGCAAAATGCACAAGACAAGATTGAAATTTTGCAGCTTGAATCTCAACTACAAAAAGAAGAATTACAACAATAGATTCATCATTCTGAACCTATTTCTATTCAGAACATTGAAACAAACTCCCATAAGCAGCAAGTTAATAATGTTGCAGTTTATCTAGTGCCCAATGAAGTAGCAGAGTTACGTGCAGATGTAGAAGTTCAGTCTGCACTTCCCAAGACAATCATCAGACCTTGGGAAGAGCTTGTCCACAACAAGCACATAATAGGTCTTGGATATGATAAGGAGGTGTCCTTTCATATTCGAGATTACTCAAAGCCCATCCCCTTTAAGAGTGTTGTACTTCTTCATGATCGTTCACCTTCAGTTTTTCCAGATTCTGCGCCTCTTCCATAACGGCCACAACAAATTGTTAAATACCAACACTGTGACCGAGTTGGCCATATGAAAGATCATTGTTTCGATATTCATCTGTGTAAGAATTGTGATAAACATACTATTTTTCACACAAAGGCTTCAAAACCAAGCCTCCTTCAAGAACAGAGATTCATCTTGGATGGATCGCTTCTTGGCAATGGGCTTCAATAACCAAGAAGATATTTCGCTCATACAATAGGATTTGTTCTCGAATATTGAAAAGTCTTGCGGTTGATATATCTTCATCTTCTCACCTTGTATTTGACAAGGGGGAAGTGATGGTCATCTACAAGTTTCAAAGCCACATCAAGTGAGCCTAAGCCACAACCTGCCATACCGGAATCAGAGTTGTAGCCAGAGACAGAGATGCCACTGAGCATGCCTTTGGTTGATAGTCGACCTTAAACCATCTATGCAGGGTTGAGACCTCCCTTTTCAGGTTGATCTTCTCCGTCTTCAAAGAATTGGGGACACTTCATCTAGAAAAAGACTTCAACTTCTTGCCAGTTCTGGAAGAGTTCTAGGATTTGCATTAAGCATTCCAGAGTTGGTGGTCATCTTTAAACCACCGTAGGTTATAGACCTCCCTCTTCCAGGTTGAAGGTCTCCCTCTCCAAAGCATCAGGGACACTCCCTCTTGTAGAAGACTTTGACTTCTTGCCAGTCTTGGAAGAGTTCTGGGAACTTCACTAAGCGTTCTAGTGTTGGTGGTCATCCTTAAACCAACCCCCCCTACTAGGGAAAATTTTAAGGATGGAAATTTGTCTTAAAGTTTAGTAACCTTGGCGAATCTTACTAGTCCCCAAATTGACAATTATAAATTTTTTGTTGATATCTTTGTGAAAGGATGTAAATTTCTAATATTTTTATATATAGCCTTTATACAAATTTGGAAATTTTTAAGGTAAAATAATTTTATACTATAAAATTTGGGCGAATCATCCTTAGAAAAAATGGAAATTGGCGAATCTTTTTTTTGAAAAAACCATGGAAAATTAGCCCACTTGCGAATATTAGCCCCTAAAATTTTCCATGCCCCCTACCAACATTTCAGAGAGCACATTAAACCTAGTGGTGTCTGTTGGCATTATGATACAAGTGTTGTCCTTGATGGCAACTCACTCAGAGACAGGTACAAGTGATGGCAACTTGATCAGAGGACAGATCTCAGTACAGCAGGACAAGAAAGCTATATACGCAGGTTCAGTAAGGAAAATCAGCGTGTACACGCAGGTTGGCTTCAGTAAAAGCGCGTGTATGTGAAAACGTACCTTTGGTCCATGGCGGTTAGTCCTTGGAAGTTGTGCCTATGGTTTTGGACCATGGCGTCTCGACGGACGTGTTGATCCCTAGTTTTGAAGTTGATGGTATTGTGTTACTATGGTTTTGGACCGTGGTATTGTAAAGGGCCTAAGGCTATATAAGGAGAAGATCATTAGGCAAATAGAGTAAGCAAGGAGCAAGTGGGAGTAACGAAGATCTGAGGAAGTGTGAGATCCAAGTGCTGGTTATGGGTTGGTGATCTGAACCAAGGTTTCACTCATGTGGAGGATGATGAATGATGGAACGAGATCTCAAGGCTTGAATGATTATCTTCATATGGTTTGACTGTGGATAGATCAGATCTACTGACGCATGTTTATTATCATGATCTGGGTATGTTTTGATGTCTGATATAGCTGCAGAGTTATAAGTTAGAATTTGCAGATCTGTACGCGGGTTGGTTTTGGTAAAAGAGCGTATACACGCAGGTTGGGTTCATCCAAGTAGCGTATACAATGTGAAGTATGATATTTGAAGATGAAGTTGCATCTGGTTGTTGTTATGTTGTCTGGTTGTTGTTGACAGGGTTACAGTGATTCAGAATTGGGTGTTTCAGTGATTGATGATGCAGGTTGTTCTACAATGGTGATTGTTTCATGGATCCAGTATGAAAATGTATGAAACGTGGTCCCGGAAAGATCGTAGGCCGGCACCTACGTACTGGTAAACATATCAGCCAGTACAAGAGCTAGGGGGTTGAAGCTCCCTTCCAGGAGCAGCTGGAAAACGAGTGAAGGTTGTAGCCTTCTGTAGGGTTGGCACCTACGTACTAGTAAATGGATTGGCTAGTACAAGAGCTATGAGGGTTGTAGCCCTCTGCAGGTTGCAGCCTGCGTGCTGGTAAAGGACTGCACCAGTACATTGTAAAAGAAGTTTCTTATTAAAGAGAAAGAGACGAATTGCAGCAGGTGGTTTTCACCCACATTGGGTTTCCACCTTATATCATGGTGTTTATGTGTGTGGCTCTTGTGTGATGTTCTGTTCTGTTATTCTACACCTGTTTACTGTTAATATGCTTAATAATGATCTGATGCATTTACTGAAGATTAAGCTAACTGAATTATAAGATCTTTGGATATACGCGAGTTTCATTAGACACAGTAGCGTGTACACGCGGGTTCACTTAATTGAAGTAGCGTATATGTTTCTGAGCATGAAATTGAAAAAGTTTGATTGATCTGATAATACTGATTCACCCCCCCCTCTCAGTATTATTTCCAACAATTGGTATCAGAGCAGGTCCTTCAGAGAAGCTTGATTGCTTGAAGGAGATTCGTAGAACAATGGGGAAGAAAGCACGTCAGAAGAAGAAGACAGCTCAAAGAAACAATGACAACCTGCCGTTGAGTGGAAGCAAGAACTCAGATCCTGAATCACCTCAGAATGAAGATGGACAAACAAATGAAGCATCAAATCAAACCATAGATCAACAAGATCTACCTAGCAAAAAGGAGAATGCCCTCAAAGAAGAAATCATCAAATTAGAAGATCTGTTGGAATGTGCCTCCAGAACTCGACAAATGCTGCTAGCATTGAATAAAGAGCAAGAAAACGAGATCCTCAAACTAAGGCATCAGTTGGATGAAGGAAGGAAAGCTGAAGAGACCTTGAAGAAGCAATGTCTAGACAAAGAAGAACAACATCAAGTTGAGGTAAATATCTTGAAAAGTAAATCAGAAGAAAAGGATAAACTATTACGATTTCAAGATAGTACTAAGATCTTGGATGATATTCTTAGTAGTCAAAGGTCCCCTGCTATCAAAACTGGTCTTGGTTTTCATGAGTCTATTGAAGGTGAATCTGGTTCACAAAGTAAGACAAGAATCTCTAATGCAAAATCTGAAAGGCTCTACAAGGAAATGAAAGGTCAACCTCATCAACAATCAAGGAAAGAGACTCCTCAAAGAAAATTTTTTACTCCTCCCATGAATAATGTTGAATGTTATGTATGTCATAATCTTGGACATATTGCAGCCATATGTAGAAGAAGAAGGTTTCAAGACCATCATGCAGAAAGATCATCACATTCAAGGTACTTTAATGGATATTGCTTTTCTTGCAATATATTTGGCCACAAAGCTGCTGATTGCTATAAGAGGAATATGAAACATGTAAGATGCTATGCATGTAACAAGTTTGGGCATAAAGCAAGAGACTGCAGGAACAAAGCTCATGATAAGAAGAAATCATCAACATGCTTGAAGATATGGAAGAAGAAGGAAGTTCAGCCAGAAAGATGTGGCACAGCACAGGGTACTCAGTACAGCACAGACATAACAGACTCAGGGGGAGCTGAAGATGTAAAACTTCAGTGTTCTAATTCTCATACGCAAGTTTCATGAAGTAAATCCACGTATATACGCGAGTTTCACACTGCAAAGTCGCGTATATGTCAGTTTGTGAAAAAGCAGTGGGGATAGACTCAGAAAAGGGGTCTGATATGATCCAGTCCAGTATATGCTCTATTGGTTAACAGTTACAGTGTGCTGAGGATGTTTGGAAATGTTTTGATACTTGTAAGATGTTAGAAGTGTTTAATCCTAACTTGATGATGATGAGATCTTGATGCTTATTATTGATGTATTCATGATCAGATCTAACTACAGATGGCACAGGCTCAGGGGGAGCATATACTTCAAATAATGCATTGTTGGCATTATGGTTAGAAGTTGTTGATAAAGTCTATGAAGCTAAATGATACATCATGCTGTTTGATCAAAGGAATGGTATTGCAGGCTGATGCTTATGGTACAGATCATGATGCTGTTGGTGGCCTTCATAAGTCTTGGTCTAGATATTTCATCTCTATGTCATGTATCTCTTTTATGATGTCAAGATCATGTAACGGCCTATGTTGGTTTCCCCACTATGCCTGGGAAGAATGATGTAATGTTCATATCATGAGTAAACTCTTAATGTATCTCCACATGGTTAGGTGGATGAGTCAATATTGGTATATCCCCACTAGGTTGGGTGATGAATGTATGTATTGAGTCTTTTAGTGATAGGAAGGTCTTCTATGATGTATAAGTCCTTGTTCTTGCCAACAGTCAAGGGGAGCATGAACAGCACAATTCAGCAAGAGCAGGATGGATAGATTGGTACACTTTGGCATACACAAAGGGGGAGCACATTTGGAGATTGCAGCAGGTACTCAGGGGGAGTATGGACAGCAGAAGGTATACCAAAGAAGAGAATATCTTGGTTCGCCCTTTGCCCTTGATGTCAAAGGGGGAGAGTGACTTGGTGTGGTGGTTGCCATCAAGTCCAAAGGGGGAGATTGTTGGCATTATGATACAAGTGTTGTCCTTGATGGCAACTCACTCAGAGACAGGTACAAGTGATGGCAACTTGATCAGAGGACAGATCTCAGTACAGCAGGACAAGAAAGCTATATACGCAGGTTCAGTAAGGAAAATCAGCGTGTACACGCAGGTTGGCTTCAGTAAAAGCGCGTATATGTGAGAACGTACCTTTGGTCCATGGCGGTTAGTCCTTGGAAGTTGTGCCTATGGTTTTGGACCATGGCGTCTCGACGAACGTGTTGATCCCTAGTTTTGAAGTTGATGATATTGTGTTACTATGGTTTTGGACTGTGGTATTGTAAAGGGCCTAAGGCTATATAAGGAGAAGATCATTAGGCAAATAGAGTAAGCAAGGAGCAAGTGGGAGTAACGAAGATCTGAGGAAGTGTGAGATCCAAGTGCTGGTTATGGGTTGGTGATCTGAACCAAGGTTTCACTCATGTGGAGGATGATGAATGATGGAACGAGATCTCAAGGCTTGAATGATTATCTTCATATGGTTTGACTTTGGATAGATCAGATCTACTGACGCATGTTTATTATCATGATCTGGGTATGTTTTGATGTCTGATATAGCTGCAGAGTTATAAGTTAGAATTTGCAGATCTGTACGCGGGTTGGTTTTGGTAAAAGAGCGTATACACGCAGGTTGGGTTCATCCAAGTAGCGTATACAATGTGAAGTATGATATTTGAAGATGAAGTTGGATCTGGTTGTTATGTTGTCTGGTTGTTGTTGACAGGGTTACAGTGATTCAGAATTGGGTGTTTCAGTGATTGATGATGCAGGTTGTTCTACAATGGTGATTGTTTCATGGATCCAGTATGAAAATGTATGAAACGTGGTCCCGAAAAGATCGTAGGCCGGCACCTACGTACTGGTAAACATATCAGCCAGTACAAGAGCTAGGGGGTTGAAGCTCCCTTCCAGGAGCAGCTGGAAAACGAGTGAAGGTTGTAGCCTTCTGTAGGGTTGGCACCTACGTACTAGTAAATGGATCGGCTAGTACAAGAGCTATGAGGGTTGTAGCCCTCTGCAGGTTGCAGCCTGCGTGCTGGTAAAGGACTGCACCAGTACATTGTAAAAGAAGTTTCTTATTAAAGAGAAAGAGATGAATTGCAGCAGGTGGTTTTCACCCACATTGGGTTTCCACCTTATATCATGGTTTTTATGTGTGTGGCTCTTGTGTGATGTTCTGTTCTGTTATTCTGCACCTGTTTACTGTTAATATGCTTAATAATGATCTGATGCATTTACTGAAGATTAAGCTAACTGAATTATAAGATCTTTGCATATACGCGAGTTTCATTAGACACAGTAGTGTGTACATGCGGGTTCACTTAATTGAAGTAGCGTATATGTTTCTGATCATGAAATTGAAAAAGTTTGATTGATCTGATAATATTGATTCACCCCCCCCCCCCCCCCCCCCCCCCACCCCCTCTCAGTATTATTTCCAACAGTGTCATCCATATTTTCGCACATTTTGTATTACATCTCTCTTTTTGGACTCATACATACCTCTTCAGATTAAGGGTGCAAATGTTGGACACCTAATCCTGTATAGGTTAGTGTGGAATGTGAACAACCACCAGAGTCCAAGAGACCACTTGGAATATGAATCCAAGGGTCACACCATGTACTATAAATATAATCATGTCAATAATATATGCAATCTAATGCTTATCTTTCATATTTTCTATTTACATTCCATGCAAGTTTAACAGTTAGAATGATGCAATGTTCTAAAGCATTGGTAATGCCCCAGGCAAATATATTGATCAAGTTTAAGCATAAGAGGTTTATTTTCGTGTGTAAGGATTTATGTAGAAGTGGATATAGATAAGGGGATACCAATGGCTATAAATCTAAATTAGGAAAATTGGTCTCATATCGAAGAGGTAGACTATGATAAACTTCCATTCAAATGCAAAGTTTTCCATGAATATGGCCACTTTGCAAGGAGATGTAAAAAAATGGGGAGAAACAACAACATATAGAACATGAGGGAGATCAATGGAAAATACCAAAAAGAAGAAAATCCCCATCAAGGCTAACAAATAATCAACCAAGGAAATTTGATTAGAATGGAAACAAAGGAAAAGGACCAACCTCCCTAAAAAATGCTGGTCCAGTAAATTGTGAGGGATCAAGCAAAACAAATGTGAAAAATGATAATATAAATAGTTATTAAGCTTTGAATATGGTTGATGAAGAAGGGGAAAATCCTGTGAATAAACCTCCAATTTTTCCACAGAAGCCATTAGAGGATGATCCAACTGCTATACAACTAGTGAAAGATTCCTCTTTGGATGAGGATGAGTTTCTCTCCCCCAAAAACATCAAGATGATCCCCACATTGGCTAGGTTTTTTGATGAGAAATCAAAAGCAGAGAATGAAAAGGAGAAAGATCAGATTCATAGAAAGGTTAGAAAAAAGACCAATAGGGAAGTTTGAGTGGAGAAAGCTGAAAAATATAAATAATTGGGAATTAAATCAATCCTGGAACCAAAACTCATCCATTGACACAAAAACACCAAAAAAGGAGGAAATATAAAGCCTCAATTAGGGTAAATCCACACAAGTAGTAAATGATGAAGGTAATCTCCTAGAACTGTAGGGGATTAGGGCTAGAGAAAAGAATGACAAAAGTGAAGTCATTAATTAAGAAAGAAAAACCCCTAGTTCTATTACTCCAGGAGACAAAAATGGGGGATTAAGAGATCCTTCTCAAAAATTATAAATTATGGCATGACAATGACATCCTCTCAATAAGTTCTAGAGAAGCATCACACATAGTGTGCACCCTTTATGCCGTCAACTCTCAAGTTACTTGACTAACAATTATCACCTCATTGGTTAACTATAAGGTTTATGCATATCCCCTGAAATTAGGTATGTACATGATCCAGGTGGATATTAGTGGCCACCCGCCTATTCTACTTGGACCCCCACCATTGTTTCTTTCAATTTCCTTAATTTTAGTGCAACTTACTATTTTTGGCAATTTTTTGGGCCCTAAACGTTTTTTTTTGTTTTTGTTTTTGTTTTTTTTCGTGGGGAAAATGGAGAGATCAAAATAGTACAAGAATGACTTACCTAACTTTTTTCAACCTCCTCTTGAAGATCTTCGAAACGAGGTATTATGATAGCTAAAAAAGCTTGTATGCCTAAGTTATGACCCTGAGAAGTTGACGTTCCAATTAACCCCAATGGGGCCCATAAGCTTTTAGCGCTTCATGTCCTAGGGTTAGGTTCTTGGATGTTTAGGGTTTCCCATTATTTCTGAATAATAAAAAGGCCTCCGAGGCTCATTGTAATATTGTTCAGAAGGCATGTAGTCACCACATCTCTTCTTAGAGATAAACTACCATTTGTTGAGCTAGTTTATTTCCATTCTGCATGTAAACAATTTTAGGTACTTTGTTATTAATGAATTGAATTTCTACTTTCAAAATGGAAATAAACTAGCTCAGATGATGGTAGCTTATCTCTAAGAAGATATGTGGCGAGCACATGTCTTCTGAACTATGTTATATTGCAACTTATAGGTCTTTTTATTATTAAGGAATAATGGGAAACCCTAAACATCCAAAAACCTAACCTAGGAGATGAAGCACCAAAATCTTGTGGGCCCCATTGGGGTTAGTTGGAACATCAATTCCTAGGGTCGTAACTTTATGATATGATCGTAGTATCATTCGATATGCTACTTTATTTGGTAGAGTGGATCCTGGAATCGAATTAATGTGATGGCTAATGCTTCTAACAAGAGCCAAACTACTTAGTAGCTCATTCACAATAATGTTAGCAAACTGATCTAACATGCATCTAATTTCTTCAGGAAGGTCTTTCAAATTGGTATTGGTGAGAATTACCTGTGGTTTCCCAATTAGAGAAAAGTGTACCTCTTCCCTTTTTCTTCTCGCAACAACTCCTTCCCACTCAAATGCAACACAGTAGGATTTTTGCTTCATCCTTAACTCCTTCATATGGTAAAGGCAACAAAGCATGCTTCTGGCCATTCTTTTTAAAAGTGTATGTATTCTTCCCACCATCATGAATGGATTTGCTATCATATTTCTATGGCCTCCCTAATAACATATGGAAAACTTTCATCGAAATTACATCGCAAACAACTTCATCCTTATACCTTCCAATTTGGAACTCTACTGTATACTATTCATTAACCAAAACTTGGTGGCCTTTTTATAACCAAGACACTTTGTAAGGATGAGTAAGCTTCTCTGACTTTGCTTCTGAGTAAGCTTCTCTTCTACCTTCAAAGGAACTTGATATGCATCCTTAATAGTCTTCAAAGATAAATGGATGATTTCATCTTGAATACCAAATCTCAAACCATTTATATATCTAACGACTTTCTTAACATCATCTTCTACATGGCTAGCTCTAATATTTAACATATAGAACTCCTTAGTATATTCCCTTATTGACATGGACTTCTATCTAAGGTTATGTAATTGTCTAAAAAAATTAATTTCATTAGGGAAATTTTTAGGTCTAAAATAGGCCTCCTAAGGAAAATAATAAAATAGTAGTTAAAATAATAAAATAAGACTTATGAAGATTTAAAGAAAAAGAAAGGAAACTACTTTTTTTAATTGTATTTTTAGTTTATCTCCATGTAGGTTCACTAAAATTTCAATAGTAGACACTTGTTCTATGCATAATTAAATTCCACATCCAAATGAATACCCACTCTACGTACTTCCGAGTAGATCCACATCGAAAAAATTGAAAATACATGAAAAAACACATTGAACACGTTTTTTCATGTATTTTTAATATTATACTTACCTTCGAGGGATATATTGTAATTTGTCTTAGTCAAATTTATGTGAATTTTAATTAATTGTTTTAAATTAAATCATTTTATTATAGTTTTAAAATAGTATTGAAAAATAGATATACTAAATTATTATTTAATAATATTATTTTAAATTTTATTACATTATTTTAAATTTTATTACATATTTTTGATTGGTTAAACAAATTAACGTAACTATTTTTATTTGGGTTGAAATTTATTTGTTAGAAATTAAAAATTAAAAAAAAATAATAATAATTAATATTTTTTAATCATCTTCCACATAGATGTTATGTCGTTTTATATTGAAATTTTTAATTATTCACCATCCACATGACATCAGTGTGTCATAGGTTAAGTTAAACTCAGTGAATTGTTTCTAGTTTGAAACAACTCTAGCTAATTATTTCACATCCAAATGACATGACCATGTTAGAGGTTAACTCGATCTCCATCGATTTCGTAAAACTTCCATATCCATTCCACGAGAAGACAACGAGTTTACCAGCCAGAGAAGATGCTATGGGAGTGAAGGTAAGTGAACTATTTTTAGTTTTTCGAAGGATCCAAGCAAAGGTAGGTAGGAAAAAGAGATCTTAAGTCCAGGTCTCAAGAGGTCTAATTTGCCCTTAGTTCCACCCACCATCGGTAATCAAACTCAGGAAAGTAAGACCACAACCTAGAGATACTTTTTAGGAAAGTGAGGTATTTTTCATTATGAAGGGTCGGGACACTTGACCCTTGTAGCTAAGACCCCTTACATTAGGGACACACACTCATTGGAATCACTAAGTATGGAGAACACTCATTTTCTAGAGATCATAAACAAAACAAAAAAAGATGACGACCCTCACATGTGTAAGCGGCTCCGCTCCTTTCACATGGGTTTTATTAGGGGAGAAATACCAGACCACATATATTTATATTGGGGGATATATATTGAGGAAAAAATGACATAATTTATTAAACATATAATAGGAGGTAATGAGTTTTTATATTGGTATGTATAAAAAATGGAGCTCAAAGTTAATGGAAAAATATAAAGGGGTATAAAAAAATGGATACCTACAATATTTGGTGAAAGTGGGGGTTTTTTAAATTGGGAAGGTGTATTGGGTTCATATTGGTAGGTAATATGATTTTTAGAGGTATTTTCCAATATGTAGTCAAATTGAGGATATTGTTTAGTATGCGACGAGCACATGTGATATGTTAGAAGTTCATTGACTGAAGCCCCATGGCTCCTTCTTTCTCCATATAATAACTACGCTGAACGAAAGAGCCATTAAAACAAAAATTGATCGATCGGGGGAAAGGTCCTACCTAGTTTGAGAAATCTCTTGACGTGAAAGAAACTCCCATTCCTTCGCCAAAGTACCATAAAAGCTACTAAATCCATGGGATCAAATAATACTACTATGGTTCTTAAAGTTCCAACTTACTTTAGGAGTGATGATTTTGTAGATTATAAGCTTCTTAATAGTGCTTAATGTGATTTTTGCAACATCGTTAACACAAACAAAAAAAGAAAAGAGAAGGTCCTCCTTCAACTCCATCTCCATCTCCTCGTCCTCATCGTATATCTTCATGGGCATTCAAGTTCAAAAAATTAGTGACATGCATGTTTGATGGTTGTAAGGTTGAGAAGTTCGTTAATCCAAGTGTAGTGATTTCCAATTATAAAAAAACATTTAATTAAGTTTTATCAGTCATAATATCATGTTATTATTTTAATTCATAATTTATCAGTCATAATATCATGTTATTATTTTAAATTATAAAAAACATTTAATTAAGTTTTTCCTGTTACTTTTTTTCAAAGATTTAATTATTATGAAGTATTAATAATTTTTTTATATGATATTATTTAAAAACTAATTTAATTTTAATTATTAATCAATATTTTTATTGAAATTTTATATTAAAATTTAAAAAAAAATCAATTAAGTTTTTCCTATGATATTATTTCAAAAACTAAATTATTATGAATTATTAATAATTTTTCAGTATAATATTATTTAAAAATTAATTTTATTTAAATTATTAATAAATATTATAATTGAAATTTTGTATAAAGTTAAGAAGTGTAAATATGGAGCGTTGCTACACTCTTTGTTATGAAAAAAATTTTTGATAACAAAAAGTACTTGATAGGTAAATTAAAGTAACCATAAAAATGGAGTTTTTATTTACATAGTTATTTGTTGTTTGAATTGATAAATTAAAATTATTATTAATATTTATTTTACTAAGTAAAATTATATAATTAAGTCTGCACATTTACATTTTTACTCCTACTTATTAAATTGTTGAAGAAAAAATAAATAATGGAAACTCTTATGGTGTGCATTGATCCCCAAATAGCAATGTGCTGTAGAAAGATTACAATAACAATCATTATTGTGGCAATCACAGATATAATTGGTTTTTAGATTTTTATTTTTATTTTTTAATATAATTTTTATATTTCAAAATTTAATTTAAAACCACATAACTAGCACAACCACATTTGGTTGAGGATAACATAATTAAAGAAGTGAGCTCAATGCCGCTCGGCTACGCTCTTAGTCTAATAGTGATGAATACAAACAAAACATTTTTGATATTTCTATAAGATATAATGTATTGTAAATGTTAAGAAGTGGACTTCCAGGGCATTAGGGGAATGTAGTTATTGTAAGTCAATTTGCATGGATAGTGATGGACATCTCTCTTACGCTGTAGTTTATTTTGAACAATCTCTAATAAATGTATTGGATACTATTTTCATAATATATACCAGTGTTTTTTTTGTTCTAAAAGAAAGTGGGTTATATATGTATATAAGCGTATATGTGAACCTTAATGTTCCAATTTTTCACTAATAGATATAAATACAAATCCTAAAAATGTTATGCAACCAAAATGCTAATCCTAATAACTAAACCCTAATATTTTAAATTTTCACCATTAAATCTAGAAAATTACGAAACCCTTTAATTTATCTTCTTAAGGTATTGTTGATGGTCTAAAATGACCACATCAACATGTTAGGGAGACCACTTGGTCAGAGCCCCAACTAAGCTCTTATCCATTTAATGTAGTGGTTCCAACTGGTTCAATTGGGTCGAGTTACTCTCTCTCCCTCTCTGCTGGCTTATAGTATGTCTATTACCTACGAATAGAAAAAGAGAAATCAGATCTACCCTCTTACAGAGCTCTTGCAAGAAAGATATCCTTAAGCTGACTCTATGACTCAGCCAAACCACAAATAAGTTCTACCATTGTGTGAGGGGACTTCTAGAATGCAGAATTAAATCTAAATGCAAATCTTACTCTAAGATGCAAGTAAAACTAATCCTATCTCGAATTGGGAAAATGATAGCCCTCTCTCAATTCAAGAGCAGAAAAACTAACTAAATTGGGGAAGAGGACTATTTATATGATTGAATTCATTATATAATTTTCATTAATTAAAGAAGTAGTTCGTTCAATCAATGAAAGAGAAAAAAAAATGGGAATGTCTTCAAACAATAAATAGTTACTGCTTAGTACTTTCTTATTTCAACAAATTCATATTAATTCTAATTTTGTTCTTCTCCTCACAGATAACTCTTACAAAACCTCAATAGCATAAAACAATCGATATGACAATAGTGCTCAATATCAGAATGCAATACACTATTTAGAACAAGAATTAAAATCAATTGCGAAAATACAGATAATAAAATGATCAATTTACATCCGAGACAATAGTGCACATGAAATGAAAATTAATTAAAAGAATAACAAAATCTCATTACAAGAATTTGCAGTCCTTGAGTAGCTTCAGCTCCTTGGAGAAATTTATAATAGCATTGCAAAACAACCTTCTCTTCTAGAACTTAAAATAATATGTCTCTCCATAATTCAACTCACACTACATTACAATAGTGAAAATGCATAGCAAGAAAAATCATAGAGTTTTCGACAAACCTCAGATTTGAAGTTTTCCCCTAACCTACAACTATAATCTCCTATTACAATAGTGCTTTTAGAACCTCTAGTTGTAGAGAAGAAGAACCCCTTCCTCATTCTCAAAACTACTATTAATTACAAAAATTAAAACTAAAAGTGAAGAACTCTTAAGTGTAGTTTTCCAGATTCACAATTAGAGCTGTAAAGTCTCCATTCTTCTCTTTGCTGGTTTCTTGTCATTTCTCGAAAAAATTTTAGATCTGAACTTCTCCAACTGATCTCCTACTACAAACCAATCAAAACCAAAAATAAATTAAATTGCACACTAAAATTAGAATTAGAAAATCTAGAAAAAACAACTCTCATGAAATTGATAAATTAAAATAAATAAAATCCAAATAAATCTAAAATGTGATTGCTTCAAATGGATCTGATTAGATTTTGAGTAGTGTTGGAGGATGAATTAGTGACACAAATTTTCCCAAGCCAATGAAATTTTCCCAAATCAAATTTGAAAAACTAATTGTTGTTGCAAATTATTCACTTTATCTTCTGCTGAATTTTTGGGTCATTAAATAATTAAATTTGGAAAACTTATCATTCCTATATGATTATCCTCAGTCTTAGATTTCTAACGAGCTATTGTGAGCTTCATTTGGTCAAGTAAATCTCCATATATGCTTCTCCAAAGTTGAATCATTAAATTGACAAAAATTCTGAAAAGATGTTTCCCTAGGCCAAAACTAGATGTTTCACAATCGTTGCAAAGTGTATCTTTGGTGTCGCACTTGTCATCACAAAGTTATCGCACTGAGGGAATTTGGTTGTTCGTGTGTTATGTGTGATCTATGTTGTGTCGCCAAGTGTTCTAAGTGTGTGATCACAATCAAGTCCTATCAATGTTCACATTAGCTTCATCAATCCCACACTTAGCCAAATTGGAAAAAAATCCGACTAGGCAACTTAGCCTCATATGGCTCTCCGGAACTATACATTATGCAGTCTCATCCCTCAAGCTCTAACCCTGCCTCTTGACATTACACAATGCACAGTTCCTGCCTCCCAGCACTGTGCACTGCGCAATCTCAGTGCTCAAGCCCGGACCTTGACCTCAAAAACTGCGTAATCATTCCCTCTAGCTAGGTCTGAACTACACATTGTGCAGTGTTAGTCCTCAAGCCTAAGCCTTGAGCCCCTGAACTACACAATCACATAATAACCTAACTTCCCTACCTCCTAGAACTGCATAGTTGATCTGCCTGTCCCTCAAGAACTGCACATTGCACAGCCTCAAGGCTCAAGCCTCTAGACTGAGTCATTGAGTCCCTCAACTATGCAATGCCTTGGCCTCCCTACCTCCAAGAATTGCATAGTGGGCATATTCAAGCCTCAAGCCCTAGCATTTGACTCTTAATCCCCTCAACTGCGCAATCTCCTAAAATTGGTTATCCTGAACTGCGCATTGCAGAGTCTCAAGACTTAGTCCTGGATCTTGGCCCCTAGAACTGTGTAATCCCTTAGCTAGTTACTCAACTAGTCACTAGTTCTAGCCCTAATATGTGAATTCATGAAACATGTTAGGTTAGGGGTCTTTCAGACTAATGTTGGCTTGTCATGAATGATTTTTAGTTGTAGGTACTCTTTTCAGTTGTAGGTACTCTATCTTATCATGACAAAATGATGAGGAAGGAAAAGGAGAAGGAGACCATGCTAGAATACACATATGGAGCTAAAGATATAATATGATCATCATGCGAGAAGAAAAATGAACACTAGATTACAACATAAGATCAAAGACCAGGGCCGCATGAAGACTCCATCTGATTCACAACCCTTTGGAGGGTGTATATGAAGAACAAAGCATATCTCTCATGAAGATGAAGCATTACACATCTCTTATTGAAGACAAAGAAGCAACAAGAATGGTTTGACATTGCCATTTCATCAAGAATTACTTGTCATTATTGTCATGTCATGTCATGTCATAGTTCATTATGTGCCACATCATTTTGTGGAATATGTAATTCAATATTGGAGAAACATAATGTAAAGTGGAAGTCCAAGAGTCATTCATGTAATGTGAAAAGTCATGTAGGAAGTCAAAAGGTAATAAATAAGTCGAACAATCATGAGGGTAGCCCAAGAGTCACAAGGGGGGTGAAGGATCACCCCATTTGTTATATATACACCTTTATAGTACATGCAAAGGGATTTTCACCTTCCCTTTTCCCATAAGGCATCAGAGAGAAAGAGATAGTACTATGGGGAGCAAGTCGTGGCTCCAATGCTCCACTATTGGAGCTAGTGATGTTGGTTTTTTTCATGTATCTTTAGAATTTCCTGTAGATTCACAAGCTCATGCAATTTACAAAAGAACATGACAGGAATCTACTTCTACTTTCAACCAGCAGAAGCCAATAGATCGATGAAAACAATATGAGCAAGAAGAAGATAAATCAATGACACATAACACAATAAGTTTTCCCAAGGAAATCCACTGCTCAAAACCCCGCCTATCTGTATTGCATTAAATTTCGACTACCTGCCAAGCCCCTATTTCCTTACACAATGCCTAAGCTGAATAACCTGTATTTAAATGGAATTCATGCTTTCAAAAATTCTCAATCCAAACATTGGTCCTTCTATGATTGCATGCATGATATTTACAACTCAGTAAATCATACAATTGATAGTACACTGTCCCTGCACTCTAGTCTCAATTGGGTCTTTCTCTGAACTGACATTCTTGAGTTTCTCATGAGGGAATATTTAGTTAACTAGGGTAACACTTGTGGATGCACCAATGCACCAACTCACTATTAGTCCTCTATTAGTTCCACAAATAGTTAGAACTAATTTAACTGAGCATAACTTAGGAAACTGAGTTATCTACTTACAACTCAATTTAAATTCATACTGGACTCCTAAAATTTAGGGAGAACATATACATGACTACAGAAAGACTTCGAACTCAAAATTCCTAAGATAATTAAGTTAATTAAACTTAATTAACTATTTACAAGTCGCTATGAGAAAATAATTACAATTTAATTCTCAATATAATTCAAGGACAAATTAAATTAGAATTTTTGGATCCTATTTTTAACATCTCTTGTTTATATTTTCTATAGTATTGTTGTATCTCCAAAGACAACCTTGGATTACTTCAAGACCAGTGCCTGGGCACATCTAAAGTGGTGTGTCTCAAATGATTTACAGGAATCTGGAGACAACACTTACGATCTATAGATATATATGTACATAAGAAACAGGTTGGGTCAATTAATCCAAAGAAATGAAACATAGATTTCTGATACTTCTTCACTAGTTCAGATCTCATAAATAAGCCTAAAAATAGTGGAGGCCAAGAGCTTCAAGGTCTTACAACTTAATAATCTTTTGCAGAGTGGGTGAGTGAGGATAAGAGAGAAGAGTAACCCATCACATCGAGCATAAGGCTTCAAGACTTCTATATTCAACACACAGATATTGGGGCAGTAAGGATTTCAATGCTTATTTGGGTTACAAGAAGAAATAATGAATGAAGGGAGAACTGAAAGCTATGATTCATGTGCTGTAGATTTGAAGATCTAATCTCAATAGTCCTCACAGGCATATACATAAACAATGTTCAAACAAATGAATCTGTGAAACAACTACAGGCATTTGCATTAACATATAGATACTAATGAATCTGTGAGGGAGCTTGAAACACATCTAGCAACAATAATTACATGAATTAACCTGTGTCTAGAGTCATTTTCCTTTGTTATTGTTTCTCCCACATATCAGCATTGAATGCAATTTTTGTTAAGCTTTCCCTCTAGAAAACTGCGATGGTCGATACGCGGGGTTGGGCCCATCAAACAATATCGCAATCGCAATCGTGGAGAGGGGGGACTCTTTGCATTTTCTTTGGAGCTCCCTCATCTTTAGATTTTCCGCTAAACTGCTGTGATCACCGACCTGCGGGGTTACATCATTATTGCCACGTGTCATCGTGTGAGTCTAACTTTTGATCCATGAACCCTTTTCTGGACTTATATATACCACCGTAAAGTTTATTCCAAGAACTACGTAATGGAGAGGGTACCCTCAAGTTCTAATAGCTTCCGTGGCTCAGAATTTGGCATAAAACATCACTTCTATTTGGCTCTTAAAGCATCTAGTGACTGAAAAAGTAGTGGGTGACAACATTGGCTCCTACTGGGAACAGTGCCTTGCTGGCAAGGTGATGAGAACCTGTAGGCCAATAGTATTTCCTTCCATTGGGCATGGAGTTATTCCTAAACAAAATATAATCTTGTGGAAAAGTGATTTTTGATAATAAACTAAAAAACTCAAAGAATAATTTCAACACACACCAGCTATTTACAATGAGCAAGAGACAAATATCTATAAATTTTAAAATAAAATTTTAGGAACTCACCATTTACAAGCAGTTCCAACAGTTCACCATCCAAGTTTTCAAGCATGTAAGTGTTGTTTCCCCTCTCTTCTACAATCTTGAAGGGGCCCAACCATAGTGGGTCAAATTTCCCATGCTTGCCTTTGTCCTCTAGCCTGACATCCCATTTGAGCACTAATCTCCTTGCTGAAGAGGTCTGTCCTTAGCCTTCTTGTCAGATAAAGATTTCATCCTTTGTTGATAGTTTGACAGTTTGGTCCCCACCTGCTCTCTGTTCTCGTAAATCTCCACCAGTTGATTTATTCTTCTGCTCAAGGCGCTTGGTTCTTCCTCGGCTTCTTGTAGCAACTTATCTATTGGCATTGATAATTGGATAGGGAAGACATCAGCATTACCATATACTAGCTCAAAGGGTGATTTCTGAGTGGATCTTTTGGGTGTGAAACGGTTAGCCCACAGAGAAAGTTTTAGTTGGGAGTCCCAATTCCTTTGATTTTCAATGATGGTGTTCTTTAGAATTCTCACCACATTTTATTAGAAGACTCATTGAAGTCGTTCCCTTGAGGGTAGTATGTAGTGGAGTGTCCAATAATGATGTTGAATTTGTGGCAGAAGTTGGTGAACTGGGCAGATTTGAAAACCTGTGCATTATCAATGATGATTTTAAAAGGACACCCGAAACGGGATAGTATGTTCTCCTCCATGAATTTTATCACCACTAAATCAGTAGCATTCCTAGCTGGGATAGCCTCTACCCACTTGGTGAAATATTTAGTGGATGCTAAAATCCATTTGTGTCGGCCACTAGAAGGTGGGTTTATTTCTCCAATGAAGTCCAACCCCCATTGTATAAAAGGCTCCTCTACGTGCACAGGAATTATAGGCAGAGGAGTGAACTTTTGCATCTCAGATAACAGTTGGCATTTTTGGCCTGACCTAACCTAAGAATAAACATATCCAAACATCATGGGCCAGTAAAGTCCAAACTTCAGGATTTTGTGTGTTGTTTCCTTCCAACTATAGTGTAGACTCCCCCATGGAAATCCTTAATCACTTCATGGGTTTCTCCTTCAACCAAACACAACAGTAATACCCCCACCGGGTCCTTCCAGTAGAGCAGTCTATTGGATATAATGTATTTATGTGCTTGCAATCTCAGACTCTAGTACTTAGATTTGTCCAGTCCCAACGAGCATCTTAAGAATAAGAGGCAATGAACAATGTTCTTATACCTCGACGATCCCTTATATTTGGAATAAATCTTCTGCTCAACCGTTTTGATTCTACTTTGTTCATCCTCTGGGCTACCCTCCTTTGTGATCAGGCTTATTCCTAGTGCTTGGTAGTTGGAATCAGACAAAATCTTGGCCAACCCCCACCTTTGACGAGCTTGGTAGGCTTTATTTCCAGCTCATATTCTTGTATTTTGGCTATCCATCTGCCCCTCTTCCCTTCACTGTCTCCCTGCATCATAATGTATTTGACGATAGTCGTTGGGACAAACATTGTGATTTCATATTGGAGTACATACATACGAAAGGAATTCAATGCCTTGACTAGCGCATAAGCCTGTTTCTCTAATATATCATACTTCAGCTCAACGTCCCTTAGGACTTGGCTGAAAAAGGAAATGGGTTGCTGGTAACCATCTTTATTTTTCTGTAATAGTACAATAACAATGGTATGTGGAGAGGCAAAAGAAAAGATGTTGAAGGTTACTGAATAATCGGGGCTAACTAGCACTGGGGCCTCAGCCAAATCTTCTTTGATCCTAGTGAAAGAATCACGAGGGGCAGAGCTCCACTTAACTTCGTTCTCCTTCTTGAGGATATATGTGATACATTTAACTATCTCAACATAGTTGGGCATGAATCGGCTTAAGAAATTTATCCTCCCCAAAAAGGCTTGGGCTTCTTTCTTGTTTCTTGGCAAGGGAATGAGGTTGATGGATTTGAATTGTTCAAGATCAATCTTTACTCCTTCCTGTGATACTATGTTCCCAAACAGCTTCCCCTCACTCAGGCCGAACTAAGACTTCTTTGGATTCAGAGAGAGGCCATACCTTCTACACTTCTCGAAAACGAGCTTTAAATGGAGGATATGCTCTTCATCAGTCTTATAAAAGATTGTGATGTCATCTAAGTAAACTAACACAAATTTATCTTGCTCTCCCACGAAAGCTATGTCCATAGCTCTCTGGAATGTGGCTCCTGCATTTATCAACCCAAATGGCATGCGGGCATACATGAAAGTCCCCCACAGGGTGGTGAAAGCAGTTCTTTTCTGGTCCTCAGGGTGGACCGCCACTTGGTTGTATCTTGAGAATCTATCCATCATGGACATCCTAGCTAAACCCACTACCTTCTACAATATATTATCCATCTTGGGCAGAGGGTAGTTGTATTTTAGGGATGCCTTGTTTAAATTTCGGAAGTCCACGCACAACCTTATCTCTCCGTTCTTCTTCCGGACAGGGACCAAATTAGCCACCCACTCAGAGTATCTTAGAGGGACTATGATCTTGGCCTGCAATAGCTTCCTTACCTCCTTTTCAATGGAGGGGAGTAAGAGTGGGTTATTTGTCTGAGTTTTGGTTTGCAAGGCTTTATCCCACTCTTCAAAGGAATCTTATGCTGAATAATATTTGTATCAAATGATTTCAAATCACCATAAGACCAAGAAAATACATCTTTGTAAGTTATGAATAGATCTAAATACCTCTGTCTGTATTACAAGGGGATTCCTTTGGACAACCTGATCATCTAGGGTTCTTCCTCTGATCCGATGTTGCAGTCTTCGACTTGCTCATCCTTCTCTGGGGTCATTGGTTTAGACACTATGTCATATTTATTGAAAAGTCTTTAAAGTGGAACAAGTCCACGAGGGATGGTGTTCCATTTTTGGCCAGACACTATGTCTTTCCACGAAGTGGCTTCTTTTTCTGCTTCTTCCTCTTCCTGACTGATGGTGGAGTGGGAAAACTTCCCAATGACTTATATGAATCTTTTTACTTGCTCGTCATCTTCAAATACCTGCCAATGTTTGACATTATAAGGTATTGAAGGGTTGTGTCTGACTTCTATTTCATATATGAGGAGTGGATTCTATGGGGGCCTGAAAGTGCTTGTGGCTACTGCAACAGAGTCAGCCATCCTTTTTTCTTCCTTGGGAAGAAACTGGATGTTAAAGGCCAGGAAGAAATTGTCAATTTTGTCCCACACTTCATTTCGGTATGTCCTCAGCCTCGGGTGTTTGGCTTGGCATTGGTCTCGAATATGCTTCATGACTAGCTCATAATCTCCATAGACTGATAGGCATTCAATGTTCATATTTCTCACCATTTGTAACCCCAGGAGAAATGCTTCATACTCTGCTACATTGTTGGTCGCCTCAAATTCGAGCTTGAAAGAGAGGGGTATCATACTACCTTCTAGAGATACTAACAATATTATAGTTCCATTTCCATATTTTGAGTTTGCTCCATCAAAGTATAACTTCCATACTTCGTTTTCATTTAAATGATGGTAATTTAACTACCTTCTCAAGTGTACTAATGCTTCTTCTAAGAGGTTCTCATCCTCTTCTAAGAATAGGCAGGAGATGTCACTGTCTTTCCCATCCACTGGGAGTTATTTGAGGCTTTAGCTGGGGTCACAGTTTTCACAAACTGAGATTCTCTGTACAACCTTCTTTACTCAACTCCAAAAGTGGGTATGGTGGCATAAGTAATGTCTATCTTGATAGAGACAGCCACCTTGGAACCCCAAGATCTAGATAAGAGCATTCCAAAACGAGGAGGTATATCATCCACCACTATATCCATTACCACACTTTTCACCGAGATCTGAGCCAAGTTTACCACCAAATACTATATCATGCCTAAGCACTTCACTCTCTTGGAGTCAAAGGAGTACAAGTCTTTGTATGGTCTGGTGACATCCAAACCCAGTTGTTCCATTACTGATAATGGCATGAGGTTGTGTGAAGCTCCTAAATCCAGCATGCAATTATGCAAGAAAAGTTTGTGGATCACCAAGGTCACATAAAATGGTGCAGTAGAGGGATCCAACTCTTCCACATGCGACCCAAGAACAACCATTAGCCTCTCCTCTTAGAGGTTAAAACTATCATGGGATGGTGCTGAGCCAGTTGGGCGCATGAATTTAGAGACTTGAGCTTTGTAATGAGGCTGCTTTAAAAGCTCAGTCAGAGGAACAATATTTTTTTACCCTTTCCATCTCCTTCTAGAGATTGAATGTATGTTGGGCCTTTTCTGCATCTCCATGCTTTGTTCCTTCTCCCTTCCCGCTGACAGTTGTCAGCAGAGCAGGTGCCTATTTTTCTGTATGTCCCTTAGGACCATTTCTCTCTTTATTTGTAGAGATTCCTATCTTGGGTGGGTCAGGATGTAGCTTACCCTTCCCTTCGTCTAGGGCTGGAGGAACCACTTGGGGAGCAACTTCCCCTTGATGTTTTGGTTCTCTCGTCCTCTTCTTTGAAGATATTAGATTATACTTACATTGTGGCTGTGTTTTCATGAACTCTGCAAACTGTTTGCAATAATAATCCATATCTTCTTCCTCTGTTGTTGCTTCTCTCTAATGACTGGCCTCCTGGTGAGCCATACTCTCACGTTCCTCTTCAGGAAAACCAACATATATATTGCCCTGCATCTCTTATGTATCAGATGATTGTTCGTCAAGACTATGTTCCAAGTATAAGGGATGAGGAATTTGATCCAGCTGCTCCTTTCATTCTCTTGGAAGTAGTTGCAGTGGAGGCCTTCTATATTGCTGGTTATAGCTCTGGTTGTTGACTTGAGCATTCTGCCTGGAGAGGTTCTTGTTCTCTATTTTTAACTTCCCAAACTTTTGTGATAAACTCTTGATGATTCCCCAACCCGATCAGAGGAGGATGCCTCTTCTTTTCCTCTTTTGGGTTCAGCAGGTTCTTGCTTTTCCCTTGACTTCCCTACCGAGGCCAGATTTGCTTCCACTTAGAGAGGATCGATCTGAAGTTGGTCCAGAGTGGTAGTTTTCCTTTCTCTCAGGGTAAAACCAAAATCAGAGTCGAAGACTCCTAAGAAAACCACTCGAGATGCAGTTGGGGGAGGCTTTATGTCACTTGATAGGTTATTGAACTGGTTATTGAATCTTTTGATAAATTTTGTAGTATCCTCCTTTGGATTTTTCCTTATTTCATTGAACTCAGTAAGAAAGTACTCATGGTTCCTCTTTTCTCCCCATTTCTAGGTGAAAGAGTTTTCAAGTTTCTCCCATGTAGTGATGGAGGCATCAAGCAAGGATTTGAACCATTTTCTAGCCTCTCCATCGAGGGATTGTACAAACAGTCTCATAACCACATCCAAGTATTCCACATTTATGTACTCGGCAAAAACATTGAAGGTTTCAATGTGACTTTGTGCCATGTTATCATCTTCCCCATTGAACCTAGGTAGATGCTTTAGGTAGTCTTGGGGCATTGCACTCAAAGGTAGAGGGAGGTCAAGAGGTGCATATTTATTGAGCAAAAAGTCTGGGATAGCCATCTAGATTAGTGGAGGGAGATTCAAATTTGCTTGAGGGACTGGGGTTAAGAGCACATGGGTTTTAGGGGAAGGAGGGTATGTTAGGGCCTTAGGAGTAAGTCCTGAATACTAAGCAAAAACAAGCTTAGAACTGGAAGAGGGAACTTCGAAGGCTGATGAGATGGTAGCATAGTCTGGGGGAGTTTTCTCTTTCCAGATTTTCTTAAAAATCAAATTTTCAGGGTTAGATCAAATGGGGATTTCTTTTGGGATGTATCTGAGCGAGTATGAGGACTTTTAAAAGCTAGGGTTATGAATGATAATGACAGGGTGTGGAGTCACTAAGGTGATATGGAAGCATTCATAACAGATTTTGATCACCTATTTAAAGAGTGTTTTAGCTTGTCGTATCCTAGGGAAAATAATCCTTCAATAAGCTCCCCGACAATGGTGCCAAAAGATGTTGTATCTCCTAGAGACAGCCTTGGATTGCTTCAAGACCAATTCCTCGGCATATCTAAAATGGTGTGTCTCAAATGATTTACAGGAAATTAGAGACAACACTTATGATATATAGATACATATGTACATGGGAAATAGGTTGGTTCATTAATCCAAAGAAATGAAACATAGATTTCTTATACTTCTTCACTAGTTCAGATCTTAGAAATAAGCCTAAAAATAGTGGAGGCCAAGAACTTCAAGGTCTTACAGCTTAATAATCTTTTTCAGAGTGGGTGAGTGAGGATAAGAGAGAAGAATGACCCATGACATCAAGCATAAGGCTTCAAGACTTCTATATTCAACACACAGATCTTGGGGCAATAAGGATTTCTATGCTTATTTGGGTTACAAGTAGAAATAATGAATGAAGGTAGAACTGAAAGCTATGATTCATGTTCTACAGATTTAAAGATTTAATCTCAGTATTCCTCACAAGAATATACATAAGCAATGTTTAGACAAATGAATCTGTGAAACAGATACAGGAATTTGCATTAACATATAGATACTAATGAATCTGTGGGGGAGCTTGAAACACATCTAGCAACAATAATTACATGAATTCGGGGAAGAAGCATGAACATAAAATGAGTTAGACAAAAGGGAACACATATTGTAATCATTTGAAGAGGGAATCACCATTGTTTCCTTGATATTCTGAAAAGATCTGTATTGCAAAGGAAATACAGTCTGAAATTATAACATGCAGTGTTTTCTCTAGAATTTCTGAACCTCCATTAAGTCTTGCTTTCCCCTATTTATTAGAGGGGAGCAAGGAGCTTCATTACAACAAAAATATCTATGGTTTGGATCAGATGTCAGGTTGACTAGCTGTATCAGTCGTGAATGACTCTGTCGCCCAAAAAGATATTACCGAAATTAAATGCCTCATTGAAAGGGAGGCATGTTACTGGACAACAAGAATGATCAGTCAAAGATAACATTAATTTCCTTTGTGCCCATCCTGGTCATAGCCACTGTTACAGAATGCAGTTGGCTTGCGGTATGAACTTTCGTGGTGCTCGACCGACTCATTATCACTTCTGCTTTTACTGCGAGGGTGCCTTGTTCTATGAAATGGGGGGTTGGGTCACCTATAAGTGCTTGTTGTTGCAACCTTGTGATGTGTAGAGGGATGAGGCTCCATACTGAGCCATTAACGTTCCTGAGTCCCAGGTACCTCTCTATTGTTTCGCCATGCTCCATTAAAGTCCTTAACTACTAGCTCATTTTCCCATTACAACTCTGTACTGTGCTTTTAGTGCATTGATGTGGTAGGTGCGATGCATTCCATGGAAATGACATAGTCATGCAGGTGGGGGTTTTTTTCTCTGAAGCAGGTGAAAACAAGCATTTTTTGAATTTCCCCTTTAACTTCCCTGATTGTAGCCCTTCGTGTGACTTTCCTCATATGACCGAGAGTTGGGACTAGGGGCTGAGCCCTTAGGTGCTAAGGCCTTTAGACCCGTGTCTGGAGGCATTTTCCTTTGTTATTGATTTCTCTTGCATATCGGCGTTGAATGTACTTTTTGTTAAGCTTTGCCCCTGGACAATTGTGATTGCCGATACGTGGGATTGGACCCACCAAACGATATCACAATTGCAACTACGAAGAGGGGGGGAATTTTTTCACTTTTATTTGGAGCGATCTGATAGTGTCGACGCGAGATCCTTGTAGACCATGACGTAATATTTTATCGCATCCAGGGGGGTTCCTGTATATCGCAGTCATTAGCTCCCTCATCTTTAGCTTTTCCCCTCAATTGTTGCAATCATCGATCTGTGGGGTGACGTCATTGTTTCCATGTGTCACCCTGTGAGTGGTGACATGTGGCACCTGGAAATGGTCCCATGTCGCCCCCAAAATCACTGAAACTGGGTGAAACATGTCCTCTGCCATGTCATCAACCATATTGACATGTCATTGCTAACATCAGCTACCCTGTCAGCTTTGAAGACCAATCACATGCTACTGTGTGGCCCCTGCTTGACCTTGTTTTGCAAGCCATTCCTTTGTTGATGAATGTTTTCCTTCCTCGACGATACAACACTTTATCATAAATCGGCCCCCACACAGTATTTGGAGTTCAGAACACTGCTAATCTACCGATCGCTGAACCCTGATACCGATGTACTACTGTACTGCCACATGGAGGAGAGAGAAGGGGGGTGACCTGCTCCTGTTTTGCTCTGCTTTCCTTTGTATTTGGTTTTCTCAGCCCCCTGGTGATGCACCACTTTATCACAAATCAACAGTTTGTAGGTCTTTTTAAATTGAAACCCTGCTAATCATCGATGCCACGTGGAGGAGAGAGAAGGAGGGTGATCCACCTTGGTTTTGCAGGCATTTCCTGCGTTAAAGTGTTTTAGCCCTCCCTGGTGATACACTGTTATATCACAGACTGACCCCCACAAAACCTCATGAAGCACAGATTATCCTTAAGCCTTTGCCCTGGGACCCTTCCGATAGTAGATCGCCGATACGCTGTGCCCTTGCCTGCCGTTCGTCGATATGCGATATCGGCGATTGGCGGATCAATATTTCACGCTTCGTTAGTGCTCCATCACTTGTCTAAACACCGATATGCGATGAGCCTCCCAGGTCCCAATTTAATTTTTCTCCATACTTAGCCATTTTCTTTGTTTTCTGAGTCTTTCAAAGGAATTCTTCAATAGGGTCTAACTTTTGATCCAGGAACCCTTTTTTGGACTCTTATATACCACCGGAAAGCTTATTCTGAGCACTATGCAATGGAGAGGGTTCCCTCAAGCTCTAATAGCTTCTTTGGCTAAGAATTTGGCATCAAACATCACTGATATTTGGCTCTTGAAGCATCTATTGACTGAAAAAGCAGTGGGTGACAACAAGTATCTTAGGACTTTACTTAATACTTGAGGCCTGATTGCCAACACATTCTTCATGCATGGATAATGAATATTTGTAAGACTATTTTGTAGATGTTTGTAATTCATGTTTGATTTTATTTGTGCTAAAGTAGTTGAAATATTTCAGTTATTTTAGTGCTTATCATATTGAGAATGTGTTGCAATGGTTGTTATTGCTATCACATCCTTGTGGATTATTCCGCTGGATACTAGACAAATCTTTCTTGTTGATTGGTTGTAATGACCGTCACATATTTGTGGACTATTCTGCTGGATGTTAGATAGATCCTTCTTGGTTGCGTGTGTCTCTACCAGGGTGGTACTATTACTTCTCTCTAAGAGGCTCACTTATGTTTCTCCCTCCACAGTAGATGAACCTTGACACACTTACAACCGAACACTCACCAGGCACACTTGCTTGCTTTTCACAATGGAACATATATGCTTCTCTCTTTTGCTAACAGCTAAAGCCAAGGCAAATCTATAAGAGCATATGGCAATTGGGTTGATATTCCAAATGGTGCTCCTATACCAAACAATGTGAGGTATAATTGGCACTTCACATTGGAGAGACTCCCCTTGGTTGAAGGATTTCCAGCACTATTAACAAGTATTCACAACATCATCTACACGAAGGAAAAATTCTACAATATCTTCTCCTTCATTCATCTTTAAACTTTCAAATAACATTCGATGAGTTTGAAGCTTAGCCATATGTACCTTTTCATCTCCTTCATAGTTGTTTTGAAGCTTGTTCCAAATTTATTTAGTAGATGCACATTACATTACCTCGACAAATTTAGATTCTGCAAGAACACACAAAGTATTATTCATTGCTTTTGAATTATTTACAAATGCCTTTTTTTCATCTAGATGTATTGGAGTTGATGGAAATTGATAACCATCCATCACATATAGCTAAATATCAACACTAAGGAACATCAAATATGTCCTTTTCCTAATATTCCAAAAAGCATAGTTTGTTCCATCAAAGAGTTGCACTGAGTTTGTGAAATTACCATTATGACTGGCCATTTTGTCCCTCTAAAATCTACCTTCCAGTGGTTAAACTGCTTCTGAAGGAATCTACTCTTACACTAATTTTTGGATTCACAATTATATTGAGAGGGGGTGGAATCAATGTAATACAATTTTGACTTATTTATAACTAGTAAAACACCCTAAAACAATATTTATATGATCACACCATATGACACAAGATATATGTGGAAACCCATTATGGAGAAAGTCACGAAACTTCTTTTAATTGATTGTTCTTTGTAGGAACCAAAATAATGTTACAATCTTTATAGGAACCAACTTACGAGAGACACCAATCCCCTTAGCTTTGCAGGAACCAACCTATTGGAGACACCAATTCCCACTACTTTATAGGTAGCAACCTACGGGAGATACAAATACACTAAGATTTGCAGGCACTAACCTGCCAGAGACATAAATCCCCCTGCTTTGTAGGAACCAACCTACAAGCGACACCAATCCCTTCGGATTTGTGGGCACCAACCTGTTGGAGACACCAATCCCCACTATTTTGTAGGCACCACCCTACAGGAGACACTAATCTCCTCATATTTATAGGCACCAACCTGCTAGAGACATCCCCATAGATTTTTCATCTAGAATATGATCTTCTCTAATCCATTCTAATCTTCTTCAATTCTTTGCAGATACATAATCACATCTATTCTCTTCTTCAATTCTTTATAGCTAACTAACAAGTGTCAACTTAGCTCTTATTTGATACTTTGCAACTACCTCAATAGTATCAACTTTTATCTTCTTTAATTATTTATAGCTACCTCAACAACATCAGCTCTGCAACAAGAAATTCACCCTATTCATTGTACAAATCTCTCTTAATTGGTGCACGTCTCATGTACTACACAAACTATATTAATTGGCGTATGTCTCACATAATGCATAGATATCTCTTGATTCAGGTATGTCTCACATAATGCATAGATATGTCTTGATTGGCGTGCATCTCACATACTTCATATATATCTTAATTAAGGAATTGACTCAAACCTTTGTTTTTTATCTATGCGATTTATCCACAAATCTCGTGTTAGCTTTTCTTCGTGGGGTTACAACATAATAACTTATCCTATGCTTATACTCGTTGTCATGCACCTATGATCTTCCAATGCCTCTTTGTGGATTTTCAATTTATAGATGCTACCTTCATCCCTAATTTAACTAAGTTTGCACTTTTGCCAGTAGATCCTAGGCTTGCACTACTTTTAATACTTATAAAAATATTTTATTATTATTTTAAAGGTTCCTTTAGTTTAACCATTACACATGACCACGTGCCTTTCCATTGGTAGATGCTAAATCCTCAAATTTTGGCTATTTACATTTGAATATCAGTTGAACACTGTTACCAGGTGTGTATTACTTGGACATCCAATTTCAACTTTATGGGGAATTTAGGAAATACTCGGAAAACCTTTAACAATAAAAAACCCTTGCAAAACCAAGTTTATTTGTAGTTGTTGATGGGAATCTTTTTTGTTAGGAGATGAAAAAAATTATATCCCTCAAACCCATTAGTCAATGGATATCTGTCTATTAGACAATAGAGAGAAAACACATATGGATATAACATTTAGCACCGAGGTGTGAAGTAAAAAAATTGCTAAGAACTGCGTGTTGTGCCCTTTGGCTATAAGGAGTTTTTAAAACTTATGCTTGTAAAACATTGCACTAGGATTTTGGGGGCCAGGGATGCTAATTCCTCATGTGCTATATGTCATTCCCTTCTGGCTATGCCTTATGACTGTGGGCCATATGATATTGGGTGATTGGATAGAGAGACACCACCCAGGTATTTCGGTGCTCCGGTGACCACTTATCTGCCACCTCATTCCTCCAATAACCAATCATAGTCTTATGTATGATGAATGTTAGCAAGTCCTCTTCCATGTGGCATTGTCAACACATGCCACATGTCACTTACCTTTACACAACCAACAATACAAAAATTCTAAATATGGGTGACATATGTCCTCCACCTAGCACTACCATGTCACCTACTCCACTTGGCACACCACATCATTGCTTTGCCATTGTTCCAACTAACATGTCCTGTGCATCTGGATATTAGGTATCGAGAAAAATTAGTGTCTTTTGTATTGACAAACTTACCAACACACCCAATGGTTTGAGGGCCCAAAGGTTCTTAACCCTTAGTCGTCATACTTGGACTCCATCATGACTGAAATTAAATATTAGACCATAAAAATTTGATTTGTGGGATGCTCCTTGGATGCTCTATCAGTTGGTGTCAGATCCACCTGTCACACTTGGCCTCACTAATGCCACATCACCCTCAACCAATTTTTTATTACCGTAAGCATTTTCCTTGGGAGGTGAATTCCTTCATCGTACGCCACTTTCCCTTAGCGGTTTACTTCCCTGATGGTATTTCGTACCTCATGTTCAGTTAAGCTTCAAGCATGTTGGGAACCCCCTAAAATGAATAAGAGCTATTGATCTAATCCAAGCTGTGCTAATCCAAGATACATTGATTCATTGATCCAAGTTTTCTTGCATTGATCCAAGATGCGTTGATCCAAGGATTTGACTTGTGTGTCCAACTGTTTCCTGCTTACTTTCCTTTGATCATACCTTCATGCTACTCAACATTATTTGTTTTCTATTCGACCTTGTGCCTCTGCTCTTCTTCTATGGCTTGAGTCCTTTCCTCTTAACTTGGACATGTTTCCACTTAAGACTCCCACAACTTTGACATTAATGACAACACATTATTAAACAACTACTAGAATTCTAATTTAATTACCAATAATTGATAAGGTTTATTTAATTTAGAAAATTTCAATTTGATGAATGAGTTAAAAATTTACACATCTATAGATATATAATTAAATTCCAAATAAGACCGTAGAAAATAAAACAAGTCAAAGATTTCAAGATAAACATAATACTATATGACACTCACAATATGAAAGCCTCAAGATGAGAATACTAAAAAGTCACAAAATGGCCCCATAGTCTGAGATTCAAGTCAACAAGTCAAAGACTCCAAGATAAACATAACATTATATGACACTCATAATATGAAGGCCTCAAGATGAGAATCCTAAAAAGTCACAAAATGGCCCCATAGTATGAGATTCCAAAATAGGCATAAACTCACTCATAGTGGGTCCTTGGACTTGTTAGAAAAAACCTATCTCATTCTCCACTTCATCTAATTTTGTGTTGTGCACACTTGAACCTTTGTTTTGAATACCAAAGCCTTAAGCTTCAAGCTTGAGACTTACCTTGCATGCCCACACCCATGAGTCATTGGAATGCTATATAAAATACTAACCTATGAGGATAGAGTAATCAAATTAAAGGGTTTTCTAGTTTTCCAATATAAATAACAAAACTTATTTTTCTTGTTTGTATGGGTGAAATAACTATTTTCTATTTGTTTCTTTAGATTTTTTGTGTAGTCCCTTTAGTTTTAGTGTTAGATTTTATAAAATGGATCTATTTATTTATTAGTTTGACTAGAAAATGGATCTATTTCATGGTTGGGTATAGAATATCAAATGTGTGGTTACCAAGACTATGACGTGTTTGCTACATTCATACTTTAATATGAATGCAATTGAGTTTGGGACTTTCAAGTGTCAAATTGTAGATGGGAGAGCGTCATCCTTATTACTTATCCAAAGATTGTGATTTTTTTTCAAAATGTTTGATCTATATGTTATTATTGTTTGAAATGTTAGAATCTTTCCAAACTCCTATTTAAAAGCAAGTTCAAACTCATTTTATTATTTATAGCGTCATATTTAGCTCATGTCATCATGTTGAAAGTTGAGATCAATTGTTCTTCCTCAAAATACATTATAGTTAATGGTTTTGACCAAAATACTCAAGAAATTTTCAAGAATTGTTCAATCATGATCTATAAAATATTTGAAATTACATAAATAGTGATTGTACATAATTGCACCAAATCATTGGTTAGTTTGGCCATAGGAATGAACACAATTGAATATATTTGAATATGTTTGATCTTTATGAAGTAATATAGAACATATACATTTATTCATGTTACTTGGTTGATCCATCGTTTATGATCGAATTATAATTAAAAAATTGGCTACATAACACAAACTTTACACAAACAAAAATTTGCTTTTATATCCATAATAAAAAATGAACAAAAACTTACATAATACCTTTTTTTGGTAAGATTTAGAGATTCTATTGATCATCTAGAAATGAAATACATCATACACAATCATGACTCTTTTTCTAGCACAGTATGCTATGTACTGACAACAGCATAGCTGAGATGTATGAGACAAAGAATAACAAATGAGACATAGAAGATCAAAAGAAACAATTACAAAAGATAATCACCTAAATCACGGTAGGGCCTCATAGTAACCTTTCTTTTCTTTCTTCTTTCGAATCCTTGATCCAAATTTCCAAAGGTGGGTTTATCAAAGCGATCTTGCGATTATCATTGCATGATGAAGGAGAATCCTCCTCCGATTCAGAAGAAGTTGACTCATAGGCTCGCTTCAATGTGCTCGAAGAAGCATTATTATTCACTATATATGTGCTTGTCGAAGGAGCATGGTTCACAAGATGATCCTCAAGAGACTTTAGAAGTGTGAAGTTTGAGTCTTGTCCACCGAATGCATTTCATCATCATATCCTTCATCATCCTTTTCCGAAATAGAGGAAGCCTCATTCTCCATAGGAGGTGGGTCGCATGGCTTCCAACTTTTAGCCCTAAACTTGCAAATGTTCCACTTCTGGTGAGATTTGAAGAGAGGGAAATAATTCAGTAAATGGCTTATTTGATGACATAAGTGGCAACAAAAAACAATATTCTCATAGTGCAGAGTCAGGGTCCATTGAAAATCACATATTTTAAACTTTATACTGACTCTATGATAGGTGTAAATGCAAAGCTTCCCACGAGAAGTATCAACGGCAAGGAAACGACCCAAGGAGTTTCCAATGCCTTGAAAGACTGAGTAATGCCACAAGTGAACAAGCAGATTAAGAAGCCAGACTAATATTGGTAGCTTGGTAATGATTGTTGTAGAAGTGTCAAAATCCAGAAAACAAGGGGTTAGGAACATTCCAATATTGCCCCAGAACCAGAGCTCTTTAAATAAAAATTTCTAGTAATCTCCGATTCAACAAACACCACAATAAAAAAATATTTAGAGTAGTAAATAACTTTGCAACTCTTGGTTCATGAAAAATAAATTCATTAATAAAAATCAGTCTAGCAAAATTATAACTTTAAAAACTCATATAATAAATAAAAATTAATATCAAACCTCATCTAATAAAAAATATATCAAACCTCTTCTAATTACGCCGTAAGACGTTCCCTTTGAAAATAACTCCCCTCTCAAGCTAACTGTGACTTGGTGAGCCGTGGATTTGAATGTTAGACAATTAAAATAATTTAAACCATTGGATTGATTTTCGACATGTATCAATAAGTTACCATGCTATTCAACCTACTCAGACTCCAACCGTTCAAGTTACGTCGATTTCCTCTAAAAATAAATTTTTCATTTATTATCCTATACAAATACTGCATCTGTGAATTGCTACTACCTTCCGAGGTTTATCCAGTTTTCAATCCGACTTTAAAGTGAGTGTTTGGTGCTACATCCAATTTAATTTATTTTAATGTATATACCATTGTTAATGGTTAAACCATAGAAATATTTTTACTATGCATGATCCTTTTTGACGGGCAGGGGGATCTACCTGATAGCAGGGAGGTTAAACGACTGAAAGTAGGTTCAAGTAGAGGAGATGCAAAATTTTTGAATGAAGCAAATTTCGTCAATGGTGTTCAGCACAAGAATTAGTGAAACTACTCGGATGCTTAGTGGAAAATTCTGAAAGGCTACTAGTTTATGGATACCTCCATAATAGTAGCTTCAATAATATTATATTATGTTGCTTTTCCCTCTTTAATGGCTACACGTATCTTGATTTGTTCAAGTTGTGAGTTTGTTTGGTACCGTGCTAATGTTTTTGGTGTACAAATTTTACTTCGAGTTATATATCTTTTTATTTTCACATTTGTTCCTTAGATTTCAGAATAGACAACTTACCAACATTGTATATTTCAAAAACCTAAAAAGTGTACAGATAATATTTTAAGGCTTTACAAGAAAATTCCATTGTTGATCCAAAATGGATCCAAGAAACCCTCTAAGTCTTCAAAAATCAAAACTATCGCAAAAAGATGAACCTTTAAAAATGGCAGATTACACTATTAGGAGTGAAAAACACAAGGAAATAGTGAAAAAAAAGTTTATTGGAGGCTTAGACAGTGATGCACAGGAGCCGTCGGATCAATGGTCCAGATCCGATCGGCATATCGCAATCGGCGGAGGCTATCGGAGGCTACCACAGACTTATTGCGACAATGATCAGCGTGGTCACCGAGGACTGTCGATCAAGCGCATAGATCGATGACCCAAGTTGAATTGAAATATCGCGTCAGAAAACCACAGGGGAATGCTTATAAATGGCCCGGAGACTATGCGATATGCGATCGCGATATAATCGCATCGCAATATCGCGTCGGAGCATTAAGAGGAATGCGCCGATGCGATGAAACCAGACGCGAAAGGGTTTGTAGATGTAGTTGCATAACATTTCAAGTTCGCCATAAAGCCATTTTGCGATATTTTCAATGTTTTAATGTATTTTTCAAATACAAAGGGAAACCACGAAATGAGCGGGATTTCGGGTGGGCCGTAAGCAGTAAGTGGTTTTGGCCAGGCTCCGCCTGAGCCCATACACTGGCTACCACATGGCTAGGCGCCGGAGAGAGAAAACCACCCTTTTCGGGTGGGTAATCTCCGTGCGCGTTAGCCACCCGAAATCAATAACAGGCATTGATCAACAATCGCTGGCGATCGCACCCAAAGACGGATCCGAAGGGAATATAGGGCGGAACTAATGATTTTTGAAGTTTGATAGACCGCATTTGGGCAAATTTTCCTGTGTATTTGTGTATTTCTCTGTGTAAACAGAGAACGACCATTTTTGGAATTTCAAAGGCACTGATGGTCCATTCCGTTATGGAACAGGTGGCCACCATCCCTGAAGGCGTTTAGCAATGATTGCTAACGCTTAGAAGGGAATTCGAGCAGACATAGGTCAGGATCCAGAGAGCACGAGAAGGAGAAACGAACAGACATCGCCGATTGGCTTTAAAGCCACAGACTGATAGATACAGAGATAAGCAGTGCTGAGACAGAGCAAAGACAGAGACAGAGAGTGAGAAAATGAGTTTGTGTACTCAGAGGGGCTTGAGGGATTCAAGCAAAACTCCTGCTGTTTTGTATCTGTGTGTTGAGACTCAATTTGAGCTCATTTTTGTAAAACTATACTCTTGAAGACATAATAGAGAGGTCACCACTGAAGGCTAGACCAGGAGATGTAGCCCAAGAGTTTTGGGTGAACTCCATATTAAACTTGCTGTGTTTATGTGTGTTTGTCTATTATGTTTCTAACTGCTTCATTGTCTTTGTTATTCGCAATCTTATCGATCCATTGCACCAAATGATATAGGCAAATCCATGCACATGAGTCTGTAATACCTTAATATTAGTCTAAGATGTTCATTTCAGATCAACTGTAGAGGGCTTATCCTTCTTCTTACGTAGTCATCAGTGTGAACCATCCCCCAAAGTGAAATCACACGGACCCCACTCCCCCCCAAAAAAAAGGACTACTTGTTCCAAACCTGACCAGCAATACAGGGGTGAATTCCAAACAAATTCGTTTCTAGCCAGTGAACCACTCTATTTCCTATTCTTCCTTCCTTGAGCCACCGATTGTGGTTCATTATATTTTTAATGTATCATTATGTATGTAATACAAGTAATGAGAGCTAGCGCTATCCAACCTCCAACCAAGAATAGTTTAATGATCCCAATAAAGAGAAATATATCCACAATATATAGAATATATCTATTCATCCATCCATGCCATGTAGCCCTCGAGCAATTCCAGCAATCTGTTCCCTATATGTAAAAACCTTTATTGCTCTGTTATCAAATAAAGAAATGAAATGGAAATTATTTTTTTTCTTCACATTTTTATTAAATATTTTTAGACTATAAATTTTTTGGTGATCCATGCCACTTCACTATGAACTTATATGGAATTTGGTTATACATAATATTTCATTTTCACAAGTATTGTCAATTGAGTAGGTTCCAAAAAATTAAAATTCTTAATATTAATATTAATATTTTATTATTGTTTTTTTAAATAAATATAAGATTATAATTATAATATTTATAAATATAATTAAATCTTTTTAATTGAAATATATAATAGTTTTTTAAATAAAATAGATTTTAATAAAATTATTTTCAAATATTTAATATCTCAAAATTATTTTTAATTATGTTTATGTTTACATTTTCATTTAAAAAAAATTACTATTTTTTTGGTTGCGACAATTATCATCGATCAATCCCATGTAGCCCTCCAACAATTCCCTATATGTAAAAACATTTATTTCTTTGTTATCAAATTGAGAAATAAAGTAGAAATTATTGGACTATGAATTTCTTAGTGATCCATGCCACCCCAACATGAACGTACGTGGAATTTGGTTATACATAATACTTCATTTTCACAAGCATTGTCAATTGAGTAGGTCCCAAAAAGTTAAAATTCTTAATACTATTATTTATATTTTATTAATTTTTTTGTTAAATAAATAAAATAGTTACCTTGCCACTACTAACTGAATTATAATACATTTTTCACTATTTTAATTTTTTATTTTATTTTTGTATATAAGAGGAATAGTAATTGGGATTTTCTCATGTGTTATACATAATACTTCATTTTCACAAGCATTGTTAACTGAGTAGGTCCCAAGAAGTTAAAATTCTTAATACCATTATTTATATTTTATTAATTTTTAAAAAAATAAATAAACTATTTTTTTTTTTCGTCAGAGGAATCGGCAACTGGGACACCCTCGCAACTCGCCACCACTATAACCTCTGGGCTTCGCGCCTGCCCTCTATAATGCGTCACCAAGGTAAGTCGAGGCTCGCCACCACTATAACCTCTGGGCTTCGTGCCTGCCCACTATAATGCGTCACCAAGGTAAGTCCGGGGGATTTGAACTCGTGACCTCAAATACGGAGTCCGCTTTACAAACGAACTACACCGCCATGCAATTACCAACTCGCCTACCCCCATGGGGCTAAATAAACTAGTTACTTTGCCACTACTCATTGAATTATAATATATTTTTCACTATTTTTTTTTTTTATATAAGAGGAATTGTAAGTGGGCTTTTCTCATGTTGACATGACACTCGTAGATTTTGACTACTATTACTATAATTTCTTGGTGAGCCATGCCACCCCAACATGTACTACTACTATACTTTCTTGGTGTTAAATAATACTTCATTTTCACGAGCATTGCCAATTGAATAGGTTCCACAAAAGTAAAATTCTTAATATTATTATCTATATTTTATTATTATTTTTTAAATAAATATAAAATTATAATTATAATATTTATAAATATCATTAAATTTTTTCAATTGAAATATATAATAGTTTTTTAATAAAATTGTTTTCGAATATTTATGATTTCAAAATTTTTATGTTTACATTTTTAATTAAAAGAAATTATCTTTTGCTTGCAGCAATTATCAATAGGGGGTTTCTTATATCTCTCTCTCACACACACACACACACACACACACACACACATATATATTGTCGAGAGTTTTTATTAGAAATAAAGAAATAAGTTCATGGTTAAAATTTTAGAGGTATTTAGCAAGAGTATGGTTTTCTTATATCATATAATTTTATCTTATTTTATTATTATTTTTTATTGAGAGTTTTTATTATAAATAAAAAATAAGTTCATGGTTAAAGCTTTAGAAGTATTTAGCAAGAGTAATTTTTTTTATGAGTAAAAATATATTTGTGATTTGATTTAATTGTGACTTGTCACTTTGTATTATCAAATAATAATTATTAATGTTTGTCTCTATTGTGGGTTTTTTTATTGTTTTTTCCTAGTTACATCGAGCCTTTAGGTTTTTTTTATTGTTTTTTTGCTAGTTACACCGAGCCTTTAATACTAATGCTGGTTGAGAAAAAATGTGAATCCATTTTTGAGATATAGGTCAATAAGATTATGCAAGCTTCAATTTACAAAATTGTGTGAAGTTCAATCAAACTTGAATGCCTCCTAACACAATTAGTTATCGACACAAGCAGTTTTCTTTCTAGACCCTCCTTAGAAAATTTAACTAGTTACATAAGAGGAATTGTAATTGGGCTTTTCCCATGTTGGCAGGTAGATTTTGACTACAATTATTTTAATTTCTTGGTGAGCCATGCCACCCAAGCATGCATGTACATAATACTTTGGTGGTACATAATACTTCATTTTCACAAGAATTGTCAATTGAGTAAGTCTCAAAAAGTTAGAATTCTTTATATATATATATATATATATATATATATATATATATATATATATATATATATATATATATATATATATATATAACATTATAATTGTAATATTTATTAATATCATTAAATTTTTATAATTCAAATATATAATATCTTTTTAAATAAAATAGATTTTTAATAAAAATATTTTCAAATATTTAATATCTCAAAAATATTTTAATTATGTTTATGTTTATGTTTTTAATTAAAAAAATATTAATTTTTTCTTGCAACAACGATCAATAGTGGTTTTCTTTTATCACAAAGTTTTATTTTATTTTATTATTTTTTTAATTGAGAGTTTTTATTCTAAATAAAGAAATAAGTTAATGGTTACAGTTTTAGAGGTATTTAGGAAGAGTATGGTTTTCTTATATCATATAATTATATCTTATGATCCATGCAACCCCAACATGAAGAGTTTGGTTATACATAAGACTTCATTTTCACAAGCATTGTCAATTGAGTATGTCCCAAAAAGTTAAAATTCTTAATACTATTATTTATGTTTTATTAATTTAAAAAAATAAAAATAAACTAGTTACCTTGTCACCACTGTTAGGATATTCCGACACATAGGAAATAGTTAAGTACAACTTGGTCTAGTATAGAGTTAGGTAAAGTGTGTTTCTTTACCTTGTACATTTTGTAACTTACAATTCGACGGTCACGATATGTAGTGATCCGACGGTTCATTCTCTCCTCGGTATTACCGACACTTGATCCGTGGCTTGACACCCGATTGGTCCATGATTTCTATTTAAAGTGCATGGAGGGTCATTTGTAGGGTAATCCGTGCATGAGAGAAGCATATGTAAATTTTCATTCTTCTATTAATAAATTGCCTGAAGTGGCCGCATTGGCTCAGGCCGTGGACTGTTTCCCTCTTTGAGGGTTTTAACCACGTCAAAAATACTGGTGTATTGATCTGCGATCTAGTTGTGAGCGGTGTCCTTTGGTGTTCTGTCTCAGGAACTTACCCTGTAAATTCCTACATGGTATCAGAGCTATTTGAGGGCCGCATCCGTTGGTGATCCAAATCTGAAGCCGGTAGAACTGCATCCGACTGCCGTTTCCCAGATCTGTTGTTTCTGACTGCTTTCAGGCCGAGAGGACTGCTCTGTTGTGTTGGGAGCATCTGTTCTAGTGAGGAACCCCTTTCGTTTCACGCGAAAAGGTTTCCGGTAGCCCTAGCTACGTCATTTTTAAGATCTGGAGGTATACAGTGCTTATTTGCAGTTTACAGTTATTTTCTCTCTGTTTATTTCGGTTTCGGTTTATTTAGCTTTTTTTATTACTAGATCTATACCTTTCATTTCTGCGTATGCTCTTTGCCCTGCAACTCTGTGCGATCTGGGCAAATGAGAAACAGAAAGGAAGGATTTTTCTCATGCGTATGCTCTTTTCCCTGCGCCTTAGGGTGATCTCGGAAAATCAGAAACATTGAGGAAAATATTTAGTTTCCGCCTAAAGCTAACTTTGAACCGCAAGGTTCGTTTTTGAAAATATTTATTTTTTCGGCTAAAGCTAACTTCGAGCCGTAAGGTTCGTTTTCTTTGCATATCCGTGTTGGGTTTTGTGTTTTTTGTTTTGTAGGGAAAAAGAGCTTTCTCAAAGCAAGCACACAACCCAAAGCCCCCCCCCCCCCCCCCTGGCTCTCTCTCTCTCTCTCTCTCTCTCTCTCTCTCTCTCTCTCTTGTGGGGGCGGACTTTTTCATTTCCGCACATTCCCGCACTTCGTCGGCAACTTCAACAACTTTTTTTCAAAAAGCCATAACTTCTTCATCCGGAAGCCGTTTTCAGAGCCGTTTTTTTAAACCAGCCTAATTTTTCGAGATCTATCCATTGGAACACTTAGTTTCAACATCTTTAGCTTCAGTTTATGTTGAAATGGAAAGTCAATACCAAGTTACCCTTGACAGCACCAACTACTTCCAATGGTTGTCCTACATTGAGGATTTACTTAGAAGTAAAGGTCTCTATAGAATAGCCTCAGGCCAAGAAAAGAAACCGAAGGATGAAGATAAGGCTGCTAAATGAGAAAATAGGCAAGATCAAGCACGTGGATTGATAGGGATGTCTATTTCTACAGATCTTAGATTCCATATTGCAGAACTTGATACTCCTGATGAAGCAATGAAACAAATAAATAAAGTTTTTGGGATTAAAAATGAACTTAGAGCCCATCAACTTGAAAATGAGTTTCTTACATTGGACCCTAATAATTTTTCTTGTATTGAAGATTTCTTGTCCAAGTTCAAGACACTTAGATATCTCTTAGAAGGTGTTAAGGTTAAGAAAGAAGATAGTAACCTTATCTATTCCATTCTTACTAAGTTGGGACCAGCCTACTCTGTGTTTGTTTCCACCTTCCATTCTACAAGAGAAGCCTTCATTTCTCAAGGAACAGACTACAAGTCCCCTTCCTTTGACTCTTTTTGTGATTCTTTAATAAGAGAACAAGAAAAACTCTTACACCTTGGTCTTCTTAATCTTGGAAACTCTTCCAAGAAAGCGTTAGCCATCCAGCAGCAACCAAATTCAAAGAATCCTAAGAAGTCATATCCTAAAAAGAATGGTCCTAAACCAAACAAGGGTCCTAAGCAATTTCAGCCCCAAAATGAAAAATCATTTCAACAAAATGATAAGACAAATAAAAACAAAGGGAAGAAGACTGATAGACATTGCAATTTTTGTAATCGAGATGGCCACTTAGAATCAAAATGCTTTAAGAAGATGGAAGCCTTGGAAGCAGCAATGAAGAAGCATAACATCCATTTGGGGCAATCTTCAACTTCAACTTCATCTTCAGGAATGGCACTTTCTGCATGTGGTTGTCAAGCATCTCAGTCTGGCTATGCATTAAATGTATCTTCTTCTTCTCATTCTCATGAGTGGCTCATTGATTCTGGAGCTTCTTATCACATGGCCAAAAACAAAGCCATGTTTTCTTCTTTAAATGATTGTAACACCAAAAATATATATGTTGGTGATGATAGATCTCTTAGTGTTGTAGGCACTGGAACTGTTCATCTAGACAATGGTCAGTTTAATGATGTATTATGTGTTCCAACCTTATCCTGCAACCTTCTATCTGTATATCAGATAACTCATTCAGGTGAAGGTAAAATCATTGAATTTTCACCTCATGATGTTGTAATCAAGGACTTAAGAGATCCTAAACAGATTTTGGCTACTGGCATTGCTGATGATTCTACAAGGTTGTATAAGTTTCACAACTTTGGGTCATCAAATCTTCCCTCAGTATTTGTTGCTCATAACGATGAAGTGAGCAAACTTTGGCATGGGCGATTTGGTCACTTAAACTATCGCTCCCTTCAGCATCTATGTAAAGAAAATATGGTGACAGGTCTTCCTATGGTATCTTGCAGAGATGGTGTTTGTTCCGGATGTGTACTCGGAAAACATCATCGGGACAGTTTGAAAAACGTGCCTCTTGGCACGCCTCAGCCCCTTTACAGCTTGTGCATAGTGATTTATGTGGTCCACTTCCTGTTGTTTCATTCTCTGGCTGCAAGTATTTCTTAACTTTCATTGATGATTTCTCCAGACGCACTTGGGTATACTTCTTAAAACTCAAGAGTGAAGTATTTAACACATTTTTGGCCTTCAAACCCTTTGTTGAAAAACAATCTGGACATCAAATTCTTAAGCTAAGATCTGATAATGGCGGAGAATATGTTAAAAACACATTCATCAACTTTTGCACTGAGAATGGAATTCAAATGCAACATACTGTTCCATATACTCCACAACAAAATGGTGTAGCTGAAAGGAAGAATCGCACCTTAAAGGAAATGGCTAATTGTATGCTACAATCTAAAGGACTTGGTCTTAGTTTTTGGGCAGAAGCAATTAAATGTGCAAATTACATAATAAATCACACTCCTATTAAGGTTTTAAAGAATATCACTCCAGAAGAAGCATGGAGCTCAATCAAACCAGATGTAAGTCACTTTCGTGTTTTTGGAAGTGAAGCGTGGGCCCATATTCCAGATGAAAAGCATAAAGCTTTAGAACCTAAGAGTGAAAAATGTACTTTTGTTGGATATTTTGAAGATGTCAAAGGCTATAGACTTATTCCATTTAAGTCCAAAAATGTTATCATTAGAAGAGATGTAAAATTTGATGAAAATATATTGGCCTGCGAGCCTAGTCCGGTGGATGTGCCACCTCTCCCTATCTCTTCTACTTTTGAAAACATTTCTTCTTCAGATGATGAAAGTGAGGATGACAATCCTCCCCCACCATCTTAGGATCCTCTTTCAGCTCCTCAGCTTCCAAAATGGGTTCATGCTACTCGAGAAGCAGCAGGTGATCTTGCCGGTGATCCTACAGATCAGCGACGCACACGTTCTCAGTTTGACAGAGCCTCTTCTTTACTGGCTCAAGCTCCAGTAAATTATGATCCTGACACTTTTGCAGAAGCTTCAGGCCATCCAGATTGGGAAGCAGCTATGAATGAAGAATATCATTCATTATTGGCAAATGATACATGGGATCTTGTTCCTCTACCAAAGGGACAAAAACTTGTTAGATGCAAATGGGTTTACAAAACCAAGTATGGACCAGATGGGAAAGTTGATAAACATAAAGCTCATCTTACTGCTAAAGGTTTTTCACAGGTTGAAGGCATTGACTACACTGAAACCTTCTCCCCTGTTGCCAAAATGAACTCTATCCGCCTTGTTCTTTCCCTTGCTGCCTCGTTCAAATGGGAAGTCCATCAGATGGATGTTAAATCTGCCTTCTTGCATGGGGACTTGCATGAAGAAATCTACATGGAACAACCCATTGGCTTCATAAAAACAGACTCCAGCCTTGTATGTCGGCTTAAGAAATCCCTTTATGGTCTCAAGCAAGCTCCTCGAGCTTGGTATGCCAAAATGGATAGCTTTCTTTTAGAATCTAGCTTTTCTAGGTGTCATTCTGACAATACTGTCTACACCAAGAAAGTGGGCAAGTCTCTTATCATTCTTGTTCTTTATGTTGATGATCTTATCCTTACCGGTAGTGATCCCAACCTTATAAACCATGTGAAGTCCAGCCTTAAAAAGAAATTTGAAATGACAGACTTAGGACACTTACATTATTTTCTCGGTCTTCAAGTCTTGCAATCCAAGGAGGGTATTTCCCTTTCCTAGTCCAAGTATGCCTGTGATATTCTATGCCATTTTCACATGGAAGACTGTAAGCCAGCCCCTTCTCCCTTCCAGTCTAGAGTCAAACTTTCAGTCACTTGTACTTCTCCTGAAGTTGATGGTACCTTATACCGTCAACTTGTAGGAAAACTTTTGTATCTAACCCATACTCATCCTGACCTTTCCTTTGCTATTGGCCTTGTTGCTCGGTTTATGCAAAACCCACGTGAAAGTCATTGGAAAGCAGCTAAAAGAATACTTCATTATGTTCGAGGTACAGTTCAGTTTGGAATTCATTACAGTGTCGAAGCAGCTCCTCTATTAGTTGGTTTCACTGATTCCGATTGGGCTGGTGACCCTGATGATCAGAAGTCTACTGCCGGTTATGTGTTCACTCTTGCTTCAGGACCTATAACATGCGCTTGAAAGAAACAAGGTGCCATTTCTCTTTCATCAGAAGAAGCAGAGTATCGTGGTGCCGTAGAAGCTAGTAAGGAAGCCTTGTGGCTTCGTCAGATCTTATCAGAGTTTGACTTTCAGCAGCAGCATCTGACTACACTTTGGTGTGATAATCAAAGTGCCATTCAGCTATGCAAAGATCCAGTCTAACATCAGCGCAACAAACACATTGAACTGCACATGCACTTCATCAGAAAGCTCATTCATGACCATGTTCTTGAAGTGCAATATTGTTCAACAGATGATCAAGTTGCAGACATCTTTACAAAGGCTCTCACAGAGGCGAAGTTCACTAAACTTCGATTTATGGTTGGAGTTCAGGAAGTTATCACTAAGGGGGGATAGGCTCTAGTGCCTCCTTCCTTCTCCTATTGTGTCATATTTGTAAATCCTTCAATCCTATCCCAAGTTGTTCTTAAGGGGGGATGTTAGGATATTCCGACACATAGGAAATAGTTAAGTACAACTTGGTCTAGTATAGAGTTAGGTATAGAGTTAGGTAAAGTGTGTTTATTTACCTTGTACATTTTGTAACTTACAATCCGACGGTCACGATATGTAGTGATCCGACGGTTCATTCTCTCCTCGGTATTACCGACACTTGATCCGTGGCTTGACAACCGATTGGTCCATGATTTCTATTTAAAGCGCATGGAGGGTCATTTGTAGGGTAATCCGTGCATGAGAGAAGCATATGTAAATTTTCATTCTTTTATTAATAAATTGCCTGAAGTGGCCGCGTTGGCTCAGGCCGTGGACTGTTTCCCTCTTTGAGGGTTTTAACCATGTCAAGAATACTGGTGTATTGATCTGCGATCTGGTTGTGAGCGGTGTCCTTTGGTGTTCTGTCCGAGGAACTTACCCTGTAAATTCCTACAACCACTAACTGAATTATTATACATTTTTCACTATTTTTGTTATTGTTGTATTATATAAGAGGAATTGTAATTTGGCTTTTTCTCATGTGTTATACGTAATACTTCATTTTCACAAGCATTGTCAATTGAGTAGGTCCCAAAAAGCTAAAATTCTTAATACTATTATTTATATTGTATTAATTTTTTCAAAAATAAATAAACTAGTTACCTTACCACTACTTACTGAATTATAATACATTTTTCACTATTTTTTTTATTTTTATTTTTTATTTTTGTATATAAAAGGAATTGTAATTGGGCTTTTCTCATGTTGACATGACATGGGTAGATTTTGACTACTATTACTATAATTTCTTGGTCAGCCATGCCACCCCAACAGGTACAATTACTATAATTTCTTGGTGTTAAATAATACTTCATTTTCACAAGTGTTGCCAATTGAGTAGGTCCCAAAAAGTTAAAATTCTTAATATTATTATTTATATTTTATTATTGTTTTTTGAAATAAATAAAAGATTATAATTGTAATATATATAGATACCATTAAACTTTTTTAATTGAAATATATAATAGTTTTTTAAATAAAATATATTTTTAATAAAATTGTTTTCAAATATTTTATATCTCAAAAGTATTTTTAATTAGGTTTATGTTTACATTTTTAATTAAAAAAAAATAATTATTTTTTGCTTGCAACAATTATCAATAGTGGTTTTCTTATATCAGATATTTTGTTTTTTTAATTGAGAGTGTTTATTAGATCTAGAATATATCCATTCATTGATCCATCCCATGTAGCCTTGTAGCAATTCCCTATATGTAAAAACCTTTATTGGTCTGTTATCAAACTGAGAAATGAAGTGGAAATTATTGATACTTCATTTTTACAAGCATTGTCAATTGAGTCAGTCCCAAAAAATTAAAATTCTTAATACTATATATATATATATATATATATATATATAAATATATAGTATATATTGATATATTAAAATAAATAAACTATATTGCTATATATATATATATATATATATATATATAAAAGGAATTGTAATTGGGCTTTTCTCACGTTGACATGACATAGGTAGATTTTGACTACTATAATTTCTTGGTATTAGATAATACTTTATTTTCACAAGCATTGTCAATTGAGTAGGTCCTAAAAAATTAAAATTCTTAATATTATTATTTTTTTTTTGAAATAAATATAAAATTATAATTGTAATATTTATAAATATCATTAATTTTTTTAATTGAAATATATAATGTTTTTTTAATAAAATTATTTTCAAATATTTAATATCTCAAAATTATTTTCAAATATTTTTATGTTTACATTTTTAATTAAAAAATATTATTTTTTGCTTGCAACAATTATCAATAGTGGTTTTCTTATATCACACAATTTTATTTTATTTTATTATTTTTTTTACTTGAGAGTTTTTATTAGAAATAAAGAAATAAGTTCATGGTTAAAGATTTAGAGGTATTTAGCAAGAGTATGGTTTTGTATATCATACAATTTTATCTTATTTTATTATTATTTTATTATAAATAAAGAAATAAGTTCATGGTTAAAGCTTTAGAGGTATTTACCAAGAGCATTTTTTTTTATGAGTAACTTTTTTTTTTTTAATGGCATTCTAAGTGATTTGATTTTCCTTAAATAATTGTGATGTGTCACTATGTATTCTCAATTAATAATTATTAATGTTTGTCCCTATTGTGCGATTTCCTAGTTACAATGAACCTTTAATACTAATGTTGGTTGAGAAAAAACATGTATCCATTTTTGAGATATAGGACAATAAGATTGTGCAGGTTCAATTTACTAGAATGTGTGAAGCTCAATCAAATTAGAATGCCCCATGACATAGTTTTTATCCACACAAGTAGTTTCCTCTCTAGACCATCCTTAAAAAATTTAACTAGTTACCTTGCCACTACTAACTGAATTATAATACTTTTTTCACTATTTTGGAAAAAAATATATTTTAATGGTAAATGTGTGATTTTAAATGCCCATTGGGTGAAGAGAAGATAGTGACAGGGTGTTATATTAAGACATTTTTTTGGTGAAAATGTCATTGGTTTGGAAATTAGGCTAAAAAGACTATCTATTCTAAGGATTGGTGTGGGCTAGGCCAAGAGTGATCTCTAAATGTTTTTTAGGCATGCCAATGTAATCACATCACACAAAATGGAATATTTTTTTTTCAATTTTTCCTTTTAATTAACGAGAAATAGAAAACTATTTGATTTTAATGTTGAATTTACATGCTATATAGATCTTTTGCAGGTACAAGCTAATAGAAGAAAGATATTGTCATTTCCATAATATATATAATTTTTGTTTTCCATTTTACAAGAATATACCACATACTTTCCTACATATTTAGGGATTATTGTGGATCTATACATCCTAATGACTGTAAGTTTCAAGAAGTTAAACAAAAACAGGATCTCTCTTGCTACGTTCATGAGAGAGACAAAGATACTAACCATTAGGATACACATCTCATATTATCACTGGTGACTCGATTTTTTATACTAATATCACACAAAATTGGATCAAGTAAGCATGATTTCATTCTTTTGAGAAGGGGTTAGATGTGCCTCCAAAAGAAACAATACTCTTATTGTCACCTCCATGGGTAATGGGGGTTTTTCATCTTTGCCACTGAACCTCCCAAAGGTTCTTTTGGGCTCAATCTTCAATAAAATTTCTTATAAATTCTTGTTAGAGTTAAGACAGGTTAAGTTCTTCCATGTGTCCATCTTGATGGTTGTTTGCTATTGAAGATGGTGTAGGATTACATTGTCTAGATTTGTCCCCAACCAAGGCTGGGATGCTTTCCTTATCTCATACTGTCAGAGTTTGGGCCTTGGCCTTGAAGTTGAAATTGGCATAAAAAGCATGTGTTTGTTAACAAATCAAGAATGAAATCACAATTGACCTATGGTATCCATTTTTTCTTGTTGGACTTTCACCCATGTCAAATGTGATATTTTTTCTATTACTTGTAGATGGATAGGTGCTCTCATTTAGATTGAGGTCTTATCTAAGAATCTATCCATATGTATGAAGTGTTTGAATCAGTTCATCAATCTTGTCTCCATCCCACAAATAGATGTCACATGGTCCACTCATCTACAAATGGTAATTTAGACTAGAAAACTGTTTATTTGTCATTGGTGATAAGGTTTGCCATTGGTGATAAGATTTTATCTTCCAATATTACTTAATATCATGATAATTTCAAAATATAATATGAAAATGATGATAATTTTAATGTAACACTTATCAATCATTTCATTATTTTTATATGTAATGACAGTGAATCCAATTCAATATGACATGTTATTAATAAAAAATTGATAAAATGAGAAATTTACTCCTTTGCATTGAAAATAGATTTTGATGAAGTATAAATTATTTCACACTTGCAATAATTTTCAAGAAACGTTAATATTTTATTTATTTATAATAATAATAAATTATATTAAAAATAAAAATAGAAGGATGGTGAAAGTTGTCTATTTTTTATTTTTTCTTCATTTTAAATTTCTTTTATATTATGGTATATGGTTCATATTAGGAAATGTGTAACACCCCCAAGTTGCATAAGTTACACAAAGATTATTATGTTTGTTTTACTAAAAGAATATTTTTAAATGTTATTTAGCTTGATAAGGATTATGAACTGTTACTGGAATGAACCAAGAAACACATGTGATAATTACCTAAATTATAGGTGGTAATACTTTAAATAAAATTGTTTGTTCATTTAAAAGAACAATTTCCAAGAAGTGGTTACCCTCTCCCTGAGAAAGGTAATATAGAGAGGGGCACAGAGCAAAAAGGGCTCCTGGAGCTTGGTGGAATAAACCAGTGGGAAAAACTTGCTCAAGACAGTCAACAAGAGTACAGTTTGGAGGCTAGACCGTAGTCCTGAGGCCTTAAGTACTGACTACATATGGATTAGATCTAACATGGGAAAGATAGAAGGTGCTCGGGGGAGAGTCTGGACGTGATTGCCAAACTCGTGGCTGGGAGGAGAGACCTTTTGAAAATATTGTTTTTCACAGGTTAACGGTTAAACTGAGGTAGTAAACTTCTTAATGGACCTAATGTTAAACTGTAAATGTTATTACATATAGTAGTCATTCATATATGTTCTTTCAAGTTAATTAAAATAATCTGATTGAGAAGTTATTACCATAATCATTGTTGAACTGTAATTGCAATTTCGTGCAAAAGTAATTCATATCTATTAATACGCTACTATATGTTATGAAACTAGCTCAAGAAAGATAGAAAAGATAGATCAATGCCTTAGAATTCAGCCTCTTCGAGGGGGCAACCTCCTTTACATTACATAAATGAACAATTCTTGGATGATACAAATGACAAAACCTCCTTTCTATATATAGGAGTCTAAGGAGTCACAATATAATCCAGCCGACCTAACAATAATAATATAAAGCCACAAAAATAACAATAGAGGGATTCTATGGGCACATTAATAACAATATGGGGGCAATGGGGGCACAACAATATAAATAAGGGGTATAACTACAATAGTAATGGGGTAATCACTAGTATTATAGGGACCCAACATGCCCCTCTCCTTCAAAAAAGTGTTGTCCTCAACGCTTGAGTAGTTTTGGATACTTCTGCATAAAATTCTCATCCTCCCATGTGGAATCTTCAGCGGATAAGTTCTTCCACTTGATAAGGTACTATGAAATTGATCGATTTCGTAGTTGTCGAGTTCTTGTTTCTATAACTGCTTCCGGTTCCAATATAATTTTTCCTTCCTCGTCAAGTTCTGGCAATATTGTTTGAACTGGGAGCTTGTCACCTATAACCTTCTTTAAGCATGAAACATGGAAAACTGGGTGCAATCAAGAAGCTGCAGGAAGCTCCAATTTGTATGCCATAGTACCAATCTTTTGTAACACCTTGTACGGACCATAATACTTTGGTGATAATTTATTATCCTTCTTAGCTTGCTTGAGGGACATTTGCTTATATGGTTGTAGCCGTAGGAATACCCAATCACCTACATCAAAACTTCTTTCACTGCGATGTTGATCTGCCTGTTGTTTCATTCTATTCTGTGCCAACACGAGGTTATCCTTTAAGAGTTGGAGGACTTGTTGTTGATGTTCGATGTGATGTTCCACTGCCTGAACCTTAGAATTTTCTCTTAAATATGATGTGATGGATGGTGGTTGATACCCATAAAGTGCCATAAATGGGGTCATTTTTGTTGCTGTATGAAAGGAAGTGTTATACCACCATTCAGCCAGAGGCAACCATTTGACCCATTGTGTCTGTTTATCAGATACAAAGCAACGAATATATCCTTCCAAACATTTGTTTACTATCTCAGTTTGCCCATCAGATTGAGGATGATAAGATGAGCTATGAGCTAACTGAGTACCAAGACAAGAAAATAATTCTGTCCAAAAATTTCCAGTGAAAATGGGATCTCTGTCACTTACAATAATCTTTGGGTTTCCATGTAGCTTTTGAATTGTTTCCATAAATGCAGTAGAAACTGTACTGGCTTTAATGGATGTGATAATGCACAAAAGTGTGCATACTTGGTAAGTCTGTCAACTACCACCATGATGACACTCTTTCCCTCAGACTTGGGTAAACCTGTGATAAAATCCATTGATACCTCCTCCCAACGTTGGCTTGGAATGGATAAAGGTTGTAATAGACCCGGTGTCTTAATTGTTTCAACTTTATTTTGTTGGCAAACCAAACATTCTGCCACAAACTTTTGAATATCTGATTTAAGGCCATCCCAAAAAAATTCCTTCTTAACCCTGTGGTAAGTTTTTAAAAATCCTGAGTGCCCTCCTAAGGGAGAAGTGTGCAATTCCATAAGAATCTTTTGTTTTAGCTGGGAATTCTTACAGAGGTATAAGCGATCTTTGTACCATAACGAATCATTTTTCCAGCTAAATGTATCAGACGTACTGGAATCTTGTTGTAGCTTTCGAATAAGTGCCCACACTTCTTCGTCATTCTTCCATTCCTCCCTTGCTTCATTTATCCAATCTGGTTGGATGATAGAAATAGCGCACAACAATGCTTCCACATCCTCATCCTTCCTTGAGAGTGCATCTACCACCACATTTTGCTTCCCTTTTTTGTAGATGATTTCAAAGTCATAACCCAACATCTTTGTGACCCACTTTTGTTGCTCTTCAGAGGATAATCTTTGTTCTAAAAAGTATTTAAGGCTATCATGATCCGTTTTTACCTTGAAGTGTCTTCCCATTAGGTAGGGTCGCCATTTCTTAAGTGCATGGAGTATTGCCAACATTTCCTTCTCATAAATAGCTTTGCTTAGAAACTTTCCCTTGATTGGACGACTTTCAAAAGCAATGGGTCTTTCATCTTGCATTAGAACATCACCAATTCCATTTCCTGAAGCATCACATTCCACAATAAAGGTTTTTGTGAAGTCCGGTGTAGCTAAGACCGGTGCTTGGCACATTGCCTCTTTAAGATGTTCAAAGGCCTTTGTTGCTTCCGGAGTCCATGAAAATGCATCTTTCTTCAATAATGTCGTTAGAGGTGCTGCTATTCTCCCATAATTCTTAACAAACTTGCGATAATACCCTGTCAACCCAAGAAATCTGTGCAAATGCTTTATGGATGTGGGGATTTTCCATTCCTTAATGGCTTTAATTTTGGTAGGGTCTACCTTAACTCCTTCATGAGATACAATATGACCCAAATATTCCACCTCCTGGACTCCAAAGAAACATTTGGATCTTTTGGCATATAATTGTTTCTCCTCCAATAGTTGTAGCACCCTTTCAACATGTTCAACATGATCCTTCCAAGACTTGCTGTAGATAAGTATATCATCAAAAAATACTAACACAAATTTTCTAAGGAATGGTTTGAAAATTGAATTCATCAAACCTTGAAATGTTGAAGGTGCATTGGTAAGGCCAAAAGGCATGACCAAAAATTCATAATGACCCTCATGAGTTCTAAATGCCGTTTTCGGAATGTCTTCAATCTTCATTCTGATTTGATGATATCCTGAACGAAGATCCAACTTGGTGAAGTAAATTGATCCATGCAATTCATCCAGTAATTCATCAATGACAGGAATGGGGAACTTATCTTTAATAGTGAGCTTGTTGAGCTCCCTATAATCCGGACACATGCGCCATGATCCATCCTTCTTGTGCACCAATACTACTGGAGCAGAGAAAGAACTTTGACTCGGTTGAATTATACCAGCCTCTAGCATTTCTGCAACCATACGTTCAATTTCACTTTTTTGGACATAGGGATATCTGTACGGCCTGATGTTTGGAGGAACACTTCCTGGAATCAGATGAATAGCATGATCATGATCACGCATAGGTGGGAGACCTTTGGGAGTCTCAAATACCTTGGAATGATTGTCCAGGACTTTTTGGAGATCTGGAGAAATAGATGATTCTAATGTGGAAACATCTAGCGAACATAATTGTGCAATTACACCCCTTTGCTCCTTTTTTAGAAGCTTTGTCATACCATTAGAGCTGATTATCTTTCTTGGTTTCCCTGCAATACCCCTTAATTCAACTTCCTTTCCTTCCGTAGAAAATTTGATGAAAAGTTCTTGAAAATTAAAAGCTATTGTACCCAAGGATTGTAGCCATTGGACTCCTAGTACAACATCAGCACCTCCCATTGGAATGGAAAGCATTGGGCTAGTCAATACATATTCTCCCATGGATAGCTTGATATTATGGCACTTTCCAGAGCAATTTATTGTTCCTCCATTTGCAATCATCACTTGACACTCTGGTGCTGGATATAGGAAGCAATTCAATTCTTTTGCTACCCTACAATGAATAAAATTGTGGGTGCTTCCTGAATCAATCAACACTATCACCTTTTTCTTCTTGATTTGTCCTTCTATCTTGATGGTTTGAGGAGTGGTAATTCCTGCCAATGCATTACAAGATATGGTCGGATTTATTTGTTCTTCATCTAGGCTTTGTTCCTGGAGCATATCCTGTTCTTTTGACCTTTCTTGCTCCTTTTCTTCTTCCTCTTCACAATCTATGTAGAATAATTTCTTCTCAGCACACTTATGACCTTTAGTGTATTTGCTATCACAACTATAACAAAGCCCTTTTGCTCTTTTTTCTTCCAATTGTTGTGGTGTCAACCTTATAGGTTGTGGAAGACTAGGGGCAACTGCACTTCCGTCTTTATAGTTGTGAGTGGTATGCTTCCTGGTTGCCATAATTTTGCTTTCCATTTTTCTTGCTAACCTGAATGCCTTCTCTAATGAATCAGGTTCCCAAAGTCAAACATCATGTTGGATATTATCTTTTAAAGACCCTATGAACACATCAATCCTATGCTGCTCTGGAATATCTTTTACCCTTATGTTCAATTTTTGGAACTCCTCAATGTGCTCCATTATTGAACCCTTTTGTTTGAGACTTATCAATTGGCTAAAAAAAGTGTTGCTTTTTGTATCCTCATAATGTGCTATCAATTCTTCCGTAAAAATTGCCCAAGTGATAAATTGTTTACGAGAGCAAAGCCATTGATACCATACAAACTGATTTGGTTCCAAATATAAAGTTGCCATACGTACCTTTTGTGTGTTTTGCACATTATTGAGATCGAAGAACTGCTCCATCTATAATATCCATGTGGCGGGATCCTTGCCATCAAACTTCCTCATATCGATTTTTGGAATATGGTGGGTCTTCGATCCAACATTAGAGTCTATGGAATCATGATTAACATTTCTTTTGTTCACATCATGAGTTTCCTTTACAACCTTTTCACCATTAGTAAGTATTTCTTGTAGAAAATTTGTCAAATCTGTCTTCAAATCTGTCCTCAAATCTGTCTTCAAATCATCCATCTTAGCTTCCATGCCCTTTATCTTAGATTCCACGCCATTTATCTTAGCATCTGTTAGCTTTTGTGAGCGTGACATTTGTTGCACTTGTTCTTGTAATTTTGATATATCATGTAGCATTTCTTCCTCTTCTTCATGAGTCATGCTAGAGCTTTCAGGTTCCTTACTAGGTGTTTGCATTTTCTTTCCTTGGGGCATCAGTTACCGATAATAATGCTTTACTATGCCCTTTGAATTCCTTCAAACCAAGCTTATGCAAAAATAAAAATAAAAACTACACACCTTTTTTTACTTTGTAGAAGCCTGATATTTAATCTGATGTATCTCTGTAATTTCGAATCATCCAGTTCTGAAATTGTGACTTGTAGTAGCCTTCTATTTCCTCTTTCCAATGCCACTAGTCTGATCAAAATTGGATTCTCCAAGAAATAGTTATGCACAATCTCCCGCCGCGACCTGATTATAGACTAGTTCAGTAGAGCGAACTTGTATGAAGTGCCACGTGTCACTGTTTCAACCTTTGACTCTAAAAAATATATAAAAGAAAACTACAGTCTGTCCTCTTTCTGTACCTTCTTACGAAATTTCAATCCGATGCTCAGAAAGAAAGTTATGACGATGTTCCCCAGGTCACCTGTTTTGAGTGTAATTCAGGAGTCTGCAAAAAGACCAACTTCCTCAGATCATATCTCCGAAAATATCGCGCGAAAAGCTCTGAAATTGGGACCCAAGGTTCAGAGTGCTTTCTTCTCAAATGGGTTTTTTTTAGACTTCTGAAACGTCACAGAAAAAAAGTTATAACGAAAATTCCACGATGACCTGTTTGGAGCAGCGAAACCCTAGAATCCAAAGCTCTGATACCAAATGTTATGAAACCAGCTCAAGAAAGATAGAAAAGATAGATCAACGCCTTAGAATTCAGCCTCTTCGTGGGGGAAACCTCCTTTACATTACATAAATGAACAATTCTTGGATGATACAAATGACAAAACCTCCTTTCTATATATAGGAGTCTAAGGAGTCACAATATAATCCAGCCGACCTAACAATAATAATATAAAGCCACAAAAATAACAATAGAGGGATTCTATGGGCACATTAATAACAATATGGGGGCAATGGGGGCACAACAATATAAATAAGGGGTATAACTACAATAGTAATGGGGTAATCACTAGTATTATAGGGACCCAACACTGCAGTTGCTAATAATGGCAGAACTATTTATATCTGTTAAATAGAAAAATGATATGCTACTATAGTTGCTAATAAAGGATGCACAGGAAAGTAATTATGATAATGTGCTATCTTTAACCATTTGAATGTTCTGAAGAATTCCACAGGAGACAAACTCATTGAAAGTATAACAGATTATTCTACCAATTTGAAATTAAAGTAGAAACTAACATTCATAGTAGAATCAGAAAATACATAAAATACTGTTAAGAATGGATTGGTCTTGATAAGAATGTACCATTATAAATTTAGAGAGAAAACCAGAGAATCTAATTATTGATGCATTATACCAGGTTTTAATCAAAAACATTGGAACCTAATAGAAAATAGTAAAATAGCTTTTCGACATAGTAGCTACCCAGTCGGCCGAGAGTCATCATCTCAAAAGTCTTTATGCGTATGTAAATAAAAAAAACTAACAGTCAAATGCGAGCCTCGGTTCCAAGTCACCATATCTCACCTCTAATGATCATATCCCCAGGGCATGTGCATGAACTAGGCATTTGTTGCCTAGGTTGCTCGCACACCCCATACAAACACAAATAAATTATTTCGGTGAATAGAAAAGCAGTAAACAAGTATTGAAATAAACCTCAACAGCTGAGCATCGGCAATACCATTAGGGTTTGAAACAATTATTACATATCGACTAAAAACATAAAGGACCGACTCAATAGCCCTTTCATCTTGTAACAGCTGCAGGTCCACAGTGGAAGTTTGCATTCAAAACCTAAGAGAACCATTGAAAGCCGCGTTATGATACTAAAACCCTTCATTTACAAAAGAAAAACAAATGACCTCCTTTAACCTATGGCAAAGGCTAGTTCCAACCTGAAAGGCAGTGGCGATAATGTGAGCTTCTGGAAAACCTAAAAGCCAAAAGCTTGAACTCGAATTATCTAGAGGAGAGCGTACTTGCAAGCCATCAGAGTTTAATGTTAGTTCTAATTCTAGAGTCAACTGGTGGTTCGACAAAAGACAACTCCTTTCAGAAATAGGATAGTGATGAGCTTACCTGAAAAAGGAGTATGTCATCAATAAGTCACCCACCTGAAAGGGAAGAATGAGAACCCTAGGTTAGGAATAGAAAAACCTGTCAAGGAGGATTGTTTGTGAATCTTTAAAAGAAACCACATTGAAAGTAATAGCTTACTGATTGTAGACGAGATAGGAAGTCTGGTGACTTCATTCATTTCTGAACATGTTTCGGCCGCCTCTGTGCAGTGGCAGAATAAGAACCTTAATAACCTTTCCTGAGTATACACATTCTTTCAAATTGTAATAACACATATCAAGACAGTTGAATGGAGGGTTACCTGGTTCAACATGATGGATAGGCCCTTTTGTTTTCAAACCTCGCAGAGTGCCATGGACAAAGCCTCACCAAAACTCATAACCCAAACCCTTGCAGAGAAGCACCAAGCCAAAGTGTGCCAAAAACAATGAGAAAGGCCAGCACCGATGTGGGCAGGTGGTTAGGGTAAACTCTAGCCCATCATTGCTGTCGATTCGTGAGTTGGAGATCGACGATGGAGGACTGCGACAGATGGCAGATGCATACTGAGGTCTTATTCCTTGGGACATGCAAACACCGCGTGGAGGCTCGGTAGTGAACCAACACAGTGCAATAACGGGTAAGGCCATGTGCTTGAAGACCTATCGCAACAATCACCCATAAATCATGTTCAATTGGGTTGGTACTGTCAACAGGTGACTCAACCTTCGCGTGAAACATCATTAATATGCCCATATAATTGTATGTATGCAGATTATTATAATTGTATGTATGTTGATTAATATAATTGTATATGTGTTGTTTAATATTATTTGTATGTATGATTAGTATTGTTTGTATGTGTGCCAAAATATTAAAACATAATTAAGGTAAGGGCACCATGTATAAAAGATTTTTTTATTTTATTTTTACTATGTTTAATTCGGTTTGTAAAGTTTATGGGTTACAAATGGTATTAGATCCAAGTTCATACACTGAGGCCCTATGGGGATAGCTATGTATAGGAAGTGTGTGCTTAGATTTTAATTTAAATTGCTTATATGTGAATTCAGATAATAGAAAAGGGATCACATCAACAAAACGAAAAAAAAGAATAGCAAGTATAACATGCAGAGGAACTCGGGACCACCTGAGTCACCCGGAGCAGCATATGTGAATGCTAACCCAGATATATGGATTCAGCTAGGTGAAGAATCCCGGCAAGCCAATGCAGTATTACTCGAAACACTGCAATAGTTACATGCAGAAATGACTAGTTTGAGAACAGATAATGAATGCCTACGTGTAGAATAGGAAAGAATCTTAATAAGCTTGTCTAATCGACAAAACCAGCACCAGCCAGATCCCAGCGTAGAAGATCGGGAAAACACCCTAACCGCTTAGCAAAGGGAAGAAAACGTTGAGTCTGCTGAAAGAAATAGAGAGGAAGATGAGGGGCGCTCAGACAATGTATTTGACCAACGGAAAACCAAGAAGCAAAAGTCAGAACCACAGACATAATTACAAGGAGAGTTTAAGAAAATTAAGCCTTCCCTTTTTGAGGGAGAATCTGAAGAAGCTGCAGAAGCCTGATTAATTGATATGGGCAAATATTTCTAGATTTATGAGTATACTTATAAACTGAAGGCACGATTGGCAGTTTCTCAGCTGAGGAGAAAGGCGACTCTCTGGTGGGAAGAAATCAAGACAGTAAGGAAAATTGATGAAGAATAGGTCACATGGAACGAATTCCAAAAACATTTCAAGGAAAAATATCTAACTGAATGGTATTATGATGAGAAAGCAAAAGAATTTCACGAGCTAAGGTTGGGAACCTTAACTAGGGATGAATACATGACCAACTTCACATCATTACTCCGCTACGTACCTTACATGCAAGAAGAAAAGGCCAAAATTCAGCGTTTTATTAGCAGCTTGTCCAATTTTATAAAGGAAAAATTGGAACTTGACTATCCTAAGACAATGGATGATGTTGTTAGGAAGGCCCGCATTTGCTATCAGAAAATGAAAGAAAGGAACGAAGGGCGAAAAGGAGCATCAAGTAAGAAGGGTAGAAGCTCGATCCCAAGCAGACACCTGCAATTTTTTAATCACAAGAATGCACAACAAAAGGCGTTCAACAGATTCCCAGCCAGAAATCCACCCATAACTTCATATTCTCAGAATAGGCCAGCTGAAGGAGTCATAAAATTTGCCAATGATCAACAACCAAAAACGCCATTACAGTGCTGGGGTTGCGGAGAACCCCATTATTACAAAAATTTTCCAGAGAGAGATAGAACATAACAGTTATCAAATATGCAAGAAGCATCCACAGTTGGCGAAGTGGTGAAGAGCATACCTAGAATTAATGCTGCCTTAGACGATCGTTAGGCCGAATTCCAGCCCACAATGATCAAATGTGAAGGTATGATTGTTAAGCAACATGTCTTTGTTTTATTTGATCCAGGTGCTAGCTTAAGCTATGTCAGTCCTAAAGTGGTTGAAAAATGTCAGTTAGTAAGCAGGAAATTTTCAAAACCTTGGCTGGTACAACTAGCCACCAGCACAAAGAGGAAAGTTAATGCCAAGATAGAACGTTGTCCCATAACCATTTCTAGACAACCCATTTATGTTGATCTTCATATATTACCTTTGGGCTCTTATGACATACTAATAGGCATGGACTGGTTGGAAAAATGTTAGTCTCTGGTAGACTGTAAATAGAAAACTGTAAGTTTTGTTTCAGAATCAGGTTAAAGGAAGGAGCTACTGGGAATAAAAACCAGCACCAAGCTCTGCCCTATTACTGCCAATCAACTGGGTAAATGCATAAGGAAAGGGTGTCAAATTTACGCCGTGCAGGTGGGGTTTACAAACTCCAAAAATAAGATGACCTCACTAGAAAATATCCCTGTAATTCAGGACTTTATTGATGTCTTTCTAGAAAATATTCCTGGCTTACCACCTAAGCGAGATATTGACTTCACCATTGAGTTGATTTCGGGTGCAACCCCCGTATCCAGAGCTCCTTATCGCATGAGCATACCTAAATTGACAGAGCTCAAAATGCAGTTACAGGAGCTTCTAGATAAAAAAAAATATTCGCCCCAGCGTATCCCCTTGGGAAGCTCTCGTATTATTTGTAAAAAAAAACGATGGGACCTGTTATCACCCCAAGAAACTCTCCTAGGTTGTATATCAGAGATGCTCGGGAACATTACAAACTCAACAAAAATGTTGGAAAAATGGTGGATGAAAGAAATAAATGCTGCATATTCAAGCCAGATAACCACTTCTACTGTGCTTAACCCCAGACATGGGTGAACACCCCTAGACTACAAGGCTTTAGACCACCAATTACTCACAGTTTGAGGATTAAGTGGACATGGAGAATACTGACCACACCAACAGATGCACAAGACCCTATGATGGCCGGCTGCAACCAGTTAAAAGGTCTGTAAATCTGTTTCCTAATGCATAAACAGGATGACAGCTCTTTGGCACTAAACAAACAAAAACCTGCATACAAATTCAATGATACAATCTATATTCTAACACAGAGGTGCGATGACAGCCCCTCTAATGCTAAACATCTACAACACATGAACAAATGCATAACAGGTACAACCTGGAACAAAGAAGAAGAAGTGGAAAGTGAGCAATTAACAACAAAAGAAGCTTGCATTAGCTGAAAATGAAGACCAAACGGTGCAGGTATCACAGTAGTTACAGTCTCCAGAAGTTGAATCTTACATCAAAATAACATTCATCAACCCTGATTACATCTCTCTTCTGTGTATATATAGTGTTTCATTACAAAATGTTCTGCTAACCTATGCGTGGAGGGATCATGATGGATCACCAACCGCTTTAACTGCTTGGTATGGGTCTCTGCTGCAACCTGACTGTGTTAGTGAACAAAATTGATCTTCTGTGATATTTTGTTGTCCTTCATGATCAGGTGGAACATTGACTGAAAGAAACCCATAACTGATAAATGCTTTAACTGCTCAAGGCTGTCCTGTTTCCTTCTCGGCCATGTTGTTGGTTAATTGCAATTGTTGAGGATTAAAGAACAACCATGGGTAGTACAGACAATATGGCGGGAGCAGACAGCATGGATGAAGATCCACCGTTGGACAGCGTGGATCACTGGTGGGAAACATTTTGCAATGGTTATCGGGAAGAAACAGAAATGAAATGTGGGCCGTTGGATAGCTTAGACGAATGACGGAGATTAATCTATGGAGGATATCGGAAGACATATGCGTGGGAAGAACGAGGACCATCGGATCATGGGTGGGGATGATCAAACGGTTGACGGGCGGTAGATATGCGAGAGGGTTAGTGAACGGGGGATCAGCGGTTTCGCGAGTGGGCGGTATTCCCCGCACCGCTTTTGAACCGACGACAGTTTCCGTATAACTGGCAGCGATCAAATAAAAGTAAGACACGTGGCGGACTAAAACCGCCACCCTTGTGGGTTAATGTGCGCACATGTCATGCGATCGGGGCTTGCGACTGCCGTCCGATCGTGCGATGGACAGTCAGATGGCGGGAACGAGCACGAGGTTTAACACACGGGAAAAGGACTGCAGACACCGTTAGATCTTGCGGGAAAAGATCAGACGGCTAGGGTTTAAAGAGCGTGCTTCGAGCGATGTGACAAGCGAGGGCCTTGGCAACTTACATGATTTGCGAAGGCGTGTAGTTAAAAAGGTTTAAGAACTTAGCGCCGAGGTAAAATGAAAAATAGGTTAATATGGAGTTTAAAGGGTTGTTGGGGTTTATAAAGGCAAACAGAAAATAATGAAGATAGGGGGAATAAGGAGAATGAAAGGGAAGGAGGAAATGGGGTAGCAGAGTAAAAGGAAGTGAGCGGGAAAAAAGAAGAGGCAATGATAACCATTATAAACCATCTCTGAGCCAGCAACCAAGGACCAAACTTATTCCTCCTCCTGAAAAATCAGCAGCATGGAGTAGAGCTAACACTAGCTCCTTCTGGGGATGAGATCGTCCCTATGAGGTCTCAAGAACCTGTAGACCAATGCCTTCATGCAAAACCAGCTTAAAAACAATGCCTAGTATCCATTGGGCATGGAGTCAAACTAAGCCTACAATAGAAATCTGAAAAAGGAACTGCTTACAATCAACACAATTTCTCAAAAATTGGCCAACTAATAGGCCCTCAAAATTGTTTCTCCTACTGTCGGCCCCTTCATCATAGAGTTGCAAAACATGATTTATTTGATCCTCTACCTCAAAGAGTTTAGGAGATTTGACCTTGATGGGTAGATAGGGATCAAATTTCATTCCCCCTTTTTGTGCTCTCCTCCTTAGATGTTCTTCATGGGAGCCTTTGTACGCCTACTGGATAACCATGAATGCTATGTATTTATATGTGTCATCTGCAGTCTACACAACTAATATGAATGATGAACCATCAATTTCTTGTGTAGGGGACATAGAGACATGAACTACTCCTACATATTTCTTAGAACAGTGCTCATGCAAGGAGGGATTCCAATACTGTGCACCCTCTTCCACTGTCTTCTGGCAAGTTGCCTTTTCAATCTTTGTGGAGGTCATCTGAGTAGGCATTAGAATATCAAGACTGAGATGATTAGCTTCAGCCTTGAGCATTGAATTTTGTTCTGCCCCAGCGTTTAAGTGGCAACTTTGAGGGATTTTTACTTGAGCAGATAGAGGGACAAAAGATGATGGGGAGCTTTCTTCTCCCTTCTTGATCACTGGGCTGGGAATAGTAGCAGGCTGGCTAATTTTCAGATCTACATCGCCATGGGAAGATGGGTTGGCTTTAAGCTCAGATTCTTCAAGGATGAAAGGATCTACCGCTGGCTGCCACTGCTGGTCAACTTGTTGTTCTGTAGCTACAACAAATTGTTGAGCAGTGCTTATAGATAATGCTTCTTCATAGGCAGCTCTGGTTAGGAAAGGGGAAGCTTCCAAACCATGGACCTTCTCCTCTTCTTCAGGCTGCTCTTCCTCCATGACTATATTTTGACAAAGGGTCTTCACCCTTTGATCTTCGTTTGCATCCCTATTTCTTTGCAAAATCTGCAACTGCTCTTGTGTTCCTCTATATGGATTTGGCTTTGAAAGAATAAAGGAACAAGGGGCTCTTGCTTCCTCAGAATATTGCTCAGATTTTAATCTCGAAACTTCAGAGGCTAATAACTCAATCATCCTGGCCAATTTGTCGATCTCAGGGTCTGAGGATGATGAGGACTCACCTCCCCGTCTTCCCCTTTCATCATCACCTTCGAGTCTCTCTGCAGCAACTATGTTTGCTTCTACTTCAAAGGCTGCAGTTTGCATATTAGCCAAAGTGCATCTTCTTTCTCTTAACAACAAGCAGAACTGAGAATCGAAGGCATTAGCATAGGTGAGCATGGCAGAAGTAGGGGTGGGTCTTACTTCAACTGGCATTCTGCTGTACATTTGATTGAATCTGATGTTGAAATTAGACAGCAGCTCACCATCTTCTCTCTGCAAGTTCCCAAATTCACCATGATAAAAGAGCAGATCTCTATTATTTCCCCAGTACTTTAGGAAAACATCATCTAGGGCCTCAATTTCTGTAATAGACCTAGAGGGTAATTCTCTAAACCATTTTCTAGCTTCCCCATCTAGGCTTTGGAAAAAAACCCTCATCCAGACATCCTCTTCATTGATATCTAGATTATCAGCATAACAATAAAAAGATTCGAGGTGCTCTTCTGCTGATACTCCTTCTGTACCAGTAAACTTTGGCAAAAATTCTTGATAATCTCCAGCAGGCATGGCATTCAAAGGGGTAGGCAAGACCAAGGGTCCATACCTAGCAGCAACTATTTGTTCTATCTTTGTGAGGGCTTGCTGGCCTGCCATGACTGAGGTATATGAAAGAAATACTGGTAGATAGAGTGGTATGAATCAATGAAAAGAATAGAAGAGACAGAGGAATACGATGGACAACATGGGTGCTTTCTTTGGACTGAGATCTGGAAGGGAAATGAATGAACGGGAGCGGAATGAATCTCTGAAGGTATTTCTACACTCGCAGAGATACATAAAAATTCTTTAAGGCTTACCTGATCCTAATGCTCCTTACTGCGATATTTTCTTCTGCTTAGTGGTATTCTTGGAATCAGGCACTGGTTCAGCTGGTGATTTCTGAATATTTCTTCGAGTATGTCTCCCAAACTGCGCCAGAACTTCAATGTGGAGTAGCCAAAGGATGGTCTTCCACCAGTGGAGTCGCCAGATAGATGATTACAACCAAAATATGTGCCCAGACCTTGTCTATCATCAAAATATGGAACTGTGTCGTTCTCCCAGGGACGCTGAACTTCAATCTCCTCTCCCTAGCAATGGCGCCAATTTATGTTATCACCCCAAGAAACTCTCCTAGGTTGTATATCAAAGATGCTCGGGAACATTAAAAACTCAACAAAAATGTTGGAAAAATGGTGGATGAATGAAAGAAATGCTGCATATTCAAGCCATATAACCACTTCTACTGTGCTTAACCCCAGACATGGGTGGACACCCCCAGACTATAAGGATTTAGACCACCTATTACTCACAGTTTGAGGATAAAGTGGAAATGGAGAATACTGACCACACCAGCAGATGCACAGGACCCTGCGATGGCCAGCTGCAACCAGTTAAAAGGTTTGTAAATCTGTTTCCTAATGCATAGATAGGATGACAACTCTCTGGCACTAAACAAACAGAAACCTGCATACAAATTCAATGATACAAGCTAGATTCTAACACAGAGGTGGGGTGACAGCCCCTCTAATGCTAAACATCTACAACACATGAACAAATGCATAACAGGCACAACCTGGAACAAAGAAGAAGAAGTGGAAAGTGAGCAATTAACAACAAAAGAAGCTTGCATTAGCTAAAAATGAAGACCAGACGCTGCAGGTATCACAGTAGTTACAGTCTCCAGAAGTTGAATCTTACATCAAAATAACATTCATCAACCCTGATTACATCTCTCTTCTGGGTATATATAGTGTTTCATTACAAAATGTTCTGCTAACCTATGCGTGGAGGGATCATGATGGATCACCAACCGCTTTAACTGCTTAGTATGGGTCTCTGCTACAACCTGACTGTGTTAGTGAACAAAATTGATCTTCTGTGATATTCTGTTGCCCTTCATGAGCAGGTGGAACATTGACTGAAAGAAACGCATAATTGATAAATGCTTTAACTGCTCGAGGCTGTCCTGTTTCCTTCTCGGCTATGTTGTTGGTTAATTGCAGTTGTTGAGGATTAAAGAACAGCCGTGGATAGTACAGACAGTATGGCGGGAGCAGACAACATGGATGAAGATCCACCGTTGGACAGCGTGGATCGCCGGCGGGAAACATTTTGCAATGGTTATCGGGAAGAAACAGAAACGAAATGTGGGCCATTGGATAGCTCAGATGAACGACATAGATTAATCTATGGAGGATATCGAAAGACACATGCGCGGGAAGAATGAGGACCGTCGGATCATGGGTGGGGATGATTCGATGGTTGACGGGTGGCAGAGATGCGAGAGGGTTAGCAAGCGGGGGATCGGTGGTTTCGCGGGTGAGCGGTATTCCCTACACCACTTTTGAACCGACGACGGTTTTCGTATAACTGGCAACGATCAAATAAAAATAAGACACGTGGCAGACTAAAATCGTCGCCCTCGTGGGTTAACGCGCGTGCAAGTCGCGGGATCGGGCAAGTTGCGCGATCGGGCAAGTCGCGCGATCGGGGCTTGCGACTGCCGTCCGATCATGCGACAGACGGTCCGATGGCAGGAACGAGTGCGAGGTTTAACGCGCGGGAAAAGGACTACGGACACCGTTAGATCTTGCGGGAAAAGATCAGACGATTAGGGTTTAAAGAGCGTGCTTCGAGCGATGTGCTAGGCGAGGGCCCTGGCAACTTACATGATTTGTGAAGGCGTGTAGTTAAAAAGGTTTAAGACCTTAGAGCCGGGGTAAAATGAAAAATAGGTTAGTATGGAGTTTAAAGGGTTGTCGGGGTTTATAAAGGCAAACAGAAAATAATGAAGATAGGGGGAATAAGGAGAATGAAAGGGAAGGAGGAAACGGGGTAGCAGAGTAAAAGGAAGTGAGTGGAAGAAAAGAAGAGGCAATGATAACCATTATAAACCATCTTTGAGCCAGCAACCAAGGACCAAACTTATTCCTCCTCCTGGAAAATCAGTAGCATGTAGCAGAGCTAATAGGACCCTCATATTATGCATCAATTATCGACAATTGAACAAACTAACCATCAAAATAAGTATCCTTTACCACGTATTGATGATATATTTGATTAGGTACAAGGAGATAAGGTATTCTCGAAAATCCATCTACGATTTGGTTACCACCAGATAAGAATAAAAGATGAGGACATTTACAAAACTATCTTCCGTACTCGTTATGGTCATTACGAGTTTGTGGTATTGTCGTTCAGACTCACAAACGCTCCAACCACCTTTATGAGTCTAATGCATGGTATTTTCCAGCCTTACCTGAATAAGTTTGTGTTAATTTTTGTAGATGATATCCTAATATATTCGAAGAACCAGGAGGAACACAAAGAACACTTGAGAATAGTGTTGCATACATTAAGGGAAAACCAGTTGTATGCCAAGTTCAACAAGTGTGACTTCTTCAAAGATCAAATTCAATATTTGGGTCACGTCATATCTGTAGAAGGCATTGTCGTAGACCTAGAAAAGATAAAAACAATCATGGAATGGACAACCCCTAAGAATGTCGATGATATTAGATCATTCTTGGGATTAGCCAGATATTATCGAAGATTCATTGAGGTTTTTTCAAATATCGCTTTTCCCATGACATCTTTGCAGAAAAAGGGACGTGCTTTTCAATGGATAGCAGCTTGTCAGCAAACCTTTGAAAAATGAAAGCATTTTCTTACTACCGCTCCAGTACTAAAAGTAGCAGATCCAGAAAATTCCTTTGTAGTTTGCACAGATGTAAGCAAGGAAGGTGTTGGTGGGGTGTTGATGCAGGAGGGGAAGGTGATCGCTTATGAATCTCGAAAGTTGAAGGAGTACGAGCAACGATATTCATCTTACGACCTTGAATTGACAACAGTAGTGCATGCACATAAAATGTGGAGGCATTACCTGTTGGGGAAGAAATTTTTGCTACTAACCGATCATAGAAGCCTTACCAATTTCTTCAACCGATCTAGCCTAAACGCCTGACAGGCCAGATGGACGACTTTCTTAAGCGAATTCGACTTTGAAATGAAACATTTAAAGGGAAAGAAAATCATGTGGCGGACGCACCAAGCAGGAAGTTACACATTATCTATGAGGTCCGAATGAGCAAAGAAACCTCAAATATTCTGGAAGTCATTAAGGAGGAAACTAATAAGGATCTGGAATATACCTTCCTCTGGCAACAAACAAAAGAAGCTCTACGTAAGGAGGAAAAATTAGAATTTGGAATAAATTTTGATAATCTTCTCACTTTTAAAAACAGAGTTTATATTCCAAATCAGACCTCGATTAAATTGATGATATTAGATGAGTTTCATAAAAAACCTTGTGTTGGTCACCTAAGCTATCAGAAAATGTTTTCAACCATTAAGAGGGAGTATTTTTGGCCTGGATTGAGGAAAGATATTGCAGGATACTTGTCCAAGTGTTTGGAGTGTCAACTAGTTAAAATAGAGCATCAACATCCCACTAGATTGTTACAGCCATTACCCATTCTAGAATGGAAATGGGAGACTATATCCTTAGATTTCATTACTGGTTTACCCTGCACAAGGAAGAAACATGATTCTATTATGGTTGTGGTAGACAAGTTGGGTAAAAAAGCCCATTTCATACCTATGAAATCCACTTTCAAAACAATGGAAATCGCACAAATATTCATGAAGAAAATATTTCGCTTGCATGGGATACCCAAGGTAGTGATTTTGAACAGAGACGTAAAATTCACATCCACCTTCTGGAAGACTCTTTTTGCAGGACTAGGTACTCAATTCAAGTTTAGTACTACCTACCATCCTCAAATGGATGGATAGAGTGAATGAGTAAATAAGGTATTAGAAGACATGCTATGCATGTTCGTGATGCAGCATCCACATAAGTGGGAGGACTACCTCCATCTGGTGGAATTTGCATATAATAACGGACATCACGAATCACTAGGCATGAGCTCTTTCGAGGTTTTGTATGGAAGGAAGTGTAGAGTACCCATAGACTAGAATAACCCAGTAAATAAGCTAGCACTAGCTCCTGACATGCTAGCAGAAATGGATGAGGCTGTTAAGAAGGCTCGACAAAACTTAAGGGCAGCTCAAGATAGATAGAAGATGCATGCGGATAAAAAAGGACTTACAGGGAATTCCAACCAAGAGATCATGTCTACCTAAGGGTGAAGCCTCGGCAAAGTTCCTTGCAGTGGCAGGGTTGTGCCAAATTAGCCCCAAAACTACGGACCATTTCAGGTCTTGGAAATAATTGGACTGGTGGCCTATAAGCTAGCACTACCAAGCCACATTCAGTTCCACAATGTATTTCATGTATCCTTACTAAAGAAATATGTGCATAACCCTCAACACATTATTGATAGGGGAAAGAACTGGACACACACACACACATATATATATATGAGAATTGTTTTATGTTGCAGGTCGAACCAGAAGGAGAGTTCCTGACTGAACCTCTTCGTATTCTTGATCAGTGGGAAACCAAATTACAGAAGCCAAACATCACCCAGGTTAAAGTGCAATGGAAGCACTTTTGCCCAGAAGAGGCTACTTGGGAAGAGGAGGAATTTGTGCGAAAGGCTTATCCCACATTATTTTTCGAGGAGGAAGAGAACACCAGGGACGGTGTTTCGTACGAGGGGGGGGAGATGTAATACCCCCAAGTTGCATAAGTTACATGAAGATTATTATGTTTGTTTTACTAAAAAAATATTTTTAAATGTTATTTAGCTTGATAAGGATTATGAACTGTTATTGGAAGGAACCAAGAAACACATGTGATAATTACCTAAATTATAGGTGGTAATACTTTAAATAAAACTGTTTACTCATTTAAAAGAATAGTTACCAAGAAGTGGTTACCCTCTGCCTGAGAAAGGTAATATGGAGAGGGGCATAGAGCAAAAAGGGCTCCTAGAGCTGGGTGGAATAAACTAGTGGGAAAAAATTGCTCAAGACACTCAACAAGAGTACATTTTGGAGGTTGGACCATAGTCCTGAGGCCTTAAGTACTGACTGCATCTGGATTAGATCCAGCATGGGAAAGATAGAAGGTGCTTGGGGGAGAGTCTGGATGTGATTTCCAAACTCGTGGCTGGGAGGGGAGACCTTTCGAAAATATTGTTTTTCACAGGTTAACTGTTAAACTGAGGTAGTAAACTTCTTAATGGACCTAATGTTAAACTGTAAATGTTATTACATACAGTAGTCATTTGTATTTGTTCTTTCAAGATAATTAAAAGAATCTGATCAAGAAGTTATTACCAGAATCATTGTTGAACTGTAATTGCAATTTCACGCAAAAGTAATTCATATCTATTAATACGCTACTATGGTTGCTAATAATGGCAGAACTATTTATATTTGTTAAATAGAAAAACGATATGCTACTATAGTTGCTTATAAAGAATGCACAGGAAATTAATTATGATAATGTGCTATCTTTAACTGTTTGAATGTTCTGAAGAATTCCACAAGAGACAAACTCATAACAGTATAACAGATTATTCTACCAATTTGACATTAAAGTAGAAACTAACATTCAGAGTAGAATCAGAAAAGATGTAAAATACTGTTAAGAATGCATTCGTCTCGATAAGCATGTACCATTATAAATTCAGAGAGAAAACCAAAGAATCGAATTCTTGATGCATTATACTAGGTTTTAATAAAAAACATCGGAACCCAATAGAAAATAGTAAAATAGCTTTCCAACATAGTAGATACCCAGTCGGTCGAGAGTCATCATCTTAAAAGTCTTTATGCATATGTAAATAAGAAAAAAAATAATAGTCAAATGCAAGCCTCGGTTCCAAGTCACCATAGCTCACCTCTAATGATCATATCCCCAGGGCATGCGCATGAACCAGACGTTTGCTACCTAGGTTGCTCGCACACCCCATACAAACACAAATAAACTGTTTCGGTGAATAGAAAAGTAGTAAACAAGTATTGAAATAAACCTCAACAGCTGAGCATCGCCAATACCTTTAGGGTTTGAAACAATTATTACATATCGACTTAAAACATAAAGGACTGACACAATAGCCCTTTCATCTTGTAACAGCTACGGGTCAATAGTGGAAGTTTGCATTCAAAACCTAAGAGAACCATTGAAAGCCACGTTATGATACTAAAACCCTTCATTTACAAAAGAAAACAAACGACCTCCTTTAACCTATGGCAGAGGCTAGTTCCAACCTGAAAGGTAGTGGCAATAATGTGAGATTCTTGAAAACCTAAAATCCAAAAGCTTGAACTCGAATTATCCGGAGGACAGCGTACTTGCAAGCCATTAGAGTTTAAGGTTAGTTCTAATTCTAGAGTCAACCGGTGGTTCGACAAAAGAAAACTCTGTTCAGAAACAGGATAGTGATGAGATTACTTGAAAAAAGAGTATGCCATTGATAAGTCACCCACTTGAAAGGGAAGAATGAGAACCCTGGGTTAGGAATAGAAAAATCTGGCAAGGAGGATTGACTGTGAATCTTTAAAAGAAACCGCATTGAAATTAACAACTTACCAATTGCAGACGAGATGGGAAGTCTGGTGACTTCATTCATCTCCAAACATGTACCGGTCACCTCTATGCAGCGGCAGAATAAGAACCTTAATAACCTTTCCTGAGTAAACACAGTCTTTCAAATTGTAATAACACATATTGAGACAATTGAATGGAGGGTTACCTGGTTCGGCGCGATGGATGAACCCTTCTGTTTTCAAACCTTGCGGAGTGCCATGGACAAAGCCTCGCCAAAACTCATAACCCAAACCCTTGCAGAGCAGCGCAGAGCCAAAGTGTGCCAGAAACAATGAGAAAGGCCAACACCAATGCGGGAAGGTGGTTAGGGTAAACCCTAGCCCATCATTGTCGTCGATTCATGAGTTGGAGATCGACGATGGAGGACTGCGACAGAGGCCGGACGCATACCGAGGTCTTATTCCTTGGGACGTGCAAACACCTCGTGGAGGCTTGGTAGAGAACCAACGCAACACATTAACGTGTAAGGCCATGTGCACAAAGACTTATCGCAACAATCACCCATAAATCATGTTCAATTGGGTTGGTAACAGGTGACACAGCCTTCACGTGAAACATCATTAATATGCCCATATAATTGTATGTATGCAGATTATTATAATTGTATGTATGCTGATTAATATAATTGTATATGTGCTGTTTAATATTATTTGTATGTATGATTGGTATTAATTGTATGTGTGCCGAAAGATTAAAACATAATTCAGGTAAGGGCACCATGTATAAAAGATTTTTATTTTTTATTTTTACTATGTTTAATTCGGTTTGTAAGGTTAAGGGGTTACAAAATGTTTCAGATAAATTTGATAACATTGTAATGTAAAAGGGTAAAGAATAGACATGTAGAATGTAGGAAATATTTCTAATGATAAAATATTAAGTATTCTTTTTATTTTTAATTTTTTTTTGATTGCATTAAATTTTTTATATATCACGATTCTCAAATTTATGCTTTAAAGCGTTGCCATTGCAACATCTAGTACAATTGCTAATATAAAACATGTAAATCTCTCATATTACTTGGTTGAGTCCATTGTTTATTCTTGAATTAAAATTAAAAAATTTCAAACATTTCACAAAATTCAGTAATAACAAATTGTTTTTATATTCAAAATAAAAAATTAACAAAAATTCACATCATATATAATTTAAATGATGAATACAAATTAATATCAAACCTTATCTGAAAAACAATTAAAAATATATATATGATAAAGAATCTGCTCGAGAGAGACGTGTAAGTGTCAAATTTATACCGAAATTGATTGGCATCTCTTTGATCGCCATGGTGTATATTCCAAGATATACACCATTAATGAATTTACTGGTTTAACTCTTTCTGATAACGAAGTGATTACAACACATGCATCATGCAACCATTTATAAATTTGCGCTCCTGAGATCACCCTAACACGCTACTGCTCTCTCACATCTTTGGCTATCTCTGCAACTGTTGTGTTTACATGGCGGTTTTGGGAATGGAATTGGTTTGGGCGGTGGCCAGACAAGCGGGGCCGCCGCCTTCGCCGCCAGCTCCGCTTCCTCGTCTCCTCAAGGAATCTCCCCGCAATTTCACAATCACTAGACGGCCACCTCTCCTGGTTACGCCCAAGCGGCCGACTCCCACCCAGCCTCTTTATCTTACCAACTTGGACGACTCATTTTCATCAAGAGTTTATGTCGATTCACTCTTCTTTTATCCACCAGTACGGCCTGAAATCTCCATGAATAGCAATGGCAAGAATGATCAGGATCCTGTCGAAGTTATTGGAGAGGCTCTGGCCAAGATTCCGGTGGATTACTATCCATTTGCTGGCAGATTAAGAAATGCCCATGAAGGTAAAGGTAAGCTTATCATTGACTGCACCGGTGAAGAGGTTCTTTTTGTAGAGGCCGACGCAGATGTTTCCTTGGAAGACTTGGGAGATCTCTCTCCACCTATTCCTCGTGCTCTTGAGTTTATAAATAACGCTCTAGCGTCATATTCCCTCAGAAACTCTCTACTTCTTTTGTGTCAGGTTTGTATTTGTGGTTTTGATTTTGTTTAGGGTTTAAAATATTCTTAAAATCTACGATTATATTGTTCTTTATTGAGTTTTTTTTTATATATGTTATTCAAGGGGCACTTAGCTCTTGGGCGCCAATCCTTAAGTGGTTTGTGATTGAGATCCATGATTGGAGGCTTACCGTATTAGATATCAAAGAAATTAGTTAAATTTTAGTTACCTGTTGAGTGACTCACCCTGTCTATCTTGATAAAAACTCCCCTTGTCTAACTGTTAGCAATTCTTCACTGTGTCTATAATTTCTATATTGGGTTATAATTCTTCATTTTGTATGCAAGTTTGCATTTTTATATAGTTAATTTGACCACAAATTAGTTACTTCTCTTTTTCAACAACTTCTCTTTTTCTAATTGCAAATGTTGTCCTTGTATACAACTGTTCCTTTTTTGTAGGTCTTCTCCTTTTGAGATTGTCCCCTTGTCTACAACTTCTCCTTTTTCTACACCTTCTTCTCTTCCTAAAACTTAACTCCCCTTCGACATGAAAGGGTTGCTGCCCTTGACCACACACTTCTTCTCATCTACGCTTCTCATTTTTTATAAAGACATGCTCTATTGAACTAATGCTTATTCTTATTGGCAACTCCCTTATTATGATATAATATGAGAAAGGAACCACTCTCCTTGAGCTCATGATTCAATCTTTTGTATATTCAATTCCTTTTTTAACTAGCTTAATCTTTATTCTTAGGTATTTGATGTTTATTTAAGCATTTATGAATAATTTATTTTCTTGCCAATCACCTCATTTTCTTTACACATGAACTATTGATTCATATATTTCAAACTCTCCATTTCATCATTCTTCTCTTGCAACTCACTCTCTAAAGTTCCTTTCTTAATGTAGTTTGAGGTGCTATAGTCTCTCTCTTTCTTATATTTATTTTCTTATATTTATCTTTTATTGATAAGATGAAAGAGAACATTCTCATACAATAATTTTTTCCTTTACATTCATTAAGGACATATAAATTGTTTTAATTCCTAATTGTTTTAATTGTTTTAACTGCTCTCTGACATATACAATCCGGAGCATTAATAATACTATAATTCCAAAAATATTGATAGCAGCTATTAAAGCTACCCATATAAATAACAATGTACAAACCATTAATTAATTTACTATTTAACTCTGTATGATAACTAAATGATTACAACCACTGCAACCATTTATAAATTAGTGCTCCTGAGATCACCATAACACGCTACTGCTCTCTGAGATCTCTGGCCATCTCTGCAACTGTTGTGTTTAGATGGCGGTTTTGGGAATGGGATTGGTTTGGGCGGTGGCCAGACAAGCGGGGCCGCCGCCTTCGCCGCCAGCTCCGCTTCCTCGTCTCCTCAAGGAATCTCTCTCCACCTATTCCTCGTGCTCTTGAGTTTATAAATAACGCTCCAGCGTCATATTCCCGAAACTCTCCACTTCTTTTGTGTCAGGTTTGTATTTGTGGTTTCGATTTTCTTTAGGTTTTAAAATATTATTAAAGATTATAAAGATTTTCCCGTTAATGCATTTATATGTGCACTAAATTCGTTTGTTTTTTAATTAAATAAAATTATATATATATATATATATATATATTAAATTTGATATATGAAATTTTGTGTAGTTTGAATAACACCCAAGAAGATTATTGAAAAATTACTAGTATATTCTTGTGTGCAAGAATAACCTTAAAAAAAAACAAGTACTAATAATTGCAAGTCCATAAGCTGTGATAATTTGTTTAGTATCATAGTGATCGATTTTTTTTAATTGACAAATTGATAAAATTAAATAAATATAAATTTGTGGTGATTTGAATTTTTAGTTATCTTTACTTTTGTGAATATTAAAATACATTTTTCTAATAAATAAATATAAATTTGTGGTGATTTGAATTTTTAGTTATCTTTACTTTTGTGAATATTAAAATACATTTTTCCTTTTGTTTATGAATTAGAATATCAAAAATAATTTTCTTCTTTATGGTGATTTGATTTTTTTAGTTATTTTTATCTCTGTGAATATTGAAATACATTTTTTCTTAGGTTTATGAATTAGAATATCAAACATAATTTTTTCTTCGTGGTGATTTGTTTTTTTAGTTATCTTTACTTTTGTGAATATTAAAATGCATTTTTTTAATTAGAATATCAAAAATAATTTTCTTCAAACATTACAAAAAAATGCTTGAAAAAACTACAATCGTAAAACTCCTCTACATTTTTCGGCAAAACATTGTTTTCTAAAGATAACAATTACCACGTGACCGTCTACTATGAAACAATGGGATTTGATTAGCCAATTCTATTTTTAATGGAGAAAAATAAAAATTGTTAATTTGTTGATTTCAATTTTGTTTGAATACATTTAAATTTGATTACTATAAATGACCTTAATATTATTCAGGTTTATGAGAATTTATTTAATATTTAAAACATAAATCTTTGGTATATGGAAATTATTTGAAGCTATTTTTAATATTACAATCTTATTTTTTACATTTTAGTTTTGAAATTTTGTTATGATATTATTAATTTTTATTATTATTTACTATTAATAATTTAGATAGATTATGTTTCTCAATAATTTTAGAGAAAAAGTGTCTATACATTTTTTCTCTATAGGCATATTTTACAATCCAATATGATGTGTAATGGTATAGGTCCATCATCAAATATAAATCAAAATAAAAAATTTAAAAATTTAAATAACTATACAAAACATTTAAATAATGTGGGCCCATAGTTTTTTTTTAAATAACAATATAAATACACAATTAAAAATTCATCCACCTGTAAACTTTCTTTTTGGTGTGTAGAATTTGAAGAAAGGTTTGCACCTCAAGGATTTGATTCCTTTGGATATAGAAAGAAAGAAAGTATGGGACAAATTGCTTCTTCATCTGCTTGATATATTACCTATGAGACAGATTGCTTCTTCATTTGCTTGATGTATTCGGCACTTTTTCTGTGAAGCTTCAAAATAAATGCTCCAAACTTCTCGACAAACCCCTCTCTAAATAGATTATCCCAAGTTCCGTGTTGTCTTTGAAGGCCTCACATTCTAAAATGAAATGTTTTTCTGTTTCCACTTTTACCGAAGAACAAAAAATGCATCCGCTTTCCTCCCACACTTCCTTTGGCCTTTTCAAGTGCCCTATTTCACAACGGAGTTGATGAGAATTAGTCCTTAATTGAGCAATAAGAATTTTGGCTCTCCAAGAGATATTGGCCTCTATGTATGTTTTTGGTTGATGACTATGAGTGAGATTAAACACTTCAATATAGTACTTTTTCTTTCTTCCTAGAGGCTTATCCCAAGTACGCTTGTGGAACTTTTCCATAACAAAAGCTATTATCTCTTTGCTGGTTATGGGACACCCGTTCAAGCAAATACCCCATTTACTCAGTCATTTGTTATTTTGCTGCATCGAAGTTTTTTTCTCTTGCACAATCTATCATTAAAGACAATCTTAGGCCATCTACCCTCTTCCATTTGCTTATTTTTTTAAATACCTTATGACTTGCACCATAGCCATTGCTTCAATAGGAACAATTACTGTTTCACTTAACAAAATAGCATAAAAAACTACACTTTTAATCTTAAATTTGTTTGTAATCAAAAGCTTCAATTTTCTCAATTTGATAAATAAAAAAATCAATTTTGAAAATATCCTAATTTTTCTTTTCCATTTCAAAATTTTCATTTTTTTATAATATATACTTCCAAATATTTCTCCACTGAGATTTGAGAGAGTTATATATTTTCTTATCGATTCCTTAAACTTTGGTAACTATGTTTGAATCTTTGGTAACTTTTATGTTTGAATCTTTCACAGGTAACGCGTCTAAAATGTGGTGGCCTCATATTAGGTTTGCATTTCAGCCATTGCATCGCTGATGGCGCTGGAATCGCCCAGTTTGTGATGGGTCTGAGTGAAATAACCAGAGGAGCAGCGACACCCACTGTTCCTCCCGTTTGGAAAAGAGAAATCCTTCGACCCAGAGCGCAGCCTACCGTGAAATCCCCTGCTATCGGCCGTTTATATTATGATTTTGTAGACAAATATCGAAAATCGGTGGTGCCAGTGCGTGCAGGAGAGGGAATGAGCTCAAAATGGTTCTATTTTGGTCCAGAAGAAATTGGAGCTTTGAAACGGCAGGCAAAGGAGGTGAGGCACTGCACCACATTCGAAGTAATAGCGGGTTGCTTGTGGCAATCGAGAGTAAAGTCTCTCAATATCCCTGCGCACCAAGACTCGGCATTATTGTTTTCTGTGAACGCCCGTTCTCGATTTCGACCGCGTCTTCCCACGGGGTACTATGGAAATGTAGTAGCATGCGGCCACGCTATAGCAAGAGCCGGAGCTCTGATTGACCCGCCACTGTCTTTCGCTGTGAAATTGATTAACGAAGAGAAGAAAATGGTGGACGAAGAATACGTGCGATCCACGGTTGATTTGGCGGAGCTGAATGGGCGTCCACTCAGCCCACCGCGTGGTTGTTACATCATTTCGGATGTTTCCGATCTTGTAGTGGCTGGCGCAAATGCCGACTTCGGGTGGGGAAAAGCAGTGTATGTGTGTCCTGCTGCTTCCCCGGTACCCAACCTTTAGTCTTTGATGAGGGCCTCAAAGAACGACTGTGAAGGAATCAGAGTTACTGTTTGTTTGCCGTCGGAGGCTATGAAAATATTTGAAGAAAACATTTATACACTAATCAACGCGCGCCTTCGTACCTACGACATAGCTTCGTTCGTGCAAAAACAGTGTCAACCTAGATTGTGGGTGTCATGTGCCTCGGATTCCCGAATATTCGAATAACTGCAATCGACTTAAGCTCAGGGTTAGATTGTCGGTTACTTTTTCTTGTCCGAAAATTCGTCATTTTTAAGATCAAGTAATTATTTTATTAAGAAGTTTAAATAAGTGTTTTTTTTAGAAATAATGTTTTAGGAAAAATTTATAAAAAATTATGATTTGTATTGGTAATGTTAAATTTAACCATGATTAATAGATAAATAGAATTTTATTGTTTTGTTTTTAATAATTTGAGATATGAAATTGATAAATTAATTGTTTGTTTAAGTATAAAAACTTGCATAAATTGGAGTGGGTAGTAAAGAACTTTATTTATATTTTATTTCTACTCACTTTTTAATGCAAAAACTTAAATTATAGTAGCAATCGAGTGAGTATGAGATAATTTTAAGGATTTTATTTTTAAATGGTTTTATGCCAAGCTTAAGAGCAAAAAATCATTGTACACAAATGTATAAAAATCTTGTATGAATATTGCAACCATAAAATATGTGATGTAGTTATTTACATAACATTATATTGGGCAAAGGTTGCAATAAGACCTTAAAGTTACGGTTCAATTAAATGTTTGGGAAATTATTTTTTTAATAGTATTGAAAAATAATTATTTATTTTTTCAAAATTAAACATTATAAATTATATTGGTCAATACTAAATTAATAGTGATCAATAAACAAATCCAACTCTAGAGTCATTTTGACCAGAGCTAATAACAAAAATCTTATTAAAATATATCTTAAATATTTTAATTTTCTATTTTAAATTTATATATTATAAATGCATTCACATTGTGACATTTTAAAGGCATTCAAATAAGTGACTTGTTTTATAATATATAATTTTATTGCTTAAAAGGTAAATTTAAATATTTTATTGTTTAGTATTTTTTGTGGGGAATAAGTGACTTGTTTTATCATATATAATTTTATTGCTTAAAAGATAAATTTAAATATTTTATTGTTTAGTATTTTTTGGTGAGGTGTTGTAAGGAGATTTTCAAAACAATATGGAAGATAGTTTGTAATGAAATGTTAAATAGATTTTTATTTATTCAAAAGATATAATGTCGAGTTTATTGAAAAAACACAAAAAACAGGAATAATTATATAATTTTTGAGTCATTTCAAGTTTTTTACATGTTATACACATATATGAGGGAAATGTATAATTCCTTTAATTTCTAATATGAGATTGATAGGTGACAATTAAAAAATATAAATAACAAAAAAGGTAAAGTGTTTATCATAAATAAAATATTTCAATATCAATTCTTTTTGTATATGTAAAAGTAAAGAGAGAGATTTTTCTTTCATTCATAGGTGTTTGAATGGAGAGGCTCATTCTACAACAGAGTATGATGTGTAACCCTATCAGTTCGTAATCAAAGTTGAAATTTTGCTCATGTAGGTCAAAATAAAATTAAAATTAAAAATAAATAAATAAATAGCTATACAAAACATTTAAATAATGTCGACTCATAAAAAAAATTGCAAGTGAAGAAATTGGATCTCTCCTGGCTAGATGCGTATTTAAGATGGATCTATGCTTGTTTCTAATTCATGGTAGGAGGAAAATGTGTAGTTCCTTCCATATTTAATACAAAGTTGACAAAGAAAAATATTAATAACAAAAACAAATCAATATAACATTTTAATTTGAACAAGATAATAAATAAAATATTTTAGTGCCCATAAATTAACCACAGACATCAAAACACTGCCTTTATCATACATTTCAAGTTCTTAAAATTTAAATACTCATAAGAATAACTAAATTATATATATATATATATATATATATATATATATATATATATATATATATAACATGCAACAAGATTCTTAACCATGAAGATTCACCCCAATTTTATTATGAGATTTTTAATCTATAAATATGCTTTGTTATAATATCATGGGCTAATATCATGACTTGTCAATATAATAAACCATAACTTATTTTTACATGACACTTGTTCATATGCCATTTTTTTAGTTACTGAATGTAATTGAAAAAGAAAAGAGAAAAACATAATTAATTCAAAAGTAAATCTTAACCTTTGATTTGTGTATACTACTAAGAATATTCTAAAATATTCCATGATGATTAAATCCCTACCATCTACCTAATAATTATTGATAAGTTAATTAAAATTCTGGAAACCCTATTTTAAAATAGACATGGCTCTCAACATAATTAAAATAAAAAAAACACTAATTTTAATAATATCATTAAAATCTTTTAACATAGTTATTTTTCAAATCACAATTTTAAATTACTTAAATTATATTTTTAAAACATTATACTATGCATTAGACACTAATGACACTCAAAATGAGTAATATTTTGTTTTTATCAAAATCTATATATATATATATATATAAATATATATATATAATTTGATTGTAATATTATAATAGTATTTTTACAACAAAATATTTTAAATTATTAATAAATAATAATAATTATAATAAAATAATGTTGATATAATTTTTATTAGTTCAATCACTGCATGTTCAATTTATATTACTTAATTTTTTTTGTCATGGTTTCTAGTTTTGTTATTTTAATAAACCCAGAGAACAAAATTTTATTCCTTGTATGGAACATAAATATATTGTCTTATTAAAAAGAAAGAAAACAAATTTTAATTTTAAAATTACCAAATTAATATGTAAGAAATTTTTGTTTGTTGGGTTGGAGTATGCTTTAAAAATTCTTTTGCTTAGCTAAGAGCCCATTTTCTTCTGGTTAACCATCAAGGACCAGAAGCATTTAATAGGAGCGAAAGCCTTCCCCTTTAAGGATTACTAACTAGTAATTCTAGGTGAAGTGATTTTCTTTGAATAACAATGATGAATCAATTTGCATGGCTCGACTGTCCCCACTACTGGTTTTTTTATTTATTTTTCTTTTTTTTGTAAATCAAAATTCTATTCATTCTTCGATAAAAAGGTACAACAATGGCAAAATGCAGGTAGCCTCACCGTGACTAGGTTCGTTGACTACCACAATCTGCATATGAAAAAGAAACAAAGAAACATCTAAAGACACAGTCCACAACTTAGGAGGCTAAAAGCACCAGTAAACACCTGTAACCATGCTAGTCATCAGAAGTGATGGAGGCTGGGTTGTCCAGAGCTATTCTTGGAGGAGGAGGAGGAAAAAAGGAGCATTGAACGTGTTCTTTGAAGTGGGCCATCCAAGCCTCCAACTTCTCTACTTTCTCAGATAATATATTCTAGCCTCGCTAGACCAACACTACGCACTCTCGGACATGGCACTGGAAGTAGTGCATTTTGTTCAAAGTGGCAATGAGCTCTACATGCTCCTCTCACCTCACCCGCTCCAAGGTTTCCAAGTGTTTAAGTACCAATTGAATCAAATCTCAATAGTGCTCTAAACACGAATCTTGTCTCTGACCACGTCCTAAATTATGAGCCTTCCCTTGTTGCCCCGAACCATCGCGGTGAATCGTCCCACCCCGTTATTGGCTTCGTGGAGTGCAAATCCCATGACCAACCATCAAGCCACCGTGGCAGCGACCACCACATGCCTCAGAAGCCACCCGACCAGAATGACCCGCCTTTTTGCCAATGCGACCGCCAGATACCACCTACCCCAAGTGACCTGCAATAATACCACCCCGCCCAAAGTTAGTGGTTTCCATGTCCATTTGTGAGAGAGACGCACAACCCCCCGGGCTGCCTAAATTGGGCTTAAGCTACGAAGAGGAACGAGCAAAACAGGAAGTCAGATGCATTATGGCCAACCCTACACTACTGGGATGAGTTGAAGCTGATGAATAGGTGACTTCACGATCCTCAATTGTCATTGAGGAGAAACGCCCCACCTCCGCTAGCGGGACCACAACCAACCAACCTAGGATGAACGTAAAGAACCACAATTCCAAGCCAACAATGAGGACCTAACTCTACAATTCACAGTTCCTCTCCTTGAATAGGATCCTCGCTAACCAAACCACCCAAAATCCAGCACACGTGCTCCGCAGACATCGCTTGACCATGCACGAACCCAAGAGGGGACCACTAAAGGTAGCGAGCCAAATTTCACTCCAGCGCAAGGGGGATGCTGCTAGACCCCAACAAGACCAACAAAACAAAACCAAAGCCAGAACTTGGTCAAATCCTTCCCTATGCGTGATGGCCATAAACCAAATACCAAACTGGCAATTAACAAGAATGCACACCCGTAAGTGGAGGAGGGGATGCCAAAGCCGAAGATGCCACCTATCCCAGACAGGGTGCCGTTGAAAACAATCTCTCCCTTGCTCAAAGCTCAAACTGCATTTACTATAACAAGACCAAACCCATAATGTCTGATAGCAAACTTCGCCACCCTTCATAAATCGTTGATGGCCGCCACCTCCAATGTGTTTCAAGACTGATTGAGGTCTCACACAAGTTACATTACCATCTCCCGTACACAAGGAGCATTGAGAGTATGGAGAGGCTAGTCCTCGCACCTTTAGCCATGTAGTATTCATAAATACCCACGCGTTACCTGAGTATCGTCACTAACTTGATTAATCACCCCATCAAAAAAATAACGTTTTATTTTGTAATCTATATATACACACACCCTTTAAAGTAAAATTATAATTTTTATAAAAATAAATATTCTAAATCATTAAATATGGAGTTGTCTATAACGCGACTTTTTGAAAGCCTTTCTGGCGGATTTTTCCGGTCGAAATCCGGCAAGAATTATTGGAATCGCAAGTTTGATAGCTAGTTTCTGCACAATGAAAGCGTCCCAGAGGTTTTTCAGGGTGCTGAATCCAAATATGCAGTTAAAAAACCATTTTAACTGCAAGAAATCAAGATTTGACCTCAATTTCTTCGCCGGATTCCGTCACCGGAATCTTCAAAAAGTCGCATGATAGACAACTCCATTAAATATACTCAAACTATATTTATATTTATAGTTATTCTAACTATATTTTAATGTTTTATCAAACTTATCTTCACTTCTTAATATCACATCGCCATTCTTCTCAAAGTGTCTTCGCCTCGTAATATCACATCACTATCCTTTTCACCGTAATATGTGAAATGACATTGTTGGGTTAGAGGTTATTTTCCCTCGTATCTTAGTATATTATGACATTTTTCATCATTCCATGGAGAGGGAAGGATAACGTTATAAATAATATTTAAAAGAAAAGGAATAAAGGGAAGATAAGCTACTACCTTGTCGTGTAGTTGATAAAATATAATTTATCATGAGGCTGATAAGAGATAATATATTTTATTAATTTACATCTTGATTGATTGATTTAATTTATTGGATATTTATTAAAGAATAATAAAAATAAAAAGAGATATTAATTATTTGGTTTTATATATAGAATTAAGATTAAATATTATTTAAAAATATATAATTTTATTAGTATTTGGTTTTACTTATAGGATTAAAATTAGATGTTATTCGAAAGTATATGATTTTATTATTATAATTTTAGTAATGTCATTTTGAAGTATTGATTTTCTTGCAGATGTTATTTAAGTTGAAATTGTCTTTTTAGTTTTAGAGTAAGACTTAAAAGTACTAATGATTTGTAAATAGCTTATTTTCCAAGATGTAAGGAATAAGTTAATGAACCTATCTCCTAAAACCATATATATCAAAGAAGCCCTGCCAAAGCCGCATAAAGACTGTGCAACTATACATCAATCCGAAATGCATAATTAAATACTCAAATACACAATATCGATATAGAATCTAGCTCTTATAAGTCCAAGAATTGAGCCAACCACACCTTTGGGTCCACGAACCAAGTATCACTATGATCCTACAAACTAATATTAAATGAATGTAAGGGAAAATCATAGTAAGGAGTGATCACTTATCAAACCACTAGAACAACCTTCATTAGTGTTTCCCTAGAGCAGAGCTCACAAACTCATAATAAATCTCAAGAATACAACCCAATGTATTAAAGAATAATTAAAATGGCTCATAACAATTCAATCTACATGTGGTGGAGGGGTTCTTAGTCTTGCAACACCTCTAAATCCCATGGGATTGTGGTGTGTAAGATTCTTAATACCACCATTTGTTGCTGATTGCAATAAAAACCATAGTGGTGCCAACCCTCATGCAAGGATCTTAATACCACCTTTAATTGGTGATCACAACCATAGTAATGGTGGTGTCATGCTCTACAAATATCTTACCACCACCTTTAGCTAGTGATGAAAACCACAACTGTAGTGGTGTCGTGTAACTTAGGCCCAAAAGAAAATAATACAAGGAGCTAGACATACAAAGATTAAGTACCCCCTCATATCGCAGTTACACTCCCAACCCCTTAATCCACATAGATATAGTTAGCATAAGCGAAATTATTCCAGACTCACCAATATCGGAGCACAAGTACCTTCACAATACAAATATCATAGAGGAAATTCCCTATGTGGTAGCCCCCAATAAGAGGTAGGTAGTTGATTTAATTATTCCAAATAAAGTAACACCCTCCCAATATTTTGTCTCTTGGTTTCCCCCTATTAATGCAAGGGAAAATTTGGGCTTGAGAGTGACTTTACAAATGTCCAGAACCAGGAAAAAGTTAAATAAAACTCTTTCTCCTTATACAAGGTTATTTTCATAAAAAATTCCCATTTCCTAGGTTTCATGGGCACAAAGATATCATAGTCATCATCATTGAGGCAACAACATTCCCTTGAGTGTATTTCCCCATTATCCACCAAAATCTTAACTGTAACAAGTTAGTTCATCCAATGTACCAACGTGTATATGAAACATCACCATCATACTCAATCTCACCATAAAATGAAGTGTATTAATGACAAAAGATCTTGTACATATATATATCATAATAATGCATTTGGCATATGCATATATCATAAATCATAAGATTAACCATATCAATGGAATGGTATCTAGTACATGCATACATCAATGATAATATGATAACAAGGGAATGCTATTTTAAATTATCATCAAAGGTCATCAAAACTGTCATAAAAAATACCAATGCTTCATAGCCATTATCAAGAATATTTAAAGATATCATTAATAAAATCATAACTCATCACAATTTAGGCAATCACAAAGGTATCTAGGTCCATCCTACTTAATCGTAAGTAGAAGCAAGCAAAAGGGATGGTGATTCCGAAAAAATATCTCCTATTACTCAAACAAAGGCATAAATACATCATGACATATTATATAAACATCATACCAAATAAGGCCATCCATCATAAACCATCAAGGATATATTCACAAAGTCATGCCTCTTTCCTTGTTAGGTAAATTTCCAACAAGAAATCATCTTGATAGACGAGTCCAACTAACAATATAAAACACTCAAAGTCTATTCAATCACTTAAAACTAAGTTTAATAAGAATTACTAAAATAGGGACACATCATTTGTTACCAAGGTACATTTTTTTTGAAAGTTAATTTTTTTATTGCCTTAGAATATCATCAAAACAAAGTGCATCATCTATCCAATCATAGCTTAACCATTTCCCTCTGTAGGTTGTTTCAATCGGCATTGAGGGAAACCATATATTTTATACTACCTATGTGAAAAGAAAATAGTTCAAAACATATATAACAAAATAAACCTAACTAATGTAATATTGTAATGCAAAAAATTGCTAGTAAACATTGCAATCATTCAAGAGTCATAAGATGTAACAGGTGCAGGGTCCTTGGTACTGGATCCTAGAGGAGCAAGGGGGTTGAAATCACACTACAAATGACTTTCTAGATGTCAAGCCTTGCATCGAGTCTTTCCAAATAAAAGAATTTATTCCTCTCAACCCATTTTATGTCTTTTAGAGAAGAAAAAATGTTGTATCTCTCCTCTTGTTTTTCTTTTAAGATGCTGCCAAGTAGATTCTTCATTTGCAAATGAAGAGATATGGAATTGAAATTCTATTTCCTTTGTCCCTTGTTATGATTAGGGCTAGGAACCTAGTGAGAAACCTCTTCCAAAATATTTGCATGAGAAAAATCTTGGTGGTCCATAGAAACCAAAGACTCCGTGTTGCGAATCTGATTGCAAGTTTCAGGGGGGAAAACAAAATAGAATGTGGCAGTTGCTTCCTGAGCTTGGCTCATTTCTTGCCCTGGGATCCTTGACTTCCCCCGCCCCTATGACTATGCATACACTGCCTTGTCATATTTTATAGAGGGTTCACTTTCCCAAGTTCCTTACAAAGAAAAATAATAATAGGTATATATAAGATAAAATAGACTAAGCCGAGCCTGCAAAAGAAATGTAGCACCAAAATGCCAGAACGTAGGCCCAAAACTGGATAAGTGGAAACCAAAAGAATGGATACCCCACTATAGACCAGAGACAACACTATATTTTTTATTGTAAATTTCCCCCAAAGTACCAAAACCACACTAGAATATTAATCTCTAGACCTCCATGACCACTAAACTTCCTACCAATATAATTGACAAAACAAAACAAGAGAGTATGTAGAAACTCCCATATCAATGTGTTTGCAAATGCACCAAAAATTGCAGACATGCGAACATACTCGACAATAACCACCCACCAACACGATAAACCATAATATTAATAATCAAATATCTAAGGCCAATCAACTTAATACCATATATATTAATAGAGAAAATGAGGGTCACTAGAATTACCCTTCTCAGAATGGCTATTGAGCCACCAATGCTTAAGAATAAAAGAAATGGCGAATATGACCATCGCTTGCCAACTAAAGGACACCACCCTTGCTAGAATCTCCCCCATCTCTCCATGCCCCCTCTAGACCCCCTGAATTCCACTTCTCTGCCACTAAACTTACACCCCCCCACAGACTCCTATTTCCCCAAAATCACATGCCAATTCTCCTTCACTCACACAAAAAGGAACCAAAGTACAGTCCACCACTTCTAATTCCGCGTCAATCGAAATTTCCTCAAGCATACACTCTTCAATTTCCCAAATGTAGACTGCCATAACTACAATGTCCCAACTCTCTTTTATCTAAGCTGAAGCCGAGTGAGAGATAAGAAACAACACTGTCATTGTGGGGATAAGGCTTCTATGCAATATTCCCAAAAAGACATTCCCTTTTTGCCACCTTGCCTATTCTATAGAGGGGTTTGAACCACCTTTGTTACTCTTCCATTTCCATCATGTGAGGTTCAAACCTAGGTCTAGAATATAAATAACCCACTCCATTGTCTTTTGTAGCAATCACATGCACATGCATGTGGGGGGTGTTAGGGTCCTATAATCTATAGGATCAATGATCATTGAGTATTTTCTCTCAGTATTTCAGATTGTAAATAATATATCTTTCTGCAAATAATTTCCAAAAAAAATAATAGAAAAATGAAAATAAAAAATGAAAAGAGGGTATAAATAAAAAATAGAAGAAAAAGAAAAAGAAAAAGAAAAGAAATGATAAATGAACCCCACAAAAAAAATGAATAAAACTGAAAGTGAGACTAGCTTAAGTGCCACTACTAGCCTTTTGGCTTTGTAAAAGAATAAATTTGTGAAACTGTGTGCAACTTGTTTAAAATGCTACAATCCCTTTCTACTTGAGACATACAGTTTAATCATGCTCAAGCTGTTTTCAATTTATGTTAATTAGGTTAGAGTGAATAACTTAACCAAACAGTTTGATATTGGTTAAGGCTAGATAGGTAGAAATAGGTGAATAATGTTAATCCAATTGTTTAATCCAGATTAATTTAGTTGATTAGATTAGTCTAGAGTTTGAAATAAATAGTCCTTATCTCTTATAATAAAAATTGAAGGGGTTTGCATACTCAAATGCACCCACATTTTCTTTAAGATAGAATTAGAATAGGTAAATGAATATTTTTCATGTAATAAGTTTGAAATATTCCCTTATCCAAAGTCTTGGAACTTGGGTTATGTTTTACGCAGCTAAAACATTTGGCGGGGTCATCTGGTATTAACCTCCCCACACTTCACGACCACCCGATCATTCATCGCATAAATTCAACAGCACACGATTATTTTTGGACCCCCCCCCGAAGTGATAACACTTAACAACAGGGGGGGTCCTAAAAGTGGTTTACCACCCCCAGACCTGTCACCACCAGGTGATTTTGGACCCCCCTCCATAAACCGAATAACACCGCACCCCCCCTCCTAAAGCGGTATTGTCTTCCCGCCTACCTCGACATCCCGCCATATGTCACCTCCACGTCTCATTGCAACTACCACTCCCGTCACGCCACCTCTTCCTACCCCCGTCACTCCCACCAACGATCCCACTCCACTCATCTGCCAACCCCCAGCTACCACGTGTGGGACCGTTGTAACCTCCATAAATCCACTATCTGTTTCCCCACGCCATTAAAGGAGTTAATGCCCTAAAAAGACCGTTAATCCAATGGTTAAGGCCAGTTCACAATAAATAAATATGAAATTCACCACTATGATTACACTTTTCTTTCCTTGCTCATTCAATAGTGTTACCATCCCTTTGTGCTCTAATCTTGCTGCAACATTTCTGCTGCCTATCATTCATAAATTGACTAGGGTCTTCCACTCTGAATACCCGCCATTATTGGACACACAGTGATTCCCTGCTGTTGCACTCTTCAATTCTTCATTTTGCAACCACCATGGCACCTAAAGCGTCCCCTGTAATTAATCCAATGCTTACTCCCCCTATCCACTTAGACCATACCCCACTCGTAGACAGAGATTACAAAATCACTGAAACACAATGTGAATTTGACTTGTTCGAATTGCACTGCTGGTTTCAAGATAATTTCCTGGACCAATCTGATGAGATACACCTCTGGAAGTCCAGAGACCCTCTATTTGTTGTTCCCCAATCCTATCATTTTCCATATTTCTTTCTAAGATGTCAATCCTCTTACCTTGCAAGCAAGAGGGAAATTATCTCCCCAAATGGTGAAATTCTCTTCACCATCACAACTGACAGCATTAATCAAATGTTGCAAGTTCCCCACTGTGATTCCCTCTCCCCTTTCTCCATTGAAGCTCTCAAAGAAATTTACCAGAAGTTAAATTTCCCCTAGAGATCTTCCATCTTTGAAATCTTCCTCCTTGAAGTCTCTCAACTACCTAAGAAAAATCCCCCATATCCCTCTTCTATTTTCCCTCAAAGGACAAGACAAATTATTTCTGTTTTGTCTTCCATTATTGGCTATTATTTAGATGAGTGGGTAGATGAGCCTATTCCATGCTTTTTGTCCACCCTTTCTTCAGAATAAGGACGATTAGCCATCTTTGACTATGGTCACTTCTTATCAAATGTAATTCATGAACAATTCCTTCAGTTTTTAACTGAAGGAATCTTCAGATATTCATCAATTCTAATGTATATGTTTATGTTTTTCCAAATAGATAAGTTTCCATTCTCAGTGCAGAAACTTGATCAGTAAGGAGAGCCACAATCAATTGTTTTTTGGTCTTCCTTAGTTAGAAAACAATCATAGGAATATAGCTTCTCAGAGTTCATAGACCAATTTGTATATCTAGCCACTTGTTTGATAAGTGGCCAATAGATTCCAAGGATCAATGAAGAAATTCAGAACGTTCTGCAACTCAATGAACAGGTTAAAATAGGGGATTGGTACCTTTACCAATCATTCACAGAGATTAGAGTGTATGGTTTAGAGCTGTCACCATACAAACTGCCCAAATATTTTCCAAGGAGAATATTTTCCTTGGAATACACTAGGCAAATAATTCATTCAGATAACATCCATTTTGTGGTAGCTAAGAAGAAATCACAGTTCTGGATCAAGACACAAGTTAGGCCCTTCATCTGCAACAATAGAGCAACAGGAGAGGAAGCAGACCTCTTGCTGAAACAAGTGAACTTTCCTCTCAGTTTCACTTGGTCTTATGACCCATTTGGGGTAATTTCCAAGTTGGGAGTGGAACAAAAAGCTACACCATATGTGCACACTCAGAGGCCTGAAATAGAAAAGTATATGAACCAACACACTTGGGTGGAAAACACATTGCAGGAGGTCGAGGAGAAGGTACTTTCCAGGACAGCTTCAGAGACTCCAATACCCAAAGAGAAAATAGATAAGAGAGCAAGAGAGGATGATTCTCCAGTCACCGAAGTCTCAACTAAGGAATTTAAAATATATACTAAGAAGCTTAAAGTAGGCTTCGGTTCTAAAATAGAATTTCCATCACTGGAGGATACACAAGGCACTATTGTGCTCTTAGGTTTGAAGACTTTCAAGATGGACAGTGGTACTACATAATATCCATCATCTTCCTCAGTTACAAAATATATTCTAGCTACTGTCCCTCAAACACCAAAAACATCTATAGAGCAGAGACAGGTGGAATTTTTTTAGAGATATAAGGAAATCAAGCAGAGGAATGAGGCCATTCATGATAACATATCAACTCAGTTAAGAAAGAAATCCTCCTCCATTCAGCACATACTCATCTCAACATATGATATAGAGAAGGGAAGAATGCATATGACATTCTTACAGGCCCAGGTCTCTCAACCAAAGTCAGCAACAGATTTCAAACATACCACTTTTGAATTTGAGAAAAAGGATGTCCATCCTTTGGATCAAATAGATATGCACAGGCAAGAAGGAGAGATCATCGTTTTCTGATAGAGTACTGGAAGCGACTAGATTTGAATTTGAAGGAGAGAATAATTTGCAGATTTGGATACTGTCGGTTCCTCTTCAAGCTGTAGTTGAGGTTTAGGTGCTATCAATTCCTCTTCAACAACCCTCTAGGCTCATATACTGCATGAATTAAGTCCTGGTAGTGTAATTTACACACATCTTCAATCTCAACTTCCTTAATTGGTTGTGCACTGCAGAACAATGTTTTCAAACCATGAATTTGTTGATCGTGCACCGCAGAACAGGGTTTTCAAAGCACGAATTTGTGTGCACCACAGAACAGGGTTTTCAAAGCACGAATTTGTTGATCGTGCACCGCATAACTGGGTTTTGGAGAGAGCTAAGCAATAATGCCACCAAACCATAACTCGATTTCGGAGAGAGTTAAGCCAAACCATAACTAGGTTTTGGAGAGAGTGTCAAACAACAAAAGATATAGCCAGATGTCGAGTAAGAAACCATATGCCAGATGTCAATAAGAGAATGAAAGTGTTGACGACTGAACTCATTCAAAAGGAAGGCCTATCGGCCTAATTATATGAGTTTTGCAAATTAAAAGTTGGGTCAATTGGTACATGGCCATTGTATCGATTTTTCCATGGAGTGAGTGAGACATTTGAACCTTGTACCTACATATTTGAATTTAATGTAAAGAGTAAATATAGCCATAATTATATTAGTAAATGTGATTTATGTGTATTATTTTTCTCTTAATATTTGATCTTTCGATGATTGGTAGATCCAAAGTTAAGATGGATTTTTGTTGGTTTAATTATTAATTATAATTATAATATTAATTTATTGGTTTAATTACCCCTTTACAACATCTCTACCATACTAGCTAGAGAGCACCTCTCAACACAATGAGTTTTTTGTTTTATAAACCTACTTATCCATACAATGTTATTTGTTACTTCATAATTTGCATGGTAATTTCATAATTGTATTAGGTAAATGTGAAATGGTAAATGTAGATTTAAAGATGCAAGGTAGTTAATATTTGAAATTTCATTGTTGATGTAGAGGAGACGATGAAAATATGCCAACATCTTTTGTTTATGACCATAAGATAGAGATTTGGATTGTAGAGGAGACGATGTTAATATGCCAACGTCTTTCATTTATGACTATAAGATAGATATTCAGATTAAATGAAAGATTAATTTGCACACGTTTAATGGGGGACACCTATCAATGTAATTTTCCCTTAATGTGATAGCATTTTCAAGGAGCAGGAGAAGTAATCATTCATTCTTTCTTTCTCCCTATCTTCCTAACAATGCCTCATTTAAACCCTTCTAAGGGTTTCACCCACTCCTCTTTCAAAGCCTTCAAAGATGTTATCCACAAAACATAAGGCAATTGTCAATGGCTCAATAGAGCAAGGAGGTGATTGAGTTGGGGAGGATAGAGGGTTTGTGATACCTGTGAGAGATCTCTTAGTATGTTATTGTGTATATGTTGTGGTTTAGTGCAAGGATTTCTAGTTTACCATGGAATATGTTCGTTCTTTGTGCTTTTGGCAGCGATTTGATCTCCCATATCTTCGCTAGAAGTGTCTTCTCCTACATGATTTCATAGATTTTATGTTGATGGCAATGAATTTTTGATATTGTGGGGCTCACTTAAAGCCCTTGGAGCTCATTGCTTGTGTCGATGGTCGTTCTTTCCATATGGATAATGTCCTATGTGTTATGTGTAACGCCCCATTTTGGTCCTCATGATTACTATAATTAATTTTGTTGCTATCAAATGTATCAACATTTATGTGTTGTCGTTATGATGAATCAAACTAGATAACCTAGAAATAATTTGTATGTAATTAATTTCTTGTTAAAATGTTGAACAATTGATAGGAATGCAAGCACCAAAACGAACTATGATACCATAAGTGGGAACTGGCAAGGGCGTTGTGGGAATTAATCTTGCTTGCAGTTTACAAAATCCTCACCCAAAGCCATGTACCAAAAGTTTGAATTAAAAATGTTATCTTAGCTTCACACCCCCCCCCCCCCCCCCCCCCCCAACCTATGTCTCATTGAATGAGGAACCTAGTAGTTGATGTAACCAACTGCCACAAGTATGGAGATTGGATGGTAATTGAAAAGTTATTTCAAACTTCAATGAGTAGCATGGGCAAATACCCATCTCGAAATTCAAGGGTTGACACAATTTGTGCGGGGGAATGGGAAAAAATCATGGGGAAAAGTCAAGCATCCAATCATTTGTCCATATATAGATAGGAGGGGGATTCTCAAGCCTAGAGAAGTGAATTCATGAGTAGAGAGTTGGCATTCTCGGGGAATAGAACTTGAATTAGTTTCCCAATCTCATGGTAAAAGAAAGCATTCATGAGTTGGATCAATGCTTATGTGTCCTAGGCTTATATAGCCTAGTTTTTGCTTGTTAAATTCTTACAAAAGAACTATATAAACTAGTTGAGCTAAGGAGGTCATGATTTGATGTTTGATGGGCAAGCATAAGAGGCAAGAGGCAAGGAAATGACTGAGCGATTGAGGAGCACCGAAGGGATTTCCTCCTTTGCATTGCAAGCCAACTAACAGGCATCTTAAGATCACAAGGACTACAAACTTAGTTGGGAAGAGGAGGTCTATAAGTATATTTTGCATGTGAAGGAGAGTTACCTTCAAACGACCAATTTCTACAAGTTTGAAGAGTTCCCTTCGTGGTATCATGGCTCTATTAGGGAGTGACCAATTGTAGACAATTTGATGTGCAATTGAGCCCATCATTCGGTGAAAAAGGCTCACACCTTACTAAATTGACAACCTTGAAATTTCGATAAGTGTTCTCATTTTTCCTTGTCAACTCATGCAATGGTATTGATTACATGTCTTGAAATAGTTAAATGAATTTTTTGATGAGTAAATCCTCTATGTGCAAGAAGACTATTATGTTGATTGTACGTTGTCAAGTCATAAAGTGGACAAATGATTTAACATTTGTTTTGTCAAACCAAGGTAGGTAAACTATGAGGTGAAACACAATATGTGCAAATTGGCTACTTAGGTGTTTCCATATGCAAAAAATAAAGTACAAAGCAAGTACAAGTAAATCTCAGAGTTGAAACTAGCTTAAAATTGTTTTCATAATTCTAAGTTCAATTTTTTACCTTGTTGAAATGAGATTGCAGATTCATACAAATACATTACACTTTCACACTAAATGATCTTTTTTGAAATAGTAGTTGTTTGGTCAAAATTGGTTTAAGAATGTAATGGAAAAGAACTCTAAGTGAAATCAGTGTTGTAAGCTTATAAGCAAATTCACATCAATTAAACGACAATCACTCTTAAACCCAAAACTTGAATCGTTTCAATCATGTTTTCAGTCATTAACTTAGGCATTATTAGCTCTAGCTAATTCTAATAAATATCTTTAAAGTACAATAACAATAAATTTTTGGTAAAGATTGTCTTGTACCCATGTTCTGACATAAAAATTGTACCATTACTCGAAAACAAAGTATTAATTATGAGGAATTATGTGTGATTACAGGATCACTACAGTAAATTACAGGAAATTCTGGAAAATTACAGGAACTTCTGTGTAATTACAGGAAAATAGAGCATGCGTATTTTTAGATATATATAACAAAAATGGCCAACAAAACCAACTCAAGCATAACAAAACTAATCAAATATATGACAAAAATCATCGCAACACATACCAAGGGGGCCTCCTAGGAAATGTTGTCAAAGAAAGCACTTAGAAAGCTAAAGTAAAATATGCACCATATCATAGAAAGTCCTCCTTGTATTAATCGTAGCTCATAAATTTGGTACAAAGAATTAACTTGTATCCAAAATTGTATCCAAAACTGCATCTAAAATTGTATGACCCTGTTGTCTTATATTGCCTATGTTGCCTAAATAAGGAGGTTTAGATTAGTGTTTGATGTTGTCATGTTTCTTATCTTTGCCTGCAAATTTTTTAGTCTTACAATTAATTTTTTGTTGTGTTTGATTTTTCTCAAATTTTATTCATACAGGTTTATATACGTTTTCCTAAGTGTCTTTCATTTTTCCTTGTTCTTAGCATACTAATCTTTCAATTTTGCATTCTCGTCCTTCACTGCCTTGTTTACCAATTCAACCTCATACAATTTTTTCTTCAACTTCTTTATCTTTTTGTTTTTCCTCTTTAACTTAGCCACTAAGGTATTTATGTGTTAATCTTCATGTGCAGTTTATGCTTCTATGTACTGGGTTTCTTCTTGTAGTGATTGTTTTTCAAACATTTCCTGCTTCTCATAAAATTGGTGGCTTTTTTTAGTGTAAACCCCTTGTTCTTCCTTAAATTGAGGAGATTGTTCAGTATAAACTTCCTCCAACGCCTCCTCATAGAGTATCTGACTCCTAGTCTTGGCTTTCTTAGGTGATTCTTTTGGTTCTATAGGGTTAGAAGTCTCCCTGTAGGCTTCTCTTAATGTATGAGTCATTCTCCTTGCCATTTTGCTATAAGTTGTTGATGGAACTCTATAGCTAGCTTTTCTCTTTCTACTAGCAGAAGTTGAGCCAACAATTTTCATACAGGGTGGTGATCCTTCGTCCTACTGCAACTCTTGTTTTCTTTTCTCTTCTCCCTCATTTTCTTCAAATTGTTGTTGGATTGGGGAATTCTGTTTAGTTTCAACATTTTCTTGTACTTTAGGAGTAGTCTTAGGGTTTACTGGTGTTTCAGGGCTATTTTCTTCAACATGATCTTCTTCATTGTCAGGATTTTCCTCGTTACGGTTTTCAATTATCTCCTCTTCAACCCTAAACTCATTCCTCTATAAAAAGTCATCCCAAGTTTGGTTTAACTTTCTCAATTTGTACAAAACAAGTAATTTCACTAACCCCTAGTGGTAATGTAGTCTCTCCTTGTTTGAATGAAATTTTTGGACCACAATTGTCATTTTCAATAAACTCTTATTGTCTGCCGGATAAGTCATTCTTGCGAACAAGACCAGCCTCTCTAGTATCTAATGATATCTAGCAACAAGCAAACCAAACAAATTCTATATTTCTCTAAATATGCAATTTATAAATAAAGGCAAACAAGTGTTTTAGGCCTACCTTGGGTCCAATGCAAGTTTGTGGAAGCCATGCTCCGTTGATCCAAATGAGCTCCTTTGTAAAGAATCTGCAAACACAAACAAGCACACAAATTAAATAGCACCTGAAAAGCCAATATAATAAAGCATATTCATCATGATGATCAAGGAATTCTTGAAACAAATCACATAAGACAATTTGTTGAGAAAAATGAATCTGATTGTATTAACATTAATCAAAGAAGAACTTTACAACCTTGGTGCCTTAATGCTGTACAAGCTCCTCCCAGGGTCCAGCAGGAAGTCTCCTCTACTTTGACAAGTTTCACTCTCTTCCCAATGAAGCCAAAAGGTATGTAATCTTTCCTCTCAAGCTTAACTAGGAAGTCTCAATTCCAACAGCATTTACCCTAAAAAATATTCACCTTCTAACCTCCCTAGCAACCAGCCCAATGCCTTAATTTATAGTGCAATGGAGGGAAGTTACCAGGTCCACCTTCAAAGTGATAAAGCCCTCCTTCAAAGGGATAAGCTCCTCTCATCAAGGGATTAGCTCCTTCAATTTTGGGATGCATGAACCACCTAGGAGCGAACCATCCACGTAAAGATTCCTTCTAGAATCATCCAAAATTAACCACAAGTGAGTTTTTAAGAATAAACTTGTGCCTTTTTTACTTTCACAGGGGTCCGCACCCACTCCTTTACACACAGAGCGGGCAGGTCCGCAGGTAACATGAACAAGGGGTGCGGGACCGCAGGTAACAGTGAGAGAAAGTTCGGAACCAGAGCTTTATTGATTTTCAAAGTCTTTCTCTCATTTTTAAAGCTTGACATGAAGAGCTAAGGTTTGAGACTTGCTTAGGAGGACAATATGAATGATGATAGAACCATACTGACTGCAAATAGTCATGGTGACAATATTTTGTGTAACTTTCCCCCTAAAGTGCGAAGTCTTTAGTAGATGAGGATTTCATTTATCATCTAAGAAGAGTGAAGTACTCTATCATTTCGAGGATCATCTTGTGGAGAGACCGGTTGGAACCTATAAAAAAAATTCAATGCAAAATATATATATCAGATCATATCATCGCTGAGGTAGGCATTCCCATACTCAAATTAAAACTAACTAGAAAACTAACTACTGCTCTGATATAGGAATGATCTTGTAATACATCACAAGTATAGACATATGTAGACACAGTATGGATGCAGCCATCTGTTTATGAATAGTCCACTATATAATGAATACAAAATTCCTCGCAGCCTGGATGGTGGAAACTAGATCCAGGGTCTTGATTTGTACTTTCTGAAATAGTACGATTCTATCCATGAGAATGAATGTGTCGAAGTCGAACATGGTAGAAACCACTTGATTACCAGTCAATGATGTAAACTGTTAACAAGTGTGAGATAAACCACCATTAATGTCAATGGTTCTCAAAGTACTCAGTACAATGCATGAGATGTGAATAGATGTATTGATGTCGAACATGTCACAGAATCCTTTGATCGAAGGTCAATGATGCAACCTATCGTCGAAGGCGAGAAACCTACCATTGAGGCATGTAGATCCCAAGGTACTGATGATTTCTAGATCATCTTTCTAGATAATGAGCTGAAGTCGATAGAAAGCGATCCGTTGTAGGCAAGCCCACAACACGAAATCATAGATCAAGTTTGAAGAAATTTAGTTGCAAGGACTGACTCAGGGATGGTCAATATGGATGACAAATATTTTTCAGATGAATGGTTTATTTGCATTGACCTCTTGAACACATCACGACACAGTAGATGGTTTGGTGATAATTGACCCAAAGTTAATACCTAGAAACCGGCTGAAGACTTTCAATATGTTTTGATTAACTGTTAGGCAAAGGATTTCCCAACCCAGGTGAATAAAAGTGTCGTGTTCAAGAGTGGTTACAAAGTATGACAAACAGGCTCATTTTTCTCTCTTTTGCCCCACCATTTCTGGCAAGTACCTCTTTATTTTTGACAAGCTTGAGGAGGATAACATTTGCTTGATTATAAGCTCATCCTTCGGATGAGTCCAACTTAGTTTAAATTCGAACCCTAAGGAGTGATTCGTTCCTGTTTGTAATTGAACAGTTCCTGTACTGTTAAATTTTAACGAGTCCAGTATAGGAGAAACTCAGCGTTTTTCAATTTTAGAGAGTCTGAAAAAACTTAAGAAAACTCCATGGTTGTCCATTTTCATAAATTTGTGTCTCCCAAGCCCGAAAAAGTATAAAATAATACTTGAGAGAACCGCTTGACCATTACAATCAAGGCGTACTTTTCATAATTAGTGCTTCTGATCCGAAAAAGTAAAAAAGTGATCAATGACACGTCGTTTTATAACCAATATCGAATTTGAAACGACAAAAATCCTGCAATCTTTTCATGTTTTTACGGTCAAAAAAGAGTTGTAAGTGGAGTGTCTTTTTAGTTCCATTTTAACGAGCTTAAAAAGAAAAACTCGGCAATATTTTCATGTTTTAGGAGTCAGAAAAGAGCTTAAAGGTGACGCTAATGTTTTTTGTCGAAAATGACCAATTTTGCCTGAAAAATCCATTATCCTGCACAAAAACTCAATCATTACTCATACCTGTTTAAAATAGATAAAAATGCTTCAAAAGTTGCCTCCTTACAGTGAAAAATAAACAAATTAAGAACTCATTTATTCAAAAAAGCTTATAAAAAGGGATTTCGTAAATTCATCTTTACCGTTTGACTTCAGATTGAGAAAAGAGAGCTTTTGGTCAGAAACTTCTCGTGAAGATTGTGGAAAATCCGTCCGTTGGAATCGAACGCCGTCTCCTCCAGGTAATATACATCATCCTACTCTTTCATTTCATCTGTTTCAAATTTGTTTTTAGGTTTTGATTTTGTTTTTAAAGGAATTTTTAGGTTAAAAACCCGCGCGCGGTGTTCCATAGGCATAGCACAGGTAACCTGCGGACCCCGACTTTTTCGTAAAAGGAAAAAAGTCAGGGGTCCGCACCTGCCATGAAGGCAAAGTGTAGACCCATGGCCTATCTCTAACAGAGAGGGTGCGGTCCCCGCAGCAAAGGTTTTTAAACCTAAATTTCTCAAATTCCACCCAAAAAATTTGATTTTAGATATTCTAATTTGGCTTTCTATTGTATGTAGGGTATGCATCATGCTTGATTGGCGAGAACGGGAACACGAGGATGTAGATCTCATTACGATAAATCATCAACCTTCGATTGATGCATTGAAGGCATGCAGCTTATACAAATTCTGGGCCATACCTGGCATGAGGGCCCAGGTGGACTTTTTGCAGTGGCTGGTAGACAGGTGGAACATATAGGACTAGTGCTTCTTCATTGGTGGTCACCAGCTTGAAATGGAGCCGGAAGATATTTAATTTCTGATTGGTTTGCCTAAAACAGGTGAACATTTGACTCTATTCGGGACTAGGCCAAGTGGCCAGTCTGTTGATAGCCTCCGGCTAAAGTTTTGTAATGACCAAACTAGAGACAAAGGGATAGATATCAAAACCATATCCTGTCCTGAGCTGAAAGTGATTGTGTTTACTGTTACCAGGCTCTTCGGAAGCGCAGCACTACATGTAGCCACTGGATCCCAAATGCGGATGGCAGTTGACTGCTTTCGAGGCACCATCTTCAACTGGTGCGATGTTGTGTTGGCTAATATAAAAGGCCAACTGACTAGAGCAAAGAACAGACAACTGAAGACCTTTGGATATGGTGCTTTAGTTGTGAGCTTTGGTCTGGAGAGGGTTCCAATGTTGGTCCCACAACATCTCACTGTTGGAGCTGGACTTCCCCGAGAGCCCAAACTGATGCGTTGGGTTGCAGTTATGGCCCGTCATCCTGAGGAGGGGGCAGAAGTCATTCGATTCACTCCTGAGTATTTTCATTGGTTGGAGAACCAAGTTTTTTCTATTTAGGACTTTCCTTATGCTGGGGTAGATTATCGTGATGACCCAGACATGGCTCTTCAACCCGGAGAGTAATGGGATGACTCAGGTAAAATCATTTTCAACATTTTCTAATTTAATTTTCTTTTTGTTTTTTATATCATCCCAAAATCGATAGTAAAAAGTTTCAAATGCAGATGTAGGTCCACGGTGACCAGCCACTCTCTGGCCCTATGAGAGGAAACAACCAGCTGCAGCAGCACCAGCCCCACAGGACGAATCTACAGAGACCTCGGCCGATTTGGAGAGTCATCTAGAGCGTTTGATAGCAGACATTCCGAAGACCAGCATAGATGACATTCCTCTTAGGCTACAGCGCTATGTGATTGGGGTCCCAGGACCTTTCAGGAGGTTCTTTTGTAGGGTGGCCCGCACAGTGGTTTCTTATCATGATCATCACCAGTGATAGGATGGTCGCCTGTTGTAGACACATATGACATTTTTTTCTTTTTGTACTATCATTTTTGCCGATCATAAAGTGTTTTTCAACCTATGATCGAAGACGATGTATATTTGAAACAATTTTATGCTATACTATATCACTATTACCGGCTTATCTTGTAAAACATGTTATGGAATGTTTTTAAATTTACTTATTTGATTATTGCAAATGTCTACTTAACATTCGAGAAGCAATTGCATCTACTAATGTATTTAAATATATTGGAATATGCTGATATTCAATATATTCAAATTCACGTTCCAAGAGACGAACTCTCAAAAATAATCTCAATAACACTGGATTTCTAATGGAATATACTCTATTAAGTTGTAATACAACGAGTTCAGAATCTAACCTCACTATCAAACTCCGAATCCCAAATGAGATGGATGGTAGACAGGTGGGACATACAGGACCAGTGCTTCTTCATTGGTGGTCACCAGCTCGAAATGGAGCCGGAAGATATTTACTTTCTGACTAGTTTTCCTAAGAGAGGTGAACATTTGACTCTATTCGGGACTAGGCCAGGTGGCCAGTCTGTCGATAGCCTCCGGCTAGAGTTCTGTAATGACCAAACTAGAGACAAAGGGATAGATATCAAAACCATATCCCGTCCTGAGCTGAAAGTGATTGCGTTTACTGTTACCAGGCTCTGCAGAAGCGCAACACTACATGTAGCCACTAGATCCCAAATGCGGATGGCAGTTGACTGCTTTCGAGGCACCATCTTCAACTGGTGTGATGTTGTGTTGGCTAATATAAAAGGCCAACTAACTAGAGCAAATAACGGACAACTGAAGACCTTTGGATATGGTGCTTTAGTTGTGAGCTTTGGTCTGGAGAGGGTTCCAATGTTGGTCTCATAGCATCTCACTGTTGGAGCTGGACTTCCCCGAGAGCCCAAACTGATGCGTTGGGTTGCAGTTATGACTCGTCATCCTAAGGAGGGGGTAGAAGTCGTTCGATTCACTCCTGAGTATTTTAATTGGTTAGAGAACCAAGTTTTTGCTATTCAGGACTTTCCTTATGCTGGGGTAGATTATCGTGATGACCCAGACATGGCTCTTCAACCAGGAGAGCAATGGGATGACTCAGGTAAAATCATTTTCAACATTTTCTAATTTAATTTTTTTTTTTTTTATCTCGTCCCAAAATCGATAGTAAAAAGTTTCAAATGTAGATGTAGGTCCACGGCGACCAGCCACTCTCCAGCCCTATGAGAGGAAACAACCAGCTACAGCAGCACGAGCCCCACAGGACGAATCTACAGAGACCTTGGCCGAATTGGAGAGTCATCTAGAGTGTTTGACAACAGACATTCTGGAGACCAGCATAGATGACATTCCTCTTAGGCTACAACGCTATGTGATTGGGGTCCCAGGACCTTTCAGGAGGTTCCTTTGTAGGGTGGCCCGCACAGTGGTTTCTTATTGTGATCATCACCAGTGATAGGATGATCACCTGTTGTAGACACATATGACATTTTTTGCTTTTTGTACTATCATTTTTGCTGATCATAAGGTGTTTTTCAACCTATGATCGAAGACGATGTATATTTGACACACTTTTATGCTATACTATATCACTATTACTGGCTTATCTTGTAAAACATGTTATGGAATGTTTTTAAATTTACTTGTTTGATTATTGCAAATGTCTACTTAACATTCGAGAAGAAATTGCATCTGCTAATGTATTTAAATATCTTGGAATATGCTGATATTCAATATAGTCAAATTCATGTTCCAAGAGACGAACTCTCAAAAAAAATCTCAATAACACTAGATTTCTAATGGCATATACTCTATTAAGCTATAATACAATGAGTTCAGAATCTAACCTCACTATCAAACTCCGAATCCCAAATGAGATGGATTCAGATAATAACTCAATCACTGCACTATACTCGACAATGTTGTTCGTTGTTTGACAGAGGCTTACCCCATGCATAGATACCAACTCGTCAAAGGGCGAATAGATAACCCAAGCTGCGAAAGAAATGTTCCGTGTATTACGACAAGCACCATCAGCAAAACCAATGTATGTTTGGAGAGGCATCGACATCTGAAATATCAAGAGTAAAATCAAGATAAGCAGGAATAATGACAAAAAACACTCTCTAAGCTAAGCACACTTTTTTAATCTAAAACACACCAGCTAGAAAGAAAGCTTAACCTAACTAAAAATCTCCACACCCAGATTTAAGCATAATACTTCTTCAGGTAAAGACCATTTCTGGGTTTACCTAAAGAGACCCCGTCAAAGTCTACCAATTCATAGGCCCCTTTTTCCAGCTTTCGCTTAACAACATAAGGACCATGCCACATGGGTACAAATTTTCCAGCGCCTAATTTATCATTTGCTTGATCGTACAATAAGACTATGTCTCCTTCCGAAAAATTACGAGGGGTAACATTTCGATCATACTGAGCTTTAATACGTTTGGCATGAGTTTCGATTGCTAATGCAACATCACGTCGATTCTCATCTAGCTGAGCCAAGTACAACAAACGTTTTTCCTCTTCGGAAGTGGCTGGAAGTAATTCGATGGCCATTTTCAATGACGGGATTTTTCATTCAATGGGTAACACAGCTTCCAGACCATAAAGTAGTTGGAAAGGAGTGAAACTGGTTGATGTTTTTACTAAGGTTCGATACGCCCAAAGTGCTGAAAATAGCATGTTATGCCAATTCGACCTATGAATCCCAATGATTCATCAGACCATGATGACTAGAACTTTGTTGATGGCTTCAACCAGACCATTAGCCTGTGGATAATATGGAGTTGAGCTATCGTGACGCAAGCCAAGTTGGTCTGTAAGTTCAGTCATCATAATATTTCGAAAATGACGCCCATGATTAGTGATAATCACTTGTGGAACACCAAATCTAGCAATTATATGATTGAACACGAAAAACACAGCAGTTCTGTCGTCTGCCTCAAACGTAGGCATCGCCTCGGCCCACTTGGTAAAATAATCTACCGCAAGGATGATATACGCATGCCCCCTGGCTGAGTGAGGGTTACATGTAATAAAATCGATACCCCATTTCGCGAAAGGACCAACGGCAATTATAGGGTGGAGAGGAGTAGGTGGAGTGCACATCTTTCGATCAAAAATTTGGCAGTTGTGGCATTTTTGGACCGTGTTAATACAATCTTTAAACAAAGATGGCCAGAAATAGCCAGTGCGTAATATCTTTTGGGCTGTGGCAAACCCAGACATATGACCGCCACACGCTCCAGAGTGACAGTCATTTAGAACCCTTTCAGCTTCCTCATGAGTTAAACAACGTCGGAAAACAGAGTCCGCCCCACGATGATAAAGTGTATCTCCAATAATTTTGAATTGTTGGGACTGGAATTGTATTTTCCGACGTTCTGATCTTGAAATTTCTGGCGGAAAGGATTGGGTTTGGAGATAGACTATGATATCCTCATACCAAGGATCTAAAGTGCTGATTAGAAACGAGGATTCATCCGCAATGGGCTCCTCTGCCACAGTTTCTGTGTCAGCACGCGGGAAGTCACACATCAACTCCGCAAAAACTAAAGATTTCTTTGATTTAGACTTTTCAAATTCCAAGTCGCACTCTTGCAGGATCACAATCCATTTAGAGTACTTGCCCCCTAGCAATTGTTTGGTCAAAATATAGATCATAGGGTTGCAATCGGAAATTACTGTAGTTTTGCGTATTAAAATGTAATGACGAAAACGTTGGACAACTTGAACAGTTTCCAATGCCAATTTCTCCACATGTGAGTATTTTAGCTCAGTTGGATTTAAAGTGCGACTAAGCTAATATATCACATGTTCAGTACCGAATTCATCTTCCTGAACTAACACCATTTCGATGGTGGAATGCGAAGCGGCGAGATATAAGAAGTAGTCCTGGCTGTAGTTGGGAGCATGCAATAACGGTGCATGGGTCAACGCGTGTTTTAGTGCATCAAAAGATCTATCAGCTATCTCATCCCAAAAGAATGGAGTATTCTGTTTCAACAACCGAGTAAAACCCTTTGTGATCTCGGCGTAGTTAGGAATGAATCGACGTAAAAAGTTTGCTTTCCCCTGCAAACTTTGGAGTTGGCGAAGACTCGAAGGAGGAGGAAATTTGACAATAGCTTCAACCTTCGAGGGATCGATGCGAATGTCGGCTTTCGAAACAACAAACCCAGTAACCGACCCATTTTTATACAGAAAAAACACTTCTGTGGATTCAACCTAATCCGATAATGCCTACACCTCATAAAGATTGCTCGTAAATGGATGAGATGATCAGCTCGATGTAATGAATAAGCAGGTAAATCATCGAGATAGGGTTGCACAATGTGCTTGATGTCATGAAACGCGTAAGACATGGCTCTTTGAAAAGTTGCCCCGATGTTCTTGAGCCCAAAAGGTAATTTGCAATAAGAAAATATCCCCCATGGACAAATGAAAGCCATTTTTGGTTGATCAGCAGGTAGAATATTTATTTGATTGTATCTAGAAAAACCATCCATGAAGGAGAATATTTCACTTCCGGCACAATCATCAATGATTTGATCGATATAGGGAGTTGGGTAATTGTCTTTTGGACAGGCTCGATTAATATCCCTATAATCGATACATATTCTTATTGTTCCTTGCTTTTTGTTAACAGGAACAATATTCGATACCCAATCCGTTAACAGAATTGGATAAATGAAACCTGCTTTAAGTAATTTTTCAACTTCTGCTTTAATAGCAGCAGCTTTTCGCAGGTGGACCTGATGCAAACGTTGCCGGATGGGTTTAGCATCCGAGTAAGTTTTGATTTCATGAACAACAATTGCTGGGTCAATTCCTGGCATTTCCTCATATGACCAGGCAAACACGTCGTGGAATTCTTGAAATAGGGCCTTATATGTTTGAAATTCATCTTCCGTACAAGAGGCACCTATATGAATGTTTTCAACAATTCCAGGCTTAACCGAAATGTTAATAGGAATAGTTCGAGAAATGTTTCCCAAATTTAACTGAGAATCAGGAATTTTCATTGGATTCTGAGGTTCCTTGACATAATTAGTCATAAAAATAGATGAAAAATCATTTTCAAAGTGATCAATCTTAGGTAAAAACGAAGATCTATGATGAAGATCTTCCCATGGTAAATCATCAACACATAGGATTTCACGAATTTGCTCATCAGTGTGAACAAGTTCGGAAAACGTTGTTGAATCTGAGTTTGATGTTGAAAGTGATTCTTCATGGACCACATTCATTAAGTCAATTTCGATTGAAGAAGGGTCGGAAAATGACTGCACGACCTGATACGCAATTTCATATGGACTCAAAGGCATAACATCACCAAATGAATCTATCTCAGATTTGGAAGGTACGATCCTAGGATCATCATAAACAATAGTATCTGATGAAATCATATGAATGGTTGCAGTAGAAGACGATGCATTGATAGGAGGAAAAGGAAAAGTTCCTAGTAAACTAGAATCTTTAACTCGTCCTACTCCGACATCCTTATAAGGGATAGTTGTTTTGCCGATGTGCTGGATACTTTCAGAAGAGGTTGGGTCGGATGAAAAGTAAGTTGGCTAGTCTATAGTTACGATCTTTCCATTATGAGGGAACTTTATAAGCCGAAAGACCAATGAGATAACAGCAGTCATAGCGTAAGACCAACTACGACCTAAGAGAAGGTTGTAATCTAGAGGGGCATCAACCACCTCCACATCCAAATTAACAATTTTGCCTTCAACCCCTATAGGTAAATCCTATAGAATGCCAAAAGGATGGAACCCATGGCCATAAAAGGCCTTTAGAATCATCGGGGATTGATTAAGTGTAGGAGAACCAAGTGATCTCCAACACTGGATCGACATAATACACGTTGAAGCTCCCTCATCAATCACAGTCCTATAACAAGGTCTATTTTTTACTAACACTGGAATCTGGAAAGCCATTTGATGAGGTAAGTGAGGTGTACTATTTTCTAGATTGAAAATTTTAAGGTTCGAGTCCTGAACGTCAACAGCTCCTATAGCTGACAATAGCAATTTACGCTGTGCTGGACATGATTGCAGCACTTCCAAAGCCGACATTGCTGAAGGTGAAATAGCCAAATATTCAACAATGTTATAGTTCTGAGTCGCTCTCGCATGTGGATTGAAAGCTGACTTTCGAAGTATACCCTTGGCGGGCAGTTTGATTACTAAGTTTGGGTTAGGTTTCTTGATCTATAGTGGATCGGAACCGGGAGTTGAAGTTGATGGGTTCGAATGAGAAGATTCTACTTCCTTACCACCAACAGGACTTTTACTTCCATAATCTTGCGATCAAGTCGCAATCCTAACATGGGAGATCATCATTATGGGTTCTTTAGAGGCATTTGAGGAAGAACCTATCATCTTACTGTCTTGACTAGGAAAAGGATCCTTCAAAACAACAGGCGTTTGGGAACCTTTGACGATTTTCGCAACCTTTGCACGATGAGGGCAGTCTCTTGTAAAATTCTCTTTGTCACAAATGAGACAAGGATAATGAGGTTTGCGTTTCTCATCAGTTGATTCTGTTTTTCTGGTTTCTCCTTCGAATTTTTATCTGTTTTATTTTTCTTCTTCCCCTTCTTTTTACCGCCGGATTTTGATTTCGCCGTAGATGACTCCACAACATGAATATCGGCAGAAATTTCTACAGAAGAATCTCCTGACGGGGAATCTGGTAAAATTATGATAGGAGAAGAATTCTTGGAAGATTTCTTCTTACTTTTGGTATTAACCGTACCAATCATACCATCCGCGGCATGAGACCCTGAAGGAGCTGCAGTTATTTGATTTTGTTTAGGAAGATCGGGGATTTTATCGTGTAACGTACCAGACTGCGTATAATCTAAGTCAAGGTATTGAGCTTGAGCAATTACTTGCTCTTCAGTAATGACTCTTGCCTTAGCTACATCCTCAGTGATTTTCGGTAATAAATATTTTACAAACCATTCAACTAAGATCTGATCCAGAATAAAAACCTTCACTAAATGCCGTCGACGTCTCCATTCATGAATGTGATCTGAAATGTAAGTGGATGTTGACTGTTTTAATGAAGTTAGTAATTCCGTGCCATTGTCATATCTGACTAGCAACTGAAAATGAGTTAAAAACGAAGTAGCTAACTGACTAAAGTTATAAAAAGTGGCTCGCGGTAACTCAATGTACCAGTTGGCCACAAGACCAATTAGAGTGCGTTGAAAAAGCCTTAAACAAATTGAATCATTTGAAATGGAGTTAGACACACACCAGAGGTGATAAGTCATCACATGGTTCGACGGGTCCTCTCCTGATTTGCCTTCAAACTTAGGAATATCACTAGGCAACTTATTCGGCATTGGTGGCCAAAACGGAAGATAGTTAATTGGATCGTTCATAAGGCGTGACAAGTCAGGCAAGTCCAAAGTTGCAATGAACGGTAATTGACGATTAGGGTCCCTGAAACTCTCGGTCATGAGACCAGCCTCAGGAGGAGTGTTGGCATTATGATACATATGTTGTACTTGATGGCAACCCACTCATCTCAGATAATAAATTATAGTGTAGAGAAAAGTTCACGCACTTTTATGCAGAGAAAAATTTATTTCATGTAGAGAAAAGTTCACGCACTTTTATGCAGAGAAAAGTTTATTTGATGTAGAGAAAAAGTTCACACACTTTCATGCAAGGAAAATCGCGTATATGTTGGAGAACTTACCTTTGGTCCATGGTAGTTAGTCCTTGGTATTTGAACCTATGAGGAAAAGCGCGTATATGTTGGAGAACTTACCTTTGGTCCATGGTAGTTAGTCCTTGGTATTTGAACCTATGGTTTTGGACCATGGTACACACTTTCATGCAAGGAAAAGCGCGTATATGTTGGAGAACTTACCTTTGGTCCATGGTAGTTAGTCCTTGGTATTTGAACCTATGGTTTTGGACCATGGTACCTCGTCAAAAGTGTTGATCTCACGCAATTTCATGGTTGGTTCATGGTATTAGTCCAAAAGTTTTTGATCCTATGGTTTTGGCCCATGGTATTGCATCCAAAAGTGTTGATCTCACGTACTTTCATGGTTGGTTCATGGTATTAGTCCAACAGTTTTTTGATCCTATGGTTTTGGCCCGTGGTATTGTGAAAGGCCTAAGACTATAAAAGAGGAAGGAGATCATTTGGCAAAGCATCTTCTGAATTATCGAATATCTGATAAAGTGCTAGATCTGGAATATTGTGATTGGGTTTTGGTGCAGATCTGGATCTGAATGAAGAAGGAACCTGAGCGTAAGGAGAAGGATAAGTTCTATTGATGGGTCAAAATCTTAAGGCTGGAATAGTGGTATCTCTATATGATTTTGATCTGTGATATGTGGCATACGCTTGATCTATAAATCTAATAATCTGGGTCTGAATTATTGATGCATGTTTTATTTTACACATGTTATGATCTGGGTATGTCTGATGTAACAACTGCAAAGTTATAAGGAAATATTTGGAGATCTGTATGCGGGTTGGCTTTGGTGAAATCAGAGATTGATGGGTTTTTGATGTTCTTGGATCCAGTTTGAAAATTTATGAAAAGTGGTCCTTGAAAGAAAAGAAGTAGGGGGTTGTAGCTCCCTTCCAGGAGAGACTAGAAAACGAGAGAGAGTTGTAGCTCTCTGCAGGTTGCAGCCTGCGTACTGGTAAATGACTGCACCAGTAAAAAACCATTGTAAAAGGAGTTTCTAATTTGAAAGAAGATAGAGACATATTGCAGCAGGTGGTTTTCACCCACATTGGGTTTCCACCTTACATCTTGTGTTCTTTGGTGTGACTATATGTTTTCTTTGTTCATGCTCATTATTTTATGGTACTGACATGCAAAAATAATTCAAAGAATAAATAAGGAAGATTTATTAAAAGAACTTGATAATACTGATTCACCCCCCCTCTCAGTATTATTTCCAACAATTGGTATCAGAGCAGGTCCTTCAGAGAAGCTTGATCGCTTGAAGGAAGATCATTCATCATGAGCAACTACGAGAGGGAAGCATCAATCAGGCCACCAATTTTTGATGGGACAAACTTCAATTATTGGAAGGTAAGAGTTACTGCCTATCTTCAATCTCTAGGTACAGAAGTTTGGGATATCATAGATACAGGCTACACTTTTCCTTCAGCTACTCCTACAGATACGGCCGAAAAGAAGAAATATGAAACAAATGCTAAAGCAGTCAATACTCTGCTGGGATGCTTATCTCAAATAGAATTCGTGAAGGTTATGCAATATAAATCCGCAAAAGAAATATGGGACAAGATTGTCTTGAGCTACGAAGGAGATGAACAGGTAAAGCGTGCTAAACTTCAAACCCTCAGGATTCAGTATGAGAATCTCAGAATGTATAATGATGAAAGTGTGGCTAACTATTTCCTTCGGGTAGATGAGATTGTTAATTGCATGAAAAACTTGCGTGAAGAAATAAAAGAGGGTATTGTGGTTGAAAAATTTCTAAGATCATTGTCCCCCAAGTTTGAATCTAAAGTGTCTGCAATAGAAGAAAAGGAAAATCTACGAATTCTTACTATGTCTCAGGTGTCTCAGCTACACGGAATTCTAAATGCTTATGAAATGAGAAAGGGAGGTCCATCAGATAGAAGAGAAGCTGCTTTCAAGGCTTCAGGCAAAGGAGACTATTATGAAGCAAGTCACGTGCCAGAAGAAGAAGAAGAAGAACCAAATGTTGTCAGAAATCTTCAAAGGGGAGCTGGAAGGTTCAGAGGTAAGTTACCTTTTAAATGCTTTGCTTGTGGAAGAGTAGGTCATTATGCTGCAAAATGTCCTCATAAGGATAAAGGAAAGGAACCTGCTAGATGGAACAAGAAACAGATTGCAAATAAGAAAAGCTACTACACTCATGAAGATAGTGATGGTCTATCAAATAGTGACGAAGATGAACGAGGTAATGACTATAAACTCTTAATGGCATTTGAAGATGATGATTACATGGATGCTATAGATGTGGATAGCTTTTGTGAAGAAATTTCTAGACTCAAGACATGTATAGAAGAAAAGAATAGGATCATTGATACTCTACAACTTCAAATTGATGAAAAAGAAAAATATCTTGAAAAGTTAGAAGGCGAAATTGTTGGTCTTAGAAAAGAGATTGAGAAAACAAAGGCTATTAATCTTAAGTTTGTCAAAGGATCTGAAACTCTGGATGAGATCATCAATGTACATCGCTCTCCTCTAAACAAGACAGGTCTGGGCTATAATGGAGAAACTTCTCAACCATCCACCTCAAAGAGTTATCTTGATGCAGCAAGAAGGAATGAGCAAAAGCACAATGGAGATCACCAAGTAAAGCAGGGACCAATTACAAACAAAGACTATCAGGCAAATCAGGGGCAATTTGTCTTAAGGATGAACAAAAGCTACGACCAGCCATAGGTAAAATCCTCTCAATTTGCTTCAAGAATGAATGACAATAGAAATTACAATCGTTTGGCCGGAAGATTTGATAACTGCAGAAATTTCTTCAATGGACAATGCTTTTCTTGCCATAACTTTGGTCACAAAGCAGCTCAATGTGTTTCATATAAAACGATCATGACTAGAGAAGCTCAAAAACAAAGAAGTATGACCGGGATTACAAAAATGACCTATAACAACTTTTCGGTTCTTGAAAATGAAGTTGAATGTTCTATTTGTAATAACTTTGGTCATGAAGATTCTGAATGCAGGAGCAGGTTTCAACAGACAAAGGAACAAGCCTCAAGCACCAAAACATGGAGAATAAAGGAACCACAAACAGAAAGATGTGGGATAGCATTTTATGCAGAGGGACAGGAAAATCTATGGTACATTGACAGTGGATGTTCGAAGCATATGACAGGTGATAAAGAAAAACTTGAATCATATTCTGCTCTAGAAAAAGGAAAGAAAGTTTCTTTTGGAAATGATACTCCTGCAACTATAAAAGGAAAAGGCACTGCTCAGTTAAAAGAAAAGGTCAAAGCTGGAAATGTTTTGTATGTTGATGGATTGAAACATAATCTTCTAAGTGTCAGCCAGATGTGTGATCAAAGAACCGTGGTGATATTCAGATCAAATGAATGTCTTGTTCGTGATCTTGATACAGGTAAAAAAGTGATCAAAGGTAAAAGAACTCCAAATAATCTATACATATTTGAAGAAGGACAATAACAATGCTATCTGAGCAAGGATGATGAGCACTGGTTATGGCATCGGAGGTTGGGGCATCTAAGCTTTTCACAAATAAGGAAAGCATGCAAATATCAGGCAGTTCGTGGTCTTCCAGATATCAAAGTTCCAGACAACACCATATGCAAATCATGTCAGTTTGGAAAGCAAACCAGAACTACCTTTCCGGAAAAGGAAGGATCAGCTAGCATGCCTCTTGAGCTAGTACATACAGATACATTTGGTCCATTCAGGAAAAGGACACCTCGAGGAGAAGAATACTTGATATTATTCATTGACGATTTCTCCAGGTTTGTCTGGTTAGGACTTATGAAGCACAAAGATGAAGCATTCGAAAAATTCAAATCCTTTAAAGCCTTGGTTGAAAATGAATCAAGATACAAAATTAAGTGTCTTAGATCCGACAGAGGTGGGGAGTTTACCTCAAATGAATTTTTCGATTTCTGTGAAGAACATGGGATAAGTTCAGAGAATTCTCTACAGCTAGAACTCCTCAGCAAAATGGAGTGGTGGAAAGAATGAACAGAACTGTCCAACAAATGGCTCGTGCTATGCTTGATGAATCTGGAACTCCTGCAACTTTCTGGGGTGAAGCAGCACATGTTGCTTTTATTATTCTCAACAAAACAAATGTCCGAGTGAACAACATTCAAACCCCTCATGAGCTCTGGTATGGTGAGACTCCTTCGGTAAAGCACTTCAAAATCTTTGGGAGCAAATGCTATATTAAAAATACTGATGAGCAACTTGGCAAACTTGAACCTAGAGCAAATGAAGGCATCCTTCTTGGTTATTCTCCACACAGCAAAGCATACAAGTGCTATAATAAAAGACTTGGAAGAATTTGTTACAGCATTGATGTAGTGGTTGATGAGAAGGGATACATTCCTAGGCAAGTAAATCATGAAGATATCGAAGAAGATGAAGGCCATCCTCAAAGACAGAATGATGAAGAAGAAGAACCTCAAGAAGAACCAGAGGAGTAGATAAGGATAGAAGAGAAGACTCCATCCAGATATGTTCAGAAGAATCATCCAGAATCTCAGATTTTGGGATAGAAAGAAGCAGGTGTACAAACAAGAAGAACAATTGCAGAAGCTTCAAGCTATTTGGCATTACTATCTTCCACTGAACCACAAAATGTGAAAGAGGCATGCAAAGATGAATGTTGGGTCAAAGCAATGGATGAAGAACTTGAGCAGATCGAAAAGAACAACACTTGGGAGCTGGTTCCTAGACCAAAGGATAAGAATGTTATAGGAACAAAATGGGTCTTCAAAAATAAATTGAATGAAAATGGAGAAGTAATTAGAAACAAGGCCAGACTTGTTTGTAAAGGGTATGCGTAGCAAGAAGGAATAGATTTTGAAGAAACTTTTGCTCCTGTTGCAAGACTTGAGGCCATCCGAATGTTCCTTGCTCTCTCAAGCTTTCAAAACTTCAAAGTATTTCAAATGGACGTGAAATCAGCCTTTTTGAATGGAGACTTGGAAGAAGAAGTATACATTGAGTAGCCAGATGGTTTCATTCTTGGAAATGATCCAAATCTTGTATGCAGATTGAAAAAGGCTCTCTATGGCCTCAAACAAGCTCCAAGGGCTTGGTACTATCGTTTGGACAAATATCTTCATCAACAAGGTTTTTCAAAAGGATCAGCAGACAGCAATCTTTATATAAAAGTTGAAAATGTCAAATTGCTGATACTTGTTGTGTATGTAGATGACATTATCTTTGGCAGCAATGAAGAAGCTATGAGTCAAAGCTTTGCCTTGGTGATGCAGAAAGAATTCGAAATGTCCTTGCTGGGAGAACTGACATATTTTCTTGGTTTGCAAATCCAACAAAATGAAGGAGGGATCTTCTTGTCTCAAACCAAGTATCTCAAGTAGATTTTGAAGAAATATGGTATGGAAGAAGCAAAACCAGTATGTACACCCATGGTCACAGGATGTAACCTCAGTGCAAATGATGAATCAGCAGCAGTGCATCAACCAACTTACAGATATATGATTGGAAGTCTACTTTATTTGACAGGTACCCGACCAGACATCATGCATGTAGTGGGAATAGTTGGAAGATTTCAGGCAAATCCAAAGGAAACTCATCTTCAGGCAGTAAAGAGAATCTTCAAATATCTTCAAGGGACTCAAAACTATGGCTTATGGTATCCTAGAGATACAGATCTCACACTTCATGCTTATACAGATGCAGATTAGGCCGGAAGCGTGGATGACAGGAAAAGCACAAGTGGTGGTGCATTCTTTATGGGTTCCAGATTAGTATCTTGGTTCAGCAAGAAATAAAGTTCGATTGCCTTGTCTACAGCTGAAGCAGAATATGTTGCTGTTGCATCTTGCTGCACTCAACTCCTTTGGATGATGCAGACCTTGCAGGATTTTCAAATCACTTGTACACCACCCATCTCCATCTTATGTGATAATACAAGTGTAATCAGCATTTCAAAGAACCCAGTCATGCATTCAAAAACCAAGCACATACCAATCAAGTATCACTTTCTCCGGGAACAAGTGCTTGAACAAAAGGTCAAGTTGGAGTATGTTCCTTCTAAGGAACAAGTTGCTGATATACTCACCAAACCATTGCCTAGGGAGACCTTTGAATACCTCAGGCAAAAGCTGGGGGTTGTTGATGCATCATCTTGTTGTTGAAACTCTTCTGATTGTTGGTTGTACGCAAGGTTCATTTGAAGTATATGCGTACATGTGCTGGGTTGCGGATTGGTCAAAGATCGAATGGCACAGGTTCAGGGGGAGCATATCATGCATTGTTGGCATTATGGAGGAAGTACAGAAGGAGATCATGGATGTTGGTCTGAATATTGCTGCAATACGTCTCTATCTCTTTCATGGTCATGGATTATGGTTCTTCTTTGCAGATCTGGTTTATAGTCAGGGGGAGCATGTTCTTAGGGGGAGCATAACCCTTTGCCCTTGATGTCAAAGCGGGAGAGTGATTGGTTGTTGTTGCCATCAAGTCCAAAGGGGGAGATTGTTGGCATTATGATACATATGTTGTACTTGATGGCAACCCACTCATCTCAGATAATAAATTATAGTGTAGAGAAAAGTTCACGCACTTTTATGCAGAGAAAAGTTTATTTCATGTAGAGAAAAGTTCACACACTTTTATGCAGAGAAAAGTTTATTTCATGTAGAGAAAAAGTTCACTCACTTTCATGCAAGGAAAAGCGCATATATGTTGGAGAACTTACCTTTGGTCCATGGTAGTTAGTCCTTGGTATTTGAACCTATGAGGAAAAGCGCGTATATGTTGGAGAACTTACCTTTGGTCCATGGTAGTTAGTCCTTGGTATTTGAACCTATGAGGAAAAGCGCGTATATGTTGGAGAACTTACCTTTGGTCCATGGTAGTTAGTCCTTGGTATTTGAACCTATGGTTTTGGACCATGGTACGCACTTTCATGCAAGGAAAAGCGCGTATATGTTGGAGAACTTACCTTTGGTCCATGGTAGTTAGTCCTTGGTATTTGAACCTATGGTTTTGGACCATGGTACCTTGTCAAAAGTGTTGATCTCACGCAATTTCATGGTTGGTTCATGGTATTAGTCCGACAATTTTTGATCCTATGGTTTTGGCCCGTGGTATTGCATCCAAAAGTGTTGATCTCATGTACTTTCATGGTTGGTTCATGGTATTAGTCCAACATTTTTTTGATCCTATGGTTTTGGCCCGTGGTATTGTGAAAGGCCTAAGACTATAAAAGAGGAAGGAGATCATTTGGCAAAGCATCTTCTGAATTATGGAATATTTGATAAAGTGCTAGATCTGGAATATTGTGATTGGGTTTTGGTGCAGATCTGGATCTGAATGAAGAAGGAACCTGAGCATAAGGAGAAGGATAAGTTCTATTGATGGGTCAAAATCTTAAGGGTGGAATAGTGGTATCTCTATATGATTTTGATCTGTGATATGTGGCATACGCTTGATCTATAAATCTAATAATCTGGGTTTGAATTATTGATGCATGTTTTATTTTACACATGTTATGATCTGGGTATGTCTGATGTAACAACTGCAAAGTTATAAGGAAATATTTGCAGATTTGTATGCGGGTTGGCTTTGGTGAAATCAGAGATTGATGGGTTTTTGATGTTCTTGGATCCAGTTTGAAAATTTATGAAAAGTGGTCCTTGAAAGAAAAGAAGTAGGGGGTTGTAGCTCCCTTCCAAGAGAGACTGGAAAACGAGAGAGAGTTGTAGCTCTCTGCAGGTTGCAGCCTGCGTACTGGTAAAGGACTGCACCAATACAAAACCATTGTAAAAGGAGTTTCTAATTTGAAAGAAGATAGAGACATATTGCAGCAGGTGGTTTTCACCCACATTGGGTTTCCACCTTACATCTTGTGTTCTTTGGTGTGACTATCTGTTTTCTTTGTTTATGCTCATTATTTTATGGTACTGACATGCAAAAATAATTCAAAGAATAAATAAGGAAGATTTATTAAAAGAACTTGATAATACTGATTCACCCCCCCTCTCAGTATTATTTCCAACAATATCCTCAGTGATTTTCGGTAATAAAGATTTTACAAACCATTCAACTAAGATCTGATCTAGAATAAAAACCTTCACTAAACGTCGTCGACGTCTCCATTCATGAATGTGATCTGAAATGTAAGTGGATGTTGACTGTTTTAATGAAGTTAATAATTCCGTGCCATTGTCATATTTGACTAGCAACTGAAAATGAGTTAAAAACTAAGTAGCTAACTGTCTAAAGTTATAAAAAGTGGCTCGCGGTAACTCAATGTACCAGTTGGCCACAAGACCAATTAGAGTGCGTTGAAAAAGCCTTAAATGGATTGAATCATTTGAAATGGAGTTAGACACACACCAGAGGTGATAAGTCATCACATGGTTCGACGGGTCCTCTCCTGATTTTCCTTCAAACTTAGGAATATCACTAGGCAACTTATTCGGCATTGGTGGCCAAAACGGAAGATAGTTAATTGGATCGTTCGTAAGGCGTGACAAGTCAGGCAAGTCCAAATTTGCAATGAACGGTAATTGACAATTAGGGTCCCTGAAACTCTGGGTCATGAGACCAGCCTCAGGAGGAGGATATCCAGGGTAACTAGGAATTGGAATTGCATTTGGGCTATTATATCCTCCCGAAAAACTAGGATTAACCGGACCGTACTGGGGTTGTTGAGGTTGTTGATATGTATACCTAGGGTACGGTTGATACTGATAGACTAGCTGCTGCACAGCAGGACCGAATTGGTACTGTCCCTGGTACGGTTGATAAGTAAATTAAGGTTGACTTGTGACAACCGTACTTGGACCAGGTTGTCCTACAGGCATTTGAACCGAAGTCTGAATCGTGGATCTAGACTGAGGTAAAGATGCTTGAGGAGTTGATATAGGAACAATAGAAACCGGAGCTGTCGATACTCCAGAAGTAGGTGGGGTAGATTGAATAGATGTTATAGTAGTTGTAGCAGTTGTTTGAGGCGGAGTACGAGGCGTACTAGGCCCAGGATGAGAAACTACAAAAGGTGCAGAAGTTTGAATAGTAGACTGGACAGGTTGCTGGGTTGAATCAAAAACCAAGGGTTGTCCAGATTGAGATGACAACTGCACATTCGGTTGCAAGATATGTTGAGATTGAGATGGATCCCACACTAAATTCATTCCGGGGTATGGACCCATAGCAGGTTGAGAATATTGAGGACCATAACCAGGTTGAGGGTAGGGTTGATAATTCAAAGGTGCATTTCTAGCTCCTTGGACAAATGATTGACCAAAAGGTGGTTGGAAACCTTGGGTTGGGTACTGACCTTGAGGTTGATAACCTTGAGGCACGTACTGATACTGGGGTTGACCTTGAGGTACATATTGATACTGGGGTTGACCTTGAGGTACATACTGAGTCTGAGGTTGACCTTGAGGAATGTATTGTCCTGTAGGTATGTACTGTCCTTGAGGTTGCCCCCCAGGCGGTAATTGGGTACCTTGAGGTTGCCCCCCAGGTGATAACTGGCCACCTTGAGGACTTTGAGGTTGCCCCCCAAGCGGTAACTGGCCACCTTGAGGTTGCGGATTAGGAATAGTACCTGACATCATAAGAATATCTTCTACACTCAACGGCTTAGTTCCATTATTACCAGTTAGTAACCCTTGTTCAATAGGTTGAGGAGATGCTCCCGAAAAAGTACCAGTAAGCGATTGATACCCAGAGGGAACAGAAGGACCACCGTTTAAAAAGGTTTCTGGAGATTGAGAAAACATGGACGACTGTCTTGACATATTTAACGGAGGATAGTAACCCCTAGTTGTTGGGTGAAAAGGAATGCGAGGTGGTGAAAAACTTAGTCCCGGGTTTTCCAAAAAATTGGTCAATGAAAGATACCAAGCGCTGCTCCTAGGTGGACTGTAAAAGATCGATTCACGCTCCCTAAGTTCTATGGCTGGTTGATTTTCAAGGATAGGGATACCTTCTTTCGGAGTAACAAGTTCTTCAATAGAAAAAAGTCCAGAAGGAAGATTTTGGGTAATGACTCTTTCTACCCTGGGTGAACCGGGACCACTAGAAGTTGGAGAGGCAGATCTCGATGTTGGAGTAGCAGCAGGTTCAGTTTCAGGTTCAGATATTTCAGGTTCCTCAGCTAAATCACTAGTAGATGAAAAACTACCAGTAGCTTCAGAAAATGAAATAGATTACGGATTATAATCTGTTACTAGAGCTTGATAATCAGGATGTATAACCAATGAAGACTCTCCTTCTTCAGGTGAACCAACTCTACTGTCTCTAGGAGTTACAAGAGCTCGTAGCCCTTCAGGCTGGCTTAGTGAAAACTCAGGAGGTTGGCCCCGAAGTCTATGGGACTTCCTCGGTAATTCAGCCACGATGAAATATTTTAACTACTTCACACGCAAACAAAGAAAAATTTCAATGAAAACCACCTAAAGCCTCTAAAGAACCAAACAATTTTGAATCACACGCCTAAAGAATCTAGGAGGTCAAACCACACACAAACAGTAACTTTCCATACCAAAAACACTAGTTGGTGATGAAATCCAACGTCACAGAATTCAATACAGAAATGACGGTTGGAATAGTTACCCCAGCAACCTGCTTAATGAATAGACTGGCACAAGTTTCTCCACTAAACCGTCTCGAGTGAAGAGAACCCCCGAGAAAATCCAAGTGAGTCTAGCTGATGTCTGCTCCAGGTACAGTGGGATCTTCCCTCCACCATCACCTTTGGAAAGAATCCTATAGAATATGGTCACTATGGTTACCAACGGAAACAAATATACCTGGGGGAACAGTCTACGATCCGATATGCACGCAAGGGTAGAGTAACAAGCTCAATCCCCTTGAAGGCTCCTTGACACAATCCAAGGTTTACCAACAAGTGACCCCAGGCTCCTCGACAATGGTTAATCCGAGGTTTACTATTTTTAATACGTGAATATCTTGTATCGTTTCCCAATGAGGAAGGATTAATTACCCCACTAGTTCGGACATGATCTCGTGCTTCTCCTTTAAGAGGAGCTTTCCCAGAGCATAGATGTAACAATTGGAATTTATCTCCTACCGCAAGATACAACTACTTGTTTATTTTACTATCTTGGAGAGTTAATTACTTCGTACTCCAAGATACTAGCCTAAGCTATGTTGGTGATATAGAGCCCTGGAAATAAAAAGATTACTAGATAGATTTTACTTTAAGCGTTATTTTTATTGGTTTTTTCTTAAGTCAAAAGGTGCAGAGATGAAACTTATGGTGTGAAGACTCAACTCCAAATCACTAAAAAATGCACTTAAGATGATAAGCAATCTTTTCCCTTCAATGAATTTCTAGCTAGAAAAGAGTTGAGAGTGCAAATGCTTGTAAAAACAAATCTTTCCTTAACAAACAAATCAAAAGAAGAGCTTTTTGTCTTTTCCAATACACTCAAAAACGAGACAATTAGTTATGCTCATAAAAATTTCCCTTTTCTTTCAAACACTCAAAAATACTAAAACAAACTTTTTCAAAAGAGATTTTTATTTTTATTTTTATAAAACACTCAAAACTATGGAAAAAACTGATCCTGAGATCTATAAATTCTAAAACTATTTGAAGTAAAAGCTTACAAGGTTCCTTTTCAAGGATGTTTTACTTAGCTATAAGCAAACTAAGGACTAATTTGTCCAAAATCACAAATCAGTCAAAAAACAACCAATTTTTGTTTTCTTTTCTAAAAATGAAATCCAAAACTTTCAACACAAGTCCTTTCGAAGTTTCGCAAAGAGAAACACAAGATGGATTCCTCAACAAAGGCAGATTATGCAAAATGGTCAGACTCATAAAAAGGCCAGTAAAAACCAAGGTGATCTGAGGCTTCTAAGGCTTCTAAGCTCTGAGCTACTACATGACCAAAATGAAAATCAAGCCCGGCAACCAAAACTTCTAGGAATTTCACCTAAAACCCTAATTCCAATGGAATGAACCTAAGAAAAGTTCTTGACAAGTCACGTGCAGATCTGGGCAGAGGCTAAAAACACTTAAACAAATCCTAAGCTAACTGAAAGAGAAAATCTTAAGTTTTTCAAAATTTTGATAGGGTCCGCAGGCTCCCAGTTTACCCAGGTGTGGGACCGCTCTGTGTGTAAAGAAAAAGTGCGGATAGGTCTGCACTGTGTTACAAGAAAAGGGTGCGGTCCTCTCCCAAAAGTATGAAAAACAAAAAATAATTCAAGATCTACTAAACCTACCCAATCCCACACTCATCAAGCCAAAAATAGAAACAAAAACACAGTTTCGCAAGTCAAAGTAAAAAGAAAGGACAAATCGAACATTCAAGTCCCCAGTGGAGTCTCCATTTTGTTGGTCGGATAAGTTGTTCTTGTGGACAAGACCGACCTCCCTAGTATCTAATGGTATATAGCGACAAGCAAACCAAACAAATTCTATCTTTCTCAAAATATGCAATTTATAAATAAAGGCAAACAAGTGTTTTAGGCCTACCTTGGGTCTAATGCAAGTTTGTGGAAGCCACGCTCCGTTGATCCAAATGAGCTCCTTTGTAAAGAATCTACAAACACAAACAAGCACACAAATTAAATAGCACCTAAAAAGCCAATATAATAAAGCATATTCATCATGATGATCAAGGAATTCATGAAACAAATCACATAAGACAATTTCTTGAGAAAAATGAATATGATTGTATTAACTTTAATCAAAGAAGAACTTCACTCTCTTCCCAATGAAGCCAAAAGGTATGTAATCTCTCCTCTCAAGCTTAACTAGGAAGTCTCAATTCCAACAGCATTTACCCTCAAAAATATTTAGCTTCTAACCTCCCCAGCAACCAGCCCAATGCCTTAATTTATAGTGCAATGGAGGGAAGTTACTAGGTCCACCTTCAAAGGGATAAGCTCCTCTCATCAAGGGATTAGCTCCTTCAATTTTGGGATGCATGAACCACCTAGGAGCGAACCATCCACGTCAAGGTTCCTTCTAGAATAATCCAGAATTAACCACAAGTGAGTTTTTAAGAATAAACTTGCGCCTTTTTTACTTTCACAGGGGTCTGTACCCACTCCTTTACACACAGAGCGGGCAGGTCCACAGGTAACATGAACAATGGGTGCGGGACCGCAGGTAACAATGAAAGAAAGTGCGGAACCAGAGCTTTATTGATTTTGAAAGTCTTTATCTCATTTTTAAAGCTTGACATGAAGAGCTGAGGTTTGATACTTGCTTAGGAGGACAGTATGAATGATGATAGACCCATACTGACTGCAGATAGTCATGGTGACAATATTTTGTGTAACACTTATAGAATAAAAAATGAAAATTGGTTCTTCTACCACTATATTTCACATGTGCAACCAAACAAATATGGTAAAGGAATATGATACTATACCTACCCTTGCAGGTTATATACTTTTGCAAAAAGTATACGATCTATGCCCAAGGTTCTTTAAGGCACCATCTAGGAACTCCTTTTGACCAATAGGGATTCTGTTAGGAACGTTGCCCATTTTTTATTATCTTCCCCTTAAACCACTTTTCCCTAACTTGCTGTAATTTTGTAATTTTGGCTAGGGTTTCTTTTGAAATTGAGTGTGGTGTCCCCAACACTTGTGGCATTTCCATTGAATGTGTTAGCAAATGCCTCTATTATTACTATGTTATGGCCTTGGAATTTTTCAAAAAATGATAGTAACCCTAATATATGGAATTGTATACGACATGCAGGAAATATTTCCAAGATAGCGATGCCATGAGGTTCACTGCATACTACCCCTATGGTTACCATGTTTACTTGTCTCGCAGAGAGCTTAGTTCAAGCCTTAGTAGCACTATATGATAATAGAGTAGGAAAAATTTGGTTTTCAGGGTTTAGAGCAATGGTAAACTAACAACGAAAACCATTCGAAATGACATTGGTGTGCTGATTGAGATATTTGCAACAAAAGTAAAAATATCACATTGCTTTAGAATGATAGAAATGTATGGTGAAACTCAAATGTAGTCAGGTAGACCACTATTTCATAAAATGCTAGAAGTATGGCTTTAGGCATAAAGGGTAATGATTTTGTAGAAGTACAAATACAATTATAGGTCTGAATTCCGCACCTAAAGTAATAATGATGTACGAATTTTAAGAAAATATGTAGCACATGTTTTTTTTTTAAAGTTTAATCAATCATTTAAAAAGAATATTCTAAGTTTAATAAATGAATATAACGTGAAACATTCACCTCATTGCCTTTTTGGAAAGAGTTTTGAATTTGACTTGTCATCACCATCAATCTCTAGTTTTTAGGAATGAATTAATGATTTCCTTGCTAAAACTGATATTGGACTAACCTTTTTCATAAGCTTTTATTTTAGGAATTTTGAACTTTCTATTACATGAATATAAAAACTTCATTAACAGAATTTGAAAAGTGTCCTTCTTGGTCATGTTGACTAAAGTTTCTTTTGTTGATATTGATGCAGTTTTTTCCTTTGATGTAATCACTAACTTGCGTGATTATTTAGTAAAAATAACCTTGTTTGAGCAAATAACTGAGAATATCCCTCTTCGGGGAATCCTGTAATTACAGGAACTTACAAAAAAAATTGTTATGAATTCTGTAATTACAGGAAATAATTCACATAATTTTATTGTGAAAGAAAGAAACCATTACTAAGCAAGATCACTTTCTTGCTACTACATACTATCAAGCCATCTTATTTACACTTTCTTTTTATGACACTATCTTGTGGATTTTTATCGAGCACAAGATAGTTAATTCTCGTTGATATTTTCAATTTAATGAGTCTGAAAAACTCAAAGAAAACTCCAATAATATCTTGTGGATTTTTCTCGAGCCCAAGATGGTCGATGCCCGCCGATATTTTCAATGTTAGAGAGTCAAAAACTTAAAGAAAACTTTGTTAGGGGGGGGGGTTCCTTTTATGTAATTAATCTACCAAGACCGGTTAAAGGGATAAACCTATTTTTGGTAGTTGTCCTTCTCATAGTTTAATGATTGTAAGAAAGAAATATATGATCCATTTTGCGGTATTAAGTTGACTATACATTGTTTAAATTTTTTGGTGTTAAGTTAACCTTAGGTGTAGCCATTTATTTATTTGATTTAATTTTTTTTTTTTCATAGAATTCCATTGGGTATGTTAGAGGTAAAATTAGGTTAGAAGTTTGAGCCCTACATGGGGCAATGGCATGATGCCACGACCTCGCCTCCCCATACTTCATTCAAATATTCTACACAGGTTATTAGGGGACTCTTTTACAACTGAGCATTATTGTTTATTTATAATTCAATCAATTTATACCATCTTCAATCCCCACCCATTCAACAACCCTTATCAAACTACATCTACGCCCTACCTACTAAATTGGTGAATTAAGTGAAGGCATTGGAATTTTGAAATAATTTGTTTCCATGTTTGGATTTCAAGAATTATTATATTTAAAAATTCGAAAAACTTGTAGTTTCATTTATATTTATGATAACTCGACGTCTTTATACTTGACAAGTGGAATTTCAATATAAAATGTTTTCATGTTTGAAATTTCAAAAAATATTTTTATAAATACTCGATAAACTTGAAGTTTTATTTATATTTATGATGAGTCTACATGTTATTTGATCCATCATAGATATTTGACAAATTATAGGCACAAAACATATTTACCATAAATAACAATAATGACTTTTTTGTTAAAGGTATTTATTTAAAAGAATAAAAATAAAAATTCCACCTACATGTCTTTTTAAGACTTACGAAAAAGCAAATACTAAGTATTGTCTATTCGCAACACTCAACATAGAGTGTGCTACTTGTGTGTAAGCTATGGATGGTGAAGGGTGAATGTATAACATGTTGTAAGGGTTACATATGTCATTTTTCCAATGTGAATATTAGTACACAAAATCGATTCCCAAAGATACAAACATTAATGCAATATATTCGAGCGAAATTGATGTGTCTCAACTTTATTTCATTATTGGAATCGATGAATAAGGTGCCTCATTGAACGGTTTAAGACAATTGTCTCTCAATGAACTCCATTCATAGGCTCCACAAAGATAATCGGGGTGTAAAAAGCACTGTGTTTAATGACATAGTTAATATTTTAGCCAGATCGAGAGACAAAGTAAAGGGGTTTTCACTAGCGGAGACAAATGCATAGGAAGCACCTGGTCAGGGTCCATATGCAGATCCTTTAGTCACAAATCCGGAGTTAGATCTGGTGCCATATTTTATCGATCACGTAGTAGATTCTCCAAGAACATATCAATATTGAGTTTAAGTTTGAAAGCCATAGCTTAGGCACCTATCTATTTTAAGAACTAGTGAAAGAGAGAGGGAGTAGCACCTATGTAAGGTAGTTATTATCATCTTGCTACAATGCAATAAGGGATAGGAATCGAAGATTGGGCAAAGGAAAGCTAGTGACTATAGGGAAAAAGGAAATCCTTTTGGACCTAGATGATCTCCATTCGAACCTAGGACTAGAAATGTGTCTAGGAGTTCTGATTTTTTGGTTGAAGAAATGATTGGAATTATATATGCTTTAGGTGGATCTATTGTTGGAATGCTTGCTCATGTTGATGCTACTGAAATCGGTGCATAGGCTTAGTACACTCAATCCCAAACGGGTAGTGATGCCAATGATGGCGATTCAACTTCAATTGTGGATTATGGGTAAACAATACCAAGAAGCCTCAATACCAAGATTCCATCCCAAGTTACAGTTTAGCATCCCTTTCCAATGTTAGAAATGATTTAAAGGTGTGTACTACGACTGAAATTAGTTTAAGGTTTCTTACTTGTGGTAATTCACGAGTTTGATCTATAAAGTAAGGTTTGTTATGTAGTAATGTCATTATATAATTGTTTTCCATGTCATTTCTTTGTTTGTGGGTGCAAGATCAGGGCAGGAACTCTATGGACAATGTTTAAAATAGATAAATTTTCACAAGGCATAACTGATTTAAGCTTCAACCAGTTCACATCTCACATTGAACCTATGTTAAGTCATACAATTGATGCCAACTTTGAAGAGGAAGATGTTTTAAACGAATTACCAAGGTTGCACATGCATCTCATAATGAGGATGCTCATAACGAGCATCCTTTCGTTATGGCCAAATTATCTGGTAATTTGTTTGGAGATTCTCTTTAATTTGATAATATCTACAATTTATGGGGATACTAAATAATCACAAAGTTTTTATAAAATAGTGATAGTGAAGGAGCTAAATAGATTAACTTATAGACCTGGATTTCAAGAATGTTCTCGGGATTTACCGTGGAATGGATGTGAGTAGATTTTGCACATCCATGTTTAAACAGAGCTCAAAGACACCGGATTAATGAATTTGCAAAGGAAAATGAGTACTTTTTTGGTGGCAGGTTAAATGTTCATAGTTCATATACTTAAGTGGCTGTTCCAAAATGGTATGCTCTCCTTATTTTCTTGCAAATTGTTGTTATTGTAATATGGTAGCATGCTAATATTTTTTTTTGAATGTGTCATATATTTCGAGAACTGAAATTCTGGAACTGATTAACAGTGGATACTTTTCAATTTTTTTATTATATGTAGGGATTGACAAAGGCTAGCCCTGAAGTAACATGTACCATATCCATTTGTATGAAAAAGAAAATCAATAAGTCTCTTGCATTATTTTTCCCCAAAAGTTTACAAGATGAATTTTTCCTGAAAGTTTACAAGAGGAACACCTACAAGGAACAACAACGGGACTATAGCCAAAAATGAACTGGGATTGTGAACTATTTCTATTTTGATGTAAATAGGTTTGGTCATCCCTTGCATTATTATTTTTTAAGTATTCAGGAGGATTGGTCACTAGGAAATGGCAATAGATGTTAGATAATAAATTTTTTTGTTTCTTCCCTGATTCCACTGAAATTTCTATGACATTGTTTTAGTGAATCTATCCACAACCTTTCACTAGTGGATATTTTTGTGAACACAAGACCTTTAGATATATTTGATAAGGTAGATTAATTAGAGTTAGAAGATAACAATCTTGGATTTCGAAAGGTTGACTATCATTGTCATGTACACCATCAACATGATTCAATGATTAATTAGAGTTAGAAGATAACAATCTTGGATTTCGAAAGGTTGACTATCATTGTCATGTACAACATCAACATGATTCAATATATCCCCAAAGCAAGCAAATGATTGTCTAGTGACAAACAAATATGAATTGCCCTATCCTCTATACGTTCTGCGTTCGTCACCCCCAATGGGGAAAAATAAAAATAAAATTTGAGTAATGTACATTTTAAATTTAATTTTAAAATTTAATAACAATGTAAACTTGAAGTCTTAATATAAACTTAAGTTTAATAAAATTTAATTTATATAATATGAACTTAAATTTAGTTTTAATACATAATTAATTAAGGTTATATGAAAATATAATTATAAACTTTACATAGTATATATTTAAGTTATTTTTTATGATATATATATATATATATATATATATATATATATATATATATATATATATATATATATATATATATATATATATATATATATATATATATATATATAAACTTTCACTAATACATATAACTTTTTAATTAAAACCTTTAAGACAAAACTAATACCCCAATGCACAGTTGGAAGAGAGAGAAAAACCTAGGCAAATGAGACCCAATATAATTTTGGTGGTTGAGGTGTTTGGGATGGACAATTGATCTTTGTATCAGGTCAAAACAGGGTAGTTAGTTAACCTTATTCGTTTGACCCAGCGTATGAGTCAAAGTGTTAAAAGAGTATGCCATATTGCGTTTTATTATTCTCGCTGCAAGCCATATCTTAACTTGGTATGGTGTCTCTTTTTAGTCCCTGCCATCTTGGCAATGGCCAGGGACTATAGTAATCGATTTGTAGCGATTTAGCATTACTTTAAGCTGCTTATCCTACTAAATAACCATTTTCTATCGCGAATATCCAAACTTTTTAAACCGTACTCCATTTCATCGTATTATTTGGCCTCTTTTCGAGGCATGGAGGCGGAAAGCATAGGTTATATGATATTTTTTCATATTTACAAATTCGCTTCAAACTAATGTCGTTCGATGTTAGCATTAAATCCCAAGCATTTTATGTTAAGATTAATTCAAAGCTCATAAGCTTCACGGCAAGGTACTTTTTAAACTTTTTAAACCGTACTCCATTTCATCGTATTATTTGGCCTCTTATCGAGGCATGGAGGCGGAAAGCATAGGTTATATGATATTTTTTTCATATTTACAAATTCGCTTCAAACTAATGTCGTTCGATGTTAGCATTAAATCCCAAGCATTTTATGTTAAGATTAATTCAAAGCTCATAAGCTTCACGGCAAGGTCTGGCATGTCCGCCACGTACCACCGCTTCAATCTAGGTGCCATTCCATAGACTAGAACAATTGTCCCTTTCGCCAGATTGCATAAGAGAGTTTTCTTATAAGCCAAAGTCTTTGAGTAGTCTTTGAGTCTTCGGAGTCCCTGAGTCTTCTGCGCTAATAGTCTGATGAAGCCTTCTGCATAATAATGGAGTCCAGTCCCTTGCTAATACTTTGGCTGTAATCCTGTGGGCTGTTGGAGCAATTGAGGCCACCAGCGCGTCTACTGATCGAAAGTTAAACAGGTAAACAACACACACTCACTCAGAAGAACACTCTTAAATATATCTACTGTAAAATGTTTTTAATGTGCAACATCAAGCAAGTGCAAAACGCATTTAAAAAACTGATAATTTTTATTGCCAAAAAGAGAAAAATCGCAATCTGGGGAAAACTGTACCAGGGACTGTAATTGTTGCGGCCAAACAGGAACATGAAAATGAATCACCAGGGCGTGATTGAGGTTGTAACAAATGACTATCCAATTTCTGAGCGAAAATTCTGTGTTGTTTACTTGAAATCTTCTTCGTCGAAATCTTAGTGGCCGGCACTGAAATTGAATTTAGCCGAGCCGCATAGGTTGTCACAGATTGTAAAGGCTTCCCTACTTAACAAATTTATGAAAACAATTTAAAAGCATCGCAAATGTTTATGAAAACAATTTAAATGCATGTCAAAGAAAAATGGTTGTGGTGTCAATTTGTTTGATTAAGAAATAGAAAAATTGCAAAGAATTTCTGGACTGAAAACAAAAATTAATGGGAAATTTTTTTTATGTCCATATTTGATAAATTCGAAAAAGAAAAAACAAATGCATCTTCCTTTTTAGCTCTTCTTGGTGGCTGTTGGCAATGGAGGAAAACCTGGAAATCGATGCCAAGGAGCCCTGCGGTGGATACCCATCCATCTTCGTGTCAGCCGTGTCACAACTCCTCTGCAGAAGACAAAGGCAAAGACTCCGTTAGCAGTAGGAAAAAAAATGTGTGGGAAAACAGGTTCGTGGTACAAATATGTATACAGCCAGATGTTGGTCAAGCTGGGCCTGAAGGTATACATGTTTAGCACCCGCCTGAGCCGTGCTAGTGTAGGTGCTGCACTAGGAAAGCCCTGGTCCGAAAACTGTCGCTTGCTATGCTTTAAAGATTAAGACTGCAAACAAAAATTAATGGGAAATTTTTTTATGTCCATATTTGATAAATTCGGAAAAGAAAAAATAAATGCATCTTCCTTTTTCTCTAGAAATAAAGAAATTTGGGGACTGAGATTCTTTGAATTTTTTAATTTTTTTTCGAGAGTCTCTAAATTGCAAGGAAAAAATTAATAGAATTTTTTTTATATGCAATTTTTCACAACTTCGAGAAACAACACGCTCTTCTTGGTGGCTGTTGGCAATGGAGGAAAACCTGGAAATCGATGCCAAGGAGCCCTGCGGTGGATACCCATCCATCTTCGTGTCAGCCGTGTCACAACTCCTCTGCAGAAGACAAAGGCAAAAACTCCGTTAGCAGTAGGAAAAAAATGTATGGGAAAACAGGTTCGTGGTAAAAATATGTATACAGCCAGATGTCAGTTAGGCTGGGCTTGAAGGTATATATGTTTAGCACCCCCCTAAGCCGTGCTGGTGTAAGTGCTGCACTAGGAAAGACCTGGTCCAAAAACTGTCACTTGCTCTGCTTTAAAGATTAAGACTGCGAGAGAAAGTGGAGTGGAGATCAGACAACCTGTGCATGCGAGAAACCCTCGGCGGTGTGGCCGCAAGGACTTTTAACATGGGGATACCATAACTTGGCTGCCCATGCTAGTGCAGTGACAGCACCGAGGAAGAGCTGGGGCGGAAACCCTGGCTTGCTGTGGTTTGGAATGCGATGCTGTGGAAGAAGTGCAATTTCGAGAACATGCTATGCTTGGCAGTAGCGATGGGAGGTGCAACTGTGGAAACACTGGACACCTTTAGTTTCATTTGGTCATCTGCCATGGCTGCAGGATAGAAACGGCTCCCTGTGGTGGTGAATATGCGAAGTGCAGTGTGTTGGTGAAACCTTACTTGTGGCCATGATCATTAATTTACCATTCCACTTGTTGATCACCATGCATAGTGCCATTTGTGTGACCCACCTGCATGTATGACACATGTCCCATCCTCTTATTCTGCAGTGTATACAGAAATGTTTGCTTGATGTGGAAGAAGAAATGAATGAGCACCGCTAATAACCAACTAAATGCCTTGGGTTTTTTCTTGCAGCGTATTCTGGAAATTTAAATATTTGTTGTAAGATATTAGATATGCGACTCTAAACTTACAAGATTTTCATGTTTAAACTCGCTTCTCCATTTACTAGTTTCACGGATCACTTTTCATTACCTGAACGAGCAAGACCGGCCTTCCAGCGTTTTTAGCTGAGCGTTTCAAAGGACAAATGAAGATCTGTCTTTAATCTGTTTTAACGATTCTTATATTATTTTAACTTCCTTAATTTATTGCAAATTCATTTTTGTTACTTCGGCGAGGTCAATTCTTTGATTTCGCTATTATCTCTTAAATTCTAAAATATTCTTAAACTTTATTATAAAAATAAATTCAGCATCTAATCACCAACCTATTTTATTCCATTGCAAACATTAAAATAATTTCATACTTTTGTCTTACCCAATTCTTCTAACGCTGACATGGTTGAACCTGCAAAGGTTTCGTGCCATAGGGTTTAACGTCATATTGAGCTTGGTGGCAACAGTGGTTATCCACGTAGCCTTCATCTACTATACTCTTCCTGTAAGTATATTGTTCATTGTAATGTTTACCAACAAAACTCCAACCTATTTGAATTATGATACTCCCTCATCTACTTTTTATGTGATGTTGGTGAGCAGGGATGGATACCATCTCTGAAACTCCCTATATACATTGACAACATCCACAAGGCAAAGCATGGAAGCGACTCAGAGACGTACGATACTGAAGGGAGGTTCGCTCCTGAAAAGTTTGATGCCATCTTCAGCAAATATGCCACAAAACACCCCAACAAACTCAATTTCATGGAGATACAGTGCATGCTCAAGGCCAATAGGAATTCAAATGACTTTCTTGGATGGTAATGGCAATTATACTTTTTCTGCGGATTGAATCTTGATGGTAGATTTCAAGAATGTATATAAAAAATTAATGATATCAAATTTCTAATTTATCAAATTTTGAAATATTTTTTAAATCTACAACCAATAAGTGAACTAATTTAATTATAATATATAACATTTTTGGATTGCCCAGGGGCGCAGCTGAACTGGAATGGACGTTCCTGTACCTTATCGGCAAGAACAAGGAAGGGTTTGTTGAGAAAGAAACGATAAGAAGAATATTTGATGGGAGCTTGTGGGAAATATTGGCAAAACAGAATTCATCTCGCAAAAGACGCTAAATGTCTACTAATAAAAAAATAACAAGGTCATCTCTAGACCAAGAAATAAGGGCATGTTGGAAAGCCAAATGTCCTCCGTTCCAGCAGGCTGCCAGGACGTAGGTCGAGAAGGGAAAGCACGCTCGTTGGCAATGGCCCACAATCCAGAAATACTACTGACATATGGGGGCGAAAGTAAGTCGTTCGGGAAGGTAAGGTCAGGCAATGCCTAGTTGGTACAGTCCACATTTCATTCTGAAGCAGATCACGTTGGGCCCAAATATCACGGTTGGCAGTGTTCATAGTATCCCTCTCTTTTTCTAACAACTTCTGCAACAGCTACAAAAACAGGAACATAAATAGCGGCCGGAAGGAAACACCAACTTATCCGGAAACTATTTTTCTACAATTTTACAACAAAATTAAAATTGCACTCTCAGGCAGGGACTTGCTGCCTCGCAGTTTCCCTTGTTTAAAACAAGAAGTATGGTTGTTGAGCAACAAGTCCATGCCGAGTAGGAAGTGTCCCAAACAACACTTGAATCTTTGGCCATTCCCTAATAAATTCAAAACCATATCAATTGGCATTTGGTCGCCTTTTAGTGCTACTTGAACCCGAATAAGGTGAGCCAGTGGATAGCTAGCAATAGTGGGTGAGATGGGATAGCTAGAAATAGTGCTTTTGGTATTGGTGTGAGTAGTTTTTTAATTTATTTTCCATTAAATTTTCATTAAATATTACATGGAGAGCGAAACCATATTTTTTTTAATTACATGGAGAGCGAAACAATAGTTTGGAGCAAAATCGTTTTCCTTCACATTTATTGAATTAATATTTTAAATTTCATTGTTAATAACAATTAATTTACTGTAGGAAATTTTAAATCGTTCATACTTAATAATTTTCCAAAATTACAAAGTTTATTGAATTACAAATATCTGCAACGTGTCACAAGTGAATATTCCAACTCATAGGAAAACTAATAAACTCTCGTAATAAATATTATTATTATTTATTTTGTATTGTTTATTTTATATATGTTAAACTTGCATTCGGCCTGGAGTATGCCGTAAAACTGCTTCTGCTTGGCTAAGAGCTCGTCTTCCTCGGACGTAAGGAAACAGGTTAACGGCCCAAGACCCAGAGGCATCTGGCAGAAGTGAAAGCCTGCTCCCTTACGGACCACCAGCGGGTTATTACAGGTGGCGTGGTTTTCCTTGATAACAGTGATGAGTCAAACCGACATTCGCGGATAGCAGCCAGAGATGGCTGTCCTCACTGTTGGTTTGACACCTGAGTTTGATAGGTTTTACCACCTTCAGAAAAAAAAAAAAAATGTTAAACTTGCATGGGTGCACGTGCCTCTTTTCTACAATAAATGTTTGTGTTTTTCTCTTACTCCCTAGAGCCAAAAAAGAAAGAGCCATATGTCTCCTAGCTTGGAGATAGGGAAAAGCCTCTGCAAAAATGCCGAAAACTCTTGATTTAGCTTCTCAAACAGGCTGGATGCATTAAAATTAATTTTTGAGTTGAAGAAGGGGGATTCTGATTTTTCCAGGGTCGCAATGTCGATGGATGGGAAACGATTTTCTCCATGCGAGTGCGCAATGTCGATGGATGGGAAACGATTTTCTCCATGCGAGTGCGCAATGTCGATGAATGGGAAATAATTTGCTCCAGGCGAGTGCAGGCGAGCTAGTTTTTTCGTAAGTGTGTGTTCTTCCCAAGAAAGCTAGTAGGAATATTTCTTGCCATACAGTAAAGAAAGCCCATATAACCAGGAGAGAATCTTCTTGCTGAATCCTGTTCATCTTGTTTTGGGCTATCTAGTCCAAGGGTTTCTTTTTTCTTTCTACTCACTGAAATAGTTAACAGCCATGGCAAACCAAAAATTTGGTGGATTGGGTATGATGGTAGGCTCCTCACATGCAATTGTAGCAAAGTTATATTCCTATTGTTATTTCAAAATCGTTTCATTTTTGCTTCTTGTTGCTTCCTTTTCTTGGGGAATATATGATACTTTAAAGGAATGTGTTGTAATAAGCAAATCAGCTCAGGACTTGGTGTTCCAGTGCATAAAATTTGTGCAACCACTAGGTATATCCAAGGAACAAATGGCACATCGAATGGTATTTTGCCGTTGTTGAGGGTACTCAAAGATATTGCACATTATGTTATGCATAGCTTTTTGAGTTTTGGAGCTGGACAAGAACCTTCCTTTCGGAGTTGAGAAAGATTTTTGTTTACTTTTTAGATATATTGGCAAAAATCCATTTATAGTTGTGTGCTCTTTATAGTTGTGTACTTTATAGGCAGAGAGCGGAGCACACTATTTATTTTCTGTGCCTCTTTTTACATATATTGGCAAAAAATCCTTTATAGTCGTGTAATTTATAGGAAGAGAACAAAACATATAATCTCTTTTTTCCACTAGGGTTTAAGGAAATTCTACATTGACATTATTTTGTCCCAATGAAGTTTATGGGCTTGCTGATGTCGCGCTGAAGAATTTGAAAATCTATGCATGAAATACGAGCCAGAGGTGTGCATTGTTTTTTATATTTATTGTATTTTTTGACACAGTCAAAAATTGAGTAATTGATTAATTATTATTATTTTTTTTCCAAAGTAAGGTAAAAATAAAAAATTTGTTTTTCCAATGGGCAAAGCCTTTGTGCCCTTTCAGAGAGGAATACCTGAATGGGTGAAAAGTAAGTATAGTTAAACGTGAATTGTGTATGCATATTTCTGAATTTTGTATGCATCTTTTTAAATTTTGTTACCATTGGCATCTCTCGATAACTCGTAACTAGTTCTGTAGAAACCTCCAATATGATTCTTGTGCTCCTGTAGCTTTCTGTTGCACTACATTAAATTGTTGGGTTGTGTTATTCTTTCCACGACTAGCCCACATATGGTTTTGTGCATGATTTTCGCACATGGTTTTGGACGAGATGGTTTTCCGTCCATGGTTTTGGATGTGATGTTTTCGGTCCATGGTATTGGATGCTTCGGCATGTATAAATATGTATTGTAACATTGAAAGGAAAATAATGAAAAATCAAGTTGGTAGTCCCGGTTTTGGGATCCAGGGGAAAATCTTTGTGTATATGTGTTTTATGTGTTATGATCTCGCATTGTTTATTTTCTGTGTTTAGAATTCGTATGCAGGGAATTTCTGTACAGGGTTAAAAACTACACAAATATGGGGCACCGGGACAATCTTTTGGATATTATTAAGCACCAGATTATTTACCTTTGTTTCATTCTGAACTCCTCTCGTATTTCTAACAGCTAACTAGTTGCATATTTTGTTCTGTGCATGTTGTTGTTGGGAAAAGTATCTATTCAGAACGCGCCTATCCCACTCTAAGGTGTGACAGTGCCTTAGCAACAAACAAGGAAAACTACTTTCGTATTCTTCTTTATGAAATGTAAATGGAGAGGGAGGATGTAACTAACTTGTGTCTTTCGCTAGTTTGTTGATCCAATCGCTCTCCTCTTTGTTCGCTTCCCGCTACCTGCTCCCTTTCTTGCTCAGCTTCGTCAAGTTCCTGCAAGATCATAGAAGAGGAAAACTCCACAAAAACATAGATTTACATTCATAAATAGCTTAGGATCAGATTTAAGCTAAACATGCAAATATAACAAAGCATCATTGATATACAAGCATATAGGAGAAACTCAAATAGTTTTATTGATATGATAAGAAAGTCCAAGAGGAGATACAACCAAGTGAGTCCCGATCCAGCATCTACCTCCCAGCAAAGGAATCCCTTCCTCACCTCCAACAAAGCATAAATCACCCAATGCACTAATCTCAATCTCAAACCAACAGCAATTCTCTGCAAAGTACAAAATTCCAGCCTCTGGATCTCTGGGATGAGGGATCCATATATAGATGTAAGCAGAGAGGATGAGTCAGCTTATGTTTTGACTTGTGGCTTCTCTCTGTCAGTTCTTGTTTCCACTTGGAGGCTGAGAGCCTCTTACTCATCCTTGGTCGAACTCAGTGAGGCAAGTGTCATTGAGGAAGATTCTGGAAGCTTCCATTGTCTGTACACCTCGCGGAATGACACTGCCATTTGGCATTTCTCACTCAGCGCACCCTGGTAGTGCATTTAGGTGCGTTGCAACGCACCTAGCTAGTGTACTGGGGTGCTTTGCAACACAGGCAGCTAGTGGAGCATCAGAATTGATCCTGAATTGACTGATTCTGAGTAGTTTTTGGTGGAGAACTTCTGGGGGAAGCTGTCATTGGTTGACCTTGTTCCTTTAGGGGCAGGAACAACACTTTTAGGGACTTTGGATCCCTTGGATTATGGACATTTCATGCTCAAAGCTGTAAGGCACAAAAATGTCTATAACAGTTGCCCCCTAAAGTATGAGGCCGTTTATCGGGTGAAATGCTTTATTAGGAGGATCCGAAGTTCTTTCAATGCTGGGAGGAGACCTGTAATAAGATACAATACAATACATCATTTTCATACTATTTTCATGATCTAGCTGAGGCGGGCATTCCCATGCTCAGCTTTATAAATTCATTTTTATGTACATAGGACAGACAATCGTCTGATGGTAGACTGATGATTCTGATGAAATCATCATCCTTTTGGTAGGATGATTATCTATGCTGTAATGTTGTACATGTCAATGTCTTTATTTTTCCTGAATATATATCGCATCCCGGATGGATGAAACTAGATCCGGGGTCTTCAATCTCGTTCGATCTTCACTCTAAGTACAAGTCGATCCATGTGAGAAATGTTTTGAAGTCGAACATGGAGGGACATCGCTTGATTACCAGTCAATGATGTAAACTGTTAACAATCGTGAGAGGAATCACCGATAATGATAATGACCCTCAAGGTACTGCAGTACAATTCACGTGGTGTGAATAAAGGACTTGGCGTCGAACACCACGCAAAATCTTTCGGTCGAAGGTCATTGATGTATACCTGTCGCCGGAAGTGAGAAACTTGCCATTGAGGCATGCAAGCTTCAAAGTACTGAAGGGGTGTTCCTAGATCAACTTCTTGGATAATGAGCTGATGTCGACAAGAAGCGATCTGTCAAAGGAGGGCCTTGATGTATCCCACATCAATGACACAGAACGGAGAAAATGATTTTGATGGAGGTGAAAACGATCTGATGATATATGGTTCAGGGTGGCGGTCATGAAAGAATGAAGTATAATGTATGGTAGTGGATGGGACACGGGTGACTTCTCTGGATGACTTCTCTTGAACATATCGGCGACACTTATGTGAAGGATTGGTAGCATTTACCCCAAAGGTGGATGGTATGGTGAGACCATGGTGATGTGACCGGTGAATGAAACAACCCAACCCGACTCAGGCACGGAGTGGAAGTGTCATGTTCAAGAGCGACCTGCTACCAATAAAGATTCTTTGAGTTTCTTCCCAATTTTTCCCCAGTCATTGCTGACCAGTACCTCTTTATTTTTGTCAAGCATGAGGAGGATAACATATGCTTGTTCTATAATTTTCCCTTCGGGCAAACCCATCGCTATGTTTTAACGAGCCTAGCGATAGTGAAACTCGTTCTCGTCTAAAGACAAGTTTGTCGCTATTAATCTTTTTAACGAGTCTAAAGACAAAGATAACTCGGTCCTTTTCATCTTTAGAGAGTCTGAAAAGGTACGTAAAGATAACTCTGGAAGTCCTTTTTCGTCATCTAATCCCTTAAGTCCGAAAAAGTATAAAACAATACAGAAGGGATGAATTTTCGATAGTTTTAATGAGCCGAACAAAACAAGCGCTCGATCTTTTTGTGCAATAATCCCTCAGGTCCAAAAAAATTAAAATCTAGAGGAGGGATAGCACTCCCGGTCGCTTTAACGAGCTGGAAGGCCAAAACTCGGCAATCTTTTCATATTTTACGAGTCAGATGAAAAGAGCTTAAATAAGACTCGTCTTTTGAGGAACGAGTGATAAAACGGGTAGCCGCTGATTCCAGGTAAGGGTTGGAATTTTCCAATCACGGCAGTGTCACAAGGATGGCTAGTGAAATCACTCTTCGCAGTTGTTCCTCAAAATGGGTAAACAATCAAATGGAGGTGAATGATCGGCCAATGGAAAAGTGGAGGTGACGGTGCAAACACGACCAAGGCTTTAATGGCTGATAATGTTACATTCATGGTGGTTATTTACCGAAGGATAGTTCATTTTTTAATGAGCTTAAATGTGGGTCGAAACACTTGCTCGATCTTATGTTTATTTTTTAATGAGCATGAACTATGTGCTAAAACTGCTCGATTAAGTTTGCATGCCCCCAGCATAATAACGCAAATCGAGGTGCATAAGTTCGCATGCCCCTAGCATAATAACGCAAATCGAGGTGCATGCCCCCCAAGCTTCATTGCATTCAACTTAGTGGTTGGAATGAAGGTTTACCTTTGAGATTTGGAAAGGGGGTTTGTTTCATTTTTTAATGAGGTTGATACAGTAAAAGAACTATCCTCATGATTCCTTGTTTCATTTTTTAACGAGGTTGACACGAGATAAGAACCGTCCTCGGAGTCCAAATCCATTAGATATAGAAGGTTTCATATTCCACTGTGGCCACTTCCGCCAGATTACTCAGAGGCGGTAGGGCAAAAGTACCCATTAAGGCAGGGTCTTTTAGGAGACCTACTCCGATATTTTGGAGCGGATGATTACTTCCATGGATCATTGGAATGCTTCCCGTAACTTGTGAACTGTTGGGGAGAAATGTTTGTTGGTCGATGATTGTAATCCCTCCTTGGAAGGGAAATGCAATCTTCCTGAAGTAGGTCGACACAACTGCGGCCATGGAATATATCCAGGGTCTTCCCAATAGGATGTTGTAATCAAGGTTTCCGTCGATTACTTCAACATCAATTTCTACTGTTTTCCCTCCTAGTTCAACTTTCAAGTTACTTAGGATACCATATGGTGTATATGTCCTTCCGTCGAATGCTTTTAATGTCATCGAAGATTGCGACAAGGTTGGAGATCCTAAAGTTTTCCAGCAACTCATCGACATAATGCATGTAGATGCCCCCTCATCAATAATTGTTCGATGAACAGTTTTGTTGAGGGCTTTCACTTGAATAAGGAAAGCTAGTTGAGCTGGTAATTAAGGGTCGTATCCTTTATGATCAAAGGCCACAAGATTGGAATCCATTGGGTCAATCCCACCTATTGTTGATAATAAAGCTTGCTCTTGGGAGAGGCAATTTTGCGGTACCTCAAGTGTCGACATAGCGGACGGCGATTAGGCCAGGTCCTCTATTATATTATAATTCTGTGCTATTTTTGCACGAGGATTAAATGTCGATTTGTGCACTACTCCCTTTGGCGACTTTATCATTTGTTCAGGAATGATGGGTGGCACAACTTTGGTCAAAGTTGTTGTCGAACTACTAGGTTGTTCATTAGCCTTGTTATTCGACACCTGTGGATTCCCGTAGTCTTTATTCCTTGCCAAAGCATCATTTTGCTGCTTTGATATAGACAACATAAGCACTTGGGATCCGGAAGAATTTTGATTAGCAACCAGTTTGGTTCTCGGGTTTGGAAACAGATCAGTCAATACTACTGAGGTTTTTGAACTCTTAAAGAATTTCTTAAGCTCAGCTTTGTATGGACACTCTTTCGTCCAGTGATCCTCATCGCATATATGACACCCCGCAGGGGGTTTCCCTTTTCTCCCTTTCTTTTTCTTCTTTCCCCGTGGTTGCTTCAGTTGTTTGCCCTTGTCGGCCGACACGGAATTTACTTTCGAGGCAAGAAGTTCCTCATTTGCATTATGACTAGAAATCTTACAGGCCTTTTTAGATGTAGCCTTTGTTGATTTCGTGTCTGTCATGCCAATCACGCCATTGCCGGCATGAGAGTCATTGTTTGATTTAGGAGGAGGAGGAATTGAGAATTCCGGTCTAGGGGCGTCAGGTATTTTGTCATAGAGTGTGCCGGACTGAGCGTAAATCAAGTCCAGATATTGCGCATGAGCGATAACTTGCTCTTCTGTTACGACTCCCCCCTTTGCCACATCTTCCGTGATGGAAGGTAGTAATGACTTGATAAACCATTCAACTAAGAGCTGATCGGGGACGTACATTTTTACCATCATACGACGACGTCGCCACTCATGTATATGATCAGATATGTGAGTGGCCATTGTCTGTTTGAAGTTGGTAAGAAGTTCTGTTCCCGTTTCGTACCTTATTGGTAACTGAAAATGGGTTAAAAAGGTTGTGGCTAAGGTACTGAAGTTGTCGAACGAAGCTCTAGGCAATTCGATGTACCATTTTGCCGTCGGACCCATTAACGTCCTCTGAAAGAGGCGAAACCTTATCGAATCATCAATTAAGGTGTTTGATGAACACCATAGATGAAATGTCATCACGTGATTCGATGGATCTTCACCCGGATTTCCATGAAATTTAGGAATATCTGATGGAAGTTTATGGGGAATCACTGGCCACCAAGAGGCATAAGTAATTGGATCATTCGTCAGCCGGTTTAGATCTGGTAATTCTAGAGTTGCTACAAAGGGCAACTGTTGATTCAGGTTAGGCGAAGCATACCCAGGATAAGATGGAATCGTCTGAGCAATGGGTCTTTGCATACCAGCATAATGTATTTGATGTTGGCAACTTTGACAAGGTTGATGGGCATAACCATTATAATATGGTTGTTGATAATCGCTTTGGAAATGCGGTTGCCCATTACTTACAAAGACTTGTTGCTCATGTCCTTGATATGATTGTTGGAATGGCGGTTGTTGAGATTGAACCAGCACTGGTTGTTGGACCATTTGCTGTTGTCCAATACTGGATGATTGACCAAGATGAGAAGTCATAGTACTTGTTTGAGCCTGAGTCGCTCCAGATAAGGAGGCACTAACCTGAGGTTGTGATTGAGTTGTCGAGACAAGAGGTTGTTGTATTGCAACCTGAGAAACTTGGGGTTGACATACAACAGGTAGCGCTTGTACTTGCGACGCAATCACCATACCAGGTATAGTGGGAATATTCGACATAGGGTGGACTGGTTGCATTGAATATGCAACCCTTGGTTGCTGAGGTAGTATTAGTACCCAACCGCTAGATGTAATTCCAGTTTGACCTGAACTTTGTTGTAAAATCCCATATGGTTGTTCTCCGAGAGGGAACAATGAAAAGGCATACTGCCCTCCATATGGTGGAAATCCAGTACTTAAAGGGTATATTGGCCTTTGAAGACACATTGGATCGATTTGTTGAGTTTCAACATAAGAAATACCAGATGATAATCTAGATGAAGAAATAGGAACTGACCATGTTGTCGAAACAGTCTATGATTGGACTCCGGCTTATTGTTGATAACTTGCCGGGACAGATGATATACCATCGAACATCATTGGAGTAACAGCAGGAGGCTCTGCCGCTGCTGCATCGGATGACACAGCCCTGGATGTCGACGGTTGTTCAGACATATCTAGTCTATCCAAAAGATTTTCTAGCGATTCTACAAGAACTTGCGATGAAAAGAGACTAAATTCGAAGACCAACGAGAGAATGGTGATGATTATTCCATTTAAAATAAATTTTAGATGCTTTGACACAACTTGTTTTTTCAATTTTTAAGAGTCGAGAAAAAACAAAAGATGACTCTAGTCTCCTTCGATTTTTAATGAGCCTGAAGTGACAAGTGCTTAGATGGACCTTTTCCGTTAAGGAGTCTGAAAAGGAACGAAAGGGACTGCTCTGGAGATCTAGGTAGAGGGTGTGCCAAACCAATCGCAAAACCGTAGAATACTTTTTAAGGTACGGGCGGTCAATCTTCCCAAATGATGTGTTCAGTGCATTGCGATCAGTAGGGCGGCCGACACAGCTTCCTATGGATAAAGGTTTTATGCCTATAGGGGTCTCCCAATATATACTCGACGGTACGTGGGAACACAATCCGTACTGGCACTTATCGTCTCACAGTGGAGGAATCACCCAACCAACAGTGAGGACAACAGTTACCAGGCTTTACGACGCCGGAACACGTCTCTAGCCTAGACCTCTATGTTGTGCGTTAAGTTACAAAGCGTTGTTAAGCTCATTCAATTTATTTTAGGTTGATCTTTCTTAGAAGTTTGCCTTTTTGGATCACCACGAGATGTAGATATAATTCCTAACTGCAGTCTAAAGATGATAAGCAAGCTTTTATCTCTTTTCAACAATGAAAATCCTAGCTACAAGGGGAAAAGAAAGACACAATCTTTTCTCAAAGAGCAAAGAGCACACTGTAAATGCACTTTTCCTAAATCAAGCCATACAAACTGTCAAAATGCAAATGCACTTGTGCATGTATTTGTTTTTCACTTTCTTAATATTGATGCCTAAAAAGAAAGCTGTTGTACAAATTTGAATTCGATTTCAAGTGAAAAACACAAACAAGCTTCTTTTCGAAATCAACAAAGTAGAGACGGTTACGACACTTTATGATTTTGAAGTAAACACTTGTTTCGACACTAGAAATTCACAAATTCAAACCAATAGGCAAAAGTAAAAGCGCAATCAACTGTCAACAGCAAATAAACTTTCTCCTAAGATCAAAACGACACTTACGACAGGTCTAAATCTAAGGGCGACAGTATGATCAGTTTACTTTTGCAATGGGAAACTGTAAATGACGTAACAAATACACAAAAACAAATACAGTTTCTTTTATACAACTTAGGCGGAATTAAGGCAAAGAAAAGGGGTTTTCAGATAGGTACACACACTGATAACAGGCTGCAAAAAACAGAGATAAAACTGAACAAAATGAAGCAAAGAACCTCAGCTGCACAGGGCAAAGACTGATCAACGCACCTGTTGCACAGAGAAACTGAATTGCAGCGTAGGTAGCCCTCTCGGGACCTGCATTGAAATGCAGAACCTCTTCACAGAGCCTGCGCTGAAGCAGAAACGAGAATTGTCTCTGGGTTCTGGGTCATGGTTTGCAGTTTAATCTATGGTTTTTGGCCGGATAAAAGCTATCAGTAAGGTACAATCAGAGGGATGATTTAAAGGAGGACTAAGAGCTATCACAAAGGGTTGTCAGATCATTTGTGAGTTAAGTGTTCAGATCATAAACAGGCCCAGTGAATGGACTAGAGCAGCAGATCTCTACTTTGCATTTGTAAATGGCAAATGCAGTTCGATTCGCCACTCCTGAGTTTATGAGATGAACAACAATAGAAACACAAATAAACTAACTAGACACGCTCCCCAGCGGAGTCGCCATTTTGTTGTTGGGAAAAGTATCTATTCAGAACGCCCCTATCCCACTCTAAGGTGTGACAGTGCCTTAGCAACAAACAAGGAAAACTACTTTCGTATTCTTCTTTATGAAATGTAAATGGAGAGGGAGGATGTAACTAACCTGTGTCTTTCGCTAGTTTGTTGATCCAATCGCTCTCCTCTTTGTTCGCTTCCCGCTACCTGCTCCCTTTCTTGCTCAGCTTCATCAAGTTCCTGCAAGATCACAGAAGAGGAAAACTCCACAAAAACATAGATTTACATTCATAAATAGCTTAGGATCAGATTTAAGCTAAACATGCAAATATAACAAAGCATCATTGATATAAAAGCATATAGGAGAAACTCAAATAGTTTTATTGATATGATAAGAAAGTCCAAGAGGAGATACAACCAAGTGAGTCCTGATCCAGCATCTACCTCCCAGCAAAGGAATCCCTTCCTCACCTCCAACAAAGCATAAATCACCCAATGCATTAATCTCAATCTCAAACCAACAGCAATTCTCTGCAAAGTACAAAATTCCAGCCTCTGGATCTCTGGGATGAGGGATCCATATATAGATGTAAGTAGAGAGGATGAGTCAGCTTATGTTTTGACTTGTGGCTTCTCTCTGTCAGTTCTTGTTTCCACTTGGAGGCTGAGAGCCTCTTACTCATCCTTGGTCGAACTCAGTGAGGCAAGTGTCATTGAGGAAGATTCTGGAAGCTTCCATTGTCTGTACACCTCGCGGAATGACACTGCCATTTGGCATTTCTCGCTCAGCGCACCCTGGTAGTGCATTTAGGTGCATTGCAACGCACCTAGCTAGTGTACTGGGGTGCTTTGCAATGCAGGCAGCTAGTGGAGCATCAGAATTGATCCTAAATTGACTGATTCTGAGTAGTTTTTGGTGGAGAACTTCTGGGGGAAGCTGTCATTGGTTGACCTTATTCCTTTAGGGGCAGGAACAACACTTTTAGGGACTTTGGATCCCTTGGATTATGGACATTTCATGCTCAAAGCTGTAAGGCACAAAAATGTCTATAACACATGTGGCAACATTTCATGATTATGAAGGTTGCAACAAGTGTGTGCGAGTGGCAACATTGCATGATTATGAACGTGGCAGCAAGTGCAAACTTGTGGCAGCCTGGAAACAAGTGCAAACTCAAAACAACGTGGTAGCGAGTACAAACTCGTGGTAACAAGTGCAAACTCGAAACATTTAAAGTTATCCCAAGCATTATTAGATGATGGAAAAATAATTGGATAGTATACACTTTTAGCCTAAGTTTTTGGTAAATATGTGTCTTTCAACCTCGAGAAGAGGCCAAATAAAACCTCATAGTTTTTTATTTGTTAACAAGATATCATTTCAGTGTTTAATAGGCTGCGGAAAAAGTGAATAAAAACATGTACAACAAAACTTTGGATCGTTTGGGTTTAGGCATCTGTATTTTTTTGCCCCCCATCTCATATTCTAAGGCAATCGATTACAATAGTCTTTGTTGCCTTACGATGGGGACTAATAATACAAAGCATGTTTATGTGGTAAGTTATGTCGTTGAGGAGGGAGGATGAAAAATCTTCCAAATATATTTTTTAATTTATTTAATTTCATATTTTTGTTTATTTAATTTACTTTATTTTTTATTTGTATTTTAATTATTATATTTAATTTCTAACTTTTTAATTATTTTATTAATTCAAATATTTATTTTACAATTTTTATAATAATAATTATATTTTATGATTATTTATTTATATTAATGTTTTTAGTTTTTTTATAATAATAATTATATTTTATAATTATTTATTTATATTAATTTTTTTAGTTTCTTATTTTATATAATAATTATTATAATTCATAATGACTATTATAATCCTAATGGGAATGATTATGAATATCTTTGCCACAAAGATTTGGGTATGCAATTTTTGATGTAGGGAATATCATATGATGAGGGAAACACCAATACTCAGAATAATGGAAGACAAAACCCATAGAGGTAACCTAGTTCTAAAGAGGGTCAAATTCAGCTCCAACATATGCCTCCTACAGGGGATGGTGCCTCCTTGCAAGGCATCAAGAACTTCGGACTTGGTGCCTTATCCATTGGGCATGGAGTTAATTTACATTAAGGAAAAACCCTTTATTGGTTAATAAGGGGAGAAAAGGAAACTTTCAATGCACCAAATATAAATCCTAACCTATCCTAGGAAAGAGAATGAAAATCTTTACCTCTTGAAGTTTTAACTGATCAACAACAAGAATGAAACCAAGATTGATCATATGAGATCCTAGTATGTAAAGACTAATGATTTTAGTGGTTATTGACATATAAATCATTTGTTCATCTTTGTTGATCTATTAGGGTGATTATAATAATGATTTACAACACAAAATCATGATTTTATATGTTTCTCATCCTTCATCAGAATATTTGAAAACCAAATATAAATTATGCATGCTTATAATTATCAATTAAAGATTGCAAAAGTTATGGTACAAGTTTAATATCACAAGGATGACATTCATTTTAAAATAAAGTTCAATTGAAACCACGAAACTAGTTATCCAACTTTATTTCCCTTTTTGTTTCCAAAACATGAGTTTCTAGAATTAGGCATTGCTCCGTTGTCAACAAGCATCCATAGCCCCGATGGAGTCATCCACTATCTTGGTTAAGAAATTTCATCCCTTTTTCATTCACATATAAGAATGAAATGCAGAAGCTTCATTTTTCTTTCATTTATTAATAATGAGATGACCACATACTAGGATTTGACCCAATACCCCTTGCTCCGCTGTCAGCGAGCATCCATAGACCTGAGGAGGATGTTAACATTCCCCATTTTGAAGCAACTAATGGGATGATTACGCACTGTGGTGATCCAATACCACATATATTTCTCTGCTACTAGAGAGCATCTGTAGCCCCAACGGAGTTATCAATGTTCCCCATTGTGAAAAAAAATTAGTTTCAAGTAGTCAAGAACAATACGATGATTAGGGAAGGTCTCATGCATGGAGTATGAATGTAAATAACTAGTACAACAAGAGTTTCAATATCATTAGATTTTGTGAAAGTCAAACCTTTCATTTATAGTTTTAGCACTAATAAGGTAATGCAATGCCTCATAATATTTATGTGTAAGCATTGGAATAAGGATGTGGTCAAAGAAAATGCTTCAACATGCACTTTGAATCTATTAAAAAGATAAGGTTTGAGCCTTTTGGAAAAATAATTACGCTTCAACCTTCATACATGAACAAGGTCTTTAAAAATGTGCTCCAAACTCATCAATATATAATATAGTGAGGGGTCATAAATTCACATTTCATTCTGGTTATGAGGACTAAAGATTATTTAAGATGTAAAGATTTCATGTTTTTCTCTTCTAAACTAAACATAAATAAAGTATATGTAATCAAATATGTAATAGGCTTATTTATGTACAAAAGATATATACATGTGTCTTAATAGAAAACTTTATCAAAGAAATAAAAAATCTAATGTAACCAAGTCAAAAAATTATCAATGACATACCTTCTAGTCCGCGGCTTCTTGCTTATCCAAAAGGAAAATATTGGAAGTAAATTAAAAAAGAAGTAAGTTGTGTTAAATGACCTGCATCCCATAATAAAGTAGAAGTATGGGTGACAAGAAGTTGATGTTCTTTGAAATACCTTGTCCATCTAATTTCTCACGAAGTCACAATATTTTATGTGAAAATCCAAATGATCAAGCCTTCCCAGTATAAAGTTTTCTATAATGTTTTCATATGAGGGTCTTTCATAAATTCTCTTTTCGGTGCTTTCTAAAATTTCAACAAGGTTAGTCCCATGGCAATTCGAATTTTTGTGACATCCTTCAGATGATTCATGATAAAAAACCGCTAAAGAGTATTTTCCAAAATAATTTCCATATCTCAAATTAGAACCTATGGTATTGTAATCCAATTTCTCAATGTGTTGTGAGAAAGATTGTAAATTATGCTTAAGAAAATGAAGATTATCATTATCATTGTATAATTCAACATTCTCAAAAATTTTAGTAAAAATATCACTATCAGATTCAAGGGAAACTGGATTCTCTTCTTTATAATATTTATTATTTGAAACTTCTAAATTGGAACCATGATAATCTTGAAAACCATTACATTGATAATAGTTTTCATATTTAGGAAGAGATGAAAGGTAAGAAATGATACCATTAATTTCTTTTTCATTTACAAACTCGTATTCCTCATAGCTATCATAGATGGGTTGTTCTAAAGTATATTGCAAATATGTTGATTGAGCTATGTTGTCATAATCCTCATTTTGATAAGTATTAGAAGTATCTGAAGTGTGTTGAAAATAAGAATTAAAATATTGACTTGATTCATTATTCAATTCCTTCATAATCATCATAAATAGGTGGTTGAGAATAGTCAACATGAAAACTAGATGGAATGGAAGTAGAATGGTTAAAGATAAGTTTACATACTAGTATCCTTGTTGCACACAAAAAGGTTGAAGAATTGGATCAATTGACTGAAGAATATTTTTATTGATTATTTATTGATGTGCATATTCAGGAATACACAACATAATTTCTATTTGATTAGATATTGAGTCAAACACTTCAGATGAAACTTCTCCCCCATCAATATCATTATTGCTAACTTCCAAACTTGAAACCAAAGATAAGTTGGAATCAACAAGAGTTATAGAATCTTGAGGTTTCTTAGAACACAAATGCAATGTATGATATTATGTTAGAAAGGGAGTGTCTTCTTCATGACTTCCTCAATTTGATGGAAACATATCATGTTCATCAATACCTAAGACAAAATGTGATCTTTGAAGATTTCCAAAGTTAGATTCATCAAAATCACTTTTTACTTCAGATTTATTATCCATTTCATATTCTTTACCATTATCATCATGTTGATTTTCGATATTCTTATCATTATAACGTTGACGACAATAAAATCAAGCAACCTTGCATGATACATACATTTATAATACTCATGAAAGACTGTAGGAAAATCTTTCAACGAAGAGATTCCATCAAGAGGAAGTAATTTGTACCATTTTCGGGCATCACCTTCTAATGACATCATGAACAACTTCATGAGTACATCCTCATGGCGAACCCCCATCTTGGGAATGCAATCATGGAATTTGATAAGATGTTGTGCCAGATCATCATCTTCATCTTCTCGAAAATGGGGTAGGTGGGTATCCCATACCTCTATGTTTGGCATTTCATTTGGAAAACCTGTAATGTAAAAAAAAAATTAACAGAGGAAAGCATAGAGAAACCCATGAAAAATCCAATGAAATGAAAATAAACAATACAAATAAACTAAGGAGTCACAAGGTGAACAGATAAACAAAGAAAGACTTACTTGAAACCTTTTAAGGTGCATGCCAATGTCAGTCCATAAAATCAATTGATAACACCACCAAATTACTCCTTCATGCAAGTATCTTCTTCTCCTTGAAACACAATGGATAAATCTGAGTGATCCTACTCTGAAACTAGCTAGGGTGTATAGTTTCAACACTGAAACTAGCAACCAAAATGAGGGTTTCCAAAAACCATAGACACTTCCTCAAGAGCTCTCCAAATTTCTTTTTCTCAAGTGAGCAAATGCAAGAATGAGGAGAGACTCTTGATTTTCCTTTTTTATAACCCATTTTCCACTTTTGCAACCTTTTTACCATTTTATTTTAATAGAGTCACTTTAGTGGGTTTTCTCACTATAATTTAAAAGTGAATTTTCATTATCCTAGGACCGATGTCCCCTTTTCACCACTTTAGCTTTTGTAATGTTTTCTCCCAGACAAATTGTATTCCCTTGATTAATTTTTCCCATCCTAGCCTACGAGAACCTTATTAGGCCAGCAAATCCCCTTTTGTATGTCTCCTAAGTGGATGGGGACATTATAGTCCTCCTCACCCAAGATTGCTTGTCCTCAAGCAACTTTAGTCCCAGATGTTGGAGCACATGTTCCCCTTCCCATGTGGCATCTTCAACAAGAAAGCATTTATATTTCACCAAGTAGTCCTTAATAGTCTTGTTTCTTAGTTTTAGCTCCCTTACCTTCAGAATTTCCTCTAGAACTAGAATCAACTCCCCTTCCTTGTCTAGTAGTGGAAGCTTGGTAGAAGTGACTACATGTTATCCCTAGGCCTTTTTGAGGCTAGATACATGGAAAACATTGTGAATCTTACACCACTATGGAAGCTCTACCTCATAGGCTACTTGCCCTACACACCTCACAATCTTGTAGGGCTCACAAAATATCGACTTCAATTTCTATACCCATTTTATTTTGAGTGATGATTGTCTATAGGGTTGCAGATGGAGATACCCTAGGTCCCCAACCTCAAATCTATTCTCTATCTGATGCTTGTATGCATAGATATTATATTTGTTCTGAGCCATATACAAATTATCTTTGAGGAATTGTAGTATGTCTTGGCTCTCCTAAAATTTATCCTTAGCCAGAGAGGTTCGACTATCCCCAAATACCCAATCCATAAATTCTTGAGCTTCATATCCATATAGGGTTGTGAAGAGTTTCATTCCAATTGATAGGTGGTAAATGGTGTTATAAAAATGCTCTCCTAGGTGTAATCTATGACAACCCCAGTTAAAAAACCATGTAATAAAGTTAATAAATGTAAAATAAGACCAATAACACAGGACACATATTACAAGCTGAATGTTGGGAAAAACATCGTAGTGGGTGTTCATTTGGTTTATTATGGTTAAGGAAATTGGCAAAGGCAATGACAAAGGCATTGAAAAGGAAAAGAGGCATTAATTCACATTTATTTATGAAGATAATGGAAAATAGGAGAAAAGGAAGGTGAAAGGTCACAGGTTGCATGTGAGGAGGAAATTGAAGGAAAATTAAGGAAAATGAAGAAAATAGAGGCCTCATTGATAAAAAATCTTCTGAGGATCAATTCACAACATTTTTTCAGTTTAGTTTTGGAGCTCTTTCTCCCTCATACTCTTGCACACTTAGAGCATTCTTGGAGCACTCTAACATTGGAGAAAGGAAGGCAAATGAAGGACAAGAAAGCAAAGGAAAGTAAGGGTTAAGCAAGGAATAGTTGGATCAAGCTACTACAATGGGATTACTTGCAGGAATCGAGTTGCATGCATGATTTCCTTTCTAGTTTTGGCATGCATGGTACATGCATGTGTGTATTTGGTTCTCTTGTTGTCAATGGCATGGGTTTTTCCAGGTGTGATAGTGGTTTCAACTTTGCCTTGCCATTTCTGGATAGCCAAGGTTGTATAGGTGAGGGTTTCGGCCCTAGGAGTCCGTTGACTGGTTTTGGCAAGATTGCGATAAAGCCCTAGTTGTTTTGTTGTGAGTCCCACATTCATGCTTGGAATATGGAACAAGGGTGATTGATTGAAAGAAAGATTTTGTTTAACCCAATATATGGTTGGGAGGTATGAGGAAGTCCCTGAATTGGTTGGATTTGCATATGTTAATAAGAGCTCTTTTCCTCTTGCATTTCATGAGTATTTATACTTGTTATTATGTGGTTTTGATGGTTGCTCTATCATTATTATGATTTTGGTTATACACTGATTATAAGCATGGTTTTATAACGAACTTTAGTTATGGATATCATCATGCTTTGATGGGTAAATGAATGGTTAATGAATGTATGACCTGATATATGATGCAACTATTTTTAGAGGGCATCAGACCTTCTTGATGATTTTTAGATAAGTATGAGACCCCTATGTTCAAATATCTAATTATGACATGTAGACTACATGTTCACTATGTGTTTGACGGAATGCCTATCTTGGTTATGCCTTGTTAGGCTAGGATCTTGTCTAAGTTTTGCATTAATGTATTTTTCCTTGTGTCATTTATCATTCTGGAAAGTTCTATCAAGTTCTAGACAAAGGTCTAGATCCTAGCCCTAAAAAAGTGGCTCATATCTCAGGGTTGCATGCATAAAATTGGGTAATTTAGACTGCAGTTGCTGGGAGGCACAGATATCCATGCGACTGGAGTTTTACAGCTATTGGCTTGCCTTGTTATGCAAGCGACTAGGAGTCCATATCAATGAAAAAGCAGTCTAGCTCAGGGTTTGGGCACTTGTAGTAGTTGCTTAGCTTCCAGGGGGGTCTTGTAGCTCCTGAGGGAGGTCAGTAAAGTTTTGGTAGGGCGATTCCACTTCCTTAACTATACCTAGGAGGTTGAGTCATATAATAGTAACTCTTCATCACATATTTACCCCGATGGGCTGTTGAACTTGGGTAAGCATGGGAGGAGGGTGTTACATAACCACTTTACCCATGCTTTCTGCTGGCCATAAATATTGTTCTGAGATAACCCTCCAGTGACTTGTTGATTATCTTGGTTTGTCCATTAATATGTGGGTGGAAACTAGTAATAGGCATTAGCTTCGTCCCAACTAGCCTGAACAATTCCTGCCAGAATCCTCCCATGAACCTACTATCCTTGTCACTCACAGTGGTCTTCGACAACCCATGCAATCTGAATACCTCTCTGAAAAACAACTCTTCCACTTGTTCTTTTGAATATTTAGAAGGTATGATGAAGACGTGTGCAAATTTGTGAGCCCATCCACTATGACATAAATACAATTCTTCCCCCGCACCTAGGGAAATGTCGTAATGAAATCCATGGAAATGCTTTCCCATTTTCGTTCCAGGATGGGAAGTGATTGAAGAAAGCCTCATGGATGAGTACAATCTGCTTTGTTTTGTTGGAAGATGTTGAATTCTCTCGCAATCCTCATAACATCCATTTGAAACTCTCCTTGACCTGCCTATAGGTCTTAAAGTACCTCGGGTGCCCTGCTAAGGGCAAGCTGTGTGCTACCTACATGATATTTTCCTTGAGTTAAGACTCCAACACTAGGTAAATTTGGTTTTTGTAGAAAATAATGTCATCAAAGACATAGTACTTGTCATCTTGGATTGGCCCATCGAGGATCTTACAAGCGATTTTTTTTGGAGTACTCCATTAGCAAGAGTGACTTCCAGTCATCCGTAATCTCCATGAGAGAGAGAACGGATTGCATTCTAGGAAAGGTGTCTGCTACCACATTGCTCTTTCCCTTCACATTCTCAATCTCAAAATCATATTCCTGTAGTTTGTTGATCCACTTATGTTTCCTCTCGTGCAATTCCTTCTGCTCCATGAAGAATCATAAGCTATTATGCTCAATCTTCACTTTAAATCCGTTCCTCACTAGGTATTCTCTAAAATTGGCTAGTGCATGAATAATGACCAACATATCTTTATCATATACAAAGTAATGCTGCTAATAATCCTTGAGCTTTCGGCTCTGAAACACAATGGGTTGGTGATTTTTCATTAACATTGCACCTATCCTTGGCCCCTAAAGCATCACACTCAAGCATGAATAGCCGAGTGAAATATGGTAGTGCTAGCATAGGGCATGAACTCATTAGCTGCTTCATTCCCTCGAAGGTTTCCTATGCCTTATCATACCAACTAAAAGTTCCTTTCTTTGTGAGGTCTATAATAGGTGTTGTTAGATGTGATAACCCCTTAACATACTTCCTATAATATGTGCAAAGGCCCAAAAATATCTTCGTTTCAATCACATTTTTCTGGGTAGGCCACTCAATGATTGCCCTGATCTTATCCTGGTGCACTTGGAGCCCATTTTCTCTGATCAAATGCCCCAAATAGAGCATCTCAGTCATACCAAGCTCGCACTTGGCCCTGTTTGTGTATAAATCCTTCTCCTCCAAAATCCTCAACACTTTGCCAAAATGCCTGAGGTGATCCTCCCAAGTTTTGTTGTAGACAATAATATCGTCAAAGAGAACCACCAAATACTCTCACAACTATTTGTTGAGCACATGGTTAATGCAAAACTATAATTTTATAGGGGCATTGTTTAGCCCAAATGACATAACTAAAAGCTCATAGTGCCCATAGTGACACCTGAAAGAAGTTTTCGGGATATCCTACTCTTGAACTTAGATCTTATGGTACCCCAAGCGAAGATTTATCTTCGAAAAATATTTTGCTCCCGTCAGTTCATCCATTAGCTTATCAATCGTTGGAATGGGGTATTGGTTTTTTATTGTTCTTTTATTGAGTGCCTGGTAATCAATGCACATCCTCAAGGTGTCATCCTTCTTCTTAGCCATCACCATCGAAGAAGCAAAGTGGCTAGAACTAGAACGAATGTGGCCTAATCTCAACAACTCCTTGATAGCCTTTTCAATTTTTTCCTTATAAACCTTTTGATGACGATAAGTGCTAGTTATAATAGCCCAACTCTATCACGTGCTCAAATCCCCAATCTGGAGGTCTACCTAGAGAAATGTCATGATTTATTTATTTATATATATATATATTTTTATGTTTGCGGAGTAATACCTAAATGTCATCTGGATACTATTGAGGTGGCTCCAGATGCCTTTTGTTCGAAATGTAGTACTCTAATGCCCATTCTATGTTTCCATGTTGCAACACTGCCTCTATACTCTAACATGATACTATCTTGGGTGGATATTGATGCATGGCCCACAAAACTACCTTTTTGTCATCATGATCTGTAAACTCCATCTCCATCCTCCTCTGATCAGTGGTATATCTTCCTATGGAGTAAAGCCGCTGAACACCAAGTACCACATTGCTATCCAATATGTCCACCACAAGGAAGTCATTCATCAAAGTGTAGTTCCCCATGGTTATTTTTAGTTTGAGGATCCAACTAGTGTAGTCCATTTGATGACCACCTGGTATGACCACTATGAATCCATCAAACTCCTGTGTTTGAATCTCCCTTCGATCCACCATCGCTGCATCTATAAAGTTGTGGGTTTCTCCACCATCAATCAACACTATCACTTTCTGTCCTAACATAACCCCCTGACTTTGAATACATGATATATGGGAATTACTGACATGAATGCAATAACAAGTCCTTTAGCCCTAGCCTGTGATGACTCCTCCTAGCTACCAGATGTCCTTGTTCCTGTATTCGTCCCTTCCCCGACTCCCCATCCTCCTCATCACTGTCACTATTTGAGTAGGTCATAATGTAGTGTACCTTGCCATGTTTGTCCTTCCTTGTGCATCTGTGTCCTGGCACCCAAGGCTCTTAATAGATAAAACAAAGCTTATTCTTCCTCAACTCCTTCTGGGTCTCCCTCATCTAGATTTGATTTCTCAGTGTACTCCCTTTGAAAGGATTTAGCATCTTTGTCCCTTTGAGGAAATCATAGTTTGTTAGGAAATTTGTTCCTAGGAACAACATATTGCATATCTTTGGCTCTACCAACTACATCTAGTAGAGTGACAGGTTGATAACCCTTAACCCAACCATGTAGAGGCTCAGATAGCCCCTCAAAAAATAAAATCACCAACCCTGCCTCATATATGTCAATGACCATAACTACTAACCTTTGAAACTCTGAAATATATGCCTTTGGATTGCCAGTCTCCTTGAGCTGTGCCAACTCTCTAAAATGAATCTTTGGGTCCTTCTTGTTAAAGCAATCTATGAGTCTCTAAGTAAACTCAAAATATGAAGTTATGTTGCCATGACCCAAAGTCATTAACCCATGGTACTCCCACTCACGGGCCTCACCATCCAAATGTAACACAACCGATTAATGGAAACAACATCTATCATCTGATGTAGCTGGAACTATGTGTCCATATTTTGAACCCATAATCTAGCTGAACATTTTGATGATCCATCAAAACATGGGATGGTCACTTTCCCTAGAGTCTTCTGAAGTTCATGGTTTTGCATCATATCCTTATTATCTCCTTTAGGCTTGTTCCTCATATTGATGTTGCAGAAGTGTATAAAATTCATGGAAAATTGAAAGTATCGTCCCAACCTTCTATACTCCTCCAAATATTCCCCAAAAGGTATGTCCTAATCATCCTGCTGCTCATGGGGAACAGTTGCCTCATTTATAAATTTCATCATAGTGGGTCTAGATGACTTGATATATATGTGTGGGTTGCTTTGCATGGTTGTGCATGCCTAGTTGCCTTTTCCACTATTAGATCCTTCACAATTAATGGGACCCTTCTCCGGCTGGTCATCCCTTGAGACCTCAGTAGAACCTCCATTGTTGGCTAGTTTCCCCATCAACTCCACCATCACTTTCTGGCCCTTAGCCAAATCATTTATGATGCTAATAAAACTATTAAATTCCTTGTTCTCTCGTATCCCCCATGTCTCTGTCACCCTTTTCAGATTGTACCTCCTTCTCCCTTTCATGAGTTTCTTCTTCTTCTCCCCAAAGTGGAGTGGATTCTCTGCCTTGATAATTTCTCCTATAGGTGACACCCCTGGAGTGATAATCTTCAAAACTCATCAAATTCTGATGTATTCTTCCCTTCAAACCACACAACTATCCATGGCCATGCTATGATACCATTGTAAGAAACCCTCTTGGAATATCTCAAAATTTCCCACTAAATTTATTTATTTATTTTTAATTAATTAATTAATTTATTTATTTGTTTAATTTTTAATTTTTAATTTTTATTTATTTATTAATTTTTTTTTTTTTCACTATGGTATTTTGTCGAACAATTTGCATACAATTACCCATGGGTGTTCTCTTCACATGTTTAATTTAAAATAACATATATTGTGCCAAAAAAACATCACTAAAGTACTTCAGAACAATTGGTATCTATTTTTTATTAAATTTAGAGGGCATACTTACCATTGATATAAGTTTCACAACAAGATAAAGATATATGCATAACCACAAATGATAGTAGACTTACAAACACCCAAGCTAGTAAAGGTTTAGCGAACCCAACTGCATACTCAACCTTCAAAGGTCTATATCTCTACGCCTTGGAAAATGGAAATCAGCCTTCTAAAGGTAAATACAACCCAAAAATAATATCCCTAAGCAGACAACTTAATATCTGAGCTTTAATGCAGTGATAACCTTTGAAAATATACTCAGTGCATAGAAAATATGAGACCATGGAATGCAAACAAAAATGGTTTTCCTCTAAAATGAGAGGGTTCTTGGTCTGTAAAGGGACACGACCAACAACTCTTATGGTGATTCTCATCCTCCTACAAAATATGCTTTTGACCAACAATTTATAGATGACAAGCTTGACCCCACTATTATTAGAACTTGGCCCTCCTTTATGTATACTACTCACAACCTGTTGAAAACAAAGATATTCGATCAATGGATTAGGAAAATCAGTTGTATTTGAAGGTGGACTTGACCTAGAAATAGACTAGGTAACTCGACCCCTTTTTGTGGTGAGAATCGACCCTTTATAATAGTGAAACTTGAATAGCAGTAGGGAAGTAAGCTCGACCTCAAATGCTACAACCAGACTCTTTAACTTGACCCTCCAAATATGACCCCAAAAGTCAACTCCTTAATGGTTTTGCTCAACCAGTATAAGTGATATAGAATAGCAAAAGCCAGTCCATAAAAATCAATTGATAACACCACTGAATTACTCCTTTCTAGAAGTATCTTCTTCTCCATTGATCCATATTGGATCATTATATTGCTTTTCATCCATCTCGGTGCATTCAGAGTGGAAAAAGTGGAGTAATCAGCTCATGGGACCATTTTTACCTGCGAGATCCAGTTTGGAGAAACGAGGTCTGAAACCTTCCGGGAGTGATTTGAGGCATCAAACGACACTTTTTTGGGGTAAAAATTTGTTGCTTTCGCATAACACATTTTCATGTTATTCTACACAGAGATATTTCCAATGATCCAAGAAGTACATCAATCAGAGTCCGTATGAAAAAGTTATGCTACTCAAAAGTTGACCTTCCTGTTTTCACACTGATAATTCGAGAGGATGCCACGCCATCCCCCATTATTCATGGAAAAAGGGCTAGCCACTTGTTTATGATGTAAAAGACTCTAGAAGAGTCTATATTGTAACTCTAGTTAAGAGTTGATGTAGACAAACTTAACCATTAGTAGGCTATCGAGCTGTGTTATAACCAGGCCACTAGGAGGAAGAGGCATTCCATTCTTTTGAGAGCATTTTTTCCATAGATGAGAAACTATAGCCAAGAGGGATAAGAGGTAAAGCACATAGGGAGGATTTGCGCACTATATTAGCCCACCGGCCACAAGCCTTACTTCTTTGTACCTGTAACCTTATTTTCCAGACGAAGAAAGAGAGTGAAGCGACCTCACCTTCTAGGTAGTTTTTCTCCCGAAAAGGTTTCCGAGAGCATATCTTGTGTCTTATGTATATGTGTGAGCTTATCCTTTCATTCTTTACTTTTCTGCATAGTTTCCATTCACATGCATGCACGAATTACAGCTAAATTTACAGATCTCTAAGTTTAATAAAACTGTAATAGTGTAAAATTTTTAGAATTCTAATATATTATTATAAGATCTATTGTGACGAACGATCCAGTGGAATATCCATGGCAGTTTACTGATCATTTGGTATCAGAGTAGTTTTCTTTGGGTATTTTTTGGAAATTGTAGGGATCTAAATCGGTAAGGCCGAAAATCGTAAAACCCTAATCATGACTGACAAATTTGTTAAAAAACCTCATGATATTGTAGAGGTGAGGTTTACGTGGCTAGAACAACAAGTCACAGATATCAACCACAATGTAAGCCTCCTCATGTCGACCTTTAATAACAAGCCGAGGATATTTGGAGAAGATGGGGGTTCGAATGCAGAGGACAAATCAGAACGAGGATCAAAAGGTCAGGGAGAAACATAGAATTAACCAAAGAAAGAACCAAGTTAAGATCAAGCCAGTTCGAGTGTCGTGAATCAATCCCTGTTTAAAATAGAAGCAAAAATCGATATCAAGTTGTACCATGATGAGATCGATGCTCTAAAGTTGAACCACTGGTTGCCACAACTGAAAGTTTATTTCAGCATCCATCAGATCGAGGAAGGGAAAAATATCTCATTTGCATGACTGAAATTAGAGGGCCATGTGCTAACTTGGTGGGAGATCCACACAGAGACCTTCGGGTTGGAGGGAGAACCTCCAGTGATTAAGTGGGAGGATTTCAAAACCATCATTAAGTCATAGTTTTATCCCATTGGCTACGTGGAGGACCAGTGGATACGATGGCATTAGTTTAGAAAAAGGTTGGGCAAAAGCATGCAGGAGTACACCATAAAATTCAAAAAGATGGTTATAATGTTGGGTATCTTTCCAAAGAACCCAGATGTACTCCTCAAGTATATAGGGGTTCTGCACTGCCACTTGCGTGGGCAAGTGATGCTATTCAAGCCCAAATTGGTGGATGAGGCTTATGTACAAGTATAGTACTTGGAGAACGTAGACCTGAAGAGAGCGCAATCGGGTGGATCAAAGCAGAAGGAGAAACATGATGCTTCTAAGGAGGGAAAGAAGAAGAAAAAATGGGGAAAATATAAAAAGACAACATACACAACACACCAGTGCAAGGATCCTAGCAACCACTGTAACCACTGCAACATTAATGGCCATATAGAGGAGAAATGATGGAAGTTGCATCCTGAGCTAAACCTAAAGAACTAGAAGAAAGATAAAAAGTAGAAGAATATCATGGCCACAGATTCGAGAAACCAAGTTGAAAGCAACTCGGATGTGGATGAGAAGATCATTTGTACATAAGTGCAGAAGGAGGTGAATCTGAGTAGCCTTCAACAATAGGAGGAGAAATAAATAACCAAACAATTCCATATAACTATACAAGTTAACAAGATGAAGGTTGGTGCTTTGTTTTACTCAGGATAGTAGGCGAATCTCATTGCAACAAATCTAGTCAAGAAGTTGGGGCTGGAAGTTCATGATCATCCAAACCCATATCCACTGAGATGGGTAAATAAGGATGTAGAGCTAAAGATAACAAAACAATGTAAAATTAGATTTGTTAATAGTGTTGATTTTATTGATGAAGTAGATCTAGATGTGGTTCTCCTTGATGTATGATTGAGAATGATCCAGAAATATAAGTGGCCTTAAAAATAGCTCAAAATTCAAAGTCTTTAGATGAAAGTGAAACTAGGACCAATTGTTAGTGCTCGTCACCTTGATTGCAACGGTGCAAACGATACTCAAATCTGAGTTTGTATGGCCAAGTTATAGCTGGTCAAACTTTGGGTCAAAATTAGTTAAGTGGTAGGCTTAAGGAGGCAACAAATTTTCCAAGACATGGTGCATGGAATTCGGCCACCGGAGCAGGTGAATTTTTAGGATGGTTAATTTGTCCAATATCTATTATTTTCCAGTCGATGGTTTTTAACCAATAAGGCTCTCTCTCTCTCTCTCTCTCTCTATATATATATATATATAGTACATGGTGGTGGGCGGTTAAACCTCGCCACCGCACCCACAACATTTATACCATATGTAACAAAAAAATGATGGTGGGGCAGGCCACCCTTAGCGGACGTGCCCATCGAACCAACATTTATCACATAAGACGCAGGGAAATGTAATCGTTGCCAGATATGGAATGTAATTGCTGACAGTCAATGTAACTGCCAATCACGTATTGACCGTGCCAACAAACTGTTTGCCATTTAACAAACATTGTTCGCAATTATGGGTAGGCGGGGGATTCAATACCTCGACGTCTACTTGCCTAGTCGGCTCTGCCACCAACGAGCCATAGGCTTACTCCTTGGTGGCTCTGCTGACGCACAAATATTTAAACCCCAGTGATTTGCACAACGACCAACGAAGCTGAGGTGGAGGTCGAAACCCAGAGCTGCGGAACCACAATTTGGGTGGATCCATGAGCAGGCCCAGGGTTGGAACCCTGAGCGGAGCATCAACAAAGCTTCCTTGAATATTCCCTAGAGTGCCTGAGGTGACAGTGTTAGAATTGGGAAAGTTTATAGTCAATTTTGCATGTTTCCGTGCCAGCAATTCAGTGGTGATGTCTATTTCTCCATATGAGCTCTCCATTTTCAGGCCATCATCCAGATTGGAGGTATAAGGGTCATTTTATGAAGTTGCTTGTAACCTGATTTCTTTGATGCCACTAAATAAAAGAAGGCCTCCCCACTATTGAGCAAGGCCCAGAGAATTCTGTAATAAAATCGTTGTTTCTTGATCTCATGTTTTCTGCTTCTTTTTATGTGGTTTAAGTTTCATGGTTAATATGATTTGTTATATGCAATTCTAAATGCATCCTTGAAGTTAAAGATCTAGATCAATTTTGGTATCAGAGCCAGTCTTCTTGATGTGAGTTGCATGAGTGAATGTTAACCAGGAACAAGCTACAAAGAGGTGAAGGAAAACTTAAGTCCTTTGATCTTGAAGCAGGGCATGCACCATGAAGATGGAACATGGAAGATGAGGAAGCTCGATTTGAAGAAGAGTGAAACCATGGCAAGGTTTTCTACAACATGGCAGAGAAAGTTAACAAGCTATTTGCATAGTATGAGAAGACAATCAAGCCCAAAAAGGAAGATCCATATGACCATGCATCGGTAAATAATGGAGGCAATTGATTTTAATAGGAAAATTAGTGTTTGTTGTGCTAAATTCCAATTCTGAATAGTAAACAAAGTGCTTGAGGATTATGAGATAAATTGCAAGTTTTACATGGTTTTTTTTTAATGTGTTTTTATGTAAATTTCATGAGCAAATTAACATAAGTAAAACACTAAACAACAACATAACATTAATACACTCAGCAATTGATAAAGGAGTTCACCCCTCCTGGGCTACGTCTCCTTGGTCCAACTTCGAATGGCTTGACCCAATCTCATTATGCTCAAAATACTTCAGTGATAAAGAGTACATAAAGTGTGCTGACCAAAAAAGTGGCTAGTTTCCCCTTCAAGGAAACATTGATCTGCAAATAACTCTCACTCTAAAAACATGACAACCTACAGTTAGTCATGAAACAATCAACAAGAAAAGGGTTCTCAAATCAAGACCCCATACTCCATTCGACAATGAGCATAACAAGTACAACAATTCACTTGAAGTACTAAAAGAGAGCTTCCTCAAAGACATAATGAGAAAAGAGAAACATGAGCGACACCACAGATGTCTCAGTTGTTGCAGAAAACATATCAAGGCTGGAAAGCCCCCTACAAGGTCCTCTCCATACTCAAAATCCTTCAAAAAATGATTCAATCTCCTAGTTGATCATAGCACCCATAGACTTAAACCTACAAAAAGTCCCTTAAGAACTGCCCCAATGGCTTTGAAACTTGTTCCATTGGTTTCAGAAGACCCAAATATGATTGTCTAGCCTCTTTCTGCTCAATTGGATAAAAAAAGAAAGAGTTATGAGCTTCCCTAGCTCTTGCACTATTCACTCTACAAATTTCCCCAAATCCGGCATCGGTCCTACAATTTTGCCAAACGCTAGGCAAAATTGTCGAAGAGTTAATTTAGCCACCAAGGCCTTAACTTCGAATTTTGTGGCCACATGGGTGCGCATGGGACCAGGGGTCATGCTCTTAACCCCGCCCGCCCCAACCATTCCGCTAACCGTTGGACTGACCATTGTGAACCCGGTCACATGGGTGGTTAAGGTCAAAGGTTAAGGCACCGACGGTTATGGTGGCTTGGCAGTTATGTGTTAACGCCACGGTCTATGCCATGTCACATGGCAACGATTATATGTTGCACGTTTGGGTTAACACCATAGGAGTGGGCTAGGGCCTAGCCCCTTGCCCCACCGACCTGTGGTCTCATGGTGTTGGGGTGGCCAGGGGCTAGCCCTAAGCCCAAACCCCCATGCCATATGTGCCCATCCAACCTTTGAAATATATATTTTTGTTGTTGTTTAAACATGAACCATCATCTGGCATAGTGGTTAAGTCTAATGTTTGTGTTGGGCAGGTCTCAAGTTTGAAACCCATGGAGTGCAGTTTCGACTTGCCATAAATTTTGGTTGCCCTCGGGTTGCTACATGGTAGACCCTGGTTGGGCCACGTGGCAACTTGTGGTTGGTCACCAACCCATCAACCAAAAACTGACATATCAAACCAATGACAAGGTGCCACTTGGCACCACCTGATTCATTGGAGGAAACCTAGTTAATGCACAATCACCCTGCCATGTCAGGATCCCCGTCACCCTACCACATCAGTAGTACGGACCGATTTTGCAAAAATTCATATATTTTGAAAAACAAATAGATCTCGTTTCTGGGAGTATACGGAGTCTGTTTTGCGCGAAACAAGTTGTGTCGGATTCAAGACGACAAGCACTACACAATCATTCAAGTTCCACATCGATTCAACAACTTTTAATTTTGAGCAAATTGTGAGCTTCAAATCAGCGGTGGAGAAGAGCCTCCTCCCTCTCCATCTTCTAGTGACAATTCTTCTTCTGCTTCTTCTCATCACTCTAACAAGCATAAGAGGAATACATCTAAAGAGCCCTTTCTTAAGCTAGATGTCAAATTTGATTTACCTATTTTTAGTGGAGAATCTAATGCAGAAAATATAGATAACTGGATAAGACAAGTTGAACTGTATTTTCACATACAACAAATCAAAGAGGATGAAGTCAAGATCCAACTAGCATCCCTTCGATTGAGTGGCAGTTCTCTTGTTTGGTGGGAAGGAAAATTGCAGCAAGGTGGTAAGAGTAGTCATAAACTTCTTTCATCTTGGTCTGAGTTCATTTATGCTTTAAGAGGACAATTTTATCCATTAGGTTACAGATAGAAGGCCATGATGGAATGGAAACATTTGAAGCAAAGAAAAGGTCAAACTATTTAGAATTTTACAGAGGAGTTTAGAAAACAAGTATTAGCATTAAATGTTCCACTAGACACTTCTGAGATGTTGATGAAATATATTGGCTCTTTGCATAGTTATTTGCGTCATTCATTGTTATTATTTGAACCTAAGTCTCTTGATGAAGCTAGTGTGAAGGTTGTACATCTTGAAAGCAAGGAGAAGCATGAACAAGACGATCGCCCAAAGAGGACAACAACAACTAAGAGAAGAGGATCAAAGCCCTTGTGTACTGATTGTGAAAAAGAAGGGCATGATGAGGAGAATTGTTGGAAACTACATCTAGAATTGAGACCTAAGAGGAATGACATAAAAGGGAAGCAGAAGACAGTGGCAACCATGTGACAAGACCAAGAGTCTGAATTCAAGGATGATGAGAAGATCACAACTGTGGGATTTGCAGGCGATGGACTAGTTAACATGGGATCAGACTTAGGTGACAAAATGAAGATCATGACTCTTGGGATTGCAACAGATAGACCCATCAACTTGGGTTCCGATTCAGGTGATGAGACAAAGATTTCAGAAAATATTGTACCCAATATGAAAAGGGCACCAAATGCGGCATGGCTCTAAGAACTCGAAGAAATCAACAAAAGCATTTAGGCTAAGAATGTTGAACTAAGGAGGCTCCTACAAGAAGCAGATAAGGAGAAACAAAGGTTGCAACATTAGTTACAAGCCAAGGAGGAGGCCTTAGAAAAGTTGCAACATAAAAACCCTGAGGTAAAAAGTGATTCTTCAATTTCATGTACTTTTTAAGATGATGATTTCACTGCTTTTGAGAGACATACTACAAGAGTTGGATCAAAATTGTTGAAGAAAATGGGGTATCAAGGAAAGGGCCTCAACATTAGTGGCCAAGGCATTGTGAACCCTATCAAAGTGGAAGAATTGCCTCACTATGCAGGACTTAGATATGTCAGAAAGGAAGTTGGGGAATGCCCTAAGACATCCAGCGACCAACCAACGACGGGTGATGAGAGCACTTAATCACATTCCATTTATGGTGAGGATTCCACGAGCACTTATCAAAGGCACACAAGAAGAAAGAGTTCCAAGACGATTTAGAAAGTTTTGAGGAAAAAGAATCATTGTAGTTATTACAATGAGGATGGACACTAGAAAGCCGCATGTAAGACACTCCAAGCCCAGAAAGCACCCATGAAGAAACTAGTTGCAAAAGATGTTCAAAATGAATCCACCACATTCATGGTGGTCTAATTTATTGAGTAAGAGATGGTTTTGCTAGATATAGTAGCATTTCATGGCCACAGTTTGTAAATCATGTGTTGTGAATAATTGTAAAAGTGATGATGTGTTTTCCATTACTTACTAAAGCAACAATTATGTTTTTGGCATTTTGTTAGTAGCTGGGGTATTGGTTTCTATTATGTAAAACTTGACCAAAGAGTGTGTTATAAACTCTTGGAAAGTATTGGGTTGTTTAAGTCATGTGTGGTTTTGTATGTGATTGCAAAGAATGTACCAGATTTGCATGCAATGCAGATGTTGAAAGTGTGGTTTGATGAGGACACAGGTAGTGTGTAGGATGTGGTCATGCTTTTGGAGGACCAAAATCTCCTCAGTGGGGAGGAATGATATGGAAGGATCCAGAAATATAAGTGGCCTTGAAAATAACTCAAAAATCAAAGTCTTCAGATGGAAGTGAAACCAAGACCAGTCATAGTGCTTGTCTCACTGATTCCATAGGTGTGAACGACACTCAAATCTGAGTTTGTATGGTCAAGTTATAGCTCGTCAAAGTTTGGGTCAAAATTGGCCAAGTGGCAGGCTTAAAGAGGAACCAAATTGACTGAGACCCGACGCACAGAATTTAGCCATCAGAACATGTGAATTTGTAGGATGGTTAATTTGTCCAATATCTCTTATTTTTCAATCGACGGTTTTTAACCAATGAGGCTTTTTGTATAAAATATAAAATAAAAAAAATATAAGAAATGGTTGTCGGGCCACCAACCCTACTATATATATATATATATATATATATATATATATATATATATATATATATATATCGATGACGGGTGGTCAAACCCCGCCACCATACCCACCACAGTTATACCATATGAAACCAAAAAAGGATGGTGGGGTAGGAACCCCTGGTGGACCCGCCCACCGAACCAACATTTATCACATAAGCTGTGGGGAAATGTAACCGTTACCACATATGAAATGTAACCACCAACCGTGTATTTATCGTGCCAACAAACTGTTTTCCATTTAACAAAAAATGTTCGCTATTATGGGTGGGTGGGGGATTTGATAACCCGACCTCCGCCTGCCTAGTTGGATCCGCCACCAATGAGCCACAAGCTCACTCCTTGGTGGCTTCGTCGACGCACAAATATTTAAACACCAATCAATTTCACAACGACCAACGAAGCAGAGGCGGAGGTCGAAACCCAGATTTGTGGAACCAGGAGAAGGCCTAGGGTTGTCACTGTGAGTGGGGCATCAACAAAGATTCCTTAAAGATTCCTTAAAGGGCCTGAGGTAAGAGTGTTAGAATTTGGCAAGTTTATAATAGATTTTGCACGTTTTTGCGCCAATAATTCAGTGGTGATGTTCGTTTCTCCGGTTGAGCTCTCTATTTTCAGGCCATCATCAAGATTGGAGGTATAAGGGTCATTTTTATGAAGTTTCTTGTAACTGATTTCTTTGATGCATCTTAATAAAAGGAGACCTCTCCACTATTGAGGAGGGCCTAGAGATGTAGCCCACATTGGGTGAACTCCATAATCAAATAATTGTGTCTTGATCTCATGTTTGCATATGTTTTTCTACTTCTTTTTATGTGGTTTAAGTTTCATGGTTAATATGCTATGTTATATGCAATTCTAAATGAATCCTTAAAGTTAAAGATCTAGATCAATGTATGTGGAGCTGTGTTTGGGAGTCCGTACATGTACATGCGTGATGTAATATTCATGAGGAGAGCCAACCAGTACCGACTTGTCAAGGATGGAAAAACATTTATCATCAATAAGCACAAAGGTAAGTCAAAAATTTCATTGGTGAGTGCCAACCAAGCCATGAAATTGATCAGTTCCAGCAAGAAGTATGTTTTATTGTTTTTAAGAGAAAGTCAGTTTGTAGAGGAGTCAATAAGAGGTAAGGCATCCCTGGAGGTGTGTACTAAGAAATACAAACAACAATTGGACGAGTTGTTACAAGCATACAAGGATGTGTTTCAAGAGCCTAAAGGGATACCGCCTAAGAGAGAAGTGGAGCACGAGATCTAGCTATTTCCGGACTCCACATTCTGGATATTGGGTTGTATAAGAAGTTTTTTATACAAGTAAGTGAGGTGAAGAAACATTGAATAGCTACTAGAATAGGGTGTCATTTGACCGAGTACGTCACCATATGGGTCACCCACTTGGAAGCTGTGTATAGATTACAAGGCATTGAACAAAATCACGCTTAAGAACATATACCCCTTGCCTATGATAGATGATATGTTGGATCAGTTGCAACAAGCTAATTACTTCACCAAGCTAGACTTGAAGTCAAGATATCACTAGGTTCGAGTCAAAGAAGAAGATACCTGAAAGACCACCTTCAAAACCAGGCAAGGTTTGTATGAGTGGTTAGTCATGCCATTTGGCCTATGTAATGCACTAACTAAATTTGTGAGATTAATTAATGATATAATGTGCCATTTTATAGATTCATTTGTTATTTTCTATTTGATGATATACTGGTATATAATGCTACTTGAGTGGAGCATATTTCACATTTAACGTAGTCCTGGAAACATTGAAGAAGCATCAACTGGTAGCAAATCTTAAGAAGTGTGACTTTGCGCAACAGTCTTTGGTGTATCTGGGGTATGTGATCGATGGAGGAGAGTTGAAGATAGATCCTTCCAATATGGAGGCCATCATGAAATAGCTAGTGCTTCCTAATGTTTATGTGGTCAGGAGTTTCACTGGGGAAACATAGTACCAGAGGAAATTCATAGCCTTGTTTCAGTGGTAGCAACGCCATTCCACACCATAACAACAAGTGGCAAGAGTTTCTAGTGGGGAAAAGGTCAACAAAAGGCTTTCAAGGAGTTAAATAAGAAGATCAGCCAAGCACTAGTTCTGACATTAACAAACTTGCAAAGGCCTTTGAAATGGAGATAAATGCAAGTGGGTATGCTATGGGAGCTGTCTTGATCCAGGAAGGAATCTCTGTATGCTACTATTATGAAGTATTTCATGGGGAAGTCCTTAAATACCCTACCTACGATAAGGAGCTCTATGCCATGGTGTAAGCTATGAAGAAGTGGAACCACTATAAGATGGGAAAGGAGATAGTAATCCACATAGATCATTGCCATTACAGTACTTGCAGGCTCAGAGTAAGCTACAACATACCAGGCATTACAAGTGGATGGGGTTTTTACAACAATTTCATTTTGTGATCAAGTATAAGAAGGGAACCACAAACAAGTTGGCATACATGCTTTCAAGGCCACCCACACCAAATATTATAACTTTGGGGACTCTTATGCACATGGAGCCATTCACCCATGATGCATACAAAGAGACATATTTAGAGGATGAGCACTTCAAGGAGGTGTATCAACAATTGCACAGTCATAGTCATGTGCACGATGGCGATAACACCATTGACTACCATCTCCAGGATTGGTTACTCTACAGGCTGGATAAGCTATGTGTTCCTAAAGGTGAGTGATTGCATCTGATTAGAGAGGCTCACACCTCCAAGGTTGCAGGGCACTTTGGTGTAGGGAAGACCGTGCCTAACTTGTAGAGGTATGTGTATTGGCCCAATATGCAAGAGCACATAGCTAGGTTCATAAGTGGATGCATGCTTTGTTGTACCAGCAAGCCTAGCAACAAGAAACAAAGTCTATATCATCTCTTACCTGTACCTATTCATCCTTGGGAAATCATTTCCATGGATTTTGTGGGAGGTTTACTGACAACCAGGAAGGGACATGACTACTTATACATGGTAGTTGACAGGTTCAACAAGATGTGTGTTATGGCGCCTTATAAAATGACCATCAATAGACAAGAAGCAATAAACTTATTCTTGAACAGGTCTAGGTACACTTTGGGATACCAAGGAGCATAATTTTAGACAGGGATACAAGATTTCTCAGTGAATTATGGACTACATTGTGGGAGAATATTGACACAAAGTTAAAGAGATCTAAAACATTCCATCTATAGACAGATGGGTAGATGAAAGTAGTCAACAAGACTTTGGTTCAACTTCTAAGGGGATACAATCAGAAGAATTCAAAGATTTGATATGAAAATATGGTTGATATATAACATTCTTACAATAGATCAGTCCACACTTCTACAGGAAAGTCCCCATTTGAAACTTGTTTTGGATATTTTCCGCCTTCACCTTTGGATATTTCATATCGGTAGAAAGGAGGCGTGAGGGAAGATCTTACATGAGATGCCTTGAGGGTTGAAAAAATTATAGAAAAGATTAGACATATCCATATATAGGTACAAGGGACACTGTAGAAGTCGTAAGAAAAGTATAAGGCCATGCATGATCAACACAAAACAGAGAAATCATTCAAGGTAGGAGACATAGTATGGCTACAGTTGAAAAAGGAGAGGCTACGGGGTCTTGGTAATAAAATCAAGGCTTGAAGAATGGTCCCTTTGAGATATTGGAAAATGTGGGTGATAATGCCTATCGACTTAGTTTACCACCATATATGCGCATTTACTCAGTTCTGAATGTAGATAATTTGAAACTCTATGAGCCTTTCATGCTAGATCAGGAAGAGGAACAAGTCCTACCTTCTGTGGAGGATTTGGCATCAGATGCTTAGGAAGAGTTGATAGAAGATACATTTTTGCAGAAGAGGTCCAAAACTACAAGATATGGGAAGCATCGCCTTTGGCAGATTGGGTTGAAGGGACAACTTCCAAGCAAAGCTAAATGGTACACGAGAGAGAAGGTGGATGAAAAATTTCCTCACCTCATTTAGTAGAAGCTTTTGGGGACCAAAATCCTCCCAAAATGGTGAGTTATGATCTATATTGAATCATTATATTATTTTTCATCCATCTCAATGTCAGAGTGGAAAAAGTGGAGGAATCATCTCATGGGACGCTTTTACCAGTGAGACTCAGTTTGGTGAAACAAGGTTTGAAACCTTCCCAGAGCGTTTTGAGGAATCAAACGATGTTGTTTGGGGGTAAAAATTTTCTACTTTAGCATAACACATTTTCATGTTGTTCTACACATAGATATATTTCCAACGACGTAAGAAGTGCATCAATCGGAGTCTGTATGCAAAAGTTATGCCACTTAGAAGTTGACTTTCCTGGTTTCACACCAATAATTCAGGAGGATGTTGCGTCAGCCCCCACTATTCATGTAAAGGGGATAGCCAAGTCATTATGATGTAAAATACTCTAGAAGAGTCTATATTGTAACTCTAGTTAAGAGTTGATGTATTCAAACTTAACCACTAGTAGGCTATCAGGCTATGTTATAACCGGGCCACTAGGAGAAAGACGCATTGCATTCTTTCGAGAGAATTTTGTTCCATAACTAAGAAAATATAGCTAAGAGGGATATGATGTAAACAACACAAGGAGGATTTGTGCACTGTAGCAGCCCACGGGCTACAAGCCTTACTCTTTTGTACTTGCAGCCTTATTTTCAGACAGAGAAGGAGAGCGAAGCAACCTCACCTTCTAGTTGGGTTTTCTCCCGAAAGGGTTTCCCATATCATATCTTGTGTCTTATTTGCATGTGTGAGATTATTTTGTCATTCTCTACTTTTTTGCATAATTTCCATTCCCATGCATACACTAATTACAGTTAAATTTTCAGATCTAGAAGTTTAATAAAACTGTAATAGTATAAAAAAACTCATAATTTTAATATATTATTATCAGAACTGTTTAGTGGAATATCCACGACAATTTACAGATCATACATGAAGCACAATGTCGAAATCTGATTGATCCCACTCCCAAACTAGCTAGGGCGTATAGTTTCAACAAGAAAACTAGCAACTAGAATGAGGGTTTTTCATTCTTGTTATGAGCACTAAAGATTATTTAAGATGTAAAGGTTTCATGTTTATTTCTTCTAAACTAAACATGCATAAAGTATATGCAATCAAAATTGTAATAATTTTATTTATGCACAAAATTTATATGCATGTGTCCTAATAGCAAACTCTATCAAATAAATAAAAAATCCAATGTAACCAAGTCAAAAACTTATTAATGACATATCTCATAGCTCGAGGCTTCTTGCTTATCCAAAACAAAAATATCAGAAGTAAATTAAGAAAGAAGTAAGTTGTGTTAACTAACCTGCATCCCAAAAGAAAGTAGAAGTATAGGTAATAATATGTTGATGTTCTTTGAAATACCTTGTCCATCCAATTTTTCACAAAGTCACAATATTCTGTGTGAAAATACAAATGATCAAGCCTTCCAAGTATAAAGTTTTCTGCAATGTTTTCCTATGAGGGCCTTTCATAAATTCTCTTTTCGATGCTTTCTGAAATTTCAAGAAGATTACTCCCATGGAAATCCAGAATTCCGTGACATCCTTCAGATGATTCATGATAAAAAAACCGCTAAAGGGTATTTTCCAAAATAATTTCCGTATTTCAAATTAGAACCTATTGTAGTGTAATCCAATTTCTCCATGTGTTGCGAGAAAGATTGTAAATTATGCTTAGGAAAATGAAGATTATCGTTATCATTGTGTAATTCAATGTTCTCAATATTTTTAGTAAAAATATCACTATCAAATTCAAGGTGTTAGGGTCCTATAATTAATATGATCAATTGACAATTATTATTGATTTTCTCCTATGAGATGTTGTAAATAATGATTTCATTCTACAAATTATTTTCAAAAGTTCAAAAGAAAAAGAAGAAAAGTAAAAAATATATATGATAGAAAAAGAGGAAAATTAAAAGAAAAAGAAAAAGAGAAAGAAAAGAAAAAATAAAATATGGGATATAAAAAAATGATATATATGTGAAAAAATAAAAGAAATGAACAAAAAAATTAGAAAAATAAAGAAAAAGTGGGCCCCTATAGTGAGCCAATCAAAATGTCGCTTTCAAAATTAAAAAAATGTCAAATTATAAGGTTTTAAACCTTGGTTATTATCATTTATTTGGTTTTTATGTTTTAAGCTATGTAATAAAACGACAAATTTATTTTGGCATATATGAATAAAGGTCGTGTTGGAATCAATGGTCGTGATTGACTCCACCCTAATCCACGACGGAGGGGTGTTTTCGCCCCCCACTCCCACACCCCGATAATTAACACGAGGGGGGGGGGGGGGAGTTGTTTCCGCCAAAACCCCTGGGCCAACGTGGTGGCGCCTGGGGAATTTTGGGGGGTCTCCTCCCGATACCGCTTACTATCCACCCCCCCGCCAACGACTCATCCCTTCGCCAATTCTCTCCCACCATGTGTCTCCCTTTCCACCACTCATCTCCCACTACATACCTATTACATGCCACTTTGTTTCTGCCATCTGTCTTGCCATGTTACTCCCATCCACGTCATATTATCCGTTTAAATATTTGCCCAAAATCTAAATGAACATTATGTCATTAACTCCCACCATCTATCCATTTTACTAATTAATCTCTCCGCTCCATAGACGTTAGTCTTCCCGCTAAATAACCAATTGGACTGTTATAAAAACCCATAGAGGCTAGCATTCAACCCTTTGAGCACAACATTGATCCTGCAGATTAAAGGAACGAATTGCCACAAACTGCAAGCCTTCTACAACAACTTCCCTGTGCACAAGTCGATAGTTTTCCACGAGTAAACTTGTTTTTAGACCTTTTTCTATCAAGTTTTTCTCTAGCATTGTTCTTCTGTTCCCAATATTTCATCTCCCAAAATGTAAAACCGTAAAGGAAGGGAAATATTACAGAGTCAAATCCCCTCATTCCCTCAGTCCCAGATTTTGACAAATCTCCCCTGATAGACACCCATTACAAAATTGTCGAGATCTAATCCGAATTTGACTTGTACGAGCTCCATAACTGGGCAAAGCAAAAGTTCATGGACAAAAGTGATGGCTTGAGTATTTTGGAATCCCTTCTCCGTTAGTTTGTCTTCCCCCAAACTTACTTTTTCTCTGAATTCTCTGTTTGGTGCCATCTCCGATATTTGCCAAGTCAAAGGGCTGTCATTTCTCGTAATAATGAAGTCATTTTCTCCATTTCCCCTGAAAGTATGTGCCAGGCCCTGCAAATTGAGGATCAAGCCTCCCATCATCCTTTTCTACTGATGTCTTAATGGAATTATATAAAAATTTGACATTCCCTCAGAGAGCCCAAATTTTTGAGTGTTTCCTTCCAGAAAATGTTGAATTACCCTGGACAAATACCCCATATCCAGTCTCAATTTTACCTAAAATTTCCAAACATGTAATTTCTATGGTAACTCAACTACTCAAGTACCATAATGATCAGTGGATAGATGAGATAGTGTTAGGATTTTTATCTATTTTTTGCAGTTGGCAAACAACCATCAATTATTTTCAATTACAACCAGTTTCTTGCCAACTCAATTTTTACACTTGTTAGAGCAATCGAAAGTTGGAGACTGGTATTTATACCATAACTACATTGATATTATAGTTTATGGATCAAAATTACCTCCTTACAGGTTTCTAGTGTTTATACCAGTTAGAATATTTGCATTAGAATACACTAGGCAAATGCTAAACATGGATGAGCTGCATTTTGTCTCCTATAAGAAGAAGACACAGTTCAAGATGAAGGCTCATATAGGGCCCTATATTATCAACACCAGAGCTGAAGCAAAGGAAGTGGATACTATTTTGAGTTAGTTGAAATTCAAGCTTAGTTTCCATTGGTCCTATGATCCCCTAGGCATCATTTCTAAGCTTAGATTGGAACAAAAAAGTACCTCCTTTGCACATACACCAAGGCCTGAAATTGAAAAATATGTTAACCAGGAGGAATGGACAAAGGGAACTTTACAGGAAGCTGAAGAACAACTGGTCACTAAGTCATCTTTGCAGACACCCCTTCCTAAGGAAAAGGAGGGCAAAAGGGAAAGGGAAGCCATGCCTCATATTGATTCTGACAATATGCAGAGTTTATTGTTTTTAAAAGGAAAAATAAGGACCCAACCACTAGTCGAAAGTCAGATTCTCAAATAAATCCTCTGTTTAAGCCTCAAGTAATTACTATTCAAGATGAAACTCCACAGGAAATGGACAAACGATAAACAACCACATTGATTTTGTCAGAAACTCCTCTCACTCCTTCTACTCAAATGAAAGAAACAGTATAATCACCTACTACAGAAACAATAGTCCAGTCTCCAGTATCATCCAGTTCCCAAATTTCAACTCAGCAAAGTATATTTTCAAGATACAGGGAGATAAAAATGAAGAATGAAGCTTTGAAGGATTTCACCTACTCTAAATTTTGGAAGTAGACAACTAAAACACAACATAGATTACTCTCTGCATTTGATTCAGAGAAAGGAAAATTCCAAATGGCCTTCATGGAACCTTTAGTACCAGCTCCCAGGAGTGTTGAAGACTACAAAGCCTCCATTTTCTCATTTGATACTAGCAAGATACATGAAATCAATCAAATCGATTTGCACAAGCAAACAGGGGAGCTGATTTTTTCAACACTTATTAGTTCAGCCATGACTGCTTCAAAATTATAGTCATCTTTGAATAACATGAATTCTCAACTAAAGATTTAGAAGATGTCATCATTTGCCAAGGACATTAGGATCAAATCTCTAGAAGATTTGATCATAAAGTTAGGACATGACCCCAAGGATATCAAAGCAACAAAAGAGCTCATAAAGAGAAAGGAGGTAAACATTCAAGCATTGAGGAAGCAACTAAAGCTACCCTACACAGAACATCCTCAAGCTAAAGAAGTTGTCGATATAGAAATGGAGAAAGAAAAATTATTTACTATAGTAGTTGAGCAGAATGCATAGATACAAAAGATGGAGCAGGGCATGAAAGTATTGTTGAAAGAAAAAGAACAGTGGGAAGCAACAAGAGAATCTACAACAGGGACAGGTACAGTAGTAGAAACTCTAGTAAAGACGACAACTTCATAGTCTACAAAAGAGCTTACTAGAGCTCTGGATGAATTGTCATCAGTTCAGGCCAAGAAAGAGAAATTGTCAGCAGCATTAACTCGGATGGAGGAGAATAAGATTAAAAATGACAATGCATATTTGTCAGAAATGTAGAAAAGTTACAAGCTCATCCAACAGTTATAGAAATATGAGGACCAATCCTTTGTCAGTCAGGTGTTGGCAGAGGATAAGAACAACATTTGGCAGAATATAAATGCCAACATAACATATATGTGGCCTTCAATTCAGATTACTTTTGAGAAGGAATAACTTGTGCAAAGAGTCAAAAAAACAATACAGAACACAAAGGAAAATTTGGAGCATAGACCAGAAGAGGCACAAAAGATTATCAAGCTGTTGAATTCCAAGACCAAGGAGGAACTAGAAGACCTGAACATTCCAAACAGGACAACAACAATCATGGAGGTTAAGAGGGTCTTAACAAAAAACAATTTAATGATACAACTGGAGAAAAAATGCAAATACCTTGAGTTGCAGGTTAGGAGGTTCAACAAAAAATTCACATTGCTGTAGGAAAAGGGTTTACCTACTCTCAAGAATTCTAATGGAAAATTGATCCCATTAGAAAACTACCAAGAATAGTTGTGTAGCATAGGTGCTGATGCTTCAAAATTTGTAAAGGCCAAAGGAGTTATTAGTGGAGAAGCATTCATATAGTGAATACAATTCGATTTGAATATTCAACATGAAATCCACCTTCTTTTTGTCAATAAGCCAACTTTTGATACTTACACTGAGGTGGATGAAAGGTTCAGAAATATGGTTAACTTTTCTATCCCAAGTGAAAAAAGGTGGGACCGATTTCTTGAGTTGATCGAGTGAAGTGTAACTGAAGCACAAAATTTTCAGCATCAGAGGAACAACATTTGTAGCGAAATAGCTATAGTCATCATCAGATTCTTACATAGCCTCAACAACGCAACAAAGTTTAGAAAAAATTTCCCTATTTTTCTTATTCTATATCTAAAATATTTGTGTCATTAACATATATTATTTGTAAATGTATTTTATTTTGAAATCAGATCTCAGATGTAATAGTTTTCTATAAATATTCAGAAATAAGACTTAGAAAAGGTTGGAACTTGTATGAAGAAAGCATACATTTTGATCTAAGCTATGCATGTACTGAAGTGATCAATTACAATAATACAAAGAGTTTGTTCCAGGATTCCCGTGCGAGGAAATTCTGATGTTCCTTCTCATGTGAAATTATTATTTCCTCAGTTTTCCATATGTTTTTCTGTCTCTATTGTTTAAAGAAGATAAAGGGTTGAATTTGTTTAAGTACACTCTACTCTGGGTTATAAAAAATATTTATGTTTTCACTCTGATATTAAGTATAGAATTCATCCTAGCATGCTCTATATTTAATTGAATCTAAATAATTTCATCCTATTCACTCCATAAATGCTCTAAATATCCAAAAGCTTGCATATTTTGCCCTGTTATAGTTGCTCTATCCTTTTTGTATTTGATCACCCCAAGACTTCATGGCTCGATGCCCAATGGAATTTCCCTGCAGTTTTCAACCAAATCTTTGAAAAAACCAAACACAAAACTCAATAACTTGCCTAATATCTTAAAACAAAAAATCTAAATTAAAAAGAGGGATCCCTCTCTGAAGCTGGAAGGGCTAGATCCTAGCTTTGCAAGTGGTTTTGTGGTTCCCTATGGGTTTCTCTCCAAAGCCTTGGGAAATTACAGAGTGATAACACAAGGGAAACTAGATTATCTTCTTTATAAGATTTATTGTCTAAAACTTCCAAATTGGAACAAGGATCATCTTGCAAACCATTACATTGATAATAATTGTCATATTTAGGAAGAGATGAAAGGTAAGAACTGATATCATTAATTCCATTTTCATTTAAAAGCTCATCTTCCTCATAACTTTCATAGATAGGTTGTTCTTAAGTATATTGCAAAGATGTTGATTGAGTTATGTTGTCATAATCTTCATTTAGATAAGTATTAAAAGTATCTAAAGTGTGTTAAAAATAAGAATTAAAATCCAAAACTGATTCATGATCAATTCTTCTTCATAATCATCATAAATAGGTGGTTGAGAATAGTCAACATGAAAACTATATGGAATGGAATTAGAATGGTCAAAGATAAGTACACATACTAGTCTCCTGGTTGTATCACAAAAAGGTTGAAAAATTGGATCAATTGACTGAAGAATATTTTTATTGATTACTTTTTGGTGTGCATCTTCATGCATATACAACATAATTATATTTGCTTAGATATCGAGTCAAACACCTCAGATGAAACTTCTCCCCTATCAATATCATTATTTCTAATTTCTAAACACGAAACCAAAGATAAGTTAGAATCAACAAGAGTTATAGAATCTTGAGGTTTCTTAAAACATAAATGCATTGCAAGATCTTCTGTTAGAAAGGGAGTGTCTTTTTCATGACTTCCTGAATTTGATGGCAACATATCCTGTTCATTAGTACCTAAGACAAAAGATGATCTTTGAAGATTTTCAAAGTTAGATTCATCAAAATCACTTTCTACTTCATATTTATTATCCATTTCAGATTCTTTACCATTATCATCATGTTGATTTTTGATATTATTATCATTATAACGTTTACAAGAATTAAAATCAAGCAACATTGTAGGATACATACATTTATAGTACTCATGAAAGATTGTATGAAAATATTTCAACGAAGAGATTCCACTAGGAGGAAGTCCTCTGTACCATTTCGAGCATCGCCTTCTAATGACATCATGAACAACTTCATGAGTACATCCTCGTGGCGAATCCCCATCTTGGGAATGCAATCATGGAATTTGATAAGATGTGTCAGATCATCATCTTCATCTCTTCGAAAATAGGATAAGTGGGTATCCCATGCCTCTATTTTTGGCATTTCATTTGGAAAACCTGTAATGTCAGCAAAATTTAATGGAGTAAAGCGTAAAGAAACCCATGAAAAGTCCATTGAAATGAAAATAAATGATACAAATAAACTAAGGAGTCACCAGGTGAACATATAAACAAATAAAACTCTTTAAGGTGTGTGCCAAATACATTCCATAAAATCAATTGATAACACCACTGAATTACTCCTTCATGCAAATATCTTCTTCTTCTTGAAGCACAATGGAAAAATTTGAGTGAGCCTACTCCCAAACTAGCTAGGGTGTATAGTTTCAACACTGAAACTAGCAATCATAATGAGGGTTTCCAAGAACCATAGACACTTCTTCAAGAGCTCTCCAAATTTATTTTTTCTCAAGTGAGCAAATGCAAGAACGAGGAGAGGTTCCTGATTTTCCCTTTTTATAACTAATTCACCAGTTTTGCAACCTTTTTACCCTTTTATTTTAATAGAGTCACTTTAGTGGGTTTTCTCACTATAATTTAAAAGTGACTTTTCATTAACCTAGGACCCATGTCCTCTTTTCACCACTTTAGCTTTTGTAATGTTTTCTCCTAGGCAAATTTACTCCCTTGATTAATTTTTCCCATCATAGCCTACGTCAACCTTATTAGGTTAGCAGATCGCCTTCTGTATGTCTCCTAAGCGGATGGGGACATTACGGCCCTCCTCGCCCAAGATTGCTTGTCCTTAAGCAGCTTTTGTCCCAGATGTTGGAGCACCTATTCCCCTTCACATGTGGCATCTTCAACATGAAAATCTTTTGATTTCACCAGGTACTCCTTAATAGTCTTGTTTCTCAGCTTCCACTCTATTACCTCCAAACTTTCCTCTGGAACTAGAATCAACTCCCCTTCCTCGTCTAATGGTGGAAGCTTGGTAGAAGTGAATACATGTTGTCCCAGGGCCTTTTTGAGGTTAGATACATGGAAAACATTGTGAATCTTACACCCCTCCGAAAGCTCTACCTCATAGGCTACTTCCCCTACACGTCTCACAATCCTGTAGGGCCCACATAATCTGGGCTTTAGTTGCTATATCCCTTTTATTTTGAGAGATGATTCTTTGTAGGGTTGCAAATGAAGATACACCAAGTCCCAAGCCTCAAATCTATGCTCTACTCGAAGCTTGTCTACATAGATATTTTGTTGGTTTTGAGCCATCTACAAATTGTCTTTGAGGACTCGTTGTATGTCTTAGCTCTCCTGAACCTAATCCTTAGCCAGAGGGGCTCGACTATCCCCAAATAACTAATCCACAAATTCTTGAGCTTCATATCCATATAAGGCCATGAAGAGTGTCATTGCAATTGACATGTGGTAAATGGTGTTATAATAATGCTCTCCCAGGTGTAATCACTTTACCCATGCTTTCTGTTGGATAGATACATAGTTTCTGAGATAGCCCTCCAATCATTTGTTGAATATCTCAGTTTTTCCATCAGTCTATGGGTGGAAACTAGAAATAGGCATTAACTCTGTCCCAACCAACCTGAATAACTCCTGCTAGAATCCTCCCATGAACCTGTTATCCTTGTCACTCACATCGGTCTTCGACAACCCATGCGATTTGAATACCTCTTTAAAGAACAACTCTGCTACTTTTGTTGTTGAATATTTGGAAGGTACAATGAAGAAGTGTGCAACTTTGTGAGACCATCCACCACCACATAAATACAATCCTTCCCCTGCACATGGGGCAATGTTGTAATGAAATCCATGCAAATTATTTCCCATTTTGATTCTGGGATGGGAAGCGACTGAAGAAAGCCTCTTGGATGAGTATGTTCTTCTTTGTTTTGTTGGTAGATGTTGAATTCTCTCACAAACCTCATCATGTCCATGTGAACCTCTCCGTGATTTGCCTATAGGTATTCAAGTAACCTAGGTGCCTTGCAAGGGGCAAGTTGTGTGCTGTCTGAATGATCTTTTCCTTGAGTTGAGATTCCAACACTAGGTAAATTCGGCCTTTGTAGTAAATAATTGCATCAAGAACACATTACTTCTCATCTTAGATTAGACTATCGAGGATCTCACAAGCAATTTTTTTTGGAGTACTCCACCAGCAAGAGCGATTTCTAGTCATCCATAATCTCCATGAGAGAGAGGGCATATTACATTCTAGAAAGGGTGTCTGCTACCACATTGTTCTTTCCCTTCACATACTGTATATTAAAATCGTATGCCCGTAGTTTGTTGAAAACATTTTTGAATATGCACTTTCACGTTTAGAAATCTATGCTTCAATTTTTTAACATTTTTTTTTTAAAGAAAATAAAGTGATTTAAAAAATATTTATTATCCATGCAGGGAAATTTATAAAATATACACATAATTATTTTTTTATATAAATTTTATAATACATTTAATTAATTAAAATATAATCAAATAATCAATTAATAATCCTTCATAATCCCGGATATTCAAGGTTTCTTATTCATTTCTTCCACCATGGATGACACAAATTTGAGTTTTGTGGTGTCAAGAGTTGCACTGGTCGATATGTACAAATAGAAACATGATGTCGGCAAGCACATCGTAATTTCCATAATAAGATCGTCCCTTGGATGGTCTCGTGCACATGCATCATTCGATGCTTCCACTCCACTTTCTTGAGCCAGAAGCTCTCGCTGCACCGCCATGCACTCTTTCCAGTTTTGATCCATTTCATGCTTTGGGTCGACCACCCCATTTTGAAAACTACCACACAAACAACCCGAGCACCCTTACTAGTTTCGATCAACATCTAAAGCATTACCATGACATAACTACCTTCGATTACTACTGTCGCAGATGGATCTAAAGGTGTAAGAGTTTTTAGCAGAGACACAATAGGGCAATTCTCCTTCCAGAATCTGCCATCCATGTATTTAAAGAATTGGGTTTGAATCCGACCAATCTTCTTCATAGCTTCAGTTAATTCAGAGTTCATCTCTTTGCAACTGACAGTTACATAGAGTAACTAAACAATCGTTGTTAGTGGCATTTATTATCATCAACAGTAGGTTCAATCTCCTTTACAAGCGATCGCGTATCATTGGCTAAATGACCAATTATTATGTCAAAGGTGTTCTTCTAAGGGAGAGTTCCTCGGGTGGCTTTCGTCGTTTGTTCGCATCAAATGAATAGCCGCCTCTTGTTGATGAAGTAACATAAGCAAACTACTGGGAATTAAATAATTTCAATTTGACCAGTTAGTCTGTCTGCCTATAGGTGGTGCCTTGAATAAATGTTATACCAAACTCCCCTCCCTTCTGATATTTTATTCATTGATGCCAAAATCCCCCACATCAATCAATATGGAAAACCTAGTGTTTCATGGTTCCATTCCAAATGTGAAAAAGTAGGAGGCAAGTTCAGGGAGCAAATCTAAACTCATCGGGAGTTGTGAGTTGCAATACAAGGTATGGCTTCATGGAGCATTTTTCTACGCATTGTCTAAGAGTTAATTTTGTGTGGGTTTGGTTAGAAGTGGTTGAGTTATAAATATGCAATATCTAAGCAATCAATTTTTTTGATTAATTAAGTTATGTTGGTATTTTCGAGTTGGGTGATTTGTATGTAATCCAATGTATTAATTAAGTTGTGTAGATTTGGTTGAATTTGTTGGATTATACATCTGCAATTTCTATGTCATGTTTGCAATATTTAGTATCAAGGTAGATTGAGAGATCTCTCAAATCTTCAAAATCATATAAATTTGGAGTTTCGAATTAAATTTTATGAAGAAAAAACACTTAAGTGTTGAATTTGCATTTTTAGTCATTTGAATGAATGCAAAGATCCATAAAACCTCATATCACATTTATCAATTGCTAAAATTATGTCTCTATGTGGTGGAATTGAAGTTTTATTTCCATCTAGGGAAATAAAAGCATACAATTGAAAGCATTTAGGGAACCTTTAACTCACGCCGTGGTGGAAAAAAAACCTGGATAGGTCAATTATGTGTTTCCCTTACTCAAATGTTTATATGTATGGTCTTTTTTTTCTTCCATTTCCCATCAATCAACCCTCCATGATAATGAGAATTATGTTTGTTCCTTGATATTATAAGATGTAAAGACTAGGGTTGGTTAACTTGAATTCATGGTTGGCCTTCCTCACCTCCTCAAGCTTCAAGTTGATGTCCTTATTGGTATTTTTTTGGACTTAGATGTGCATTATGATGAACTAGGCAGCTGAGAATCTACTCTATCTATGAAATCAAAATGGATTATCATCATTTTTCAATGTAAGATAAATTTGAACTCTAACCTATAGCAGCATGTTGTCATGCCATACCCATTTGTCAAGAATAATCTTCATTATATTGTCAAGAAGGTCAAGGATTCAAAGCTTTTGGTACTCTTAGGATATCGCTGGTTGAGGAAGAATCCAAGCAAGGTGAGGGAATAATACAGAAAATTACAAGCAAACGACTTGGATCAAGGCCTTAATTATTTGGGGGATGAGGGTATTCATGTGAGTGGGGATATTGTTCAAGTTGATTGGTGCTTTGATCTTTTCATCATTTTCTATTTGCATATTTATTTAAATTGTATTATTTTTTCTTCTGTTTCTAGGTTAAAAAGTTGAGCCAACTATTTAAATTAATACCACCTCAGAAGTCTTATGGTCCACGAGACAGTTTGTGAGGGCATTATAATGCCAAGATGGCGACAAAGACAAAGTAGACACCATATGTTGATTAGGTTTCCCAACTTCCATTGTATCGACCTGACATAATATTGCCTCAATGTGCACCATATGTTCATCCTTATGCTTTGCAAGAATTAGATACTTATATCTCTTTGTATCAGAGGTAGGCTCTAACCCCTTCAAATCCATTGCCTGTGAGAAATGAGTTGGCATCCTATTTTGATTATCGTGGTGTGGACGTAGGGCTTGAAAATTTACACCATCGGAGAATAAGAGAGTGAATTGTAGAGAAGAATTATCTTGATGAGATAAATAGTACTTATGTGCCAATATAAATTGACTATTGTGAAGCTGTCCTCCATAGAGATGACTTACATCTTCTCTTGGGCGTTAATATCCATCATTGATAGTGTCGTTTTCAATGTATTGGTACTGATAAGTTAATGTTGTATGAAATGTGTAGATTTGGATTAAGGAGCTGTTGTACTGTTCAACAACCCACATTTTTATATGTAAATTTCCTATGAAATTATTATATAAAAAATAGGGACCCTTTTTAAAATTTGTATAACACAAAAGATAAAAAACATTTTTTTTTTTTTTATTTGTTTTTGTTTTGAATAAAACAATTTTTATTTATTTCATAAAAAAAAACCAAATTTTAATAGCCCCCGAGACTAAGATTATACTTAGGCTTTAAAAGCCTTAAGTATTAAACACATATGGGTTATTAAAATAAAAAAATACTAAAAAATCAGAGTTTTAGTTGGAGTTTTCCAAAGTCCAACTATTAGAACTAAAACCCTGACCTATCCTCCCCTCATCGCAAATAAAAATAACACCATGGTTAATGCCCCTCCGCTGGCCCATTGCGATTGCGATATGATAGCCCGAACTAGACGGGAAAATTAATTGTAATTCATAAAACTCTGTGTCCACAGATTGCAAAATCCATGACTTAAGTCCCTGAAGGCCTTGACTCTATTGCGATTGTGATATGATAGCTTGGACCTATCAGGAAAATTAATCGTAATTCATAAAATCCCTGTGTTAGTGGCTATCACAAATTCTAAAAGCCATGTGCCCATTCCAAAGGCCTTAGTGAAATGCAATTATGATATGACGTCATTTGATTGACGTCATCTCCCACGTCATTCTCCACGTCAGATTCCATGTCATTCGTCACGTCATCTGTTATATGCCCCGTCACCTGCCATGTCACAGAATGACATCACTGCCACGTTACTCATCCTCCATGTCACCCCGGAACATCACAATCACAAATCTTTTACGACACTGTTCGGAGTCCACCGCTCCATAATTGCGATGCGATCAACCCTATCCTCGACCTTCCACAATTGGGATATCGAAATTGCAAGATTCATGGGCCACACGCCATTTCTGCCCCCGTCCATTCCGATAGGGATACTCCTGCCTTAATTGCGATTGCGATATGACTCAATCCCACTCTAATTGATTGCGATTTGATTTTGTTATTGAATTGAAACACCCCCCTTTTTATTTTAATGATAACTCTCCTATTGTATGCGATTGCGATAATATGAGTCCTATTCCTAATTAATAAGCGATTGCGATTTAATTAAACAACCCGCTTGTTTTCATTGGTCTTATCTTTTTATGAAAACACAGTTTCGATTTATGTTTGCTTATCCATGGTTTATCATTTTCCGGGTATAAACAAATAATTCGACAACAAAGAAAACGAAGAGGAGAAAGATGTGTAGAGAAAGAAGCAGATCAGTTCCACAGAATCTACAAATGCGATGATCCTTTGATTGAAATACGAGGCTAAGAAGCAAGAATGACATTTCAAAAGATTATCTTTGAAAATTGTTTTTATTTTTTCAAGATTTGAGGGATTTCATTAATTTCCTCAGCAGTATGCGCAGACCTGTTACTTTTTTTTTTTTAAATTTGTACTGCTATTTAAACCCACTTAATGGATCAAATAAAGGGTCCATAATTCTTTTGCATTTACTTAAAGAAGCTTTAGCTAGTTGCATTTTTGTACTTTTGGAGAGCTTTGGGATGAAAAAAAAGGATCGGGGCTGCGAATTTTACAAAAGGAGCATGATACATCGGGTATTTTTATCAATGTTTTAATGTTCTATTGTGTATAATTTGCAGCCATTTCATATTTAAATTTGTCTGTTATATTTATATTTTTAATGCAGTTCAACATCATATCATTTCTGAATATGCCAAAGTTGTAATTTTTAATACATGTATCAGTAAATTGTTAATTTATTTGGATGGCGATATATACTTTAACAATTCTTTTAATTAACTATTTAAATAAAATAATTAACTTAAAAGTTTTTGTTTCTTTAGTATATGATTAATCTTTATTACCATGTACTAAAGACAACCATTTTAGATCGCATTCAAATAACAAGTCAACTCGGGAAATAAAATAAGTTTTTATATGCATATAATTTAGGAATTGAATATACTTCAATCAAATACTTATGTAACTACTTACTAAGTCCCCGATTGTTATTATTTAGATCAATAAGGAATTAGATCTCGAGAGCGATCTCCTTGATCTAATTTCTTCATTTTTATTTCAATTCCTTAATGTTTCCTTTTATTAAATCAGCTCTTGATTGGGAGAAGAATTATTCTTTCCTTCAATCAAGATAGGATAGATTAATTGCATACTAGTTAAATCATGCATGTGTTATCTTAGAAGTCTTGTCTTTGAGGCAAAGCTTTAGATTGGTTTGGTTGTTCCACAAAAACAACTTGAGGGTTATTCTTCTTGCCTAATCAGATAGAAGAATTGATCCAATGTCCCTAGCTATTAGCAATTAAAGACATAGTTAAAGCTGATAGTGATTGGGAAAAGGTAACTAGACCTAATTTAACTAGTCGGAGCCACTACCCCAAACGGAAAAGCAGTTGCTTTAAGGTCTGGACCAGGTGGTTTTCCCCCATGTTGATGCAACAAATTTAGAGGCATCAACATTTTGGCGCTAGAAGGAGAGATTGGCCTGAAACTTGTTGTATTTTGGAGTCTTTGTTTTCTAACATTTTCATTTTTCACAATGACTCCTCCTAAACTTCCAATTTGGAGTTGTATTTCTGGACGTGCATCTTCCAATACTCCACTAGAATTGGTAAGAGTTTTGTCTCAGGTAAAATTTAATGGTAAGAAAAATACTTCTGCATTTAACCATGTTTTACAATTCATTCAAAAAATTTTAAAATCACCTTTTCAAGGAATTGATGAAGGTATTTTATGCAAGATTTTTACTCTTACATTCTTGGCAAAAGTGAGAAGATGGTGTCAATCAATTCCAGTTGCCTCAATTCACAGCTGGCTATGACTACGAACAGGTATGTGATGACATTGAAGATTTACGAAGATTTGAGTCTGAATCGTTGATTGATTTTACCATTCGATTTCATTTAAATTGCTTGAAATTTAAAATTGAAGATAAACCTTCTGAAAAAGAATTATTAGATTGGTTTGAACATATTTGTTTTCTTCCTCCCATGTGAAATTATTACAAGCTTTGATCAGTCCCCTTCAAATTCTATCATAGAGGTACATACAAATCACGATGAAGTGGCTTTGACCATGTATGATAAATTCTTAACATTAATACACACCTCACACGGTAATCATGTTAATAAACCAAAATTGCAAAGCTTGCAAAATTTCACAAGTCAACCACAAGAAGATACAAGCAACATTTTTCAAGAAAATACAATTAGCCAAGTAAATGATTTTAAATTTGAAATTTGTGATGAAGAAAATGTGTAAGAATTCTCAAATAGAGACATTTTTAAATCCATTGCTTCTGATTCTCATTTTTTACTTTATCCTGATATTTTTGCTGATAGCAATCTATCTCCTCTTCACATTAATAACATTTCAAAAAATAAAGAGGTTGATATTAATGAATTGCCAATTAGTTTTTATCAAGATAGAGAATTATTGATCATTTTTCTAGCATTAATGAACATGTGCTTTATATTCCTTCTTGGTTTGATACATTGGATGCGATTGAAGGGAATTCTAATGAATGTTGTGAGGTCATTTATGATAGTTACTTTGACATTGAGGATATTGATTTGTCTTTTTCACAATTGAATCCTCATGATCAAAGTCAAATCATATGTGAAAATGAAGAACACTCTAATTCAAAAATAGTTTCAAATAATTCTCATTTTCAGGCAATTAATCATAATCATGATTTCAACATTCAATAAGCCATCCCAATCTATGATTTATATGACGATCAAGCTCTCATTCCTATTCATAATCATAATTCTCTTTCTAATTCACAAGTTGGTATTATCAATCATTCAAACTCTATTTTAAATCAGACCAATTCTTGTGAAGAGGAAATTGTTTTAAATCAATCCCAATTGTGTTGTAACAATAATTGTAACACTAGTGTAAACTATGATTTGATTTTACTATTTTTCCTTGACTTATTTTGTTTACTTTCAGATTTCTTTTCTGTTTTCAGTTTTCAATTTTTAAATACTTTGTGCTGGCATATTGAGAAATTTAACATTAAACACTCAATTGATGCATTGCCTGAGTGGAAAAATGAAGTTTTACATTTTAATCGTGAACATCAAGAGTCATTTCTTTTCCAATTCCAATTGATGCTCACCTCTTATCAATTGCTTCTTTCTTTTCAAAAGCAGTGTCAACAAGAGAGTGCATTTTCACAATGTGACCAACAATCTAATTCAATTAATAATCTTCCATTGTATCTAAAAGATTTCCACTCATCTTTAATAAATCCATTTGAAAGATATCTGGAAAGTTTTCCTTCATGGAAGATTGTTAATAGTTTAACACTTGCACATAGCACTAACGATTTTATACAGGCCTTTGAATAAAAAAGTTTGTTTCTACAACCTGACATGTTATCTTCTCTTTTGAATCACCTCCAATCATTAATAGAAATTCATCCAGATTTCTATGATCCAATCGAAATTCAATTGGAAAGGACGTTCCAAGAGAAGATAATTGTAAATAAGTTTTTGTCTGTAAATATTTTAGTAATAACTTTATATTCTACATTCAGATTTAACTTGTCTAGTTTAATTACATTTTTGTTACTAATGTTTAATCTATACATACATGCAGGAATTAAAATGCTTACATGGTTACATTGGAAATATGACTATACCTAGTCATTTTCCCTCCATTTAGTTAATAATTAGGAGTAGATTAATTTAGATTAGATTCTTTTCTGTTTTCATTGCAGATTTATTTTTTTTCCCATAAGGAAAAATCGTATTTTCATTATAAGAAAGGAAATTACATTTTGTAGATGCTAGTGCATATGCAGTGCATGATCATGTCATGTATAAACAATATTGTTTCCTTTGATCCACACAGGGGGCAACAATAATAAACAAAAAACTGTAAGCCATATGATAAACAGACTGTTACCATGTTCAGTGTCAATATATACATACAAAAAGGCATGTGCCTGATCAAAACATATCAAAAAACATAAATTAAACTTGTAGTTCCATGAAAGGACGGTGATAATATTGTTAGAAAGCTTCCCCATGTTGTTCTCTAATCAACCAGATGCTCGGCTCCTCGAGCGCAACCTCTTTGGATAGGCTGTCGGCAGCTCCGTTCTGCTCCCTGTAAATATGTGAGCAAGTAAAAGTGTCAAAAGATGAGATCATTCTCAAAGTCTCTTCCAAGATGTGATTTAATGCATATGTAGAACATCTAGATTTCTTGTTCAGCCAGTCACAAATAATTTTTGAGTCCCCAAATAATTGTAAATCTCTGTAGTTTTTCTCCAAAGCGAAATGAATGAGATGTTTTGCGGCAAGGAGCTCAGCTAAATTGTTAGTGCATCTTCGGAAACCTAGTACATCTTCAGAAACCTATGAGCATGCTATAAGAATGATGTTGGATTATATGAAGTATAGCCCCCCCCGCAACCTTGCTCTTGTGCTGCACCGTCAAAGAAAGCCCAAGGCTTGCTGTAGTTTAATTGAATAGGAGAGGGAATGTGGGTATTATGAGGGGGAGGATCATCCGGAATGAGGGAGAAATCGGCCTTGACTTTAGCCACTAGAACAACCCAGATCGACGCTGTATCTTGAAAAATTATATGGTTTCTAGCAATCCAGATTGTCCAGCAAATCAGAAGGGGAAGGTTCCGAAGCTTTTGAGTGGAAGAAGTGTTATACCAGGACAGCCAGGCCGTAAGAATAGAATTTCCAGCCCAGTTTGCAGTAGGTGCAATGGGCTGGAGGATAAGCTTCCACAGGTCACAAATAGCCGTACATTCTAGAAATAGGTGAGAAGTGGATTCATTTTACTTCTTGCAAAATCTGCACCAATGGGGACCATAATGTGTTCTTTTGAGAAGGTTTTCACCAGTTGGGATTTTGTTTCATAGTATGGTCCACATTAAAAGTCTTGTTCTAGGAGGAGCCTTAAGCTTCCAGAGATGTCTCCACCAGTCAACAAGCAACAGAGGCTTCCTTGGTGTCAACAATGTCAGATATCCTTCCTTTGGCGAGTACCTTCCATTTTTTGAAAGAGCCCATATAATCTCATCGTCGCCTTCAAGGATACGGATGTGGGCATCAGTGAGGGCTTGAGTGTAGTCCTCCCAGTGCTGTGTCCAAATAGGGGGAATGTTTAAATGATGTGCGGATTTCCAGGCTTGTTGGAGAAAAGAGGTGTTCTCCAAGTCTGCAATTTGTGCAATGTAAGAGATGTTATGTTGCTGGAGATACTGTATGAGATCCATAGGTAGGCGATGCATGTCCCCACATCCCACCCACGGATCAAGGCCGATATGAACAGTGCGCCCTGATCAAATTCTCCAAGTGAGGCCCTCTCTGACAGGGTTCAAAGCCCTTAGTACGGCCTTCCATATAATAGAGATGCTTGAGGTACTTAGGTGAGTTCTTCTAATCCAGTCCATGATGTGCATCGAAGAAATATATTTGGCATATGTAACCCTTTTCCAAAGGCTGTCAGCTGATACTAATTTCCATCTGAGTTTTGCAGCAAGTGCTAATGAGGAATCTTCTAACTTTTTTAGGCCCCAACCCCCCCCATTGTTTTGGTAGGTTCAGCGCCTCCCACCTAACCCAAGCAAAAATCCTGCCCTGTTTGTTCCCTTGCCAAAGAAATTTGCAGCCGAGGGATTGTATTCTAGTGAGAATGCCTCTGGGAATCCAAGCCAGGGACATCCAATATACAGGAGTGGCCTCCAGGACACTTTTGATTAGAGTGAGCCGTCCTGCATGCGAGAGATATTTGAGGTACCAGGTGTTAAGTCTTTTCTCCATCTTAGAGATGAGCCAAGTCCAGTCAGCAAGTTTGTATCCAAGTGGCTTTAATTTGTAACCCAGATATTTTAAACCATCAGATAATTGCAGCTAGGTGAAATGGAAACGCTGCAGAGCAAAATAGATCTCATGCGGAGTACATTCAACTGCTGTTAATGTGGACTTACTGTCATTTATGATCATACCTGTTGCTGTTGGAAAAGGGAGAAATTTGCTTTGATGATAGTAATGTCCCCAATACTGCCATTGATGAAAACCAGGATATCATATACAAAGAGAAGATGAGTCAGGATGCAACCATCTGTTACCTTTATACCCTTTAATCTACCCCTTTGGTGCTCTTCTTTGATGAGATTGCTGAGTCCTTCCATAACAAGAAAGAAGAGCAAAGGCGAGAAAGGACATCCCTGTCTCAGCCCCCTTTCAAAAGTAAAGAAGGGAGAGGCATTTCCATTCACCAGAATACTGAAAGGGATATTAGTAATGCAACTCATGATCCATTTGATGAATAAGTAAGGAAAGCCTAATTGGGTTAACAACATTCTAATATAAAGCCAATTTACCCTGTCGAAAGCTTTTGATAAATCAACCTTCATAATTATACCTTTGCCTCGCCTTGAGTGTAGAGTATGAATTACTTCTTGAGTGGTACCTATTGCTTCATGGATCTGTCTGTCCTGTAGGAAGCGAATTGCTCTGGAGAGATATGATTGGAAAGAATAGGTTTCATCCTGTTTTTAATGATCTTATATATATAGTTGCAGAGAGATATGGGACGAAAGTCCTCGAATGAGTCTGGGTTGTCTTTCTTCGGTATGAGTGCAATGAAAGTAGAGGTGATTGAGGTTTCAAGATATCCTCTGATTCTCGAGTCCTCAACAATTCTGAGCAGGTCTTCCCCAATGATGTCGAAGAAAGTCAAGTAGAATTCAATCGACCAGCCATCGGGACCCGGACATTTATCCTTTTTAAACCACTTTAAGGTGTATTCCAATTCCTCCAGAGAGACTACCTTTATTAATTCATCTCCTTCCTCTGGTTCCACATATCTGGGGAAGAATTGTGCAACCTTGATAATTTCAGCCAAGTTGATATCGGGGCACGATATGTGCTTTTGAAGTGAGAGGAGGCAAGTTCAACAAGTTGTGGAAATGTATTAACAATCTGCCCTTGTTCATTCTGTAGCTGCCAAATGGTATTGATCGCCTTTCTTCCATTGGCGAAATTGTGATAGATTTTGTGTTTTCGTCCCCTTCAAGCATCTAGATGGCTCTGCTTCTTAGGCGCCAGGTTTCTTCCTTATCCTTGAGTATTTTTTCCCTTTCAGCATAATGAGAAACCATCCTTTCCTTATGATCGTCTGAGGTGTATATTCCTCCAAGATCATTTTCAAATGCAGCAATTTCATATTCAATCCTACAAATTTTGTTCCTCCTATATATTTTTGTTGTGTGCCCAAAGTTTGGACATCCTCTTAAGGATTGCAAGATTGTGTATAAATCTTATAGTACTGTCTTCTCTCCTCCCAGGGGGGTTTTCTTTCCAGAAATCAGTGACCATTCTTTTATAGGAGTCATCCTTGAGCTAGACTGAACAGAACTTAAAGGGTCCTTTAGGTTTTACTTTCCCTCCTACAATTTCCAGGTAAATGGGTAGGTGATCAGAGATCCCACTTGTACCTACCTAGTGTTTGATATGTAAACCTAGGTCCATAACCTTTTCTTTGACAAGGAAACGGTCAAGTCTGTGGGCCAGACTGTCCTCCCCAGTCCTGTTGTTCCTCCAAGTCGCTTGGGGCTTTGCAGAGGGGATGTCAATCAGATGGTGAGCATCCAGTTCAGATAGAAAGTAATCCGAAAGGGAGTCTTGTTGTGCCCTGTGTCCCCAGGATTTAGAATGTCCGATGGAAAAATTAAGGTCCCCACCCAGGATCAGGTGGTTAGTCAAAAATAAATCAGAGCTCAAAAGGTTTTGCCAAAATGCTGGTCTGTTTTGGCACGGCCCATAGACATTATATATCCGAAAATTCATCCCCAGGTCAGCAGATCTGATATCTGCTCCAAGATGGCCCAGACCACCCCAACAACTGAGCATCTTTATGGTACGGGAGTTATAGCCCAAAGCTAATCCTCCTGACCTCCCATGTGCATCAAGTCCAATAAAAATCCAACTAGGAAGCATGTTTTGGAGGGATTATGAGATGTCTAATACAGATCCCAGGGTTTCTTGTAGGAAAATAATATCAAGCGGAACAATTTTTAATAGATGATGAAGAGCTAGTTTTTTATCGGGCCTAGCCAGCCCTCTACAATTGTAAGAGAAAATCTTCATGGGGGGGGGCAGGCTGGGATTCTCTGGTTCTAAGCATCCCTGGGATGGTAGATTGTACCCCCAAAGCAATCTCATCTTCAGCAGTGCCTTGGGTTTTAGAAAGATTGGAAGGTCGGCCCCTGTGGAGTTTAGGGGGAGGGGGAGAGTGGAGAATCTCAAGCCCAACATGGTCCTGGGCTTGTCTCTTCATTTTCGAGTGAGTCAAGTATCTCCCAGGTGGGGGGGCCTGGAGGGAAGGGGTGGAGGTAGGGAGGTGAGAGGGAGAAGTCGAGGAGGGTGCAGGTGAGAAAATGGGGTTGGATGAAATCAGGCAGGTGAGCGGAGCGATGAAGGGGGGGTCAGAATCCAAACCCAGACCCAGATGATCAGAAGATGGGTTCATGACATGTAGTTCAGAAAAAGAGCTAGATAAAATGCAATCAATATGAGATGAGCAGCAAGAGGAAACAGGGATGGAGGGAGGAATCATACCCGATGAGGGCAAGCCCTCGGATGGCGACTGAGGTCGAGAAGGAGGCGGTGGCTAAGAACGGTTGGGAGGCCGCCCTCGCTTCTTCGGCTGTGGAGGAGCCACTGTCTCTTCTACTAGGTTCTTCTGCTAGCCGGTCGGTATCTCAAATGCAGCCAGGTCCTGTGGAGCCGTATGAGCCTACCTCCTAGGATGAGTGTCCTGATGAGTATGCAGCTGGGTCGCATTTTCCGGAGCCGAGGCCTGATTTTTCTTTTTGCCCAGCAGGGGGCAGTCTTTATAGAGATGCCCTACCTTATGGCACCTCCGGCATCGAAATGGTACTCCCTCATAGTCCAATAGTTGTCTTCTGGTATTGTTTCTCCAACGGATGTCTACGTACTTGAGCAAACCCTCTGAGAGATCCAGATGAACCAATATCCTGGCATGAGCCAATTTCCCCGTAGTCTGATATGAATCATCAAAAGTGAGGTAAACACCGAGGGCATTCCCAATGCGCTTGAAGACATCTTCCGTCCAAAAATGCAGGGGTAGTCCGAGCAGTCGAACCCATATAGGCCCTGCATCGACCCTCTCCCACTCCGGGTCAAATAGGGGAGTCCATCTTCTGAGAAGAACAGGAGCTAGGTCAAGATGCCAGACTGTGGAGAGCACCGAGTTGGTATGCTCTAGATAGCTGAAATGCAATGCAAACCATCCTTTGACTAGTGTTTGTACCTTCAGGATATCCTTCAGGTTTTCACCCCAGACCTGTGAGACCCATTGTTGTAATTTCGCCACACTGTAGTGTCTGCCGCAAACTCGACCGACTAGCACCTTCTCGGCAATGTCCATAGCGTCCAGTAATTTAATGTCCTCAGCAAAATTGAGGGGCACCGCATTGACTAGAGCTTTAGACCCCTTTTCTTTCTTGAAACCCCAAAACCCCCAGCAACAGATGCTTCCTGAGTCGAGGAGGGTTGAGAAAGTCCTGGTGGAGGAGAAACCCTAGGGTTTTCAGTCACCTCCTTCGGAATAGAAGCAAACATGCCAGAAATTGGTCCAATGCCAGTAAAATGCCCTCCAGAGGGAGCCGAGGAGAACAACAGAGCGGATGGAACTAGACCAAGGACCGTTGAACCCTAGGGTATTTCAGAGGAAAGAGGGCTTATCACCGCTGGAGGGGGGTTATGGGAAGAAACACCTCTGAGAGAAGGGCAGATAGGCTTAAGCGGAGGGTCGATGAGTGCCAGAGAGCGCGGCGAGAGGGGTTGAGAGATGAACTCCGGAGGAGAGGGCGCTTCTTCAGGGAGGGAAACCAGCGGAATGCAAGGGTGAGTAAATGGTGGGAGAGCTTTTATCTCATCGGTAAGATCAGACATGAATGGGAAAAAACCGACAGTAGTGGTCCTGGTGGGTGTCCATATGGGCACATCCTCCGAAGGATCCGGAAAGTCGCCCAGCTCATCCATAACTGTCGAGAATTGTTTATGACAACTACCAGAAGAGGACAGAGGCTCAACAAAAAACTGTGAAGGTTAGTAACCGGGAAGGGAGGAAAACCCGAGAGGTAGGAGTATACCGCCATAGCTGGGGTCGGTCAAACGGTTAGCTGGTTCAAATAAACGCAGGGGGGAGCAGAGGTTTAGTCGCAGGTTACGGGGGTAGGTGCAGGCGGGCAACAGAGGATGCAGGCTGCAATTGGTCGCGACATCGAACCCATAGAACCGTTTTCATGGCTCCTTCCCTTCTTACCCATGTATATGTTCAGGATAGGCTTTTCCATTGCAGATTTCAATAAGCAAGTAACGGCTTTAATATTTTCAACATCTATTTTTCATTTTATGATAAAGTTATTTAAAACATATCAAAGGCTTTTGAATCATTTGATTATCTTTATTTTGCAAAACTCCATCACACTCACAATCACGCTTTTAATTAAAAAAACATGTGTGGAGAATTGCTATCGTTTGGCAATCTTTGATTTACAAGTACTTCTGAAAAGGTCATAGTCATCACTATTGTCATCCTATGTGAAATTGAGATGAATGTAATGTTAAAATTCATTACTTAACATTTTTTATTAAATAAATATATGATATTGAACAAAGGGAATTTGAGAAATACAGGGAAGAACTTGAAAATATATGAGGTAAATTACAGTCAAAATTCTTCCAGGTATGCATTTCACAAGTTCATTTTCGTCTATTGTTAGTTTTTATTTTTTTATTTTCTATTTTTTCTGTTTGTTTTGCACGTCTTCAAGACTTAAAATAAACAAGCAATTAACTTTTTATAAATCTGCAATACGTTCAGTGAAATACTTATTGTTTCATCAAAATTTGAGAATTCTCTAAATTTTCCTTCCCCTCATAAAAGTCCTGATAATCCTTTAACATGTTATCGAAAGACTTATATCGGATCATCAAATTTTGTAACTTTCCTCATTGGAAAGTTCCAATAACTTTCTCAGATCAAAAATCTCGATAGTTAATTAAATTATTAAAATGATTTATTATTATTATTATCTTAAAGCAAAGTTTAGTCAAATGCTCTCTTTTTGCAACAAATGATCTTACTCATGATTTTATCTATGCATGTTGCAAATCTCACAATTTGCCACGTAAATATAGAATATGTAACACGTAAATCTAATATGTCACGATTAATTCATTTTTGAGTTCTCTTTTATTTTCAATTCTTTGATATCTCACTCCATGCTTAAAGATTCAAACTTTCATCATATACTTAAATGATACATCATTTGAGTTTGAATCATTCTCTATATTCTGGGGCTGATATAGATTCGGTTTAATCTGATTCCCTTGAACATGACATTATTTTCTTAAGTTTACTGCTTGCTTTATATTAGATTTAATAAATAATGATTTTGGGTTAGTTACCTTGCATTGAAGAAAGTCATATCTTTCCAGTAAGAATAAAATAAATTCTTCAATGGTAAGTCTCATATACTCACTTTCATTCATTTCTTTACTTTTTCAATTTTGTTTTTAGTTTTTGCTGATATGTAACTTTCTTTTGCAGCTCTTCACAAGTATTTTCACACCTTCACCAGAGTTTACTTTAAGTTTCTAAAGGAAGCAATAACGATTCTCATCGAATCAACCAAAATGGGGGATTTCTAAACCTTAATCTTTCTCTTTAAAGCATTACTTTGATTTAAAAATGGTTAAAATCTTTTTGCAAGTTTTGCATTTGAAAAAGAAAATCCATAGCAAACAAAATTTCCCTCATTTTAACTAAACTTTATTGTTACTAAATGCTTATAGCTTTATAAGTTAAAATTTATCTAGATTTCAACATAAGAAGGAATGTTTACATGATTATCTTCTTTTTTTTCTTTTGTTAAGAAGTTTATATAAACAATCTTGTGGAGTTTTCCTTTTAGATTTGGTTTTGGTGATTCTACCATCATATTTGTGAATGGTCGTATCTTGAGAAAATTCTATTATCATATCACATTTACATTGATAATAATGTTAATAACATACCTTTGGCTTTTCATGAACATCTCTTGAAACCATTTTATGATTTTTTCAATTTGAAAGTAGAAATTTTTAAGGAAGTGGTTACGAAAATAGAAAAATCAGATAAACATTATACAACTCTATAATTTTTTTTCCATTAAGTTGAGAAATCTTTTAAACCACAAAAAATTATGAAGTCCTTTTTACTCTATTATTAGTTAAGAAAGGTTATCTTTAAAAAGTAAAGACTGTCTTATGACTAAGCATATTCAACTCTAATTGTCATCCAAAACTCTTAAGGAGTCAATGATTCTCCCCATCCGTTAAAACGTAATTTTTAGAGTGTAATTCAAAAATATAATAAATCTAAAAAATAAGAGGTCTCATCATGAGCCTGCTTACCATGATCATAGGGAAATAATAAAACTGACATTACCAATACTGAACACCAAATTAGGGTAATGGCTTATGATTGTTTCAATTATAAGACAAGGGGTCTCATCATGAGCTAGCTTGTTCAGTTTGATTACTACTAATGAATGGCATTGTCACTATCTGGCCACCAAACCAAGACAATGGATTTTAGGTACTAGTTTTAAAAAAAAAAAAATCAAAGAAAAAAATTACCTCTAAATATTGCGCTATTAAATGGATGGGATACTGAATTATTGTTGGTTAAAAGGTAACCCCGTCGAAGCTATGAACGCTTGCTCGCAACAGTGGCTCTACCTATGAAAAATGAGTACATCAAAAGATAAGTTGTAAAAGGCCCCCTACTTTATCTTTATAACTGATTAATGACTGATATGGATAAATAGGTGTTTTCATCTATGAAAGGTTCTTAAGAAATTGCAATTTAATGAGTTTTTTATGATCAGAGTAATTTTATTTATCTAAATGTTTCAATAAGTAGTTTCCCCTTCCTAAATTATATATATGTATATATATATATATATATATTATTTATTTATTTTTTATTTTAATTTTGTAATTTTATTTATTTATTATTATTATTATTATATATATATATATATATATATATATTTCCTGAATTTTTGAAATTTCATTATCATTCATTAGAGATAACTGGTTCTTCCAGTGAATCGCTGATTGTTGTACTGTTCAACAACCCCATGTTTATATGTAAATTTCCTATGAAATTATTATATAAAAAATAGGGGACCTTTTTTAAAAATTTTATAACACAAAAAATAAAAAATAAAAACATTTTTCTGTTTTGAATAAAACGGTTTTTATTTATTTCATTAAGAAAACCTAAATTTTAATAGCCCCCGAGACCAAGATTATACTTAGGCTTTAAAATCCTTAAGTATTAAACACATATGGGTTATTAAAATAAAAAAAATAAAAAATTGGAGTTTTAGTTGGAGTTTTCCAAAGTCCAACTATCGGAATTAAAATCCTAACCTATCCTCCCCGCATCACAAATAAAAATAACACCATGGTTAATACCCCTCTACTGGCCCATTGCGATTGCGATATGATAGCTCGGACCAGACGGGAAAATTAATCGTAATTCATAAAACCCACCATCCACAGATCGCAACATACATGACTTAAGTCCCCGAAGGTCTTGACTCTATTGTGATTGAGATATGATAGTCCAGACCCAATGGGAAAATTAATCATAATTCATAAAATCCCCGTGTCCACAAGTATCACAAATTCTAAAAGTCATGTGCCCGTTCCAAAGGCTTTAGTGAAATGTGATTACGATCTAACGTCATCCTCCACGTCATCTCCCACGTCATCCGCCACATCATTCTCCACGTCAGATGTCATGCCATTTGTCACGTAATTTGTTATATGCCTCGTTAATTTCTGCGTTATGCTCCACGTCACCTGCCACATCACAGAATGACATCACTGCCACGCCACTCATCCTCCACGTCACCCCAGAACATTGCAATTGTAAATCTTTTACGACACTATTTGTAGTCCACCGCTCCATTATTGCGATGCGATCAACCCTATCCCTGGCCTTCCGCGATTGCGATATCACAATCGTAAGATTCATGGGCCTCACGCCATTTCTGCGCTTGTCCATTCCGATAGGGATACTCCCAACTTAATTGCGATTGTGATATGACTCAATCCTGCTCCAATTGATTGCGATTTGATTTCGTTATTGAATTGAAACACCCCCCTTTTCTATTTTAATGATAACTTCCCGACTGTATGCGATTGTGATAATATGAGTCTTATTCCTAATTAATAAGCGATTGCGATTTAATTAAACAACCCACCTATTTTCATTGGTCTTATCTATTTATGAAAACACAGTTTTGATTTATGTTTGCTTATCCATGGTTTATCGTTTTCTAGGTATAAACAAAGAATTTGACAGCAAAGAAAACGAAGAGGAAAAAGCCGCGCAGAGAAAGAAGCATATCATTTCCACATAATCTGCAAATGTGTGGATCCTTTGATCAAAATACGAGGCTAATAAGCCAGAATGACATTTCAAAAGATTATCTTTGAAAATTGTTTTTATTTTATCAAGATTTCAGGGATTCTGTTAATTTCCTTAGTGCTATGTGAAGACCTGTTATTTAAAAAAAATAAAAAATTGTATTGCTATTTAAACCCACTTAATGGATCAAATAAAGGGTCCAAAATTCGAAAAAGAAAGCCTTTGATGCTTGCACTATTGTACCTCTTAGTCTTTTTAATATAATGATAAGATCTAAATTCTTTTTCTTTTACTTAAAGAAGCTTCAACTAATTGCATTTCTATACTTTCGGAGAGCTTTGGGATGAAGAAAAAAGATCGAGATTGTGAATCTTACAAAAGGAGCATGATACATCAGGTATTTTTATCAATGTTTTAATGTTCTATTTTGTATAATTTGCACTCATTCCATATTTCAATTTGTCTGTTATATGTATATTTTTAATACAGTTCAACATCATATCATTTATGAATATGCCAGCGCTGTAATTTTTAATACTTGTATCAGCAAATTGTTAATTTATTTGGATGACGATATATGCTTTAACAATTCTTTTAATTAACTATTTAATTAAAAGAATTAACTTAAAAGTTTTAAATTCTTTTAGTATATGATTAATATTTATTACCATGTACTAAAGACAACCATTTTAGATCGCATTCAAATAACAAGTAAACCCGGGAAATAAATAAGTTTTTATATGCATATAATTTAGGAATTGAATATACTTCAATCAAACACTTATGTAACTACTTACTAAGTGCCTAATTGTTAGTATTTAGATCAATAAGGAATTAGATCTCGAGAGCTATCTCCTTGATCTAATTTCTTCATTTTTATTTCAATTCCTTAATGTTTCCTTTTATTAAATCAGCTCTTCATTGGGAGAAGGATTCTTCTTTCCTTCAATCAAGATAGGATAGATTAATTTCATACTAGTTAAATCATGCATGTGTTATCTTAGAAGTCCTCTCTTCGAGACAAAGCTTTAAATTGGTTTGGTTGTTCCACAAAAACAACTTAAGGGTTATTCTTCTTGCCTAATCAACTAGAAGAATTGATCCGATGTCCCTAGCTATTAGCAATTAAAGACATTTAAAGCTGATAGTGATTAGGAAAAGGTAACTGGACCTAATTCAACCAGTCAGAGCCACTACCCCAAATGGAAAAGGAGTTGCTTTAAGGTCTGGATAGGGTGGTTTTCCCCCATGTTGATGCATCGAATTTCGAGGCATCAATAGGAGCTTATTCCAAATTGATCACCTTGTGTAAAATGTTACTAGCTCATTTATTCTTTGCCAGCTTTTGGGCCAGCGTGTTGTACAACAAAAAAATGATTTTTCTAGACTAAAACTAGAAATGGTGAAACATTTTCTACATGCTTGGTAATATTTCTATTAACTTGGTGCTTTTTGCCGGGTGAACTTCACTTTGTAAGTATGGGTTATGTTAATATTGTATGCTTCTTATTAGCACTTGTGGCTCATTTATTTAATTGTAAGGGAAAGGATGAAACTGTTTATAATATCATGAGTATATCCCTTTATGTAAAAGAATGTGAGGCTTTGCAAGTAATCAAGTGATCCTATGAAGAGGAATCATATGATTTGACAATCAGAAATATAGGATGGAAGTTCTAGCAATGTGTAGCAGGTTGCCAATGCCCCCAAGGATTTAAGAATGATGGTCGAATTATCAAAGTATTTATATATTCATTATTATATGAAAGAGGTCATTGTTTCCTCCACTATTTTTCATTTTTATTTATTTATTTTTTAAATAAGGATACTAAAAGGTTTAAGTTCAAAACGAAATTATCTGATTTCTTCCCTAGTGCCAAAATTATATCAATAAGGATACTAAAATGTTTAAGTTCTGTTAGGGTCCTATGATTCATAAGATCAAATGATGATTTGCTATTATCTTTCAGTTGATGAAATTGTAAATAATAATGTATTATGCAAATGATTTACAAAAATAGAAATAGAAATAGAAATATATATATATATATATATATATATATATATATATATAGATATAGATATACATATAGATATAGATATAGATATAGATATAGATATAGATATAGATATATATATATATATATATATATATAGAAAAACAAAAGGAAAAAAACAACAAAGAGGGTATAAAAAATGTATATGTAAAAAGAAAGAAAGAAAGAAAAGTGAAAGAAAAACAAATAAAGAAAAATAGAATAAAAAGAAAAAGAATGAATAAACCCCACAATATATATATATATATATATATATGAAAATGAGAAAGTCTAAATGCCACTCCAAAAAAAAATACATCAATAATACTTTTGGAATTTTCAAGGAAGTGTGTAGCTTGTTCAAATGCAAACTCAAAGTTAGAAATAGAGTAGCTAGTTTAATCATACTCTTTAAACATGATTAAACTAAGTTGAATAAAGTTAGTCTAGGTTAGTGAATAAGTCAACCATCTAGTGTAATCTTGGTTGAAATTGAATAGGTAAAATAAAAAGGGATTAACCAAATTATTTAATCTTGGTTAATTAGCAAAAACATAAAAAGAAATTGAAAAACCTTAGAAAAAGCAATAAAAAGGCTAGCAAATCAAAATGCACCTTTGGGATAAATTAATCTCGTTCAGAGTTAATTAATCGAGTTTAAAGATAGATTAATTTAGTTTAGAATACATAATTGTGCCATTTAATCATGATTACCAAGTTGTAATAAGGTACTTTAGGCATAAAGGTTTGATTTTGATTTTATTAAAGTCAAAAGATGACAATTTTTTTTTGTCGAGATGTAATAAAATGTGTTTGATAGGACGCCTTGTCATTTTGTTGTAACCCGACAGCACAAACCAAGAAATTGGATGTGACCCACCAAGATCAACGATGACCACACCATTCCGCCCCCCTAGTGCTTCCGAAGATTATCTTATAGGGGGAGGGGGGTGGGGTTTGGGGAAGCGGTCTTTACAAACCAACTTCCCTCTATGTGTCACCCTCTCGTGCACCCCGCTTCCCCCCCCGAAAACCACTTCCCATCGCTACCCCCCTCCGAGTTCTGTCAAAACCGCTTTCCCCTCCATTGACTGTCCACTGGTCTTATCCCTACCGTTCCACTGTGCCACTTCCCCATCTTATCCACCTCCCTATTGCCACGTACCTCCTCCCTCTCGACCACACTCTTGCTTACCCCTTCATGCCCGTGCTTTCCTTTCATGCTCACACATCACCATATCTACCCTAATCCTCGAACGCCACGTGTCTACATTTCCCCCCTCGTTACAATATGTCTGTTTTCACTTGTCCGTTATTCCTTAATTCTATTCCCCTGCACCAAAATAAATGAATTTTTGTGAACGATAACTGTTTTTTTTATAAACGTTTGATTTCGTGGACAATGAACCTTCCTTGGTTATTTTTCTATTGAAAACTATTTCGATCAACGCTGTGTCTCCTCTCAGAGCCCCGCCATTTTTAGAAGCTTCAACGCATTCACAGTCCTCTCCAATTCCTCGCTCGACCATACAACTCTTTGATCAAGTATTTACAGGAAAACTAACGTCTCATTTTTCTCAATTATGTCATCCAAGAAGAAATCTATCCCCCAGGAGAATCCCATGCTGACACCAAACCATAGATTTAGACCACCAGCCTTTAGTTGATCAGCTTTATCAGGTTACAAAGACCAATTGTGAATTCGACTTATACGAACTTCACAATTGGCTCAAACAAAACCATCTGGACTTCAATGATGAATTGGAATTGTGGGACTCTTTCCTGCCCTAATACATTTTCCCACAAACCTACTATTTCCCCGAATTTGTAACATGGTGCCAATTCCGCTATATGCCTAGCCAAAGAAAAATAGTGGCCTAGACTGGTGAAGTTCTCTTTGCCATTAATGGCCATTCAATTTCAAAGATGCTTCAGATAACAAACATTGACCTAGGGCAACCTTTTCACCAATATTTCCTTACAGAAATATATAACAAATGGATTTCCCTCAGAGAGCCAAATTGTTTGAACTTTCCTGCCTGATAATTCTCAATTGCCCAAAACAAACCCTCCCTACCCGAATTCCTTTTTTCCTGAGAAGGCCAAATACATAATCTTCATGATTTCTTGCATCTTAGGATACTACTCTAACCAATGGGTAAACGAAAACATTTTTTCTTTTCTCTCTATATTTTCCAGTGGTGAAAAGCCACCAACTATTTTCTATTACAATGAATTTTTTAGCAGAGATGATTCATGAACAATTCATGAAATTCTCAACCAAAGGAGTTTTTAGATATGCATCCATTTTGGTCGATTTATTTATTTATTCTTAGTCAAATATGTTCCCTTTCCAGCTACAGAAGACAGACTGTCAAGGGAACCCCCTGTTAGTCATTCATTCGACCTCCTTGGTCAGGAAGAACAACACTGAATTTACATTTAGTGATTTTGTATATCAATTTGTACACATGGAAACTAGTTTGTTAAACAATGATGTAGACCCCAGAATACATCCAGAGATAAAGATAATTTTTCTTTTGAGTGATGAGACCAAGAAAGGGGCCTGGTATTTATACCAATCTTACACATAGATCAGAATATATGGCTATGAATTGGCTCCCTATAGACTGCCTAAATTTGTACCTATTCGAATATTTGCCTTGGAGTTTATCAGGAAAATGATCAACATGGATCGACTGCACTTCCTTGTAGCCAAGAAGAAGGCACAATTTAAAATAAAAACACAAGTTGGGACATTTATATGCAATGCAAGGTCAGTAGGACAAGAGGCAGAGGCTATCTTGAAGCAGATGAATTTAAAACATAACTTTACTTGGTCTTATGACCCTTTTGGAATAATCTCTAAATTAAGAATGGAACAGAAGTATGCTCCCTACACCCATACTCCTAGACTAGAAATATAACAATTTATGAAGCAGGAGGAGTGGCATGAGAATACTCTCCAGGAGGCCGAAGAGCAAGTACTATCTACTTCACATACTCCATTACCTCGAGAAAAGATAGAGAAAATACCAAGGGAAAGTATCTCCCCTTCAGTAATAGAGATCTCAGCTAAGAATTTTATAGTATACAGTAAGAAACATAAGACTATAGATACAGGGGAAACTCAATAGCAGAATACAGAACAACAACAACCCATTGTTCTAACAGGTCTTTGTATCCCTTCAGTGTCAAGGAGAGAGGAGATTATTCTTACATCTCCTGACCCCAATGACCACAGATACACCAATTTTATCTACATCAAGAGAGACAAACTAGAGCAATAAGGATCAAAGCATTTTTTCCATTTATAGGGAAATCAAAGCAAAGAACGAGGCACTCAAGGCCACTACTTTTTCATAGTTTTGGAAATAGACAACCACCATCGAAGACAAGCTTCTGTCAGCTTTTGATGGGAGAAGAGGAAAATGCGGGTTGCCTTCTTGGACCCTAAAGTTGCTCAACCTAGATCAACAGAAGATTACAAGAAATCTATCTTCTCTTTTGACACAGATACAATCCATCCCATTGACCATATGGACTTCCACAAACAGTCCGGAGAAATGATTTACATCACCATTATAAACACAACTATGGAAACAACTAAGCTTAAGGTTTTAGAAAATAATATTCAAGCACAATTAAAGTTAGAAAGAGTTTCTTCTCTGGCCAAAGACACAAAGATAAAGTATTTGGAGGATTTGGTCATTAAATTAGGATATGATCTCGAGGATTTAAAGGCAGATGAAGAAATCATTAGGAACAAGAATGTAGGTATAACAACGTTGAAGAAGCAACTTAAGCTCTCCTCCATTGAAAATCCACAAGACAAGGAATATGGAGAGAAGGATAAGCAAAAGGATAATATGTTCAAGATCATCATTGAACAGAACAATCATATTTCAAAAATGGAAAAGGAGCTGGAGACACTCCTGAAAGAAAAAGAGCAGCAAGCTAGTGCAGTGCAGGCAATTCCTTTGGCTGTAATCCCAGTGGCAGGTACATCGACAGCCAAGGCATCAACATCAACAACAACTTCAACAACAATTGTCACAACATAAGGACAGTCTAATAGTACACCAACAGATTTGGCTAAGGCCATGGAAAATATGTTTATTAAAGACCAAGAAATTGAGAAATTAACTGAGAAATTAAATAATTTGCAGGAAGAAAAGTTCAAAATAGACGATGTATATCTAGCAGAATTGCAGAACATACACAAGCTCACACAAAGGATAGAATATCTAGAGAACCAAGCTGTCATAGCTGATACCATTGCAGAAGCCAAAGAAAACATCTAGATAGAGATCAATGGAGCTATCACAAATATATGACCATATATTGAAATCATCTTTGAACAAGGTGAGTTGGTCTAGAAATCAAAATAACTTATGGCAGATGTGAAGAAAGACCTTGGCACTAAACCAAGTGATTCTATAACTCTAATAAGACTGTTAAATTCAAAATCCAGAGAAGAGTTGGAAGAACTAGACATAGAAGACATAACAAATACCATTTTGGAAGTGAGAAAAGTTCTCACTATGAAGAATTTGATGCTGTAATTGGAGACTAAATGCAACAGTCTGGAAAACATCACTTAGAGATTTCATAGGAAATTCAACATACTGCACCAAAAAGGTCTACCTGGATTACAAGGGATAGGTGATAAATTGGTCAAGCATGAATATTACCAGCGTAAATTGTACACCATTGCTAGAGACAAGTCAAAATTTGCTAAAATCAAGGGCTAACTCACAGGAAAGGCGTTCATGGAAGGCCTAAGCTATGATTTATTGATCAAACATGAAATCAGTCATTTGTTTCTCAATAAGCCTACCTTCGAGAAATTCACAGAGGTAGATGAGGTTTACCGAAAGTTAATCAAGTTTAAACTGCCAGATGAACAAAGGTGGGAAAAATTGTGTGAGTTACTAGAGTAAACAGTCATCGAATCTCCAGAAGGACATCAACAACCAATTGCTATTCTTCAGGTCCAGTCACCAACAACAAGCTAGAAAAATAGTGCCAGTCAGATGCAAAAATTCAGTTTCCTAAATTTTTGTACTATTTATGTAAACAATTTTAGATAATTTAGGATTTTGCCTTGATATTCTGAAATCAAGATGTTTTTGTAATTTTTCTATAAATACTTCATATTTCAAAGTAGTAAGGGTTGATTTTTGTATGGAAGAAAAGGACTATTGATGTAAAGCTACTCCATAAGTTCCAGTGGACAAATTTTCAGTAATACAGAAGCTTTTCAGGATTCCTGTGTCAGATTTTGTTGGTGAAGTGATATTCTCTCTTGTTATTGTGTTTTCCTTTCTCTTTATTTTCACATGTGTTTCTGATCTATTTTGTTAAAAGAAAATAAATAATATGATTTTTTTTAAATGCACTCAATTCTGTCTTTTGAGAAATTTCGATGTTTTCAACCGAAGTTATGCAATATAATTCTTAATTGCTCTATATTTAATGGACACTTAGTCATTTCTTATTTCCCATCTCATCAAGCATATAAGATCCAACGAATCTGCCTACCTTGCCCTGTTAAACTCATCTGTCACTACTGAAAGGATCCACCTAAAGCAAATTGACTCCATTGCCTAATGGCCCCTTCTTACAGTATCAACCAAACAACCAAACAACCAAACAATCAATTCAAAAACCAAACCTTTAACTTTCACATCTAGCCTAAAATTCAAAAAACAAACAAAGCTAAATCTAACAGAGAGATCCCTCTCTAAGTTTAGGAGGGCTAGCTTCTAGACCTGAAAGTGGTTTTGTGGTTACCTTTACAATTTCTTTCACAGCCTTAAGAAATTACGGAGTGCTAACAAGTTCAAATAGCAATTATCTAATTTATGCCCTATTGCAAGCATGCATATGCAAGTTCAGGTCTATATACTAATTAAGTCGTGATCCTGCACACATTGTATTTTTTTCTTGTAATACAAGTTGAGGTGATTTCATATTTAGGGGTTTTCACTGCTTAAGGTATGCACATTCCATTTCCTTTCTAGTTTCTAGTGACTTGATTTGATGTTTGATGCCATGTTGAATCTGTGGTTGCACCAGGATTTTCATTGGGATTAGACTACATATTAGATTTGTGCTCTCTGCTCTGATGGGAATTGCTCGTTTTGTAAGAATGATTGTTTACTCCACCTCTGACAACAACATTTTGATAGGATGTTGCTCTCCCTCCTCCAAAGGGAGCCACTGCAGACTCTTAAAGCTAGTATGCTTGCACATGGAAACCATAGCTTTGTTTCTAACTCAAAACAATATTTATTTGAAGGAATAAAATTAAATTTTTGAACATGGCATCAATCACACAACAACTAGAAAATGAACAACAAAAGAAATATTTTTATTCCTTTGATCAAAGGTTACAAGGTGACCTCTGCAACTTGCTTTCAACTAGAATTTGTATAGCCATTAAATCTCCTAGACCTAAATTGAATGGCCTATGTAAAGGGAAAAGCTACAATAATATGGCATGCTCTTTCTACCTGTTGTGAACAACAAATTTCTCTTCCCTCCTTCCCAACACTGAAATGAATTTTACTTAAGCAATCATATAGACTTTATAGCTAGATCTAAGGGTGTATAGCCTATGCATAAGGAAAGGATAGCTACAACAATGGTATGGCCTGTCCATTTTGCTGTACTTGCTGGTTAGTTCAATAATCTGCCCCTTTTCTTCTCCTTGAGGTCACTTTTACCTCTTCCAACTTTGTTTCTCTCTTCTCATATGTGTTCAAATTCTCTTAGCTTATCCTCTTTATGCTTTAAGAGAACATAACAATCTCTTCAATCCTAGCTACCACGTATCTCAATCATGAGACGTACAACTAGGATTAAATTCTAACCTAAGTCACTAATGTTCTAGAACTTCTAGAACATTTCATTTAGATTCCTAAGACTAATTCACTTACTTTCACCTTTTCTTTTATTTTTCAAGTGAAATTACAAGATAGAAATATTTCCTCCTCTTCTTAATGGTCACTAAAATAAATGTCTCAAACCATTTATTGCAGTTCACATTAAACATGTACAAGAAGTTCATGCTAGAACTAGATTTCTCCACGCAACATCCTTTATGCCTATCTCAAGCATAGATCACTACATATCACTATAATCTGGATATTTCTAAGCATCACGCCCACTGAAATCCTTCAATAACAACTACATTTCACATGCAACAAACTCCTCCATGCATTGAACAAAAAATTTCAGATGTACAACTTTGAACCCATGCTAAATTTTCAGCACATGATAAACGAGTCTTAACTTCAACAAATTGATTCTATAGTTGAAACTGAAATGTTAGGAAAACACCTATCAAAATTTCAAACCTGCAATTATGGAAACATAGGATTGATAACTCAAAAAGCAACCACTGAATATCACGAGATTAGATCAATTCGACACTAAACAAAATAGTTTATCTAAAAATATATGAAATCTACAAATTCAGGACAACATAATAAATCATGTAGCAAGAATCACATATCTCTCTATTATATCTGAAAGAAGAAATTACAACATCTTGTATAAATTATAGGTTGTGCACACACCAAGCCCTCACAACAATAAAAAGCTTCACACACTAACTCATCTAACTTCTTATCTAACTAGTGCACCCTCCTCTCCTTTCTATATCAAGAGAAGAAGAGGTTACAAACAAGCCAAGAAAAGCCTCAAAGTGGTGTGCCTCTAAATCGCCCATTCAATCTTCTCACACCACATGCAAGAGTCGAACTCCTAGAGTATGTACCATGCGTAAGGGAATCTTTCATTGAATAATGCACCACATGCAAGAGGTATCTGCCATAAGAAATGCACCTTGCATACAGGGTTAAATGCATGCTACCAAAAATAAAACGGGGAGGTGCACACATACAACTTTCCTACATGAGAAGCTCGTCCACAATTGCTTCAAGCAAAGGTTGAGTACTCTACCCACAAAAGGAGAACATGCTCAGAGCATAAAGGTAAACTAACAATTATTTCATACAACATTGTTCATAATTGAACGTAAACTAACAATTATTTCATACAATATTGTTCACAATTGAAACGTTGGACATGATTAAAAGTCCTCCACACAATTTGCTCACAAAATTTCTCGAGAAAAAGAAATTGTATATTCTAAAGAGTTCTATGAGAGGTTCCACTATCAAGGAGATCAGATGGGATGAGGCCCCAATTGGTTTGTGAGACCACTTTAAATGGGATGAGATACCAGCTTGCTTTCACAAGCAAACCGAATCATAGAGGGGGACACAAGGTTTACAAAACTTCAAACATACCAGTGGGCGGATAAATCCCTCTAGGAAGTTTTATGTAATCCTTTCCTTTAATCTATTAGTAATGAGACACACTCTGAAGTCAAGTATATTCATATAATAAAATGTCATATGTTTGTTGCAAAAATACTTCCTACTACGTGCTAGTGTGAATTAAACTTGAATTCAAACAATATTAATATACCTGTAAAAAGGTATCAATTTTTTTGAATATTAATGTCCCATCTTTAGATTATTAAAATCATGTGAATTAAGTAATTAACTTGAGAGTGCTTCTAATTTCAAACATTCTGCAATAAAAACTTGAATTAACACAACTTATCTCTGCTAAAAACAAAAAAGCATATATATATAACCTGCCCTTGAAATGGTTATGTGCATATGATTATGGAACCTACTTTTCATTGAGTATTTTTTCAGTGTGTCTTTTGGGACTTACTCCTACTTTCCTTTTTCCTTCTAATGGTCCAAAGTTGCCTATGTATTGTTCAAACATGAATCACACGGGAAAGTATAATGGGTCCCTAAAATAAGAATGTGCGCCAACATACATTTAGTGAATTTTCAAGTTTTGCAATTAAAATAGTCTTTGCATTTCAGTGCCTTTAAAAATAAGAGGTTTTATGTAAGGATTTGGATAATAAAAAGGTGCAGTTTGCTAAAGCGAGCCTCCGTCATAAAGGAATTTTCAAGAAGAATATATCATTTTGGGATCACAACCAACCATGTGCTCCACTAATTTAACAAAAACTTCAAATTTCCTTCCATTAACAAGCGTCAAATGCACAATTCGGTTAAAGGTATTCCTTATTGTTAGGGATAACTCTAGATTTAGCCGCTTCCTTTCGGCTACCGAAAATCATATTCTTGTGCCTACACTTCCGCCGTTGCATGCACACAAAATGTGATCTTGAAACAAAACTATACAATGGGGCAATGACTGCAGTCAGTACTGATCTGCAGTAAACATTTCCATGGACAATGGCCATATCAACACTCAGGAAAAAAATTTCCAAATAATATATTTTAATGCATCTATTCTAATTTACTCTTACAGTAAATTAATTTTACATCTGTCCTTACCCTGTGAGGGATTTACATGCTGGCTATAATACTAATTTAAGAAATTAATTGTACACCAAAATTGTTTTGTATCATATTATTAAGAACCCATTCTAACTAGAGTAAATTTATCAAATCCATAATTAATAACCAAACAAATCACACAAAAATTACATTTCATAATGAGGTACATGATTCAATATATATAAAACAAGTAGGAGTTAAATCTCCAAAACAAAATAACAACCCAAAAAAATAGAAGAAGGGCCATTCAACCAACCTAAATTGAAACTGAAATATAATGAAAATTCAAATTTTCAAAATTAAAACTAATTTAAATTTTTTGACCACATTAATTATATTTGCACCAAACTCACACCAAAGCATAGTCACTAACAACAAATAACCATTTTTTAACATTTAAACAAACTAATCTAATTAAGAATTAAAACAAGTAGGAGTTAAATCTCCAAAACAAAATATCAAACCAAAAAAATAGAAGAAAGGCCAATTCAACCAACCTAAATTGAAACTGAAATATAATGAAAATTCAAATTTTCAAAATTAAAACTAATTTGAAATTTTTGACCACATTAATTATATTTGCACCAAACTCACACCAAAGCATAGTCACTAACAACAAATAACCATTTTTTAACATTTAAACAAACTAATCTAACTAAGAATTAAATAGATAAGGAAATTTTATAATGGTTAAACAAACTAATCTAACTAAGAATTAAATAGATAAGGAAATTTTATAATGGTAAAAGTTATTTTAAGATATTAGAAAGGTGTATTCTTTACTTTTTACTTCTAATTTGTAATTTTACGTATATGTATCCACTCAATACATTTCATAAAGGAAGAATGTAAGACTAAATAGAAGTACATTTAACAGAAGTATTATATGTTCTTATAAAAGAGTATGTTTCTTCATATATCTTTCAAGTGCATTAGATATTGAACAATAAGATAACTTTTATTTAATTAAAAATGTTTAAACTCAAAAAAATGTAAGTTTTACTTTAAAAAAATAGGACTTTACTATAGCAACTGCACTAGACATGTAAAGCAATTGGATAACTTCTTCTATTTAATTCAAGATGCTTATACAAAAAATATGAGATTTAATTTGTAGGATAAGTGTTTTGGTTTTGCTTTGTAATTGTGAGTAAGATTATTACATTGATACTATTTTATTAGTAGCCTTTTTCTCCTTCTTTTCCCAGGTTGTACATATAGTTTGCAATTTTCTAAATAAGTTTGTACATATAATTTTGCGATTTTTTAAATAAGTTTATGTTTGTTGTATGTGTAATAAATATGTAGTTAGATTTTTTTTAAGATTTAGTTGGTTTTTTGATATTTTTTGTTCTAGCTAGCTTACTGGGTATTGGAACTATTAGTTATGCGTTATATAAGTACATACTTCAGGTATATTCAATATGTTTAGAGATTCAAAACTATCCATTATTTTTTTTATTAGTTGATTTTGATTAGCTCTATGTTTCAATATTTATTGAATGTTTTCAGTCACACATGGATTCTAAAATCATGGTTGTCATGTCGAAAAATATGCCATTGGACCAAAATGACACTCATCAATCTCTAATACAAAGTTCAGTATGAGGTATATACTTCATACCCATATGATTTTTTGTGAGTTCTATGCTATCATCATGATACTTGTAATCACTATATCTAGTAGGAATTGGACTTCAATAGCTGCAATTGGCTCCATGTTGTTTGAATACAAGATTACTTTTTGGTATCAAAACTTTGTAAAATGATTGTTTTCAAGGCATTCTAAAATGTTACCTTCATTTCTCACTAGATACATTGTGTTGTTTAATGATTTAGCCATGAATGTTGCATTCAACTCAGAATTTGTATGAGATGTATGATGTCATATTTTCTAATCCTCAAAGCTATGATATCTTATACACCATTCAACTCCAAGCTTGATTGTTAAAAGATTCATTTGTTTAGTATTGCATAGTTTCCTTTACTAAAATTTAGGCACATCTTAGAGAATTTTTGGATGATTAATAAATGCTAGACGGGTATGGTTGTTAAAAATTGAGAGAAGACCAGGAGAATGATTTTAATCCATGTGGATTTATGCATGTATGTGTTTAATTGAGTTAGAATCCAATTATATTAAAAAACAATTAACTCAACAAGTCATATTGAGATTATAGATGCCTAACAAGTAGAATTATGCTTGTCATGAGCTTTTGGTTGACATGGTATTTTCTTAGATATCATTTTTTGGGATTCAACTGCGTTAAGTAAGTCATTCATCTATGACCATTTCCATGAGAGGTAGTCATAATTGACTAATTTCTCATGATTTTTGAATAGTCCATTTAGCACTCATTGCATCGGGTGATGCTCACAGGGGTGAAGAAGTGGGATTGAAACTAGTGAAATGAATCACATAGTGTCAATCATCACTTCGTATTTTCTTTTGTCATCAATTTGCTCGGTAAAGCTTATTATGCATCCAAATTATTTCATAGTTTTAGAAGTCATTCATAATGCATAGAACATGTGATGGAAAGTTCCTCACACCTTGGATCTTTATTATTAAGGGATCTATGTGTTGTGCACCATTAATCATTTATTGATATGGATTAAGATAATATTTTGCATTTAGGTGGGTTGGAATTTTTTTTCCTTGGGCTATCTTATTTATGAATAATGGCAATGAACACAAAGCTTATTTTTATCTTCATGCTCCATGTTTATGTTGATATGTAGTGAATTCTTTATTTTCAATAAATTAACTTTTGAGCATTTTTTTTTTAAGTGTTCCATGTTTATGTTTATATGCCATTTGTTCTATGTTTTATATTTAATCAATTAGCTTATGAAAGCCTTGTTCTTTTTGGGTTCATGCTCCATGTTTATGTTGCTATATTTTCCTCATGGAAAAGAAACCTACATTTTGTAGACACTCAAGTTTAATTTTTATGCAAAAGCCCTTGTATTTGAGTTTTTTTTGTCCATACTTTCTTATTTACTTATGGAGAAATATTTATAAAATCTATTTTGTTTTAAAAAACAAAAATGATATAATATACTTACTATTATATGTTCTAGAAAATTGTTAATTATTCATTGTTTCTCCATAAATGATTTGTGATGCTAATTGAATGACATTATTAGGATTTTGTTTCTATATTACAAGCCATTTATGTTTCTGAAAACAAAAATGATCTAATATACTTATTATAATATGTTTTTAGAAAACTTTTAATTGAGCCGGATTCATTGTTTATTCATAATAATTTTTTACGTGATTTATGATGCTAATTGAATTATGTGTTAGGGTTTAAGCTTTAATTTGTGTTTGTGAGAGAATGTTTAAGGGTGTTTGTAGTGATTAAGTGCCTTGGTTAATTTTAGTGATTAAAGATGGAAAATTTTAATAGTCAACATTTGGGGGCATTTTATATGAATTCTTTGAGTTCTCTTTGTGATAAAAAAATATCATACCATGAGGGATGACTAGTCTTAATTAAGGATTATTAGTCTTGATGTTTGAACTCCAAGAGTTCCTGGGGATGTCTATTCTTAATTAGGGATGATTATCCTTGATTTTCTTACTCCAAGAGTTCTTGGGGGCAAGCCCATATGGGAGTCTTAAATTTTGGGGTTCTTAGTGCATCAAGGACTAGTGGATAAGTTTGAGGGTTTTAACTGCATCAACGTGTTGAAAATGCAACGAGAAAAATAATGATTTAATTTTCCCTTGAATTAAATTAGGAATAAAACTGTAATTCCACATCACAAGACAACATGTACGAGTTAGCTAAGTTAATTTGACTTAGTTGGCTCAGTTAATTCGAGTTGAAGGCATAACTTGAGTCATGTAGAGTGTATCCTACTTTATAGGATCCTTGGTTGAGTTTATTTTGAGTTGTAATTAATTAATTATGTTTAACTGAGTTGAAGTCAATTAAACTAGTTCCAACATATGGAGGAACTAGTAGGAGGTCAGATAGTGGGGTGTTGTTTCACGTGTTCAATCAGTTAACTGATGATTCACTCATAAATAACTCATGCATGTCAGATATGAGAGTTACCCAGTTGAGATTGGAGTTCAAGGGTAGTTACTATTAGTTGTATAATCATCCAAATTGTATAGGTGGTGCATGCAGTCAGAAGAAGGCCTATAGGATTGCACAACTCGAATTGAGGAATTTACCTAATTAATAGGGGGCTAATTCCCAAGGAAACTACGCAAGGAAATAAGGACTTGGGCAAGAAGAAAATTGGTTAAGTATTGGCCTAGGCTTGTCTAGGAAGCAGTGAGACAAATAGAGATAGTGCAGAGGTTTCTCAGGCTTGAGCAAAACATTGTAATCTTCTTATATTTTCTGACTAATGCAATATACAGATAACATAGTTTTTTAGCCGTGGCTTTGCCCAGGAAATCATTGTGTAATGTGTTGATTGAATTCTTTCTCTTATATGATTCATGATTTCTCAATCGATTAAATGTTTCCATTGATGAGTAGAGTAGATTCAAGTCTTTTGTTTTATAAAATTACATAAAAAGTTTGAATCTACAAGGAATTTCTACATGGTATCAAAGCAGAAATCACACTACAAGAGGAGAATATGAGTTTCTCTTTGTAGGTGAAATCGAATTTGCAGGATCATTCTTTAGATCTCGCAGGATATCATTCTATGGATTAAGACTAGAATATTCCCTTGAGGGTAGTTCAAATTATATTACTTGGAAGGACATGATGGAGGCAATGTTGGAAGACAACAAGCTGAAGGAATTCATAGACACTTTTATTTCTAAGCCTCCAACAACATATGCTCAAGATCTGGCAAAGTGGAAGAAATGTGTTGCAAAGGAGAGAAGGATCATACTAGAAGGAGTTTGAGATCATATTTTCTCGAACGTCCACGAGAAGGATACACCATATGCAATGTGGTAAGCCTTGATCGACTTGTTTAAGAACAATAGTGACCATAGGAAGCTGGCACTGAAAGACAAGCTTCGGAAGATCAAGATGGAGAAGGGCGACACAATACCACAATAATTAAGCAGGTTCAACCAATGTTGGGATGAGCTTGGGAGCATTGGTATTACAGTTGCTGAAGGGGATATGGTCAACCTAGCACTTCTAGGCCTTCCAAAGAGCTGACATAGCTACCAGAATTCGGTAAATGGGAGGGAACATATAACAAAGTGGGATGATTTGTGGTCTGACTTGGTGTAAGAAGAGATAAGGTGGAGCACCAGAGATGGAACCTCATCCAATCATGATGATGAGGAGAACTGTGCTGATGGAAAGGAAAAGAAAGGGAAAGAAAATAAATTCCAATCCAAAAGAGATTCCAGTCAGGGTGGAAAGAAGAAGCACTTGTCGAAGATTAAATGTTTTTAATGCCATGAGTTGAGACACTATGCCACGAAGTTTCCACACAAGAATGCCGACAAGAAGCCCTCAGGAGAGGTGAAGCACTTGCTTCACAATTTGAGTTGGATTTCACACTCATTGCATGCATGGTGACATTAGTGATGGGTAGGGTGTGGTATCTGGATAGTGGAGCCTCATTCCATATGACCGACAACAAAGAATTTTTCAGTGAATTGGAGGAGAAGGACCTCCAGATGCACATCTAAATGGGAGATGATAGAAGGTATATCATGATTGGCATCGGTACTGTTACTTTTCAGAGGGTGTCGAGTTCTCCTCTCACATTAAAAGATGTCATGTATGTTACGGGTCTGAAGAAGAATTTAGTTTCAATTGTTATGTTTGAAGATCGTGGATACAATGTGATATGTAGCAAAGAAAAGTATTTCCTTTGTCACATAGCCACATGACAAGTGAAGCAGATCAGGGTTTGGGTGAAGAACCTCTACAAATTGGATGGAGAAGATTGTGCTGATTTGAAACCAAAAGCAGAGAAGGTGCAGAGCTGAGACATCGATGAATTATGGCATAGATGATTGGGCCAAATGCACCATGGAGCTTTGAAGATCATGCAACATGTTTCTACAGGACTTCCTAAGGGTGCACTAGAGTAGAGAGATACATGCAAAGGGTGTACATTTGGGAAGTACACCAAAGCAACCTTTCATGATAAGGACAATCGAGCGCAATCAATCCTTGAAAAAGTTCACTCAAATGTGTGTAGACTGTTCTCGATAGCCTCCACGCCATGTATTATGTGATATTTGTAGATGATTTCTCACGTAAGTGTTGGATTTTCTTCATGCAAAAGAAAGATCAAACATTCTCTAAATTTTGTGAATTTAAAGCACTTGTTGAGAAAGACATTGGCAGGAAAGTGAAGGCTCTCAAGAGTGATAACAGTGGAAAATATGTGTCGAAAGAATTCAATAACTTTTGTGCATCAGAAGGCATTCAACGAGATTTAATAACACCCCATAAACCACAACAGAATGGGGTGGCTGAAAGGAAGAACATAATTATTGTGGGAACTGCAACGGGCGATGTTACATGATCATGGCCTACCGTTGCACTTGTGGGATGTGACATGCAACATAACTGTATATGTGGAAAACAAGAGTCCACATCGGATTCTCAGGATGGATACACCAAAAGAATATTTTTTTTAGGTAAGAAATCAGATGTGGCACACTTCAAGATCTTTGGTTCATCTGTTTAATGTAATGTTACCAAGGACGCAAGGAAAAATCTAGAGCCAACAACTGAGTTAGGCATATTTGTGGGGTACACTAATACACCTCATAATTATTGGGTGTACCTGACATCTCACAAGATGAAAGTGAATCGTAGAGATGTGAAGTTTGATGAAGAGAAGGCCATGAGATGTTCCCTTGAGAGGGAGCTTCGGTTACATGCAGATGAGGAGCTTTTAGCTCCAAAGGAAGAACCTCAGGATGACGTGGAGCAGCCACATGCAGAGGAGTAGAGAGTGGAAGAACCCACTCATGCAAAGACATCTAGAGATGGAAGGAAGCACACTAGGGAAGCTGATATATTAATGCATGACGCTAGAGAGAATGTGAGTGCACCCACATCATAGTGCAGGCAGAGGAGGTCACCAGATTGGTACACTAGCTACATGGCTCTCATGAGCGGGAGTGTAGAGACTGGCCATCCTCATTCGAGGAAGCAGTGTAACAACCAGTAGGGGTTGATGCCATGGTAGAGGAGTATGACTCCATTATTAGAAACAATATTTGGGAAGTGGTCCCAAGACCAGACGACAAGTCAGTGGTGAGTTTCAGATGGCTTTACAAGGTAAAGCAAGCAGCAGATGGGAGTGTCGAGAAACACAAGGCCATATTTGTGGCCAAAGGGTTCTCTCAGGTGGATGGATTTGATTACGAGGAGATATTTTATCTAGTAGTAAGGTACTCTTCAATCAGATCTATTCTAGCACTTTAAGTACAAATGGGATGGAAGATAGATCAGATGGATGTGAAGACAACATTCCTCAATAGAGTGATTGAGGAAGAGGTGTACATTGAGTAGCCATAAGGATTTGAGACCTTCAACAGAGAGTCGCATGTGTGTAGACTCAAGCGAGTGATGTATGGATTGAAACAAGGACCTCGTGCTTGGTACACCAGGATCTACAACTATTTTACCAGGTTGGGCTTCACCAAAAATGAATCAGATGCAAACCTTTACCATATTATGGTTGAAGGTAAATTATTGATTATAGTATTATATGTCCATGATTTAATTCTAACAGGTGATGAGAAGCTGGTCAAATATTGCAAAGAGGATCTTGCAAGAGAAATCAAGATGAAGGACCCGGGGTTCATGCATTATTTCATAGGTATGGAAGTATGGCAAGGAGATGAGGAACTTTTTATCTCTCAGGGCAAGTATGCCAACGAGATACCGAAGAAGTTCCACATGGAGAGCGAAAAACCCATGGAGACTCCTCTAGTAGGAAATTGGAGGAAGGAAGATGCTATTTCAGGAGAAGTAGTGGAGGATACTATTTACAAGTAGCTTGTGGGTTCACTTATGTATTTGGTGAACACACGACTAAAAATATGTTTTGCAGTTAACCAACTTAGTAAAAAATGGTTAAGCCAACCAAACTCTATTGGAAGGCAGCTAAACATGTGTTGAGATATCTTAGAGGCACCACTCGGTTTGGTATTTGGTACAAACGGACACAGGGAGTGATACTTCAAGGCTTCATAGATGCAGATTGGGTAGGGAGTCCATCCGACAGGAAGTGCACATCAGGGGGAATTTTTCAGTATTGGGTCAACAATAGTTGCTTGGTATAATAGGCAACAAAGATCAATTGCACTCAGTTCGACAGAAGTAGAGTACACAACTGCTAGTCAAGCAACTTGTGAAGCTATCTGGATGAGGAAGATACTTGTTGGGTTATTTGGTCAGCAGATGGATCCTACAATTATTTACTTTGATAATCAAAGTTGGATCAAACTCTATGAGAATCCAATTTTTCATGATCGATGCAACAACCCCTGGTTAAAAGTTCATGTAATAAAAGTTAATAAATGCAAAAATAAGACCAAGTTGATGGGACACATATTCCAAGTTGAATGGTGGGCAAGACATCCTAGTGGGTGTTCATTTCAGTTATTATGGATAAGGAATTTGGCAAAGGCTTCAGAAAGGCAAAATGACATTTTTGGCACATTTATTTATGAAAATAAAGGAAAATAGGAGAAAAGGAAGGTAAAAGGTCACAGGTTGCATGTGAGGAGGAAATTGAAGGAAAATAATGGAAAATGAAGAAAATAGAGGCCTCGTTGATAAAAAGGCTTCTGAGGATTAGTTGGCAAGCTTTTGCTTAGGTTTGGTTAGTGTAACCATTTGTTAGTTCAATTTTGGAGCTCTCTCATTATTCTCTCTCTCTCACACTCTTGGATACTTAGAGTTTTCTTGGAGCATTCTAGCTTTGGATCAAGGAAGGGAAACGCAAGCAAAGGATGGAAAAGGAAAATAAAGGAAAGAAAAGAGCAAGCAAGGAAGAGTAGGTTCAAGCAACTTCAACATGCATACTTTTAGGTAACATACTACATGTGTGATTTCCTAGCTGGTTTTGACATGCATGACTTTGCATGTTGGTATTTGGTTCTCTAGCTGTCGGTGGCATGGTCTTGCTAGGTTATGACAATGTTTTTCAACCTTGCCTTTCCTTTTTCCTGATAGCCATGGTGTGATGGGATTGTTTCTTAGTTTTGAGGTTAATAATTGCTAGATGGTTTCGAAATCTGGGGCGGAGGTAGTCTCATGAAAATTCCAAAAGGCCTAAGAATCCCTTGACCGGTTTTGGCGGGATACACGGTAAATTCTATGCGTGGTGTCTCAGTTTAGGGTCTAGTGATCTAGTGTGGATTGAGGCAAAGCATGAGAGACAAGGAGACAAAAAAATCCTCAAGGATAATGATGGTGTTCAAAGGCATTCCAAGCTTGGTTTGGTTTTGTGATCTCAGTACTGGTTTTGGTGAGAAGATTGTTTGATGAGGGTGGAGGTGGTTTAACCTCTGGATTCCCTTGGTTGTTTTGGATTGGTTTATCCATGAGATCCCAAATTCATGCTTGGAATATGGCATGAGGGTGGCTATTTGAAAGAAAGATTTGGTTAAGCCATGTCTATGGTTGGGTGGTATGTGGAAGTCCCGAACCTGGTTGGCTCTTCCCTATTTATAATAAAAGCTAAGTTATCTTTCTTTTGTACTTGTTCTGATGTGTCCTTAATGGTTGTTATCTCATTGTTATTTAGATGGTTTAATGCTGGTTATAAGCATGGTTATATGACTAGTTATATTCATGGTTATTTCATGTATTTACTCGTAATTGAAAGGATAATGGATGCAAGACCTAATTGATGTCAAAACAATTAAGGGAAGAGGGTGGTGACCCTTCTTGTCAAGTATCATATGAGTTATTAGTCATTTATGCTATGTCTTGTATTCATGTCCTGTAGTTTACATTGATGCCAAGTGTTTGACATAATGTCAGTGCCGGTTGACGATGGTCAGGCCTAGTACTGGAGCTAATTTTTGGCTTGCAAGTCTTGTTGTCATGTAAATTATGGATTCTGAAAGTTACGAGGGTTTCTGGGCAGTGACCGAGATTCTGGGCTTGAAAAGTGGCACAAATCTCGGAGACACAGGCACAAGTCTTAGGAGAAAAGTCCCCAGACGCACCCATGCCTTGCTGTGCGAGCATTTGGAGCCTCCCAAACACACCCTTATCCATATCAAAGGAGTGTCCAAGGGTTTGATGGTCTAAAAACTCATTGGGACCTAGGGACTGGTCATGGGGATGAATGGGAAGGCTTATGGGAGTCCTCTAGCAGACATATAAGGTATGTGTTGTGGTATTCCGTCGATTCCACTTCCTTAAGGTAACCTTGGTGGTCGAGTCTTGTCATAGTAACCCCACATCTCATGTTTACCTCGGGTAAGCTGGTGAAAGTGGGTAGATATGAGGGGAGGTGTCATTACAATCGGTCCAAGCATATCGACATCCGGTATCACCATCTACAAGATTATGTGTAGAGGAGAATCATGTTGCTGGAGTACATTCCTATATAGGAACAAGATTCAGACATCTTGACTAAGGCGCTATCAAGAGGTAAATTCGAGTTCCATAGAGGTAGGATTGGGGTAGTTGATAATCCCTTTCTTGTTGAGAGGGAGTGTTGAAAATGCAACAAGAAAAATCCTAATTTAATTTTCCCTTGAATTAAATTAGGAATAAAAATGTAATTCCACATCACAAGACAACTTGTACGAGTTAACTAAGTTAATTTGACTTAGTTGGCTCAGTTAATTCGAATTGAGGGTCTAACTTGAGTCATGTAGAGTGTCTCCTACTTTAGAGGAGCCCCGATTAAGTTTATTTTGAGTTATAATTAATTAATTCAATTTAACTGAGTTAAAGTTAGTTAAATAGTTCCAACTGATGGAGGAACTAGTAGGAGGTCAGACAGTGGGGTGTTGCTTCATGTGTTCAACCAGTTAACTGATGATTCACTCATAAATAACTCATGCATGTCAGATCTGAGAGTTACTCGGTTGAGATTGGAGTTCAAGGGAAATGTACTATTAGTTGTATAATCATCCAAATTATACAGGTGGTACATGGAATCAGAGGAAGGTCTATGAGGATTGCGCAGTTCCAATTGAGGAATTTCCCTAATTAATAGGGGGCTAATTCCCAAGGAAAAAAATTAAGGAAATAGGGACATGGGAAAGCATAAAATTGGTTATGTATTGGCCTAGGCTTGCCTAGGAAGTAGTGATACAAATAGAGATAGTGCAGAGATTGCTTGGGCTTGAGCAAAGCATTTTAATCTTCTCATATTTTCTGACTAATGCAATATACAAATAGCAAGGGTTTTTAGCTGTGGCTTTCCCTACGAAATCATTGTGTAATGTGTTGATTGAATTATTTCTCTTGTATGCTTCGTGATTTCTCTATCAATTAATTCTTTCCACTGATGAGTAGAGTATATTTAATTATTTTGTTTTAAAAATTACATAAGCAATTTGAATCTACAAGGAATTTCTACACAATTATTAGTGGATGTTGCAAAGTGGAGTATATATGTGCAATAGGGAAATATATTTCTAGGGCACAAAAGTAAAGCTCCACAAAAAAGGGAAAGATTATTTTATAGGTTCTCACATAGATAAGATTGAAAACTAAAAATATAAGATCAATGAAATACCATAAAGGACCATATCTAGAACCAAGAAGAACTTGAGTTAATGCAAATGAGAAGTTAGATAACATAAAATAAATGGATCCCCTATTGATTATTCATGAACCATCCAAAAAAACACCTCTTTTCTTCGAGCAACACAACTATTTGGATTCACTTCGGCATTCACTTTCCCTAGCTTTAGGGGTATGCTAGTTTATTTCTAGTGGCTTAGTTATGTATCTTTTTCATGGGCACCTCTTTATTTATGCAAATCTCTTTCCGCCCATGTGTACGCATGATATAAGTATTATGTGATATCCAAAGAAACCCCTAGACATGAAACCAATCACTGAAAATAATGTAATTATATAACAAATTATTCCATGAAGCAAAATAGCAAAAAAAAAAAAAAAAAAACAAAAAATAAATTCATAAAAAAACACCTTAAATAAATATAAATCAATATCTAAAATTTAAAAAGTATTTACATTTTTCCGTGATTAAAATAGAATTATTATTCACAAAGAATACTTTCCCACATGTTTTAACTTTAATGTGATTAATTCTCTAAGTTTTTATTGAATTCTTTATCTCTTTATAGACCTTTTCTGGAATATTTTATTTCTTAATATAATTATTTTCCTTATATTTTAAATTTTATTTGATTTAATATTTTTGACCTTTATCTTCTAATACATTTTGATTATAAATTTCTTACAAATATAAGATCTCCAAAAAAAATCTAACTCCATGACCCAAAGTATTTACGCTTGTAAATAAAATAAAGTAAAATAATCACTCAGAAGGAACAATTTTCCACAAATTTTGACTTCAGTGTGGTTAATCGGTGATGAACATTTTTCCACAGGTTTTGATTTTAATGTGGTTAATTTCATAATTTTTTAAGTATTTTGATTGAAGATGATTATTTTTTAATGTATGTGGGTTGTTTTTTTGGAAATAGTTTGATGGAGATGATTATTTGTTGATGGTTAATTTTTTGGATTAAAATGCTTTGATTCTTAATTAATATCTAAATATTTAGAAATTATTTTTAAAGTTTTGGTAAAATAAAATATTAAATTTATTTTTTTAGAAATTGAAAATTATTTTTTGAATTTTTAAAGTTTGAGCTTTTAATTTGATTGGTGGATAACTAATTTTATTTGGTTTAAAATCAAATTTTTATAATTAAAATTTGTTTTAAAAAAAAGGGCCAAGTATCATCATAAATTAATTATCATCTTTCTTTTTTTTTCCACAAAAAATTAAATATATGGATTTTCCCATAATTAGTGTTTTCTTTCTATTCATTATCATGTGTGTTTTCATTCCATTCATTATCATGCTTATTTTTAACAATAAATATTTATTAACCTATAATATTTTTTGTAGAATTTCTTGCAAATTCTCTACAAATCTATCTCTGAGATCTATGTAGAAAATGTGACTGTAGATTAACTTGATAATGCAATATACCAAAGCAAAATACTATAATCTACTTCTACTATCAAACTTGCGGAAGCTTAAAGATCGAGCTGAATCAGAGCTAAAGACATATAACCATAAGAAGAAGAATCAATACACATGAAACACAGAAAATACTAGGGGAAAGCCTCAGCTAAAAACCCCACCATTTCTATTATCATACAAGGTGGAAATACATCAAGATTATACAAAGCTTTAGCTCTTACAGCTAGCCAGCTCTCAGTACAATCCTCTTGGATGCTCACAAGAAATCAAAACGTCTCACAAGCCTTCTCCTTTGCCCTCCAAGCCTCCTATTTCCTTGCAATGTTTCTCCTTGGTGATCCTACTGTTACCAAATGTAACACTGATCACTTACACTGATCTCACACCCGGTAAAACTGCACAATCCTCAAGGAATCTTGTTCCTTCTGCATGGATGAGTTTCCTTTATAGGAAAACTCATGCAACTAATAGTAACCTGTCCCTGTCTTTAATCTCAACTGGGTTTTTCTCTGAATAGACATGCATGAGTTATTTATGAGAGAATCTTCAGTTATCTGGAGTAAACTAGTTTGATGCATGCATGCATTAAGTGACTGAACTCAGAATTAGTTCCTCAAACTGTTTGGAACTAATTTAACTAGACATAACTCAATTAATTGAGCTAACTAATTACAACTCAATTATAACTCATCATTATCTCCTTAATTAAGGGATAATCTCCTTAATTTAAATAATAAATGTTGCATGACTTCACAAAGACTTCTAGCTTGAATTTCTCCAACTAATTAATCCAAGATGAATTAATTAATTATTTTTCAAGTCGCTGGTGAGACTAAATTCAAATTTTAATTCAAGGACAAATTAAAATTGGAATATTCTGAATGCTATTTTTAGCATTTCTTGTTGCTATTCTCAAAAAGAAAGGAATTCAACTCGATCCCGATCCTAAACCTTTCGAATGTTCTGCATGTAACACTTCTCCCTTAGTGTTGTTGCTCCAGCAACTCCAGAAACAAAAAAAAACATCCAACCTAAATCAGAATGATGCATCTGTCATCAAAGTCTCTGACTGCTATTGCCTTTGTCAACTGAAAACTCTGTGCTTCTGTTGACTCAACCTTTCTACACTGTTGTTAATCCTTCTCTGCGCTCTTCAGTATCTGACTGCTCTAACCTCTGTCACTTTGATCTTTGACTGCATCAATCCAACTGATTCCTCCTGCTACTATGTACTTTGGGCTCCCGTAGCAAGGTATGGTCCATGAGATAAAACCTCTCAATGGACCTTGCCCAATTTCAGCCTTCTTGAGACTATCACTTCACATCGTCCCACCTCACACCTGGAGGTATGGCTGCATGTGCTCCCTCTGCCCACTTGGCTCGAAGTTTCCCCCTATTGGATGTCTCTGCATGAGTGGATGCTTCTACTCGGTCTTCTTTCAACATCTTCAATTGTGGCTTCTCCACAATTGTCTGAGACTTCTTCTAGGACTGCAGGTTGAGAGGTAATTTACTCTTCCTCTCAACCACCAAGTATCTAACCTTTGCCTTGCTCCTCAAGGCTTTGCATGCATCTTGTACCTCAAGTGCATACAGGTTCTTGGCTAGCACACCAATCTGTGTCATCTTTACCGCCGTCACCAAATTTTCTGGAAAAAGAGCTGATTTTAAATCAGCAATATCTCCCTCATCCGAACTTCGATTTAGCCGATTTTTTTTGTTTGAATTTGGGTATTTTTTCACAAGGAATCCATATCTGCTATTTGTTTTTGAAATTTTTGCACAAAAAATTTCAGATCTTCTCTACAAAATCGTGTTTTTTTTTCTTCAAATTATCTTCTTCGTATACTGTTCACTGCTTCGATAAATTAGGCTCTGATACCATGTAGAATTTTCTGTAAATTCTCTACAAATCTACCTTTGAGATCTATGTAGAAAATGTGACTGTAGATTAACTCGATAATGCAATATACCAAAGCAAAATACTATAATCTACTTCTACTATCAAACTTGCGGAAGCTTAAAGATCAAGCTAAATCAGAGCTGAACACATATAACTATAAGAAAAAGAATCAATACACATGAAACACAGAAAATACTCAGGGGAAAGCCTCAGCTAAAAACCCCACTATTTGTATTATCATACAAGGTGGAAATACATTGAGATTATACAAAGCTTTAGTTCTCATAGCTAGCCAGCTCTCAGTACAATCCTCCTAGATGCTCACAGTAAATCAAAGCTTCTCACAAGCCTTCTCCTTTGCCCTCCAAGCCTCCTATTTCCTTGCACTGTTTTTCCTGGGTGATCCTACTGTTACCAAGTGTAACACTGATCACTCACACTGATCTCACACCTTGTAAAACTGCGCAATCCTCAAGGAACCTTGTTCCTTCTGCATGGATGAGTTTCCTTTACAGGAAAACTCATGCAATTGATAGTAACCTGTCACTGTCTTTAATCTCAACTAGGTCTTTCTCTGAATAGACATGCATGAGTTATTTATGAGAGAATCTTCAGTTATCTGGAGTACACTAGTTTGATGCATGCATGCATTAAGTGACTGAACTCACAATTAGTTCCTCAAATTGTTTGGAACTAATTTAACTGGACATAACTCAATTAATTGAGCTAACTAATTACAACTCAATTATAACTCATCCTTATCTCCTTAATTAAGGGATAATCTCCTTAATTTAAGGAATAAATGTTGCATGACTTCACAAAGACTTTTAGCTTGAATTTCTCCAACTAATTAATCCAAGATGAATTAATTAATTATTTTTCAAGCAGTTGGTGAGACTAAATTCGAATTTTAATTCTCAATTTTAATTCAAAGACAAATTAAAATTGGAATATTCTGAATGCTATTTTTAGCATTTCTTGTTGCTATTCTTAACATTTTTTGCTTGCTTTCTATTAATTCTTGTATTCTTTTTAATAACAATGTTTTTTCCAATTTTTTCCATTAATATATTTAATTAATCATAATATATTTTTTATTGTTTAATTATTTAATTGTTGCCAACCTTTTTTTCATAAAACTATGTTATCATGTACCAATAGATTATTAGCAATATGATTCACCACAACAAAAGCTTTTGAACTTCAATACTCACAACTAACAACTAAGATGTAATTTCAATAAATAAGTAATAAATAGATGCATGAACTCCATGATAATAAGATTTAGTTGTATAAAAATGGCAACACTTCTTCTTCTTTTTTTTTTTTCATAATTATAATGAAATGGAAAATTTTGTTGACATTTTTTAAAACTGCCATAATACATAGATTTTCTAGTAAAGAAATAAATAAATAAAATAATGAAAAACAAAATATATTAAGAAAAGTTTTTGTTTTTTTTGTTTTGTTTTGTTTTTGTTTTTTTAACTTTTCAATAAAAAAAAATATAAAATAGTTTTCATTTTAAATTTGATAGGTAAATAATTTTAACCTTTCTCCAAAGAGTTAAAGAACTATTAAAAGGAAATGACAATGAATGAATAATCATTTTAATATATATTTTATAATATATTTACTTGTTCTAAAATTTAAAGAGCCTACCAAATACAAAATAGTAGATTTATTATAAATTTACATAGTTACTTATTTTAAAATCAACATTTTTTAGGTTGATAGGCATGTTTATTTGAGCATAGGGCTTATGTTCGATTCAAAATTATGCTGAGCGTGAGGATAAATCAATATAATGCATTTTTTACTTATTTATAACCGATCAAACATCATAAAACAATAATTATCACATGATCAACCATAAAACACAAGAGACACCAATTATTCTTTGTATGCATCAACTTATAAGAGACACGAATCACCTCATCTTTATAGGAATAAACTTGTTGGAGACACCAACCCTCACTTCTTTGTAAGCACCAACCTACAAGAGACACCAATCCCCTCAGATTGGCAGGAACCTACTTGTTGGAGATAACAATCCCTACTACTTTGTAGGCATCGATATAAAGGAGACACCAATTCCGTTAGATTTGTAGGAATAAACTTGCTAGAGACACCAATCCCCACTACTTTGTAGGCACCAACCTACATGAGACAATAATCGCATCAAATTTTCAGGAACCAATGTACTGGAGATATTAATCCCCACTAATCTCTTATCAACAAAATGATATTCTCTAGTCTATTATTTTCTTCAATTCTTTGTAACTACCTCACCAACATTAGCTTAGCCCCTCTTCAATTCTTTGTAGCTACCTCATCAACAATAGCTCTACATTAGGTGCTTCACCCTATTCATTGCACAAATATGGGTGCAAATCTCACACACTACATAGATATCTTAGTTAAGGTACTTACATAACCCAATCAAACCTTTGTTTACTCATCCATGTACTCTATCCATAGATCCTGCATTAGCTGCTCTTCGTGTGGTTTTGACGCAATAACCTCTCTTGTTATTATACTCGTTGTTATGCACCTCTTTTCTCTCAATGCCTATATATGCCTTTTCTATTTATTGATTATTCCTTCGTCCCCAATTTAAATAACTTTTCAAAAAATCCCAAATTTGTGCCACTTCCAATGCTTATGAAAATATTGTATGTAACAACCCCTGGTCATAAATTCATGTAATAAAAGCTAATAAAGGAAAAATAAGACCATGATTGAGGGACAATTATTCCAAGATGAATGTTGGGCAAATATATCTTAGTGGGAATCACTAGATGTGTTTATGGCTAAGGAAATTGGCAAAGGCAATGGCTAAGGCATTAAAAAGGAAAATAGACATTTTGGCACATTTATTTATGAAAATAAAGCAAAATAGGAGAAAAGGAAGGTGAAAGGTCAGAGGTCGTCCGTGAGGAGGAAAATGAAGGAAAATATAGGTCTCATTGATAAAAAGGCTTATGAGGACCAGTACTAGGCAGAAAAGTCCCTAGACGCTGGCATACCATGTTGTGGGAGCGTCTAGAGCTCTTTGGACGCATGCATGCCCATATGAAGGGAGCGTCCGAGAGTTTAATGGTTTAAAAACTCAGTGGGAACCAGGGGTTGGTTACTTGAGAGGTGGGGATGGTTCCTGGGAGTCCTGTTGTTGATGTGGAAGGTTTGTATGGTGTGTTTCTGTCGATTCCACTTCCTTCAGGTGAATAAGGAGGTCAAATAATATCATAGTAACTTCTCATCACATGTTTACCTCGGTTGGACAGTTACTGGGTAGATGTGGGAGGAGGGCATTACATTTTTAGTATTATTTTAAAGCTCCCTTTGATCCAACGCTGCACATGACCACATGCCTTTGCATTGGAGGATGCCAAATCATCAAATTTTGGTTGTTTATATTTTAATATCTATTAACCACTATTAATAGGTCGGTATGACCCATACCTCAAATTTAAACTTTACTGGGAACTGAAAAAATACCTGAAAAACCCTTAACATTAAACAACCCTTACAAACTAATTTCCTTTAGACTTGTTGAAAATTCTGTTAGGATATGGAATTTTTTTTATCCCTCAGACCCATAAATTGACATATATAGAACTATCTAGCAATTGGGAGCAAACACCTGTGTATACCATTAAAAACTTTAACAAGTGCCTAGAACCATGTGTCATGAACCTGGGCTATTGGATTTTTTTCAAAATTTCCCTTGTAAAATGTTACCTTATGATTTTGGGGGTCCAGGGATGTTAATTCCTCATGTTCTACATGTCATACTCCTATGACTCCAGGCCATACATTATCAGGTGATTAGGAGATTTGATAGTAAAACACCACCCTAGGATTTTGGGGCTTCAAAGGCCACTTAGCTTGCCACCACATTCTTCCAACAACCAATCATAGTTCGATGTGTAGTGAGTGTTGATGAGTCCTCTGCCATGTTGCACCATTGACACATGCCATGTGTCACTTACTTTTACACAACTATCTATCCAAAAATACTAAATAAAGGTGACACATTTCCTCCAGTTAGCATTACCACATCACCTAATCTAGTTGGCATGCCACATCACTGCTCTGTCATTGGTCCAATTGGAACGTCTCATGCATTGGATATCGGGTATCATGAAAACTTTGTGACTTTCATATTGACAAACTTGCCTACATGCCCGATGGTTTAGGGTCTTGAGGGTTCTTAGCGTTAGTCTTTATACCTTAGCTCCTTCATGACCGAATTCCTCTCTAGGCCTTTTTCTATTTATAGATGCTTCCTTCGTTTCTAATTAACTAACTTTGCACTTTTGCCAGCAAATCCCATATTTGAGCCACTTCCAATGCTTATGAAAATATTTTATAATTATTTTAAATCTCCCTTCGATCCAACCACTACATATGAACACATTCCTTTGCATTGGAGGATGTAAAATCCTTAAATTTTGGTTGTTTATATTTTAATATCTATTGACCACCATTACTAGGTCAGTATGACCCATACCTCAAATTTGAAATTTATTTGGAACTCAAAAAATACCAGGAAAACCTTTAACACTAAACAACCCTTACAAACCGATTTAGGATATGGAAATTTTTTTGTCCCTCAGACCCATAAACTGACATATATAGAACTATATAGAAATTAGGAGCAAACACCTTTGTATATACCATTGAACACCCATGCGTTAAGTCAACAAGTGCCTAGAACCACCTGTCATGATCCTGGGCTATTGGAATTTTTAAAACTTACCGTTGTAGGACGTTATCTTGGGATTCTGGGGGCCCAGAGATGTTAGTTCCTCATGTGCTACATGTCATCCTCCTGTGACTGCGTGCCATAGATTATCAGGTGACCAAGATATTTGATTGCAAAACACCACTATAGGATTATGAGGCTTTGAAGGCCACTTAGCCTGCCACCACATTCTTCCAACAACGAAACATAGTTCGATGTGTGGTGAGTGCTGATGAGTCCTCTGCCATGTGGCACTACTGACACATGTAATGTGCCACTTACCTTTACACAACTAGCCATCCAAAAACACTAAATCGAGGTGACCCATTTCCTCTAGTTAGCACTGCCACATCACCTACCCCACTTGGCATGCCACGTTACTTCTTTGTCATTGGTCCAATTGGCATGTCTCATGCATTGGATATCAGATATCGGTAAAACTTTGTGACTTTCATATTGACAAACTTTCCTACATGCCCGATGGTTTGGGGGCCCGAGGGCTCTTAGCCTTAGTGTCTATACCTTAGCTCCTTCATGACCAAATGCCTCTCTATGGATTTTCTATTTATAGATGCTTCCTTCATCCCCAATTTAATTAACTTTTAACTTTTGCTAACAAATCCTAGATTTTTTCCACTTCCAATGCTTAAAAAATCTATTTTGTTTTAAAAAGCAAAAATGCTTTAATATACCTACTATTATATGTTCTAGAAAATTGTTAATTATTCATGGTTTGTCCATAAATGATTTGTGATGCTAATAGAATGATAACATTAGGATTTTATTTCTATATTACAAACCATTTATGTTTCTGAAAACAAAAATGATCTAATATACTTATTATAATATGGTTTTATAAAACTTGTAATTTGACCTGATTCATTGTTTATCCATAATAATTTTTAGGTGATTTATGATGCTAATTGAATTATGTTTGAGGGTTTAAGCTTTAAATCGTGTTAGTGATGTTTAGGGGTGTTTGTAGTGATTAAGGGCCTTGGTTAATTTTAGTAATTAAAGATGTTGGAAAATTTTAGTAGTCAACGTTTGGGGGCATTTTATATGAATTATTTAGGTTCTCTTTGTGATCACCAAAGATCATACCATGAGGGATGACTAGTCTTAATTATGGATTATTAGACTTGATGTTTGAACTCCAAGAGTTCCAGGGGGATGACTACTCTTAATTAGGGATTATTAGTCTTGATTTTCTAACTCCAAGAGTCGTCGGGGATAAGCCCATTTGGGAGTCTTAAATTTTGGGGTTCTTAGTGCATCAAGGATTATGGATAAGTTTGAGGTTTTTTACCTCATCAATGATTAATGGATATTGCGAAGTGGAGTATATATGTGCAATAGGGAAATATATTCCTAGGGAACAGAAGTAAAGCTCCACCAAAGAGGGAAATATTATTTTATAGGTTCTCACATAGATAAGATTGAAAAATAAAAAGATAAGATCAATGAAATTCCATAAAGGACCATATCTAGAACAAAAAGGACCTTGAATTAATACATATGGGAACTTAGATAACATAAAATAAATGGATCCCCTATTGGTTATTCATGAACCATAAAAAAAGAAAAAAAAAGAAAAAAAAAACACATCTTTTCTTCGAGCAACACAACTATTTGGATTCACTTCGACATTCCATTTCCCTAGCTTTGGGGGTATGCTAGTTTATTTCTATTGGCTTAGTTGTGTAGTCCTTTTCGTGGGCGCCCCTTCGTTTGTACAAATCTCTTTATGCTAATGTGTGCATATGATGTAAGTATTACGTGGTATCCAAGGAAGCCCCTAGACATGAAACCAATGACAAAATATAATGTAATTTTTGAATTTAGGCTTTTGTGATCCATATTTTTGTAAATTGATTCTTTAGGTATAAATCACAGTGAAATTTTTTTGTCTATGTGTTTCAAAGCATCCAATGTGGTTCATTGTCAGGACTAGAATGAAAAGTTTGATCTGGGCGATAGATTAAATAACAAAGGTGATGTACATAGAATTTAGTCAAACAGTTGAAATCAAACATTCATAAAGAAAATAACGTTCAAGAATATGATAATAATAAATATTGAGTTAATATAAAATTGAAAATATAAGTAAAAATATAATAACATAGTCAAGTCAAGTAAAAAAAAAAAAACTCTTCAAAACAAACTAAAATTATGAAAAACTGTAAAAAATAACGATCCAAATTAGTTAAAAATAATAAATAAAACAAATAAATAAATTAAATAGATAAGTATTGGAAAAATTAATTATAATAATAAAATAAAAATAAAATAGACAAGGACCATTAATGTAAAAGTCAAACATAAAAAGAAGAAAAATAAAGAAAATAATTTAAGTTAAGCATAAAATAAACGAATTGTCTTTAGTGAGACTTTTTGGAAGTTTTTATGGTGGAATTTCTCTAAAATCCGTCAGGAATTTATTGAAATCACAAGCTTGATGGGTAACCTTTGCACAATTGAAGTGCCCTAGAGGTTTTTCCGGGTTTTGAATCCATATATACAGTAAAAAAACCAGTTTAAATAACACAAATCAACATTTCACCTCAAAAATTTCCATCGGATTCCGGCACCGGAAAGTCCAAAAAGTCGCACTAAAGACAACTCATAAAGTAAAAGGAAAAGAAAACTTTAAATAACTAATTTATAAAAAAACCATAAAGAGATCAATAGCTACTGATCTTCCATCGTCTCTATTAAGATTACCTGTCCTTCTTTCAATCTCTATGGCTTCCCTAAACGTCTGTTGATGAAAATGATCAATCTTAGCAATCACCTTAGCCTCTTCTATACAAATGTGGTGTTTTGTCTTTTCCGCATGTTCTGCCATTTCCGAGGAGCGGGTCCTCCCATGTTTGATGTCGGCGACATGCTCATGGATCTTATGATTTATTGAGTGACCAATTTCACCAATGTGGTGGGTCCCACAGGAACATGGGATTATAAACACCTTTCATATTCTTAGGGTCCACGGGTCTTTCACTGACCTTAGGGAGCTCCTAATTGTGTTAAGGGGCCTAAAGGTTGAAGGAACATCATGCTTCCTAAGAAGCCTAGCAATCTTGTGAGTTGTTCCTTGGATAAAGGGAAGGTGAACTCCAAAATATCGTTTTTTTGGTTCACTTAATATCTTAGGACCTTGGGCTGCTTTATAGAAAGATTTGAGACACTGGTGTCTACTATAGTCATTGTTTTTTCAAAACTTCAAGGAGATGGGTCTTCTCATCATCAAGATGATTATCATCAGAAACTCTTGAAGCACGAGTAGCTAAAGTGTTAAGAACTCCCAGTTTTTAAGCAAGATAATGATGGGACTTTGCATGAAGATGCTGCTCAGTGTGGGTCTTCTTTCGAAACACTTGGTGCAAGAAAGAACCATCATCCTTCTTTGATATAAGAACGTCAAGGAATGGAAGGCTACCATTGATTTCACAATCCATAGTAAACTTAATACAACAAGATTGATTGTTAAGATGTTGAAAAAATAAATCCAACTTTTTTCGTCCAAGAGCCTAGATGACACAGGTGTCATCGACAAACCTTTTCTAAAGCTTTGGCTTGAATTGCGATGAGGCCAATGGTTTGGATTCAAAGTCCTCCATAAACAGGTTAGCCACGATCGAAGAAAGTGTAGAACCCATGGCCACGCCACAAGATTGCTCATAGAATTCCCCTTCAAAGCTAAAGAAAGTTGAGGTAAGACAAATCTCAACCAACCTAGCTGTATCTGGATCCGTGATGCGGTTGATAACCTCAATAACTTCATTAATATGGATATTAATGTATACGGAGATTACATCAAAACTAACAAGAATATCCAAGGGATCAAATTTTAATCCCTTTAACTCATTGAAAAAAGATGAAGAGTCTTGGACAAATGACTATGTTCGGCCAACAAGGGGCTTTAGCTTACTAGCTAAATACTTTGCTAGAAGATAAGTTGGTCCACCAATCGTGTTGACAATGGGTCTCAGCAGAGCCCCCTCCTTATGGATATTGGGAAGTCCATAGATCCTAGGGGTAAGAGGTTTATTGTGGATGAGTTTATGGCTAATGGAGCCAACAATGCTACTAGATTTTATGGCAAGAGCCACAACTTTCAAGATCCTCTTAATGGGATTTTTATTAAGATTCCTATAGCTCCCACTATTATACAGGTGATCCAACATTTGTTGATGATAATCCACCTTATCTAAGATCACCACAACACCACCCTTGTTGGCTTCGAGGACAACAATGCTAGAGTTATTGTTCAAAGACTTGAGGGCATCAAATTCAAGCTTGCTAATGTTGTTCTTAGGGGGCCTTGCCTTTGTAAGGATAACTGCACAATCTTGCCTTATAGTATCCTTAGTGTTATCAGGAAGGTCCTTAATCCCATATTCAATGCCACAAATAATTTCTTCAGTGAGGATTTTTCTAGAAACAAGGATAAAATTTAAACCTTTTTCCAATAAGCTAAAAAAGGAGGGTCAAAAAAAACAAGACAAATTAACCACTCTTTAATTATAATGGGAGAACAAGACCTTAATATACTTATTATTATTAATTTTATTATGCATAGAATATGAATTAATATTTACATTATTATTTTAATATTCTTATTATCAATAATTTTATTATTGATATTATTAATAATAATTTTATTATTCTTATTATTAATAATTTTATTGTTAGTATTAATATTTGAATTATTATAATTCGATACAATAGTTTCTTCACTATTATCCCAAACATGTTCTCCATTATTACAAAAGATATTATTATTATAATCTAAAAGAGGAGGACCAGTGGAATTAAAGGAAGGATCGAATCGGAAGAAGCGGTCACAATTTTTGGATGGAGGGAATGCTCATCCACCCGTCGTCCTATTTTGGATTAGGATAATAATATATTTTGTAATAATGGAGAAAATATTTGGGATAATAGTGAAGAAACTATTGTATCAAATTATAATAATTTAAATATTAATATTAATAATAATAATAATAAGAATAATAAAATTATTGATAATAAGAATATTAAAAACAATAATATAAATATGAATTCATATTTTATTCCTAATAGAATTATTATTACTAAGTATATTTTTTCCAAGGAAAAAATCAAAACTTTTTATTGAGAGATTATAAAAAGTTTTACATGCAAATTGGTCATAAGCCATACTGCTGGCTCATCTGTTTTCTGGATCTGCTCAACATCTTGGAGCTGTTTCTGCTGTTTAAAGAACCTGTAACAGTCTTCCTCCCGGATGGAGGCATAGTCAATATTATAACAAAAACAAAGAAACCTGGGGTCTCCTTCGACGAAGGAAAAACAACCCCTTACAACAAAAATTATAAGTCTATAATCATGTGGATACATATAAAAATTATATATAAAGGTCTGTTTGTTGTAGCTATGAACCGGAGAAAAAAAAATATGATGGAGACTATATAAAAATTATAAAACAGAAATATATATCCGAGAAGGGTGCTGTCAAAAAAGATGATGAAGCTGTGATCAAAAAGGCTGAGCATATGGAGGCTGATCTGATATGAAAGACTGCCCCTGTTTGATCTCTTCTACTGTCCAGCTGCCCAGATCCTGTTGTAGACCAGCCTTAGATAGCTGATCTGCTTCCTCATTTCTTTCCCTGTAGATATGGCATATCGAAAACCTGTTAAAGTATGCCTTCAAGAAAGAGATTTCTTCAACTAGAGTCTTCAAAAACTGATTTTGACAAGATGCATTTCCATTGACCCAGTTTATGACATTTAGTGAATCCCCGAAAATCTGAATTGTGTTGATATTTCTGTGATGGAGCCAGCATAAAAGGTATCGTAAGGCCGATAATTCAGCATAGTTATTTGTGCCTGTACCCAAACCAACAGAAGCTTTTAAAGAGTGATCCGGATTGATGTGTATACACATGCCTGCTCCAGCCCTATTGTTTTGGGAAGCCCCATCAAAGAACCCACAAGGAATGCCCTCCTGTATAATGATAGGTTTATGTTTTGATTTGGGATTTTTGTCATCAGGGGGAGGTATGGCAGTGTATATGGCTGTGATATTTGTGGCAATAACGGAAGTAGGTGTGTCCTTATCTTGGAACAGACTCTTGTTTCTAGCAAGCCATACCCCCCAACAGAAAATAAGGGGCAGGTTCCTCAAGTTCCCCTCTGGATAGTTTTGCCACCATTTCCTCCAAGCAGCATCCAAGGGGTCATGTCCCCACTGAGCTTTTACCTTGAGCGAATCAGTGACCTCCTCCCATATCTTTCTTGAGAAAGCACAGGTTGTGAAGAGATGACTGATGGTTTCCTCATCAGCTTTACATAAAGGGCATCGCCCTGGCCCAGCTAGAAACCTGGCTTGTAATGTTTCCCATGTTGGGACCTTCCTTTTTAAAATGCACCAGAGAAAGAGCCTAGACTTGACTGGGCATTTGAGTTTCCATATATCTTTGGCCCACCATTCCGGTACTCCCCATCCCTTCTTTCCCATTAGAAAGGAATATCCATCTTTTGAGGAATATTCCCCAGATTTGCTTTGTGCCCACATCAAGCAATCAGGTTCATCTTTTATCCTAACATTGGATCGTTGTAGTTCTTTGATGAACCCCTCCCACTCATTCTTCCATCTAATATTTAACCCTAATTCTTCATCATCCTTCCAAGCCTGACCCCAGATAGTAGACTGTCCAGCTCTTTCCACCTGATTTAATGATGTAATACCTTTACTATCAAGGTGTCTAAGAAGCCCTGGAGATAAAGCAAAAGCTTCATTGCATCCAACCCAGGGATCTCTGCCAATCCTGACCTGTCTTCCATCTCCCACTTTCCAAGCTAAACCTTGCTCGATCACTGTAAAGGCTTCCACTGTGGCCTTCCAGATAGCTGAGGAATTTTTTAACTTCTTATTTTGACTCCGGATCCATTCTTCCAGAGGGATTGGGTCTATGTACTTCCTTTTCACCACCCTTGTCCAAAGATTTTCCATAGTTATTAGCCTCCATCCTAATTTTGCTGCTAATGAAATGCTGAACTCAGGGAGTCTCTTAATTCCCCACCCTCCCCATTCTTTTGGCCTGGCCACTTTGTCCCAAGCAACCCAGGGTAAACCCGAGGATTCCTTTGACCCAACCCATAGGAATCTGCAACAGATTCTTCTGATTTTCTCCATCACTCCTTTGGGAATCCAAGTCAGAGCGGCCCAGTATACTGGGATGGCTAACAAGACTGTTTTAATAAGGGTCAATCTACCAGCTCTGGATAGCCATCTAAAGCTCCAGTGTGATATTCTGGCTTCTATGTTTGCAATGAGCCAATTCCAATCCTCTTTTTTGTATGCAGCAGGCTTTAACCAAAAACCCAGATATTTGAAGGGAAGGTCCAGTGGTTGAATGGGGAAAGGGAATAGATTAGCCATTCTATTTCTTTCGCTTCTTTCAAAGTCTGCCACACAAGCTTGGGATTTCCCAGAGTTTATCTGCATTCCAGTTGCTTTTAGAAAAAGATCAAAAATGCATTTTAACTCCTTTAGTTCACTGCAATTACCATTGGTGAAAATCAAGATATCATCAACAAAAAGAAGGTGAGTGATGTAGAGATTGATTGCTACCTCGATACCTTTTACCTTCTCCTCTCTTCTGGCTTTGTGAATCAGTCTACTTAGCCCTTCTGCCACAAGGAGAAACAAGAGAGGGGATATTGGACACCCTTGCCTGAGGCCTCTCTGGCTGTTAAAGAAAGACGAAGCTGCTCCATTGACCAGTACTGCAAAGCTGACATTTGTGATGCAACCCATGATCCAGCTGACAAAAGGATAGCTGAATCCCACGTGAGTTAGCAACATCCTTAGATAGAGCCAGCTGATCCTATCATAAGCTTTGGATAGGTCGATTTTAAGAACAACTCCCTTCTTTTTCTTCATTTTGACACTATGTATAACCTCCTGGGCCACACCTATGGCTTCATCAATTTGTCTTCCATCCAGGAACCCAAATTGTTTCATTGATATATTTCTTGACAGGATTGGTGCAATTCTGAGAGCAATAACCTTTGAAATAATCTTGTAAATGCAATTACACAATGAAATTGGTCTAAAGTCTTCAAAACTCTCCGGGTCATCCTTCTTTGGGATGAGAGCAATAAATGTTGAGTTAAAAGGTCTATAGACTTCTCCTTTCAGCCTTGACTCTTCAACTACTTCAGTTATTTTGGCTCCAATTTGTTCATAAAAATGGAGAAACAGTTCTATAGTCCAGCCATCAGGGCCTGGACTTTTGTCCTTACCCATGAGCTTCATGGCTGCTTCAATCTCCTCCTTAGTAACCGGAATTGTAAGATCTCCTGCTTCATCTTCCTCAATGAATCTAGGAAAACTTTGCACAGTTCTAAAGACTTCTGCAATAGTAGCCTCTCCCTGATCTGCAAAAATATTTTGAAAATGTCTTTTTCCTAAACCAGAAAGCTCTGGAAAGGAACTGACTTCTCTCCCTTCTTCATCTTTAAGGCGCCAGATAGTATTTACAGATTTCCTTCCTTTTGCAAAATTATGGAAAAACCTAGTGTTCTCATCCCCAGATTTTAGCCAAACTGCTCTACTCTTGATCCTCCATTCTTCTTCCCTTTCCAAAAGAATTTTATTTTGCTGCTTCTCCAAATGAAGGATTCTGTCCTTTGAGGCTTGTGAGGAGTATCCATCTATCTCCATACTCTCCATCTGCTTCAGCTCCTCCCTAATGTTGTTCATCTCCTCATTTTGTTTCAATTTTCTTTCCTTTGCCCAGGAGATTGTAGCTTTCTTCAATCTTTTGAGATTCTCCATGAACAAAAAACTTTTATCCTCGCCTGTATTGTGATCAGGGTGAATCCAAGTTTCTTTAAACAGATTGCAGAAAGAGGGTTCTTGGAGCCAAGCGGGATTGAACTTAAAAGGGGCAGGAGGTTTTGGAGGAGGAAGAGTTAAGTCTAAGAAAACCGGGAAGTGATCCGAATTCCCTATTTCCTCAACCCACTGTCTGATCATAGGAACTTTGGAAGATAAAGACTCCGCTATCAGAAAGCGATCTAGTCTTTTGGCAACCCGATCTTCTCCTATCCTTCGATTCCTCCAAGTAGGCTTTAGTTTGATCGGGGAAGGATCTATAAAGTTATTCTCCGTGATGAGGTTGAAGAAAAAATCTGAGAGGGGATCTTCTCTCGCTGATGGACCCCAAGCTTCTGCTCTGCCAATGGAAAAATTTAAATCACCTCCCATAATCATCAAAGGGGATTTCATCACAGTTTTTGTCAGCAATTCTCCCCAAAATGACTCCCTGCCCTGACATGGCCCATAAATATTTACTAAGGTGATGGGGAAAGTGAAGTCTGGTAATAAAACCTCCATGCCCATAACATTTTTCATCCCCCATTGATTGATGACTTTTACCCGCCCTTCTTTGAAACCAATTGCAAGGCCCCCCGAATGACCAGAGGCATCTATAGCAGTAAAAAACCACCCAGGCAGAAGGGATTTAAGCATAGGTTCAATCTCAGAAGCCTTCCCCAGGGTTTCTTGCAGAAAAATAACATCTAGATTTGAGTTAGATATCCAATCTTTCAAGGCCAGTTTTTTAGGTTTGCTGGCCAAACCTCTGCAATTCCAGGATGTCAGGATCATTTAATAACACCCTCAGGGGGATGAGCTGCTCTAAGAACCCCCGGAATAGAATATTGTTTGCCATCTGCAACATCCAATTTTGCTTTGAGTTTTGCCTTGGACATATCGGATTTCCGGCCTCTTTTGTTTTTGGAAAAACTCTGTAATGGGGTCTGTCCCAAACCACCTAAAGACCCCTGGGCATCATGTTTCCCTCCCAAAGATCTCAGGTTGTAAGGGCAAGGAGGCCGAGATGCTGGGAGTGAAAGGGGAGGCCAATGGTCTTCACAGTTAATATCCAGGGACGGTAAAGCTTCAACAATAGTTTCTACATTCGGGTAAGACATTATATGTTCCATATTTTCAACATTATTATTTTCTTGCTCTTGATAAAATGAGGACAACATATTTATATGAACAGAAATATGCTCAGGAGAATTAAGAGAGGGAATAGGGGTCCCTGAGCACATACCCTTTTCAGCTTCGTCGAGTGGGGTATGATTTGCATTATCTTTCTCGGTGATCTCTTCCATAACTTCCGCTTCTTTAGTTGTTTCCTCCACAGCTGCCACCGGATGAATGACGTTCGCTAGAGCAACCTCCTGAATTTGTACATCTTCGTCCACTGGATCCTTCACAGTCTCCTCTGTCTCCAAATGCCTTGTTTCTTGCGTCTCCGTCATTTCGTGCTCCATGGTCATCTGAACATTTGCTTGGACATTTTCTCTGTAAGCTGTAGTCCTTCGGAAGTGTCTCCTTCTCATCTGTGGACAGTCTTTTGCCAAGTGCCCATACTCATGGCACCGATGGCATCTAAACGGCCGGTATTCATAGTCTAATATCTGCTCATACACATAGTCATTGAATTGAAGATTGATTTTTTGTGCCAAGCCTCCGCTCGGGTTGAGCATGACTAGTATACGCGCCATCGCCCTATTTTTCGTTGCCATGAAGGTCATATCTGCTTCCAGGTAAACCCCCAGCCTATTACCAATTGATTTGAAAACTTCCTCTGTCCAAAGGAAGGATGGTAAGCCCGGAGCACGCACCCACACAGGGAACTCATCCGTTCTCTCCTTGATTGCATCAAAAAGGGGGGTCCATTTCTTTAGCAAAACAGGAATGTTCCCTATGTGCCAATTTCGATGGAGAACCCAATCTGCCGATTCTCTATCTACAAATCTGAGCTTAAACCATCCTTTCGCTAAAACTAGGGCTTCAAACTGTAAAGGTCTATCAGATGCGAAACATTTCTCACCCCAATCTTGAAGAAATTCAGAAGTGTATTTCTTACCTCTAGCTCTGGCGACCAAGGTACAATCTGCAACAGCTAGGGCTTCTACCATGGAAACCTCCTTCCCAAGGACCAGATTGCCTGCTATCGCCTGAGATCCAATGGGTCTTTGCGGTTTCCTTTTCTCACCTTTATATCTTAACCCTTCCGCTGACGATCTAAATCCTTCTCGACCAACAGTTCTTTCAGGGATTATCTGTGCTATGTCCACATGAGGTTCTGTCTCCATCTGTGACAGAAATTGACCCGAAAGACCCGTGTCGCCATTCCCAGAGGGGAAGAAACCAGTCTCCAATCCATCAGTGCCTGCCTGCTCCCCAGCTAAAGTATCTCCGGTACCGCTTGCTGAAAACCCTTTTAGGTAAGGGGGTTCTCTTGGCAGGGTAACCCTTGTAAGCGAGGGAAAACCACCTGGAGCCCTTGACTGTTCAAATCCTGCAGAAAGCCCTAAATGGGTTATATCTTCAAACCCCTTAGAGGGCGCAAACCGGGTTATCGTTGCTTTGCCCTTTGGGTCAGTGGGCAAACCTTCCTCATTTACCCCACTCGACACTATTTCTCTCGCTACCTGCTTGGAGACGACCGATAAACCGGTATTGTGAACCTCGCTGCCCGAATCCTTGTCTTGAAACAGGAACAGTGGTGTTTTCGCCTGTGATACTGCCTCCAAACTTGGCTGTTCGAAAGCCCCAAAATAGTGTTCCACGTTCTGAGCGGTGATATCCTTCCCCCACATAGAGAGGATGTCTTCCACATCTGGGTCCAAGGCTACAAATTCGGCAGGATTAACCATAGTTTCGAACCGTTCCAAGGTAAAACGTCAACCGACAGTCAATGGGGATAAACTTCACGGTAGCTTGTTGAATAAAACGGAAAACAGGCGGATAACGCTGAGAGCAGCAGTAATATGGTATAGCTTAAAAAACAAAAACACGCACCAAGACAACCTTTTTACCTCCACCTGCCAGTCGTCTTTGCAGAGGATGGCCCCCCGCATCGGCAGCTGTGCTTGGAGTCTGACCAAAACTACCTAACCGTGGCCTGTGCGGGGTTCCGCCCTGTGCCCTGGTTTCGAAACCCTAACCTGCTCCATCGCTGCACTCCATTCCTTCCCCACATTGTCCATTACTAAGTATATTAAGATCTCTTCTTCTCATAATAATAAAAGAGTGGTAAATTTGTCTTGTTTTTCTTTTGACCCTTTTGTTTTTAGCTTATTGGAAAAAGGTTTAAATTTTCTCCTTGCTCCTAGAAAAATCCTCGCCGAAGAAATTATTTGTGGCATTGAATATGGGATTAAGGACCTTCGTGATAACACTAAGAATACCATAAGGCAAGATTGTGCAGTTACCCTTAGAAAGGCAAGGCCCCCTAAGAACAATATTAGCAAGCTTGAATTTGATGCCCTCAAGTCTTTGAACAATAACCCTAACATCGTTGTCCTCAAAGATGATAAAGGTGGTGTTGTGGTGATCTTAGATAAGATGGATTATCGTTAAACAATGCTGGATCACTTGTATAATAGTGGGATCTATAGGAATCTTAGTAAAAATCCCCTTAAGAGGATCTCGATAGTTGTGGCTCTTGCCATAAAATCCAGTAGCACTGTTGGCTCCATTAGCCATAAACTCATCGAGAGTAACCCTCTTACCCCTATGATCAATGGGCTTCCCAAGATTCACAAGGAGGGTGCTCCGTTGAGACTTGTTGTCAATACGATTGGTGGACCAACTTATCTTCTAGCAAGTATTTAGCTAGTAAGCTAAAGCCCCTTGTTGGCCAAACAAAGTCATTTGTGAAAGACTCTTCATATTTTATCAATGAGTTAAAGGGATTAAAATTTGATCATGGGGATATTCTTGTTAGTTTTGACGTAGTCTCCCTATACACTAATATCCCTATCAATGAAGCTATTGAGGTTATCACCCGCATCACAGATCTAGATACAGCGAGGTTGGTTGAGATTTGTCTTACCTCAACTTTCTTTAGCTTTGAAGGGGAATTCTATGAGAAAACTTGTGGCGTGGCCTTGGGTTCTCCTCTTTCCCCGATCATGGCCAACCTGTTTATGTAGGAATTTGAATCCAAAGCATTGGCCTCAACCCAATTGAAGCCAAATCTTTGGAAAAGTTTTGTGGATGACACTTGCGTCATCTGGCCTCATTGACGAGAAAAGTTGGATTTATTTTTTCAACATCTTAATGCTCAATCTATCTCTATCAAGTTTACTATGGATTGTGAAATCAATGGTAGCCTTCCATTCCTTGACGTTCTTATATCAAAGAAGGATGATGGTTCTTTCTCGCACCAAGTGTTTCAAAAGAAGACCCACACTGAGCAATATCTTCATGCTAAGTCCCATTATTATCTTGCTCAAAAATTGGGAGTTCTTAACACTTTAGCTACTCGTGCTTTAAGAGTTTCTGATGATAATCATCTTGATGATGAGAAGACCCATCTCCTTGAAGTTTTCAAAAATAATGGCTATAGTAGACACTAGTGTTTCAAATCTTTCCATAAAGTAGCCCAAGGTCCTAGGATATTAAGTGAACCAAAAAAACGGCATTCTAGAGTTCACCTTCCCTTTATCCAAGGAACAATTGACAATATTGCTAGGATCCTTAGGAAGCATGATGTTCCTTCAACCTATAGGCCCCTTAACACAATTAGGAGCTCCATAAGGTCAGTGAAAGACCCTGTGGACCCTAAGAATATGAACGGTGTTTATATAATCCCATGATCCTGTGGGACCCCCTACATTGGTGAAACTCGCTGCTCAATAAATCAGAGGATTCAACATCTTAACAATCAATCTATCTCTATCAAGTTTACTATGGATTGTGAAATCAATGGTAGCCTTCCATTCCTTGACGTTCTTATATCAAAGAAGGATGATGGTTCTTTCTCGCACCAAGTGTTTCGAAAGAAGACCCACACTGAGCAATATCTTCATGCTAAGTCCCATCATTATCTTTCTCAAAAACTGGGAGTTCTTAACACTTTAGCTACTCGTGCTTTAAGAGTTTATGATGATAATCATCTTGATGATGAGAAGACCCATCTCCTTGAAGTTTTAAAAAACAATGGTTATAGTAGACACTAGTGTCTCAAATCTTTCCATAAAGTAGCCCAAGGTCCTAGGATATTAAGTGAACCAAAAAAATGGTATTCTAGAGTTCACCTTCCCTTTATCCAAGGAACAACTGACAAGATTGCTAGGATCCTTAGGAAGCATGATGTTCCTTCAACCTATAGGCCCCTTAACACAATTATGAGCTCTATTAGGTCAGTGAAAGACCCTGTGGACCCTAAGAATATGAATGGTGTTTATATAATCCCATGATCATGTGGGACCCCCTACATTGGTGAAACCGTCCGCTCAATAAATCAGAGGATTCATGAGCATGCTGCTGACATCAAACATGGGAGGACCTACTCCTCGACATTGGTGGAACATGTGGAAAAGACAAAACACCACATTTGTATACAAGAGGCCAAGGTGATTGCTGAGATTGATCATTTTCATCACCAGAAGTTTAGGGAAGCCATAAAGATTGAAAGAAAGCCATATAATCTTAATAGAGATGATGGATGGAAGATCAGTAGCTCTTGGATCCCGACCATTTCATCCTAATTATTATATATATGTTATATTTTTTTTACTATATCCTAATTTCTATTATTATTTTATTTTCACTATACCCCATTTAATAATTTTATTTGGTATATTTGGTCTCTTTATGGTATTTTTATAAATTAGCTATTTAAAGTTTTCTTTTCCTTTTATTTTATATTTAACTTAAATGCTTTTCTTTATTTTTCTTATTGATATGTTTGACTTTTACCTTGTTTGTTTTATTTTTATTTTATTATTATTATTAATTTTTCCAATACTTATCTGTTTAATTAATTAATTTATTTGTTTTATTATTTTTAACTAATTTGGATCGTTATTTTTTATACTTTTTAATAATTTTAGTTTGTTTTGATGAGTTTTTTTTGGACTTGACTTTGTTATTATGTTTTTACTTGTATTTTCAATTTTATATTAACTCAATATTTATTATTATCATATTTATGAGAAAAGTTTTTTGGCGTAAATCACATGATAGAACATTTGTTGACGCGTTTCGAACCAATGAGTGTGGTTCATCGTTAGGACAAGTTGAAGAACCAAATCATGGCTACATATTTAAATGGGGAGAGCAGAGCATCGAACGGCTACGTTTGACTAAAAAATGGCTATATTGAGAAAAACGGCTATATTAGGTCAGACTAGATAAACGGCTAAGATTGACCAAGAACGGCTAGATTTGACTATTCAATTTTAATTATATAATATTATTAAAATATTATTTTAATATTTATCATATGTTATTTAAGTGAAAAGTTAACCAAGTTTGAGTTAATATTTATATTCAAATTGCTAGAAATAATAACTAATAATAATTATATTATTATTATAATAATGTTATAGTATAATCTTATTATTAATGTCTTGTGTAACTAATCAATATAAATATAATAGATCTATGGATATTATTAAATGTAAGGATTAAAATAATCTTAGTTATTGTTATATTATATATACTAGATCCCTTCAGATTAGTCGTGAAAAGGGGGGAATATCTATATCAATATTAAAATATGTTAAATTTATATTAATTAATATAAATTTAATAGATCTTTGGATATTATTAAATGTAAGGACTAAAATAATCTTAATTATCGTTATATTATGTATACTGGATCCCTTTAGATTAGTTATGAAAAGGGAATATCTATACTAATATTTAACCTATATTAAAAGTAGTATTCGAAATGATAAAGGTATTATTCTTACCCTCAATTGTAATGGGAACCAATATTACTAATTCAAGGGAAATTAGTACTTGTAAGGATTTATTGTATTGTTATTATCAATATAATAGTGTTATAATAATAGTATTTAATTAAGGGAAGGGTAACAAATTAATATAAATTTATTAGTAAAGCAGTGTACTTAGAACATAAATATCCTATTTAAATATCTTATACTATATAATTTAACCCTAAAGAGGATCAAAGAACTATGGCTAAAGAAAGAGGGTTAAAGGATATCAAGGGGAAACACTAGAATAAGCTATTAAGAGAGGGAGGGGAGGAAGGGGAGGAAACAACTAAGAGGCGAGGGCCGGGACCCAGCAACTACTGATCTTCCAACCATCCTCTCTATTGAGATTGCTTGGTCTCCTTTCAATCTCAATGGCTTCCCTAAATTTTCGGTGATGGAACTGCGAAACTCTAGCAATAACATTGGCATCCTCAATACAGACATGATGTTTGGTCTTCTCCGCATGCTCTGCTAGTGTGGAAGACTTGGTTCTCCTATGTTTAAGATCAGCTGCGTGCTCACTAATTCTTTGATTAATGGAGCACCCAGTCTCACCAATATAGGGGGTCCCACAGGAACAAGGAATAATATAAACCCCCTTCATGTCCTTAGGGTCGATAGGATCCTTTACTGATTGGAGGGATTTACGAATGGTGTTAAGGGGTCTAAAGGTTGAGGGAACATTATGTTTCCTAAGAATCCTCGCAATCTTATTAGTGGTCCCTTGAACATAAGGTAGATGGACTCCTGGGACTCGTTCTTTAGGTTCTTTTTTAACTACCGAATTTTTGGAAGCTTTGAGAAAAGCCTTCTGACCTAGGTATCTGCTATAACCATTCTCAACAAAGACATTAAGGAGATGGGATTTCTCTTTCTCGAAGCTTTCTTCATTAGAGACCCTTAGGGTACAAGTAGCGAGAGTGTTGAGAACGCCCAACTTTTGAGCTGAGAAATGATGGGAACTGGCATGAAGATATTGCTCCGTATGTGTTTTCTTTCGAAACATTTGGTGGGAGAGGGAATCGTCCGTATTCTTAGAAATAAGAATATCAAGGAAAGGGAGGCAACCATCAACTTCTTGTTCCATGGTGAAGTTAATGGCTGCGGATTGACTATTGAGATGATGGAAGAAGAGATCCAACTCCTCTTGGCCATGAGACCAGATGATATTAGTGTCATCTACAAATCTTTTCCATAGTTTAGGTAGGAGGCGGGCCGAGGATAGAGCCTTGGATTCAAAATCTTCCATAAAAAGATTAGAAACGACAGGGGATAGGGGTGAGCCCATGGAAACACCACATGTTTTCTCAAAGAACTCACCCTCAAAACTGAAAAAGGTGGAAGTGAGACAGATCTCAACTAACCAAGTTGTATTGGGATCCGTAAGGTGGTTGATCACTTCTATGGCCTCATTTATAGGGATGCAAGTGTAAAGGGAGACTACATCAAAACTAACAAGAATGTCCCCAGGGTCAAGCTTTATGTTCTTGAGCTTTTCAACAAAGGAAGCTGAGTCTTTGACGAAGGACTCTGTACGACCAACTAAGGGCTTAAGCTTTAAGGCAAGGAATTTAGCTAAAAGGTAGGTAGGACCACCAATGGTGTTGACAATGGGTCTTATGGGAGCACCTTCTTTGTGAATCTTAGGGAGCCCATAGAACCTAGGAGTAATGGGACTGCTCTCAATGAGCTTATGGAAAAGGGAACTCACTGAGCTACTGGACTTTATGGCAAGAGCTACAGTCTTCGAAATCTTTTTAAGCGGGTTTTTGGGAAGCTTCTTATAGCTTCCACTATTATAAATATGATCTAACATCTTTTTGTGGTAATCCTCTTTGTCAAGGATGACGGCAACCCCTCCTTTGTCGGCTTTCAGAACAACGATATCTTTGTTCTGGTTTAAGGATCTGAGGGCCATAAATTCATCCTTGCTAAGGTTGCTCTGAGGGGGCTTTGCCTTCCTAAGGACCACGATGCAATCCTGTCTAATAGTGTCTTTAATATTATCAGGTAAACCTATAATCCCGAATTCTATGTCACAAATAATGTCATCTATCAGGATCTTCTTAAGGGCAAGGGAAAAATTTAAACCTTTACCTAGAAGTTTAAAAATAGAAAGGGGAAAGGAGAAACTAGATAAATTAATAACTTTATTATTAAGAGAGGGAGAATTATCACAATTCTTATTAAATATAAAATTATTGTTTCTATCAAATTTGTTTAAATATTTTAAATTAATATAGCTGTTAAGAATCGATAACTTATTATTATTATTAATATTATTAAGTGATAAATAATTAATATTGGCATTATTATTATCCTCACAAAGAAATAAGTCACCACTACTGTTGTTATTATTATTAATAGGTATATCATTGATTTTATTTTCAGTGATCAGTACTACATCGTCATTATTATTATTATTACAATCCTGATTATTAAGATCATTGCAGTGGGTGAGGTTTGTGCCTTCACTTCCAAGGCAGATAGGGCCAACTAAAACTGCGACAGGAACCATCGGGCTCCTTCGAGAAAGAAAGCAAGTTCACTGAATGCTCCGGAGATGAACTACTGTGGGATGAACCTGAGGTTTGGAAACGAAAATTGGTGTTGGATTTAGGTTGACTTGGACTGCTCATAGCTGACTGTGATAGCCTAGCTGGAATATCACCATTGCGAAACGAAGAAGTGCTGCATTGTAAACCGCCTACTTGAACAGGTTGACTGGAGTGGAGCATAACCCTGGTCGATGGTACTGATGAGATCTGTACGATACAAACCTTTAGTCTGGGCTCCAAAGATGAAAGACCGTCCGTTGAGTTTAGATCTGACTGCTTAGGGTCCATAGCCACATAGGAATGCGCTACCGGAGAAATAGAATCTGAATTCGAGAAGGCATGAAGTGGATTGAGGCGACCAGAGGAGCTGGCCTCTGCGTTTGAAGCCACTGAGTATTTTAGAACCGTCAGCAGGGGGGGGATTTTTAGAAACACTTGAAGAGTCATGGGATAACCAATTCTGGAGAGCTGATATTTGATCAGCTGAGATATGGCTGTGGGAGATCTCTTCCACAGATTCGAACTGGCCAACGGACATCGCAGATTTCTGTGCTAATTTTTGATGTGGTTCATCATATTCTTGAACGTTATTTTCTTTATGAACGTTTGATTTCAACTATTTGACTAAATTATGTGTACATCGCCTTTGCTATTTAATCTATTACCCAGATCAAACTTTTCATCTTAGTCCTGATGATGAACCACACTGGATGGTTTGAAATACGTAGATATAAAAATTCCAATTTGATTATACCTAAAAAATCAATTTACAAAAATAATGTAATTGTCTAACAAATTATTCTACAAAGCACAATGACAAAAAAAAATTAAAAATTAAGTTCATCCAAAAAGAAAACACCTTAAGTAAATATAAATCCATATCCAAAATTTAAGAAGTATTTACATTTTTAATAATAAAATAAAATTATTATTAACCAGGAATACTTTCCCACATGTTTTAACTTTAATGTAGTTAATTCTATAAGTTTTTATTGAATGCTTTATCTCTTGATAGACCTTTTTATTTAATATTTTATTTCTTAACATAATTTATTTCCTTATATCTTAAATTTTATTTCATTTAATATTTTTGAATTTTAGCTTCTTATAATTTTGATTATAAATTTATTACATATATAAGATCTCAAAAAAATATAATTCCATGCCCAAGAAGTATGGGTACTTATTAATAAAATAAAGTGAAATAATTATTGAGAAGGAATAGTTTTCCACAAATTTTGACTTTAATGGGTTAATTTTATAATTTTTTATTGGGATGAACATTTTTCCACATGTTTTGATTTTAATGTGGTTAATTTTTACGCCGTTAGGCATCTTTTTTTGAAAATTGTTAGGCCAACCTTCGTCTCCCATTTTGCCTTTGGGATGACATCTGTCCCAAGCTCTGACAAGACCTCTGTCCTCCTCCACAGATTTTTACACCGGTAGAACGCATTGGGGCATCCACATATTTTTAAGCTTGTAGAAATCCGTAACTTCTATCATCATGGTCTCAGATTTGTCTACGTGAGACATTTGTCCATTACACATGTCCATTATGCAGTTATACTTGCCATTTCCACTCGCTCTATTTTTGGAAGAGTGGCTCCAAGACTCTGCGAGCTTCATGGTGCACAACATACCACGACACTCGGTAGTGTGCAGTTGGCCTTTCCGCTCCATATGTCCAGAAAAAAGCTACAATGAGTTTTTATGCAATGCAAATCCCTGAATCAAGTTAGTGATACACCCATGCATCCATCATTTTTCTTTAACCATTCATCTGAAAAGCACTATCAGAGGTTTAGTTCTGTGCCCTCCATAGGTACTCCGACAAACACAACTATGCTTACAATTACAAGACCTTTGTGTGGGAGGTCATATTCTGACATTCTAGAATTTGATGATGGGTTTATATTTAGAAAGAAAAACCCGACGTTCTAGAATGAATAAGATGCAAGGAGGGTGTAGAAATTCCTTATAGATTCAAACTGCTAATTATAATTTACTAAAGCAATAGACTTGAATCTACTTTACCAACTGCGGAAATAATTAACGATTGCGATATCATGAAGAATACAAGAGAAAGAATTCAATCAACACATTACACAATGATTTCCTAGGGAAAGCCACAACTAAAAACCCCTGCTATCTGTATATTGCATTAGTCAAAAAAATGAGAAGATTACAATGCTTTGCTAAAGCCCGAGCACCCTCTGCACTATCTCTATCTGTCTCATTGCTTCCTAGACAAGCCTTGACCAATACTTAACCAATTTTATGCCATCCCAAGTCCCTATTTCCTTGGGAATTAGCCCCTATTAATTAGGGAAATTTCTCATCCACAAATACATAATACATCATAGGTCTTCCTCTGACTACATTCACCACCCGTACAATTTGGATGATTATACAACTGATAATACAATGCCCTTGAACTCTAATCTCAACTGAGTAACTCGTAGATCACACATGCATGAGTTATTAATGGTTGATTTATCAGTTAATTGGTTGAACACTGAAGCTGCACGCCACTGCTAGACTTCCTACTAGTTCCTCCAATAATTGGAACTAGTTTAACTGATTTTGACTCAATTAAAGTGAATTAATTTATTACAACTCCAAATAAACTCAACTAGGGCTCCTAAAAACTAGGAAACACTCTACATGACTCAAGTTAGACCCTCAACTTGAATTAACTGAGTCAACTAAGTTAAATTAACTTAGTTAACTCTTACAAGTTGTCTTGTGATGTGGAATTACAATTTTTCTCCTAATTCAATTCAAGGGAAAATTAAATCAGGATTTTCTTGTTGCATTTTCAACACTCGCTCTCAACAAGAAAGGGATTATAATATACCCCAATCCTTCCTCTATGAAACTCAAATTTTCCTCTTGATAGTTCCTTAGTCAAGATATCTGCATCTTGTTCCTCTGTAGGAATGTGCTCTAGCAACATGATTCGCCTCTGCACACAATCTCTGAGATGGTGATACCGAATGTCGATATGCTTGGATCGAATAGGAGAAACTAGATTCTCAGAGAGTTTGAGACAACTCTGATTGACACAGTAAATCACTTTAGGATCTGTCTGTTGACCAAATAACCCAATAAGGATCTTCCTCATCCAGATAACCTCATAAGTTGCTTGACTAGCAGCCATGTTCTTTGCTTATGTTGAACTGAGTGCAACTGATCTCTGCTTCCTGCTGTACCAAGAAACTCCTACTGACCCGATGCTGAAGATTCCCTCTGATTTTCTCTTCCTGTATGATGGAATCCTTGCCCAATCTGCATCTGTGAAGCCTTGAAGCTTCAGTGCCTTTGAGGTATCTCAACATATGTTTAATTGCTTTCCAATAGAGTTTGGTTGTCTTAACCATTGCTTGACTAATTTGGTTAACTATAAAACACATGTTCGGTCATGTGTTCACCAAGTACATAAGTGAACCCACAAGCTGTCTGTAAATGGTAGGTGTTGGGATGGGGTCCCCCTAGGTCTAAGTTTTGTCTAAATTTTGAATCAATTTTGATGTAATATTGTAAAGTCTCCGCATTTTGAGGATCGGAGCGCGAATAGCGCAGAACGTTAAGAGTCAAATGGGATTTTAGGTAGGTCAAAGCCCCTTATTTTGTAAAGGGATGGGCTGTTTTGATTAAGTAATGAGCTCCGCCCATGGTTTGCGGGCCATGGTAATGTAATTTAAAATATATAAAAGGAAGTCATCTAGGAGTCATTAGGGAGTTGATGAAGGGGATTTTTAGTCTATTTTGTCTATAATTCTATATTCTGGCGAAAGGGAAGGCTCCTGCAGCTGGGTGCGCGGAGACCTTGGTAAGTCTGCAGCTAAGTGTGCGGGCCCCTGCAACTGTGTGCGTAGGGTCAGAAGAAGTATTCATTGAATATTTGAAGTAATAAATCCTATTTGAAGCAATTCTGTGTGTTCTTTGTATATTTATAGGTTTATGTGTTTGTACTTAGTTATGGTTCGATTCTATGTAATATTGCTTAATTGCATCGTGAAGGTCCATATTTACTTTTTTATGATAACTTATGCATGTTAGAACAATTAGGCAAAGCTCATAGATCTATTTAAGTAGAAATCGCTTTAAGTCAGTGATTTTGAAGATAAGGGTTCGCGAAGTTCGGATCAGGCCCTAGATTAAAGAAACACCTTGATGCTGCATCACATAGCCTTCTGGATGCAGAAACCTAGTTCTAGCATCCCCCAATATTGCCTAGGGTGATACTGCGGTCTGTGCTAAGCGAACTGTTGCCGGAAGGGCTGATAGTGTAGGGTTTTGCTGGTTAGCGTAGCTAACTCTAAACCTAGGTCCAAGCCCCCTCAAACCAACAAATGGTTCCGTTGTCGGTACTAGGATCTATCTGAGGGATGTGTGATGTGGCTTCTGTGGAGACCAACTAAGAAATAACTCCAGAATTAGGTAGATTAGAATTTGCATGAGTTTGTAGCTCAGGAAAATCGGAATCCGCACTGGTCAAAAGATAGGTGGTTACATAGATATATCTACGCAGAAGAGGATGAAGTTTTCTTTGCATTGTTCGCTTGCGAATTACACAAGTGGATGTCTAAATTAACAACAAGCCAACCTACCTGGAAACACGACGAACATCTAATGTGGACTCCTGAACGGATCAAGCGTCTTGAAGAGTCTAATCATAAGGTTGCAAGGGCTATTGACGATTGGATTGATAGTATTTTGGGCGGTTTCATCATTGAATTTGCAATTGACACATATGTATCTTAAAGCAAAGATGAACGCCGATTATTTAAGGGTCCGAAGGTAAGCACCTGAAATTGCTAAAAAATTGGATTAAAATGATGTTGTGCGAAAAGTGTGTTATGACTTTGAATTAACGATCAAAAGAGGCCAAATGAGATCTACGCGAAGTGGCAAAATGTTCCGAGTAGATTGTGAAAGATACGCTGAAGGTGAATACAACCTGAAGGTGCATTGCAGAAAGAAGGTCAGGGCACTTCTGGGATTCCCCATCCATCCACTCCACCTCCACCTACCCCACCACCTCATACACCTACGCCTACGCCTCCACCTCCACCTTCATTATTCAATATGGCAAATATAGTGAAAATGCCTGTATTCAAGGGTCAAGGATTAGAGGATCCTCATCATTTTTGGTTCGTAGCAGACGCTGTGTGGAAGGTACAGTAGGTCAATGACGATGACATGAAGAAAGCGCAACTGGTTACAACACTACATGATAGAGCACTTACATGGTATATCAAATATAGTACAACCAATCCGAATGCTACGTTGGCTGAGACAAAGACTGTGCTGAACGCAGAATTTAGAAAGTCGAAATCACAAGCTCAGTGTGTTACTGAAATAAAGGAGATCAAGAAAACAATTAACGAGTCTGCATGGGATATAGATCATAGGTTGAAGTGCTTACTGAGATAAGCTAATTGATCTAGATCTTGGGGGGAGTCCCCCAAGATCTAAAAGATTGAAATGGATTTTGGGGGAGAGGCCCCTAAGATCTGAAAAATTGAAATGCTAGAAGAAAAATAAGAGAATGCCCAATAAACAAAACCACAAAGATTTTTTTTATTAAAATGGAGAATAACTGTAAAAGCTACATTGTGGTGGACAAACTGTCCTTTTACAAAATGTGACTTGTTACTTATAGTTTTTTTCAGTTACAATACCACGGGTCAATTCCATGGGTGAATGAATACCATGGGTGGGTGTCACAATACCATGGGCAAATACCATGGGTGGATGTCACTTACAATACCATAGGTGGATGCCACTTACAATACCATGGGTAAATTCCATGGGTGGATGAATAACATGGGTGGATGAATACCATGGGTTGATGTCATTTTCTATTTGGATCATTCCTCCCTCCTTAAGAAGCAATGGTCCCCATTGCGTGAAGTTCCCTCCTGCGAGGCCTTTATTGAATATGAAGAGCCATTGAAGAGAAGGGTTTTATGTGGTTAACCCATAACCATGATGAACGAAGATCCGATGATAGAGATACACTGTAATGCTTGTGACCAACTGTGATACTGATAGTGTACGACCTAGCAAATGGACTTCGATGAACTGTGCATTTTTGGATGACCCATAACCATGATGAACGAAGATCTGAGAATAGAGATACCCTGTAATGCTTGTGACCAATTGTGATACTGATAGTGTGCGGTCTAGAAAATGGACTTCGATGAAGTGTGGGTTTGTGGATGACCCATAACCATGAAAAATGAAGATCCGAGGATAGAGATACCCTGTAATGCTTGTGACCAACTGTGATACTGACAATGTGCGGCCTAGCAAATGGACTTCGATGACAAGGATTTTGTGCAGTTGACCCATAACCGTGATGTTGGTTGTTGATGAAGTAGCAGTTGCCTACATACCTTGAGGTGGGAGGGAATGTCTCCAAAGAACCCAAACCGAATGCTGCTATGTTGAAGCTGATGAATGTGAAGCAGGTGCCTACTAAAGCAGGGTGGGAGGGCACGTCTCTAAAGAGAACCCACTCTGAATGCTGCTCCAGAATTAAAATGGACATAACTCAGTCAATATAACTCAGAATATTTATTATAACATGTTTTTGGAAACAAAAAGACCATTTTGCATCTTCCCATGTGTTGGAAATCCTTATCTGGACACTCTAGAATCTCAGGTTTGCGCTGCAACTTTTCCGCTGTCACAAAAGTTCTAAAAAAATAGTTGATTTTAAATCAGCGATATCTCCCACATACGAACTTTGATTCGACCCATTTTTTTTTTAAATTGAGCGATTTTTTGAGAGGAGCTCATATCTACAATCACTTTTATGAAATTATGCACCAAAATTTCAAAAAAAAAATGGGAGAGACGCTATCCACAAATTGTCATCAGAAACATTTCTGTAACATAACTAATTTTAAATCAACGATATCTCCCTCATCCAGACTCCGATTCGGCCGATTTTTTTTGAATTTGGGTATTTTTTAGAAAGGAATCCAGATATGTTATTTGTTTTTGTAAAATTTTCACCAAAAATTTTATATCTGATATGAAAACTCGCCACCCAAAAACATTCCTACAAAAAAATGAAAAAAGAAAAATTCTTCCCGCTTGGCCCAAGAAAATGCTCTATGGAGGACATAGCACATGCTTGCAGTTTGTTGAATATTGCTGCAAAATTTGAAACTGAAATATGCATCAAACCCTCATTCCCATGTAATCATAGCCTGACTCTGATACCACTGATCCAGATCTTGGGGGGAGGCCCCCGAGATCTAAAAGATTGAAATGGATTTTGGGGGAGAGGCCCCTAAGATCTGAAAAATTGAAATGCCAGAAGAAAAAGAAGAGAATTCCCAATAAAAAAAACCACAAACAATTTTTTTTATTAAAATGGAGAATAATTGTAATAGCTACATTGTGGCGGACAAACTGTCCTTTTACAAAATGTGACTTGTTACTTATAGTGTTTCAGTTACAATACCACGGGTCAATTCCATGGGTGAATGAATACCATGGGTGGATGTCACAGTACCATAGGAAAATACCATGGGTGAATGAATACCATGGGTGGATGTCACTTACAATACCATGGGTGGATGCCACTAACAATACCATGGGTAAGTTCCTTGGGTGGATGAATAACATGGGTGGATGAATACCATGGGTTGATGTCATTTTCTATTCGGATCGCTAATATTCAGATTTTAGACGAACAACATAAGGAATGGTACATAACTATGATATTGCCACACTTAAAATTTCCTTTGTCTCAACAAAAGATCGGATCTCAGGTTGAAGCATAGAGATCGCGATGAGGTTGGAGGCTTCGCTAATCCAGGACACGAATATAGGAGTCCAACAGATCCAGTCACAGTTAGCACGCCTGCATATGGAGTTGTAGGGTCTGAAGAAGGGAAAGGAGGTTCAGTTGGGAATATGCCCTAAAGTTTGGTGCATGAAGTGCAACGCTGAAGGCCACTATAAGGATCAGTGCCCTGTCTTTGGACTATATAGCTGCGGGAGGTCCCAATCTGCTGAAACCAGAGTCTCCTGCTGGATAAAGCACTGGTTCAAATGTCTGGTGTAGTATTTGCCAAGTGTCAGGACTGCATCCGACAAATAATTGTTATCTGTTGCAAAAGTTTGTACAGTCACGAAAGCAACTAATTTGCAACCTTTGTAAATTGGTTGGCCATGATGAAAGAGATTGTCGAAGCTATGACTTGATGTTAAACAAAACCCCAATGTATAGGGTGCAAGCTGAAAGTCGTGCGCAAAACGATCAAGGCTCACCTGCGGCTCGCAGAGGATTCCAAGGATGGGGAAGAGGACGAGGAGGAGGCACTGGAAGAGGTCAAGGCCAGATCATCTGCTACAACTGTGGAGAACCAGGAAAATTTGTGCACGACTGTCAAAATCCAACCCATCCTTCTTGTCACTACTGTAAGCAATTTGAACATTTTATAGAAGATTGTCCTATATTAATAGCAAATATGCAGGAAAAGAAGAACCAACAGCCGACGCAGAACATTCAGATGATGAGATCTGAGCTGCGCGAAGACAATCCTAGTGTCAATATAGTCATGCGAAGCGGTATAGCCACTGGTGAAGACAAGGTATAAGGCAAGAAGTTGGTATCAGATACATGGGTTCACAGGGCTGGTGAGAAGAATGTTGGATCTGACTTACAAAGAGAAAATGAGAAGTTTATGGAGGCAATAATTTTTTTATGGATCCAGGTGTTTCTACGTCTAAAACTCAGATTCAAATAGTCCCATGACAAGAGAAATATGAAGAAATTATTGCGACGAAGGACTCTGATCCCACGGTGCTGAAGTCGTTTCTGCAGACATGCATGAAGCTGCTGAGGGATTAGAAGGCAGTTAAAGGACTACAAGAACTGATAGATAACTGTGCTAGCAAGGAAAAGTTGTTACCATAACAACGTGCATCGAATAAGGTGAATCGAAGCAAGAGGAGGACTAGTAGGGGGATGTGGTTGTCAACACAAATTGGTGATTTTGACATGGACTAGGTAATTCTAGACTTAGGATCTGATGCTAATGTATTGCCAAAGAAGACTTGGGAACGTATGGGGAAACCTAAGTTGCAGTGGTCGCCAATCCAACTACGCATGGAAAACATACAAAAGATAATTCCGATGGGTCGCTTGCATGGAGTGGTTGTAGATATTGAGGGAGCCAGTGTGCTCATAGATTTTGAAGTTATTGAAATAGTAGATGACAATAATCCATACTTAGCATTGCTTGGGATTGATTAGGATTTCAACATGAATGCTATTATTAATTTGAAGAAGCGAAGCATGGCGTTTGAAAAGAACGACATTAGAGTGGTTGTTCCATTGGATCCATTTGAAGGTGCGCGATACATAGAGTCAGTTCGTGATGACTATGATGATAAAGACATTGATCACACATATAAGTTCATTGCGTGAGACAAACACTGGATTAATCCCACTATGGATGGACATATCAGTTGGGAGAAGGATAGTTCATGCCAATCAGACTCAGATGAAGAATTAGAAAGCTAGCAGAATCGGTTACATGAGGTCTCTACACTACTATGCAATAGGCTTACAAAGTCTCTGCACTGTATCTCAATTGAGGTATGTAAGTTTCCTTATTAAGATGGGCTAGATGATGTCAATATTTTTCTTGACCATTTTGAATGAGATGTACCAGAGGAGCACATGTTCCACGCTCTAGATTTGGCTTCAAGAGCTATGCCTGCAAGATGGTGGGGAACCCACAAGGATAATATTTTTGATTGGAAGGAATATCGTAAACTGATGAGATTAAGATTTGGCTACATAAAAACGCGTCTCAGTGAAAAGTATACAGGTAAAGATGACCCGCGCGAACATTTGGTTGGACTAAGGCTTGGGGTGAGGTACCTCAACTAGAGTGGGTACATATCTTTATTCATACCTTAGACGTTATACCAATGAACTGGTATTTGGAGACGGAGCTACGACATGGGACTGCTGATTGGGATGAAATGAAGGAGATTTTCCTGCTGACATTCAGCGTTGAAGACTAGTTCAATTGCATTGATGAGGCACTCTAGGAGATTAAGGCAATGATCTTCCGAACACCAATAAAACCTATAACTTGGATGCAACCTAATTGGCGCGTGCAACTACAACATGCTTTGGAATGCTACAATGTTACTAAGGAAGAAGACGATGAGGATCTGTGAAATATCAATATTCCTGAGTTAGAGGGACTGCATGAAGTTGCAGGACTTGATGTAGAGATCCCTGATATATCACATCTGGTAAAGACAAACATGTAAATATTGGCTTAGAAGCAGAACCAAAGTTCACGCATATTGGTGACTATTGGGATCAAGACACCCCAGGAAAGTTTGTTGAATTATTGCATGAATATCAAGATTTATTTCTGACAAAGTTCTCTGAATTGAAGGGTGATTTGGGTGTGATGAAGATCAATTTAAAGATAGATGCGAAGCTAGTTAAGAAACACCCATATCGACTTAACCCCAAGTACAAGGAAAAGGTAAGAGAAGAGTTGGATAAGATGCTCGCGACAGTTATAATTGAGTCAGTAGAAGAGTCGGAATGGGTCAGTCTGATGGTGGTCTAGGAAAAGAAAACAAAGGGTGATATAAGGATCTGTGTAGATTTGCAGAAGTTAAATGATGCATGCGTGCATGACCCCTTTCCTATGCCTTTTACATATGAAGTTCTAGAAAACGTTGGCAGACAGGAGGCTTATTCGTTCACAGATGGATTTTCGGGATATCACCAAATTAAGATTGTGCCGGAGGATAGAAGCAAGACTACCTTTGCTACAGAGTGGGGTTCATTCCAATATACAGTTATGCCTTTCGGACTAAAAAATTCTCCTGTAATATTTTCAAGGGTGGTAGTTGCAACATTCAAGGAATTTATTCACAAGTTTCTGGAGGTCTACTTCGACGATTGGACAATATTTGGGCTAGTTAAGAAACATGTTTCTAGTCTGCGCCTAATGTTGGATACATGTAGGAAGTATTAGATTTCCTTGAATTTGAAGAAATGTATTTTTTGTGTACCTTATGGAGTACTGTTGGGACATGTCGTATGTAAGTAGGGATTGATGGTAGACCCTGCCAAGATCGTTGTAATTATCAATTTGGATCCACCCAGGAATGTAAAGCAGCTACGCGCAACTTTGGGTCATACAGGGTATTACAGGAAGTTTATAAAGGCGTATGTGCAGATCACTGCGCCAATGGAGAGGTTGTTGAAGAAGGATGCTACGTTTTGCTGGGATGACGACTGTCAGAAGATCTTGGATGTTCTTAAGGAGAATATGGTTACTGCGCCAATCCTAGTATTCCCGAATTGGAAGAAATAATTTCATGTGCATGTGGAAGTATCTTGTATAAAATTGGGAGATGTTTTAAATCAACTAGGTGAAGGATATATTGACCATTTGATTTCCTTTGCAAGTAGGGAACTATCTAAGGCAGAGAGAAACTATTCAACCACAAAATGATAAGGGTTGGCCATGGTATATGCACTACAAAAATTCAGGCACTATCTGCTAGGTGCACACTTTAAAATGTACGCAGATCATTCTGCATTGAAATATCTGGTCAATAAGCCTTTGTTGGGGGGGAAGATCTATAGATGGTTGCTTCTCTTCTAGGAGTATGATTTTGAAGTGATAGTTAAGCCAGGGAGGTTGAATGCTGGACCTGATCACCTCTCTAGGATCGAGAACGACAAAGAACCCACTAATATTGATGAAGGGTTACCTAACACACAACTCTTTGCTGTCAGAATTGCTGATGAAAATTTTGCGGACATTATTTATTTTCTGTCTACTAGCATAGCTATTGAACGATACACAACACAGCAAAATAAGGAACTAGTAGTTAGGGCTACATATTTTTCAGTGATTGCAAGACACTTATATAAGATGGGACTGGATGAAGTTCTACGCCGATATGTACCTGAGTATGAATGACACAGTATTTTGGCTGAAGCGCATGGTGGTGTCACAGGAGGACACTATGCATGTAAGGTAACTGTGTAGAAGATTCTGTGAACATGATTATGGTGGCCTATGGTACATAAAGATTCTAAGGAGTACTGCAGTTTGTGTGATGTGTGTCAGAGGACTGGAAGACCATCGCGAAGGGATAAATTTCCCTTAAATCCACAGGTCACGCTACAGTCATTTGATAAATGGGAAATTGACTTCGTTGGACTAATTAATCCACCAAGGAAGAAGATAGGTGCACGTTATATTATCACTGCGACATATTAATCCACCAGAGACTTAGATTGCCACAATGTGCCTAACTTGTCCCACAAAGCCTTTGTTGTAGCTTCCCCTGATACATTCAACAATACTGAATCTGAGACACACAATCGTATTGTGATCTTTGCCTTCCGATCCAACTTCTTCCATTCTTCATCAGACACTCCTGTTGGTTTAGTACCCGGATCTACCACAATCCACTGATCTTTATCCACCAACAGATCCTCCATCTTGAGTTTCCACAACTCAAAACTTTGACCATTAAATTTCTTGATCTCTATCTTTCCACTGCTCGGCATCTTCTTTCACCACTAGAATTGATTTCGCAGATCTCCCACTGAACAGGGTCTACCACAGGCCCGAGCGAAACCCCTTAGCAACAAAGGTGTCCCCTTGAAGCCAAAACAACTCTGATACCAAATGTAGGTTTTAACCCCGTACATAAATTATTTGCATATGAATTCTAAAACACAAAAAACAAACAATGCGAGAGCATAACACATAAAACACATATACACAAAGATTTTCCCCTGGATCCCAAAACCGAGACTACCAACTTGATTTTTCATTATATTCCTTTCAATGTTCCAGTGGAAGAATAAAACAAAACCCAACAATGGAATCGATACTGCTTCTATTGCTGCTTGAAGATATGTGAGAAATATGAATTACAATGGTTTAGGAGTTGGAGGTGCCCCGAGGGGGAATGTGGTGGGAGATCTACTGGCTCAAATTGTAATATGCAAAACATGTTGGGAATCTGGATGTTATGATTCAGACATATTGGCAACATTGGATGATGACATCAAATATGGAGTGGATAACTTATCTCTTTCATTAGGTCATGATCCTCATAAAAATGACTACTTCAATGAGATGATCTCAGTGGGCTCATTCCATGCAAGACAAAATGGAATTACTGTTGTTTGCTCAGTGGGGAATGATGGGGTTTTGCCTCAGCAACAAATCATGCTCACTGGCTTATTACTATGGCTGCTAGCTCTATAGACAAGGAATTCATTTTTGCCATGAGATGCAAAGTGCTTTAGGTACAATGCTACGCAAACTGCTCAATGCCCTATACTTTTTGTGTCTGTATTGGAGTGAGGGAAAAAGTGGTTATTCTTTATTTTCTATGAAGAAATGAGATCAATCTTTCCATTTTATTTATGCTTCCTTTATTTGCATTTCTGGGTTTTGAGAGGGCAATGCATAACTTTTGGTGGGATTGGTTAAAAACTTATTGGGACTAGGGATTCCCATCTCTTTAGGGAATTATAAAAGATAATAATGTGTCTTTACAATTATCCATTAAAGTGCTCTGGTTCGTTGGATTCACTCTGAATGAAATTTCAAACAAAAAATGATGTTCGAAAATTTGGGTCTCTCGATTCAAAGCATGGAAGTTATCTTTGAGCATTGTGATTTTCCATATCAAATCATTTAGTTCCATTGCTAAGTGCTATTCTATGAAGAATACACAAACCCATTACATTTCCCACTTTTCTGATATTTGAATAGCAAATTGACAAATTACTTATTTGATTTTCATGTAGGCTGCTTCTAGAGTCATTTAATGTCAACTTATGGATGCTGTATACCCTACCGTGGTTCTCATGCCCAAGGTCTCCATTCTGAACCTTTGAAAACATTTCATTTGATTCGATATCACAAAGCTCTTGACATCATTATTTTTTTTTGCTTCAATTGTAGGTCAATTTTGATGCAAAGGAAAAATATGAGATGATTCAAAACTAAAAAGAGTTGCAGGACTCATTTTGATTTTGATTTGGTGAGACTAAGGTACTAAGGTCTCAAAACAAACTAATGAAAAACAAAAAGAAAATTAAAAAGCTCACTCTAAAACACCACATGTTTTGATGTAAGAAATTTCTATTTACATTTAAATTTTCCGCATTCCATTATAATAATATAAAATTTGAAGAAAAAAATATTATATGTGATGAGCCCCATGAATGGGTAATTATATGGGCTCATTTTGCCTCCTAACATAGTTTAATCAACCATTCTCTTAGCTTATTGCATGTTTTTTTATTATATTTATGCTTATGGAGTGAGTTGGGTTGGTTATGATGCCATGGAGTCTAATATGTGTTTAATGCAGATTTTTGTTGAATTTTGAAGACAAAGTCAAAGATTTAATGGACAATTGGTAGCAATAATTCAAAGTGGACAAAGGAGAGGATTTATAGGAGGGAATCCCCCTCATTTATTACTCCCCACTTCAAATTCTCCTTCATGCAGCTCGGAGCACAAACAACCAAATCAATGCACTAGGAGGTAGCCGAGCAAGTGGAGGATAACTTATGTTTATCTCAAGTTTTGGGAGCCAAGCCTCCCTAATTTTGAGGAAGCTGTTGGAAGCTTCATTTGTATAAGTAGAGAGGCCTAGGGCCTCACTAGGGAGTTGGTCAAATTTTTGTTGCAGCTTTGCTTTGCTCAACTTTGAGCTTACTTTTGTTGACAGTTTCATGTAATCCTATTATTATTTTGATAATAAAGATGAGATCCTTTTTGAGCTAGCACTGAGTTACCTCAGAGGGCTGAAGCTCTTGGGTTAGGGCCCAATCCAAGCAGCCAAGCTCCTCTTGTTTGTATTTATATGCTTTGTTTCAGTTTATGAATTAGTTGCTGTTAGATGAATTTCTTTCTTGGTTAAGAATAGGTTGCTTTTGGTGATTTAGAAGGTTGTTTCCATTTGTGTTTTCTATAGTAGGTTGAACAGTGGTAGACAGAAGATACAAAAGGCCAACAACAGTGCCTTGGCCTCCTTTCCTCCCTTTGGGACCATGAACTGAGGCCAAGACCCTCTTGCTGCCACAAAAACACAGATTTTCCTTCTCCATAGGATTTCTAGTGTTACAGTCTGTTAGAAGGTTAATGCTTTGCTTTAGATCTCTTTCACCATGCTCATTTCTGTCTTTGCAATAAGTCTTCTTCCATGCTTTCTCTCATTATATCATTTTTCAACACTTCTTTCCATAGCTCATAATTTAGATTAGCTTGATGCAAAATTTTGTTTTTTTTTATGAACTTAATTTCCTTGCTTGCTTGATCTCCTTGTTTGATTGTCAGTTCTTTTGCAGCAAATCTCTTCTCACAGCAGGTCAGCCTATCAGCCATCACATTCTCTCCCTGATCTATGCCCTACAGGTCGCCCAAAGTTCACCTCAAATCTGCCTTAGTTTTATGCATTTTTCCATAGGATTTCTTCCTCTCTCCTGACCATCTTTCCCTCTCCTAATGATCCTTGGTGAACCCTAGGCACCTTAACACATCATCCCAGCCTTCAGCTACCCTTTCCACCCACTCTCACACCTTCAAAACCTTCAAAACTGCTCTCGGCATCCTCCTGTAGACCTCCTGTAGATCCCCTGCAGCCTCCTGTAGATTTTCCTGTAGGCTTCCTTTTGAAGTCCGATTGCGGGAAAAGCCTCCAGAAGGCCACCTGAGACCTCCTAGGACCCATCCACACCATCCTACATCTTCTCAAGTCCCAAAACCACCCTCCATCGCCACCTAATCGCTGCCACATTCACAGACAAATAAATTACATGCATGACAATTTCACATAAAAATACATAAAAATCCAAAAAGATGTTTTTTGCTCATTTACTTCTAGAAATAGCTTGAGTAGATGTTGTTTACTTCCTGAGTAGGTAATGGCATTCATTTCATGGTTTTCATCTTTCTTTCTGCAAAAGTAGGATTAGTTGGTTAAGTAGGGTTTGCTAGGTTTACTTTACATTTCAGTCTTCTTTTCCTTTCTGCAAGTAGAGTAGCCTCTGTAGAGTAAGATTTCCTTTCTTTTATCACATATAGAGCTTCTTCTAGAATCCATAGAAGTTGGCTTGAGCTCCTAGTGATCTTGCACCAGCTAACCAAGTGACAGCCTGCAGTAAGAACTAGTACTTTTGCATACAGTACCGTCGCTTCCAAGTTTGTTACGAACTACCGGGTTGATAAGAGTAAAGTAGGCAGCCCAGGAGTTGCAGCATTATTGCTGCAATACTGGTGCTCACCAATATGGCTGACAATTTCTATGTTTTATTTATTGTAAGTGCTACTATTGCAAATTTTTTATTTTTACTTTTGTGCTCTCTTGAAATAATGTGAATGATGTTGTCAAAAATCGACTAGAAGCCATTTCAGAAATAATTGAGACATCCACTATCTATTTACTAAAACATCTAGAGAGGTCTCAATCCTGTAGAAGACTTGTTGAATGTCCCTCTATGGCTAAGACATATGAATGGTCTGGTCTGCACTAAAAGACGTTAGTAGAGTGAACTCCCTTTTGAATCTTCCAAGGTTTTTGATGGGAGAAAGAATGTCTGGAGGTTTGAGGAAGCAACATTGGTTGATTAGTAATACTTTAACTTCAACTATTGCAACAACTTTTTATATTACATTATTTCAAGCTCCAACCTCCTATCGGATATAGTCGAATACCTGGGAGGGAGATATTCTGTAACAATATTTGTTTGTTCGCTGAAGATATTTAGAAACTATGCAAATCCATAACATGTGAGATATAAAACTGGGGTTTGAAGGTCTTATTGCTTTAATGATGAAGGAACTAGGTATCTATTCCTGTAATGTTGTCACTCTCGTAAATAAAAAGAAAAATCAAATGTATGAGTTAAGCATAAGAGAAAATGTATGATTTAAGTAGAAGACCTCTGAGGGCAGCATAATCAAATTTGTCTTCATTGGCTTTACAAAAACTAGTAATGCTTTGGTAGCAGATTCAGATATGTGCCTCTTGGCATCCCATCTGGTCAAAAGATTGTGTGTTAATTATTAAAAGTTCAAACAATTCTTGTACTTTTATGTTGAATCATTGTATTGAGGTAATTGTGTGCATAAAACATTTTGTATATATGTGATTTACAAACTAATTGCCATTACCATGGGTCATTTGCGTTCACTAGATTTTGTTGGAAATAATTACAGGCACGACCAATCTATTAATTAATTTCACAATGAATGTAAATCACCCATCTTCCTTCTAATGATTAGGATCTATCAATGAATTCTATGCTTTTGTACCATCCTTGCATGCGTTATTTAAGTGTGCCAACACTAAATTCCTATCCTCTTTTGTCATTAATGGGCTAGTGGAAATATTGAGTGGCACTTTTGAAAGCGGGTATACAAAGATTCCTCAAAGTTCGTGATCTTTGGATTAAATGTTTATTTCCAAACTACAATTAAATATTTATTCCTATGTTTACATGTACCGAGTTGAGTTTACATGTGCTTAAACTCTTATTCCTTCAATGCATCTGCCTACATGTTAGGAACTCACTATGTGTTATCCATTACATTACAAGAAACCTTTCACATTTAAAAATGCGTCAATAACAATCACAAAATTGGGAGGCAATAATTTTGTTAAATGATTTTCTATAATAATATAATTTTGTTAGATATTTTTTTTATATTTAAATAGAGTTAATAGTTAAAAATTCAAATGAAATATTTTTTTTTCTTAGTATTTTAATAATATATTAAAATTGTAATATGTGTAAAAAATTTTGCAAACTTTATTTTTATAAAATTCAAGATGTGAGGAATAAATCTTTTACTTAATCTATTTTTCCAATATTTTATTATAATAAACATATTCATTTTTTCTTATATTATGAGTAAATAATTTTTGATATAAAGAAGTTTCTTCTTCATATAAGAGGAATATCATATTTTTTTGGGAAGCACAAAAGGCTTACAGACAACACCTATTAGAAGTTTTCATTTCCAATCACAATTTTCCAACAATTTGACCAAAATGAGAAAGTTAAGAGAAAAGAAAAGGAATCTCTGAATAACCCAGTTGGAAAAAAGGACCATGGTAAAACAAATAAGATCAAAATCAAAATAATTTGTCACTGATTGGATCAAATTAAAAGTGGGTTGACTAAATGAGATCTTAAACCAAGCAATTACTCTTTGATGTAATTAAACTAGTAAGAGTGGTGCACGAGGTTAAAAGTAGCACATAAGGAGGGAAACACACAATATACTGCAAAGTTGATTTACAAAAAGGTGATATATACGGTCTATGCTTTTCAACACCCAAAAAAATAAAAGTAACTATAAATGAACAAAAATAATTATAAACGAACAAACTTTAGGACCAAATCCAATCCTAAATGAAGCAAAACATCTAAAGTAAAGAATTGCAGAATGATACAATCAAGAAAACAAGGGTTTTCCACAAACTAATCTAAGGTAAGTAGAATTTTTCAATTTAACAATCCTATCAACGTCACTTTGCACCTTTTGGGGCAATTGCTAGTCTAATTTTTTAGTATTTAGATGAAGATGATTAGTTGTTAATGTATGTTGGTTGTTTTTTGTTTTTGGAAATATTTTGATGGAGATGATTATTTGTTGATGGTTTATTATACCTATCGAAGGCAGAGTATATTGTAATTAGTTTGGGTTTGACTCTTAATTAATTTTCAAAATTTTAGAAACTATTTCCGAAGCTTTGTAAAGTTTTGGTAAAATTAAATATTAAACTTATTTTTAGAAATTGCAAATTATTTTTTGAATTTTTAAAATTTGAATTTCTAATTTTTGATTGGCGGATAACTAATTTTATGTGGTTTAAAATCAAAATTTTAGAATTAAAAATTGTTAAAAAAAATCTCTAATTGCCAAATGTCCTCATAAATTGATTATCCAATTTTTTTCTTCTTCAAATATAAGGATTTTTCGATAATTAATATTTTCGTTTCCAATTTTTTTTAAATATATGGATTTTTCCATAATTAATATTTCATTTTCATTCATTATCATACTTATTTTTAACAATAAATATTTATTAACCTATGGCTGTTTAGCAAGCCTAACCTCGAGGGCATTGAGGAGAACTGAACTCGTGACCTCCCATTAGTGAGGTTCTTTAGCAACGAGAACTTGACCAATTGAGCTAACCCTCTAGGTTAATTCCGTTTTAACTTTTTTTTTTTTAACAGAAACAGTTATGGGATTTCATTAGATTTTTGGCAAAAGGTCACAATTCAGATTACAGATGATGGAGCTGATTTCTGAGCGCCTCTCCAACAAGAGGGTCATAGAACAAACACTTATGAATCACCTCTTTTTACATTTTACAATGGGATCTATTGCTGTTGCTTTCCTGAGCTTATGAATGCATACAAATTGCTTCAATAAAATTCAGTAAAACATGGAAGAATAAGGGATTGGATCCCATGAAGTTTCTTTGTCTCTGAGAATAATCCCAACAAATAACTGGGCTGCCTTGTTTGCCTCAATGTCTGCCTCTTTGTTGGTTATTCTCAGTACATGGAAGAATTTCAGTTTCAAGAGCTTTGCCATGTCTTTAATCCTTGTAATCGTCCTTGCAAGGCGCAAATCTGCTGGATTAGAGTTTGTCGCCATTGTTTTGATGATGACCTGCGAATCGCCAAAGACATTTGCTTCCTTGTGTCCCAACTCTTTGAGTATTTTGATCCCTTGAAGAAGGGCCATCGCTTCAGCTTGCATGCTAGAGGAGTGACCCAGTCCCCAAGCATATCTATGAGTAGTAGTTTCTTCTGAGTTTATTATGAGCCCTCCTGTGCCAACAATTCTTGGGTTTCCCTTGGTTGCCCCATCAAAGAAGAGAGAAGGAAGTGTTTTCTTGGAAATCCAGGACTAAAATTCTTCTTCATTTTTTCTGATTTGCCATTCTTTGGGAGAGATGGGTATGGTGGTCGATTTTTGGAATTGGAGATTGAGTACAGTACCCAACTCAATATCTTGCTGGCATAGATTTGTATCGTCCATTTTGTCTCTCAGACATTCATTTAACTGACATTTTACTGTGTTTGCAACAAGTTTGAAGTCCTGCTCTTTATTTTTGAATATCCTTCTATTCCTCTCTAACCAGATTTGTCAACTGATGAATTTAGGAAGAGCAGTCCAAGCTGCTATGATTATTTTGTTTTTTGGATTTGGACCTAGGTATTTGGCCAGCCATCCAGCAAACAGATCCGGGATGGAACAGGGGAGGATGAAATTAAGATTCCAAGTTCCAAGAATCTCTTGCCAGATAAGGCCTGCAAATTTTCACTCTAGCATGAGATGAAGGGCGGTTTCCGGCTTTTCTTTGCATAACATGCATCTTGAAGGACCGAGAAATCCTCTCTTCTGTAACCTGTCATCTGTAAGGATTTTTTTGTGGCAGAGCAGCCAACAGAAATGGTCGATTTTTGGAATGGTGGGGAATTTCCAGATGCCAATCCAAGGAGTAGGGTTAGGAGGGACGTAAGGTCTTTCCACGCACTTGGAGTACCCCAATGCAACCGTGAATCCTTCACGATGCGGACCCCAGCCTTGGACATCTTTCCTCCGAGCGTGGATAGGAGCCAGCCCATGCAGAAGGTTAAGGAGAGTTGCGTAATCGTTTTGCAGAGCAGGTGGAACCGGGAGCTGCTTCCAACCAGACCAGCAGTCACCGCTCCAACTCGATATATCCCACAGTGAGTTGATGTGGGCATCCGTCATCCAATTCCTCGGCGCGAGCATGGGGCTCGATTCAACCAGCGGAAGCCTGTTCATGATGCAGTCATCCCACAGGTTGATATATTGGCCATTCCCAGGTATCCAGAAGGCGTGCGCATTCACCAGAGGGGGAGATTTGTTACTGAAGGGGGTTCTGAGATGGGATTTGGGCTTATCAAAGCATCAGAGTCTCTGTCCTCTGAAGTATTTTTTCCATAATACTAAATGCACCCAGCCTGGATTGGGAGCTATTATTCTCCAAATCAGCTTTGCTCCCATGGCTAAGTTTTGAGCACAGAGATCTTTGAAATTCAGTCCTCCCTCCTGGAGCCGCTTGGTGACAATTTCCTAGTCGACTAGAGGGATTTTCTTTTGTTTTGATTGCCTCCCTTCCAGAAAAATTTTCTAATTAGATCCTCTATCTTCTTGAGAATACCCACAGGTGCCAAGAGGACAGAAAATTGGAATAAAGGAAGGCTACTGAGTACTACTTTGATAAGCACTTCTTTGCCAGCAATATTGAGCCAGGAGGATCCCCAGGCCTGCATTTTTGATTTGAATTTCTCGAGCTGAGGGTTCCAGTCTTTGCTCAAGGCCCTCTTGAGGAAGATGGGAAGGCCAAGGTATTTGAAAGAGGTCCAATTTGAAGAGGCTGCAAAGCCTAGACATCTGGCAATGGAGATTGCAAACGAGGGAGGGATATTCCAGCAGTAGATATGACATTTGCCATTATTTAATTTGCTTCCCGAGACTTCACAGAAATCATCCAACACTTCTTTAAATCTAGCAGCTGAAAATGAAGTTGCAGCCCCCAGCAGCAAGGTATCATCAGCGAAGAGGGCGTGATTGATGTTTTTTACCCCTCTTGCTATGCTCAGGCCAGCTATTTCTTGATCTTGCTATTTCTTATCTAGATAAAAGCCGAGGACAGATGAAGGCGGGGAACCCTACCATCCAGGAGTTTAGAGCTTTGGGAGCATCAGCCTCCATCGTCCTCATTATATTTGATGCTTCTTAAAATGTTCGGAGGATGCTACCTTTTTGATGCTGGTAGAAGTCTTTTAATGTGCAGTTTTCTTCTTTGATTTCAGAGATGGAGTTACAACATTTCCTGGCTTGAGATTGCTTATGAAAAAAGGAGGAGTTTCTATCTCCTGCTTTGAGCTAAAGACTCTTGGATTTGAGCCTCCAGAATTCTTCTTCGGCCAAGAAAGCCTTGTGAAATTTCTGCTGAAGCTGCGTCTCCTTGTCCAAATCTTCTTTTGTGATTTCAGTTGTTTCTAGATGAAGATGTTGTTATTCTAAGGAGTTTTGAATTTTTTTCCTTTCAGTTGCAGGATTGGGCAAGGTCTTGGCCCAGTTTTTCAACATTGCTTTTACTCTTCTATGTTTTTCCTCCCAAACAAAAAATGGGGAACCCTTGACTGGGTCTTTCCAACAGTCTCTAACCTTTTGCATGAAGTCTGCTTCTTTAGTCCATAGAGGACTGAATCTGAAAGGGATAGGGCCCAAGTCCTTGGGAGCTAGCAGCTCAAGTCTTACGGGCTTGTGATCCGAAACACTGCTATGAAGGATGTACATTCTAGCCTCTAGCTCGAGAAGAAGGAAGGAGCTTTGAACAAAAAATCTATCAAGTCTTGCCGCTATATGACCAGGACCGACTCTCTTATTTGACCAAGTAAACTTACCAGTAACAGGCTTGATGTCTAGCAGGTCCCAGTCCTGCATGAGATCCTCCGCCCATTCTCTTGTTGGATCCCTTACAATGTTGCCTCCTCTTTTTTCTGACGAGAGAAGGATGAGATTCAGATCTCCAGCTATGATGATATTTTCCAGATTCCCTAGATCTGCCAGAATTTTTATGGGATCCCAACAATTCTTTTTCTCACCTGCATTGTTAGGAACATACACATTGAATAGACAAATGATCTCCTTGGTTTCTAAATGCTGCAATTTTGAGAAAATCCAATGAGTATTCAAAGTCTCAGAGATTAATGAGAACTTATTAGGGTTCCAGAGCGACCCAAGCCCTCCCGAGGCTCCATGGGCAGAAATTGCTTGCGCTTCGCTTTTATTCCAAAATTTTTTACTTGCTTGGAGGAAAGCTGAGTCCTCCATTTTGGTCTCGTGGATGAGGAGGATATCCGGGGCTTCCAATCTTAAACTTTTCATTGCTTCTTCCTTGGCTCTAGTGCCCATACCCCTACAATTCCAAGAGACTATCTTCATCATTTATTTTTGTTGTGGTGGGCTCCCTTTGAGCCCTGAGGTTGGTTCCTCGTCATATTCGGGGTTTTTTCCAATTGCTTCTCTAGTGTTGGCTGGCTGCCCTGAAGCTTGTCCTTGTAGGTTTCTTGTTCTCTTTTTTCCCTTGCAGACTTGTATCCTCTTGTGGATCTTCTGGGAGAGGATTGAGAGTCTCCTATTTCTCCTTCTTCTGATTCCTCAGATTCTTGGATTTCCTCCTCTTCTTTTGAGATCTTCCCTTTGGGTCTCTCAGCTGCACTTCCACCTTTGATCGAGATGGAGGGGGAAGCTTTGGTGGGAGAAATTTCCTTTGGGATCTCAACCTCTTGGGAGGTCACGATTTCAGATCTTAGGAGCTCGAATTTGTTCCCTTGTCCTTCCATGGTTGGTTTTTGAGCAGGACCCGTTTGCGGGGCTTTAGCATTTGCATTTGCAGTCTTCTTGTGAGAGGTTTTGGTGCGCTTTACCTGGTTCCAACCTTCTTCTTTCCCTTTTTATTCCACCCCATTGGACGGACAACCTCTGGCAAAGTGACCATAGACGTGGCATTTCCGGAATTTGAAGGGCAGCTGCTCATAATTGAGTTTTTGCACATGAGTCCAGGGACCTACGATAATTTTGATGGCTTCCGGTAGCCCAACCTCTAGATCTACCTCCACGCAAATTCTGGCACAGTCATACTGGTCTTTGTTGTTAGCCCTGTCTATAAATTTGCCTAGGGTGTTGTCTATGTGCTTCAGAGAATCCCAGTTCCAACAGTGCACTGGAAGATTGGGGAGTCTCACCCACACCGGGACCGTTGTGGGCACATCCATTGCCGGATCGAAATCTGGCGTCCATTTATTCAAATACAGTCCTTGAGGGCCCATGAAGTAAGGTCCATTTTGGAAAATTAGATCCTTGTCCTCTTTTGCAGTGAACTCAAACAAAAAGTAGCCTCTCCCGAAAAAGTATGAGGTTACTTTGTCTTTTATCAAGGGTGCCCAGTTCTTGGCGACCCAGTTCTCTGTGGATTTTGGGGAAGGCCAGAGCCCTGTGAACTAGCTGACGATGGCACGATCAGCAAGAGACAAAGCAACTTGGATTGGCCCTTCAGGCGGGAGAGAAATATCAGGAATGTCATCCAGTTTCTTCATGAACTTTGCAGCTTCAACTTTCTTCTTCTTAGGCAAGGAAGCCAACAGAGATTTGAATGCATCAGAGGCAGAGGATGGAGGGGGAGAGATGGGAGGCCCCTGAGGAGGACGCAACACCTCCATGAAGGCAGGTGACCTTGGAAGACCCAACCAAGACAAAGACGACCGGGGCCTGCAGCGTAGACCAGAACCTCAGCTAGATTGTGCGCGCAGTTGCAGAGCGATGGGCGGAGAAGAAGTTAATCGATCTTGTTGGGACTCAGAAATGTCATATTTTCATCCACCTCTTTCTTCACTATTCCTTACATTTCATCATCCCATTAACCTTTTATCATATCATTTTCATAAATACATTTGGGTTTCACCTTCTTATTTTCCATTTTATTCATTTTTGTATTACAAGTGAATTTATGATTAAATATTAGAAAATATACATATTTTTATATATATCTCAAGAATATGTGAGTTTTGTGATGTGTAGGAAATATGTGAAGAATTAATATCTCCTCCACCATATTAAGGAGATAATTATGCAAGCCTATTTCTAAGGAGAAAATCATGGAGGATTTGGTTGGCATATCTTATCCAAGGAGAAAATCATGGAGGATTTGGTTGGCATATCTTATCCAAGATATGTGAGAGATTTATGGAGGATTCAAAGGGATCATATTTTGTAATAATGGGAAAGTAGTTAAAAATGCTTGAGAGATTTGTGGGATCATATCTTGTAATAATGGGAAATTAGTTGAGAGTGCTTGAGAGAATATTGGATATGTAATTATGAGAAGGTTATCTTCCTCATGTATATAAGAGAGTTCTCTCTCTTCATTTTAATAAGGAAGAATGAATGAATGAATAATGGAAAGGAATTCTTAGTTTTTCATCTTTTATTGTTATGCTTTCATGATTTGTAATTTGGTTCTTGTAATATAATTTGACATAGTTTTATTGTTGTGAGCTCACATATGTTGTTTGTCATTCAATTCTTCACATGTTGTATTGCTTTCCTTTGTGCAATTTCCTGCTTTCATAGTTAATGTTTCAATGCCTTCCTAGATTAATTTGATTTTAGTAATTTAGATTAAATTAGTTCCACTTCGGTCCTGCATATATAGTGCATGTGCCTCGTAAGTTTACGAACCTCGGATTGACAAATTAAATAGTTGGGTAAGTACTACAACAGAATTAAACGAACATAGTTTCACCCAACATTTTGGCACCGTGTCGGGGAGGCACGATGGATTGAAGTTTAGTTTGATTTTTCTGCAAGTGTGTTTAGACATGTTCCTAACTCCGAGGTGTTAAGGCGGTAAGACGTGGGGAACAGCCTACGCATCGCATTCGAGATACCGTAACGGGCTCGACCTCTTATGGATCAGGGCATGTAGGGTGTGTTTACATTTATGCAAGTGTGAATTTCAATTTCTGCAAGTGTGTTTGATTTTCACAACTGTGAAGAGTGTTTGATGAATTCATGGTTCATGTTGTAGTTGAAGAATTCGATTACTCAATTAATGAGCAGTCCTTGTAAGAGGGTTTAATTGAGTATTGAATTCAAGATTATTTCTGTGGTCCTTTTGTTTTTAATTCAATTTTTAGTGCGCTGATTTGGAAGAGTTTTTATGAACTCAAACCTTGTAAAAGGATTAAAAGCTCAGACAATTATTAGCACTCTGTTTTTAGTATGTAATAATTCCTTTTTCAACATGGTTTAACAATGAGTTTCAGCTTGGAACTACTCACTCAGATCCTAGCAGAAGTCGGGATCTCTTCTTCCTTGGAAGAGGAGATCTTGACAAGAATTAAAGATTCAACTACTCCCCAAGAAATAAACGAAGATTCAACATCTGAAGAATCCTGCGTATCTGATGGCGAACAGTCATTCGAACAGGAATTCAAGGAAGAAGAACAACAGATCGAAGAAGAAGAAGAGGAGTTACAACATGATCTGAGTGAGAGAAACTGTGCTTATCAAAGCTTTATCGAACAATGGTTCCAGGTAAGTATTAGATTAGATTCATATTTTTATTTTTATTTAGTTGATTTACAAATACAGCAACTAGATTTATTCACTCTCGAATATTTTCATTTTTCATTTGAAAAATTGCTACTGAATCTATTATTGTTACTGCTACGTGAGTGGCTTCATTGGAAGTTTAATTACACGTAACTAATTTTTTATTTTTATTTTTTTTTTTATTTATTTTTTATTTTTTTATATATATATATATATATATTTTTTTTTTCTTTCTAACTAGCATAGAGTAGGTAGCTTTCATTTTCAGTTTTGCTTTTACCTAGAATAAGTATGCTCTCCTCCGCGCTTAGTGCGATCGCGAGGATCAAAAAATAAGGATGATTTAGACTAATTCCAAGAATAAATAAATGTTTTGCAATATGCTTGATCAAAAACATCTTTCAAGATGCAAATCATTGTGTCCATTTTTCAACCTACTACCAATGAAAGCTCTTAAGGAACAAGGCCTTCACTCTACCCTCCACCGCATACACCTTGTAGCTTGCAACCCTCTTCCTTCACTTCACTTCAGGGTCACTTAAAGTCCAAGATTTCACAGATTTGGTTTTGAATTCTTCATACCATTGAAATTGCCTGCACTGTTGGCACTCTGATTTGGATTCGGCATGTGATTTGGCCCGGGCTCAGAGTACGAGTGGCTGTGAGCAAAAGCAGAAAAATCAGGCTGAGACTGCACAACCTCCTTATTCAGATCCCCAAAGCTCTTCGACCTCAAGTCCGCCATTGCAGACCTGAAAATCTACAACGAGAAAAGCACACAGAAATCCAAATGCCCCTTCTCAAGTCCACCATAAAGTTCTTCATACTTGTTCACACCACCTAGAAGAAATGTTCCGCTGCGTCGACCTTCAGCTTGATACACAATTTCCCTGCGGAGATCAGATCTCTGCCTATTCTTCTTCATTCTGGTTGAGGAGGCGTAGACAACCAGATTCTTCTCGCCGGTTTTTTTTCTCATATCATTGGTGACCTCAGGAAGAGAAAGGAGGGCAGTTTTAGATCGATCGGGTGTTCGAGTCCTTCAGAGAAAGGCAGAGAAAAGCCCAAAATCAAATGAACCATTCTTTGGAAGCCGCATCTGTTTGGCAGGGGATCGAGACCAACTACTAGTCTCCGTTCATTATTGTGAGGTTGAGTTGTATTGTTTCAGAGCATATTATCTTTTACAGCAACCAAGGACCAACATTATTGGCAGAGGGATGAAGACATTACTTCCTCTCAATAACCTAACTGAGGTCCTTGATTTCTTTGGAAGACCGAATTCTCTGAATAATAAGGGCCGAACTCTTCAATTGAAGGGCCGAACTCTTCAATTGCATCCATTCACTCTGAATTAAAGGAGGCATTCACGCTTACATTTCCAGAAATTTTATGGTGGCAAGAGGTGCCAGTACCAAGGATGAATTCAGAGAATTTATTAAGGGAGCCGAATTAGTTTATGCACCAAAACAGTGAAGGCTGACATCTCTTGTGACAGGAGGACCGAGTTGTAAATTTTATGGAAAGATTGTTTTTATTGAACGACTGAAAACCGTCTTTGTACTGCCAGAGTCTTCGCTCAACCAGTTCCTAAATTCATTATTCCAGATTTGATTGTTATTCTCCAAGCAGAGTTTGGGATCAGTTAACATGGCCGAGTTTCATTGCCGAAGATAAGCTTGTGCAATCTTGAACTCGGGAAGAATTTCCTGCGTTTGCAAATCTGGTAATTACTCCAACTCGGATTCTTTGGAATTTATAGTACTGGAGACTAAATAAAATTTAGCCTCCTCCTTTAAGAATGCAAAATCGTCCTCCCTTTATGGTACTATAGAATTTTGAAGTGATTTCTACATCCTAAAGATTGTGATGCAAGGGAGAACAAGCTGATCTTCGGCAATTTTTTTTAAATGTTTTCAATCCCTTTTCTTGCAAACCAATAAAAACATTTTGAAAAAGTATTGCACAATCAATAAGTACATTGCATGGGGACATGCAATATTTCTAGTTGAGGGGAAATACAAGTATGTTGGAATTTATCATTGTGGGCAAGAGTTAGGATGCATATACTAACAAGTGAAATGAGATTGGTGTTATGTGTAGGTCAACAAGAAACTTATGCAGAAAGCTCAACATTATGATGCGACACCCTTTTCATCCACAATTAGAGTAACTTCGAACAATAATTAAAAAGAAAAAAAATGGACATTTCATAAATTCTTGAAATAAGCTAATTTGTTTTTGAGTCACTTCATACAGGAATGATCGATGGAGATGGCACACAAAGGTGACAATTTTTATGCAGGAATGGTGCTAAGTTTTTCAGAGTGAAGACAATCTAATGAAAAAGTGATTTTTCAAAATCACAATGAAACATGCATCATTGGACGCTTGAAGGAACTGATTCTTCACTGCACATATCATGACATTTTCCACTACACAAAGATCCTTTTGCGTCATGACTACTCACCTTTTTCCTTCCAAGCGCCTAAATCATCCCTATGTTGCAGCCATCTTCCATTTCCTTATCTTTCACGACTTCATGCACGCCTATTTTTCTGAATCGCATACATCCCTTTATCCTTTTCAGTTTATTTTTTCCTTCTAGTTTGCCTTCTGAATAAAACTCATTCCCTTTCCATGATTACATTGCCTTGATTTCCTAGCCATGCTGATCCACACTGCTTGTTAGTGAGTTCTTTCCCTTTATAGTCCTACCAAATCTTTTGTACAAACTCGCGTTGACTGATGTGGGATTCCTTAAGGCTCACCTTTCAACAAGTTTTGCCCCATCGACATCAACACCTTATCTGGGAAATAGACTAGAGTTCCTTTTAAGTACCTAGGGGCTTGCATGCCTTAATGGCAAGTTCTCTCGCTGACGATCATGGGAATACATCAATGTCCCTTGATCTTCAGATCTTGCAAGTGGCTCGACCTCAACACATCCATTCGCACTTCGCAAGATGCACTCAGGTACCTTGGCACTCATTGACATCAATGGTGAGTTGCCTCGCATTGGTTAACGACATACATCAATGGCCTGTAATCCAATGATTTCTATTCATGCTCGACATCGACACATTCATTCGCATGTTTAGAATTGTACCATCGGGTTTGTAGCGGGTGAAGACTATACACTTTTTCACGACTCCCTCAGCAGTTACAGCAGCATGCATTCTGATCTATGAGAGTACCACATTTCCACTTTCAGCATTTATCTTTTCCATGATTCAGCATCAGCAGTTTAGATTCCTTCATTTCCCAAGATCCAGTTACAACAACATCAGTCACATTTTCCTGATCCAGCAGCAGCAGCAGTTACATTTCTATTGCATAATTCATCATTCTTGGGTAAGTAGAGGTATGTTGTTTTCTAATCTTTAATCATGCAATTCCTTATATGCTAACTTGAATATTTTGGAAAATTCCCTCACCATACTACATTTCCTTTCATGAGCCATGTCAAGTTGCATGAGGACATGCAACCAATTCAGTTGGGGGGGGGGGGGAGAACTATATTCACTACATATTCACTACCATGATTCCATTTCTTCACCACTATCACTCCATTTTTCTCATTTACCATTCACCAACATTTATTTTCCAATGATACTTTGTTGCACTTTGCTTCATACGCAATATTGGAATGCTTCATTAATATTACAAAAGGGCTTTCTTATGCACATTATGATTTCCAGTGAGTGTTTACATTATTATTGAAGAAAAGAGAATAGAAAACGAAATGAATGTTGTTAACACAAGAACCAACATTCTTTGTATTCATGGTTGTCACACAAGAACCAACCATAAGAAAATGTAAGTTGTTACTCATGTCTTTCACATATCCTGGAAACATTCATTATTAAACGACATCATCATGTAAAGCCAAAGTTCAAGATGCCAAATGTTCTTAAAGAGACCCATGCATGGTTGCATGAGGACATGCAACAAGTTCAGTTGGGGAGGATGTTGGGACTCAGAAATGTCATATTTTCATCCACCTTTTTCTTCACTATTCCTTACATTTCATCATCCCATTAACCTTTTATCATATCATTTTAATAAATACATTTGGGTTTCACCTTCTTATTTTCCATTTTATTCATTTTTGTATTACAAGTGAATTTATGATTAAATATTAGAAAATATACATATTTTTATATATATCTCAAGAATATGTGAGTTTTGTGATGTGTAGGAAATATGTGAAGAATTAATATCTCCTCCACCATATTAAGGAGATAATTATGCAAGCCTATTCCTAAGGAGAAAATCATGGAGGATTTGGTTGGCATATCTTATCCAAGATATGTGAGAGATTTATGGAGGATTCAAAGGGATCATATTTTGTAATAATGGGAAAGTAGTTAAAAATGATTGAGAGATTTGTGGGATCATATCTTGTAATAATGGGAAATTAGTTGAGAGTGCTTGAGAGAATATTGGATATGTAATTATGAGAAAGTTATCTTCCTCATGTATATAAGAGAGTGCTCTCTCTTCATTTTAATAAGGAAGAATGAATGAATGAATAATGGAAACGAATTCTTAGTTTTTCATATTTTATTGTTATGCTTTCATGATTTGTAATTTGGTTCTTGTAATATAATTTGACATAGTTTTATTGTTGTGAGCTCACATATGTTGTTTGTCATTCAATTCTTCACATGTTGTATTGCTTTTCCTTTATGCAATTTCCTGCTTTCATAGTTAAAGTTTCAATGCCTTCCTAGATTAATTTGATTTCAGTAATTTAGATTAAATTAGTTCCACTTCAGTCCTGCATATATAGTGCATGTGCCTCGCAAGTTTACGAACCTCGGATTGACAAATTAAATAGTTGGGTAAGCACTACAACAGAATTAAACGAACATAGTTTCACCCAACAGATCCCGTTTTAACTTTTTAATATTGACAAGTTTAAGTAAATTATTATTTTCATGTTAACATAAAAATAATTCAAAATTTCATGTATACCTGACACATCATGCCTCTGACTACATCAAGTAGCTTAAAGCTGTGTAGAATTCAAAATAAAGATCAGAACTCTAGGTACACTTCAATGAGTACACATAAGTGGCATTGATTCACTTATATTATAGTCTATAGCAAGTCTATAAGGACAAAAGTTAATATGACCATTTACTTACAATCCTTATAGGAATCATACGAAGAGAATTCAATTGGACCATTTACTTATAATCTATATAGGAATCATATGAAGGGAATTTAATAAGACCATTTACTCTTTCATCTCTTGGAAGTCATTTCTTGGTACAATGAAACTATTTTTCTTTCTTATAGGGCAATTGGTCCAATCATAACTATTAAAAAATAACATTCAAAATCTCCAACAACACAATTTTCCTTAAAATAAATATAATTTACTATTAAATCTTCCATCATAAGAATTAAAGGCACATGTGCATTATGATATAAAATACCCAATGCAAAAGGACACAAAAATATTATTAATATTATTATTGTTTTTGTTGTTGTTCCTATTGTTGTGTCTTCATATTAAGTAGGTCTAAAAAAAACATGCAAGTACTATTCATATATCTAAGCAAGTAAGGTAGATAGTAAAAATGCAAGCAGGGTACAAAGAAAATCTTCAGGTAGAGCCATGGTAGATTCATAGGTACTATTTGTAAATCCAAGAATCCAGCAACAAGAGGATGCAGAGTTGATTCAATTTGGTATTCTTTCTCCTTTGCGAGTAACAATAGGATTCACCACACCCAAAGCTTTTGAACTTCAATGCTCACAATTAAGATGTAATTTCAATAAATAGGTAATAACTAGATGCATGAACTCCATGATAATAAGATTTAATTGTATAAAAATGGTAACATTTCCTTTTTTGAATTATAAGGATATGGAGAAATTTTTTTGACATTTTTTTAAATTGCCATAATACATAGAAAAATATCTCGTAAAGAAAAATAAAATAAAATAATGAAAAACAAAATATATTAAGAAAAGTTTCTTTACCTTTCAATTCAAAAAATATGAAATAGTTTTCATTTGAAATTTGATAAGTAATTTTTTATTTTAAATTTTATTTGTATAAATTGCAAGTAATTTGCCACCGCTAATGAAATCAAACTGAAATCAAGAGACACAAATTTCTTCTACTATTCTGCAGAAAGGAAAAGACACGATAGAAATACATGCAATAACATGCAACCATATAAACACAAGGAACACAATGATTTTACATAGGAACCCAACTAGGAAAAACCTCTATGCTGCTTTGCATTAATTCATATGATAATATGGATCAATGATAATGACTGCTTTACACATGAAGCACACCTTGCATTGCAATTTTTATCTCCTGCTCACTGACTTGATCTGACCAACAATTAGCCAAAATGAGCCTCCAATTTCCTCCTATTTCCTTGTGCAATCCTGGAGGAAATTAGCCCCTAAAAAATAGGAAAATTCACTATTTCCTTGCACAATTCCTAAAGGAATTGATCACCAACTCCAATGCAAGACTTGTATATTCAACGAGTATATAATTGACAATTACAATGTGCCTTTTCCTCCACTCCAATTAGGAAATTCAAATTCCATGCATGACTGGGACTATTTTTAGTAAATTGATTAGTTAATTGAGAGATCAGTGAGTTAACAATTGTCATAACTACTCAACTGCACTCCTACTGACTCCACTAAAGACTAGAGCTCAGTTAACTGATTTTAACTAACTATAACTCCACTAGGTTTCTAAATTTAGTAATCAACCCATGCACAACTTTACTTCTAGCCTATAACTCAAATTTACTGATATAACTAGGTGACAAAGCCATGTCACTCCAACTAACTGCAATCCAAGTCATCCTGCTGATGTGAAAAATCAAATTTCTCCATTTGACTAAGGCACAAGTCAAATGAAGCCTTTTCTTGCTACAATTTCAACACTCCCTTTTAGCAAGAAAATTATTATGCACAACCCCAATCTTGCTTCAGTGGAATGTACTATAGAAAAATTAACAACTCCCTCTCACTATTGTTGTTGCTACTTCAACAACTACCACTGAGAAGCGTCCAAAATACTGAAATAATTGTGTCTTTGAGCTGCAACTGTCTCCTAAGTCTTTGAGTGCTACTAGCCTGCAACTATCGCTCAAGATTTCACTACATCAACTGACACTGATCCTTCTACTATTGAATACTATGAGCCCCTATAGCAAGAGTAAGGATCTATGAGAAGAGTATACTGCAAATACTATTACTCCCTTATGGACCCTGCCCAAATATTTGCAACTCTGGGACCAAGGGTCTACGTCACCCCACCTCACTCCTGGAGGTATAGCTTCATGCATGGTGAAATCTACTGCTAGCTTGTAGATATTTTTAACTTGAAAAACAAATTTTTTTACTTGTCTAATAGGAACATGCTTCAAAAAATCTTTCCCCTTACTGAACATTACATCATATCCACGATCTTCAAGTACAACTATTGAAACTAGATTTTTCTTCAGACCAGGCACATACATTCTCTCCTTCAGGTGAATATGGGAGCCTGACTCCCTCTTAAAGGTGATAGTTCCAATCCATTCGGTACTATATCTTCCATCATCTCCAAGCTCTCTGTGTAATTGTAAGTCCTTCTCCTCTAGGCTGCTGAAGAACTCCTTACTTCCTATCATATGATATGAGGCAACAGAGTCCAAGTACCATACATTACCTCATACAGTACTTTCCATGCATGCAATTAGAGTAAAATCCAATTCGAATTGTGATGTGAGAGCATCACCTCTTGCTTCTCCTGTAAGCTTCTTTTCGGATTTCTTATGCGGACACTTGGTTGCATAGTGTCCATATCCATTGCAGTGAAAGCATTTAATTTTGTTGAGGTTTTTCTTCTTGCCATATTTTTAGAAGGATTTTGCCTTACCTTAGGCCTTCTTTCCCTTGGCCTTCTTTCCTCTGCTTGCTAGAGACAAGTTTTCTTCCTCCTCAGATTTGGATGTGACACCATCTCTAGTGTTTCTTATGATCTTCTCCTGCACCAAATCAAACCAAAGTCTCTCCCAATCTGGTAATTTATCTCTTCCATTAATTAAATCCTGATGATTGTGCCAAGATTTTGGAAGGTCAAGGAGTGATAAGCTCACAAGTTCAGATGATGACACATTTTCTCCTACTCCTCAAAGTTCATCTCGAACCTAAGTGAATCTGGATAGGTACTAAGGAATGGTTTCATTTTTTGCATTCAAATATTCCTGAGCTTATCTTTTGATTCCATTTTCCTGGCATCACTGTTGTTTTCAAATGACTCTGTGAGGGCTTTCCACATTGCGTAAGCATTCTTGTTTCAAGGAAAACTCGAAATCACATGATATCTAACACCCTCCAGGATAATCCTCCTGGATTTTGCAGTATCTTTCTTCCATTGTGCTAGCTACTGTGCATTTGATGTTGCTGGTTTTGAAATATTAGTTTGTGTGTACTCAATTACTCCATTTTTATCCAGCACAACCTCCATCCTGTCTTTCCAAGCAATCAAATTCGAAATGCCCTCCAATGCATACTCAACCCTTAATCCATAGAAGGAATTTTTCCTGTACTGAAGAGAATTTGCACCAAAAACTTTGCAAATTGAACTTTATTTGTGAGAATATATGGAATAAGGTTTCTATGTAGTCTTCCGAAGCTCTGATACCATGTAGAAATGGTAAGAAATTTTCTTATGCTAATGAATCAAACTGAAACTAAGAGACACAAATTTCTTCTACTATTCTGCGGAAAGGAAAACACACGATATAAACACATGCAATAACACGCAAACATCAAAACACAAGGAACACAATGATTTTATAGGGGAACCCAACTGGGAAAAACCCCTCTGCTACTTTGCATTAATTCATATGAGAATATGGATCAATTTGAATGATTTCTTCACACATGAAGCACACCTTGCACTGCAATTTTGATCTCCTGCTCACTAACTTGCTCTGACCAACACTTAGCTAAAATAGGCCTTTGCTTTCCTTCTATTTCCTTACGCAATCTTGGAGGAAATTATCCCCGGAAAAATAGAAGAATTCCATATTTCCGTGCGCAATTCCTGAAGGAATTGATCACCAACTACAATGTAAGACTTGTACATTCAACTAGTATATAATTAACAATAACAATGTGCCTTTTCCTCTAATCCAACTACAAAATCCGAATTCCATGCATGGCTGAGACTATTTTTAGTAATTTGATTAGTTAACTGAGAGATTAGTGAGTTAACAATTGTCATAACTACTCAATTGAACTCCTACTCACTCCACTAAAGACTAGAGCTCACTTAACTAAGTTTAACTAACTATAACTCCACTAGATTGCTAAATTTTACCAATCAACCTATGCACAATTCTACTTCTAGCCTATAACTCGAATTTAATGATTTAACTAGGATACAAAGCCATGTCACTCCAGCTAATTGCAATCCAAGTCATCCTACTGATGTCGAAAATCAAATTTTTGCATTTTACTAAGGCACAAGTCAAATGGAGCATTTTCTTGCTACAATTTCAACATTTTTCGTATGAGAAATAATTTTAATCTTTCTCCAAAGAGTTAAAGAACTATTAAAAGGAAATGACAGTGAATGCATAATAATTTTATGATATATTTACTTGTTCCAAAATTTAAAGAACTTATCAAATATAAAATAGTAGACTTATTATAAATTTACATATTTACTTATTTTAAAATCAACAATTTTTAGGTTGATAGGCATGCCTATTTTGGAATAAGGCTTATGTTGGATTCAAAATATATTGAGTGTGAGCATAAATTAATATAATACATTTTTTACTTATTTATAACCAATCAAACATCATAAAACAATAATCATATGATCAATCGTAGAACACAAGATATACATGGAAACTCAATAGGGAGAAAACCACAAAAAATCTTTTAATTAATTACTCTTTGTATTCATCAACCTATAGGAGACACCAATCACATCATCTCTGTAGGAATAAACTTGATGGAGACATCAATCCTCACTGATTTGTAGACACCAACCTACAAGAGACACCGATCCCCTCAGATTTGCAGGAACCTACTTGCTGGAGACGCTAATCCCCACTACTTTGTAGGCATCAATGTACAAGAGACACCAATCCCCTTAGATTTGTAGGAATAAACTTGCTAGAGACACCAATCCCCACTGCTTTGTAGGCACCAACCTACATGAGACACTGATCCCATCAGATTTGCAGGAACCAACGTACTGGAGACATCAATCACCACTAATCTCTTATCAACAAAATTATCTTCTCTAGTCTATTCTTTTCTTCTTCAATTATTTGTAACTACCTCAACAACATTAGCTTAGCCCCTCTTTAATTCTTTGTTGCTACCTCATCAACATTATCTTTGCATTAGGTGCTTCACCCTATTCATTGCAAAAATATCTCTTGATTGGCACACATATCACACATTACATAGATCTCTTAGTTAAGGCACTCACAAAACCTAATCAAACCTTTGTTTACTCATCCATGTACTTTTTCCATAGATCGCGCATTAGCTTCTCTTCGTGTGGTTTTGACACACTAACTTATCTTGTTCTTATACTCATTGTTATGCACATATTGTCTCTCAATTCCTCTCTAGGCCTTTTCTATTTATATATGCTTCCTTCATCCCAATTTAACTAACTTTTCAACAAATCCCAGATTTGCACCACTTCCAATGCTTATGAAAATATTTTATTATTATTTTAAAGCTCCCTTCGATCCATCCACTACACATGACCACATGTTTTTGCATTGGAGGATGCCAAATCCTCAAATTTTGGTTGTTTATATTTGAATATCTATTGACTACCATTACTAGGTCGGTATGACCCATACCTCAAATTTGAACTTTGGTGGGAACTCAAAAAATACCTGGAAAACCTTTAACACTAAATAACCCTTACAAGCTAATTTACTTTAGACTTATTGGCAAATCTATTAGGATATGGAATTTTTTTCCCCTCAAACCCATAAACTAACGTATATAGAACTATCTAGAAATTGGGGGCAAACACCTGTGTATATACCATTGAACATATTAAGTCAACAAGTGCATAGAACCATGTGTCGTGAACCGAGGCTATTTGAATTTTTCAATTTTTCCATTGTAAAATGTTACCTTGGGATTATAGGGGCCCAATGATGTTAATTCCTCATCTTATACATGTCATCCCCCTTGTGACAGTGGGCCATACATTATCAGGTGATCAAGAGATTTGATAGTAAACACCACCCTAGGATTTTGGGGTTTCAAAGGCCACTTAGCCTGCCACCACATTCTTCCAACAAACAATCATAGTTCGATGTGTGGTGAGTGTTGATGAGTCCTCTGCCATGTGGCACTACTGACACATGCCATGTATCACTTACCTTTACACAACTAGCCATCCAAAAACACTAAATAGAGGTGACTCATTTGCTCGAGTTAGCACTACCACATCACCTACTCCACCTGGCATGCCACGTCACTACTCTATCATTAGTCCTATTGGCATGTCTCATACATAATTTGGATATCAAGTATCGAGAAAACTTTGTAACTTTGATATTAACAAACTTACCTACACGGCCAATGGTTTGGGGGCCTGAGCACTCTTATCCTTAGTCTCTATACCTTAGCTCCTTCATGACCAAAAGCATGACCAAAGGCTCCCATATCAAATATTAGAGAAATCAGAAAGATGAAGAACATGACTATAAAATCAATGATCCAAGTGCCCTTAGGTGTTATACCTTAACACTCTATGACTAGGGGCTTGATTGTGTGACAACCATATTAGGTTTTGGGAAAATCCGCTGAGCCGTTTTATTGAATTATTTTTGATATATGTTATTCAAGGGGCACCTAGCTCTTGGGCGCCAATCCTTAAGTGGCTCGTGATTGAGATCCATGATTGGAGGCTTACCATATTAGATATCAAAGAAATTAGTTAAATTTTAGTCAAACCTGTTGAGTATGAGACTCACCCTGTCTATCTTGATAAAAACTCCCCTTGTATATCTGTTAGCAATTCTTCACTGTGTCTATAATTTCTATATTTGGTTATAATTCTTCATTTTGTATGCAAGTTTGCATTTTTATATAGTTAATTTGACCACAAATTAGTTACTTCTCTTTTTTTGACTGCAAATGTTGTCCTTGTATACAACTGTTCGTTTTTTGTAATTCTTCTCCTTTTGAGATTGTCCCCTTGTCTACAACTTCTCCTTTTTCTACACCTTCTTCTCTTCCTGAAACTTAACTCCCCTTCGACATGAAAGGGTTGCTACCCTTGACCGCACACTTCTTCTCATCTGCACTTCTCATTTTTTATAAAGACATGCTCTATTGAACTAATACTTATTCTTATTTGCAACTCACTTATTATGATATAATATGAGAAAGGAACCACTCTCCTTGAGCTCATGATTCAAGCTTTTGTATATTCAATTCCTTTTTCAACTAGCTTAATCTTTATTCTTATGTATTTGATGTTTATTTAAGCAGTTATGAATAATTTATTTTCTTGCCAATCACCTCACTTTCTTTACTCATGAACTATTGATTCATATACTTCAAACTTTCCATTTCATCATTCTTCTCTTGCAACTCACTCTCTAAAGTTCCTTTCTTAATGTAGTTTGAGGTGCTATAGTCTCTCACTCTTTCTTCTATTTATATTTTATTGATAAGATGAAAGAGAACATTCTCATACAATAATTTTTTCCTTTACATTCATTAAGGACATATAAATTGTTTTAATTCCTAATTTCTTTTACCACCAATCTTCCAAATCCTTCCTTTCCTATTTTACCACCTTTAGAATAAAATGTGACCTCATGTTATTTATCAACCATTTCAATTATACTTAGCATATTGTGCTTTAAACCTTTAACAAATAGGATGCCTTGAGTTGTTGATTTTTCATTATCAAGGGTAACTATTCCTTTGCCCAATATTCTGGCTGATGTATTAGTTCTAAGAGTGACACTACCTCCTTTCACTTCCTTTAGAGAGAGAAATTTTCTTTTATCTCCTATCATATGACATAAAGATCCACTATCTATATACCATTGGTTCTTTTTGTTTTGAACACATAGAGCTAGACCACGTTCTTCTTGCTTTTCTTACTTCCTTCTACGTACCTTTGTTCTTTGATTTATGTTATTGACAATGTCTTCTTCTCTACTTTGATTTAGATGCCTCAATGTATTGCTTCTACAGTCATGAGTTTTGTGCCTAGACTTATTACACTTGAAACATTCAACAAGATCTAATAAGGGGGAAAATGAATTGTAATTTTTGACAACATTCTCATTAAAACTTCTAAAATTGCTTCTCACACAACTATTCCTTAAGATCTTATTATATGGTTCCTTTCCCCTATTCCTCATATATTAATTTCTTACATAAGCTATGCAATCTATTTCCTTATGACCAAAATTATGACATGAAAAGAAATAGCCATAAAATAAATTTTGATACATGGATGAGGAGGGCCTTCTTCTGAACCCATTCTAACTGTCTTTGTGAAGAAACTTAGATAATTGTTGATTTGTTACTTCTTTTCTCAACCTGCTTGTATTGTTTATGGGGTCATGTCTCTACTGATCCTTGGCTTCATTTAATATTTTGCTTGCAATGCTACTAGATCCTTTGAGCACATTAGCATTGCTTTTAGATTATTTGTTGCATTTTTTATTATATCATTGAGCTTGATACTCCCTTAGCGGTTTCATGATAATCAAGACCTGTTTTAATAAAACAAGATCTCTGGCAACTGAGAATATCATCTAAGGTTTCAATACTTCAAAATTTGATTTTTCTGATCATTGACTTTGTCTAAATCCTTTCTCAAGGATAATCCTAACTTCTATTTTCTCATAATGTCCTTTGTTTTCTTCAAGTTGGCTTAGCAACATTTATTATCCTTTGTTTGCCTCTTCTAGCTATAAATTCATGAGAGACACTATTGATTCATCAAGATCACGATTCTTTTCTTTTTCATATTTCTACCTCATCAACACCAACTCTACATCAGAAACATCACTCTATTCATTGAACAAATCTCTCTTGATTGACGCACATCTCATGTACTACACAAATCTCTCTTGATTGGTACATATCTCACATAATGGATAGATATCTCTTGATTGGTGTGCATCTCACATACTTCATATATATCTTAGTTAAAGTACTAACTCAAACCTTTGTTTTCTTATCTATGTGCTTTGCCCACAAATCCTACATTAGCTTCTCTTTGTGTGGTTACGACACACTAAATTCTCCTGTGCTTATACTCATTGTTGTGCACCTCTTGTATCCCAATGCCTCTCTAGGCATTTTCAATTTATAGATGCTACCTTCATCCCCAATTTAACTAACTTTGCACTTTTTCCAATGGATCTTAGGTTTGCACCACTTCTAATACTTATGAAAATATTTTATTATTATTTTAAAGCTCCCTTTGGTCTAACCATTGCACATGACCATGCAGCTTTGCATTGGTGGATGCTAAAGCCTCAAATTTTGGCTATTTACATTTGAATATCGGTTGACCACTGTTTATTGGTTGGTGTGGCCTGGACATCTAATTTTAACTTTATGGGGAATCTAGGAAATACCCGTTGCAAAACCAAGTTCCTTTGGACTTGGTTATGGGGACCTTTTTTGCTAGGAAATGACAAAATTTATGTCCCTTGAACCCAACAGTTAATGGATATCAATCAATTAGACAATGGAGAGAAAACACCTATGGATATACCGTTTAGAACCCAGGTGTTAAGTAAGAAAAGTGGCTAGAACCGCGTGTTGTGATCTTGGGCTATTAGGAGTTTTTTGAACTTGCCCTTGTAAAACATTATCTTGGGATTCTGGAGGCCTAGGGAATCTAATTCCTCATGTGCTACATGTCATCCCCTTTTGACTGCGGGCCATACGATATTGGGTGATTGGGAGATTAGATAGCAAAACACTACCTGAGGATTCTGGGGCTCCAGGTACCACTTAGCCTACCACCTCATTCTTTTGACAACCAATCACAGTTTGGCGTATAATGAATGCTAGCGAGTCCTCTTCCTTGTGGCATTGCCAACACATGCCACATGTCACTTACCTTTACACAACCAATAGTCCAAAAATGCTAAATATGGGTGATACGTGTCCTCCACCTAGCACTTCCATTTCACCTACTCCACTTGACACACCACATCATTTCTCTGTCATTGGTCTAGTTTGCATGTCTCATGCATTGGGATATCATATATTAGGGAAACTTTGTGACTTTTGTATTGACATAATTTCCAACACGCCTAATAGTTTAGGGGCCTAAAGGCTCTTAGCGCTTAGTCACTATACCTTAACTCCAATATTTGCTAGGAGCATGATTAGAGGCTCCTATATTGAATATCAAAGAAATTAGAAAGATGAAGAGCTTGCATATATTCCTGATGATGCGAGAACCTAGGGGACCTTAGCCCTTAAACACTATACCTTAACGCTTTGTGAATAGAGGCTTAAATGAGTGCCAACCATATTGGGTTTTTGGAAAATCATATGAGCCTTTGTATTAAAAAACTTCTGATATACATTGTTCCAGGGGTGCTTAGCTCTTAGGTGTTGATCCTTAAGTGCCTCATGACTGAGACTTGTGACTGGAGGCTTACCATATCAGATATCAAATATATTCTCAGCGTTCGATAGTTGAGCGTTTGATAGATGGACTGATACTTGATGGAAAATTTTTCATTCGTTAATTGATGATAGACCATAACACCTTTGATTTGTGAGATGCTCCTTGGATGCTCTATTAGTTGGTGTGAGGTCCACTTGTTTCACCTGGCCTTACCATTTCCTGATCACCCTCAGCTAGTTTTGTATTACCTCAATCAATTTCCTTGGGGGGTGAATTCCTTCATCGTATATCACTTTCCCTTAGCGGTTTACTTCCCTCATGCCATTTTGTACCTCCCATTCGGTTAAGCTTCGAGCATGTCAGAGCCCCCTGAAATGAATAAGAGCAACCGATCTAATCCATGCTATGCTAATCCAAGACACATTGATATACTAATCCAAGTTTCCTTGCACTCATCCAAGATGCGTTGATCCAAGGATTTTCCTTGTGTGTTCAATTGTCTTCTGGTTGCTTGCCTTTCATCAGACCTTCATGCTACTCAACCTTGTTTCTTTGGTATTTGACCTTGCACCTCTGCTCTTCTTCTATGGCTTGATTCCTTTCCTCTAACATGGGCATGTATCCACTTATGACTCCCACAACTTTGACATTAATGACAACACATTGTTCAACAATTTCTAGAATTTTAATTTAATTATCAAAGGTTGATGTTTATCTCCAAATTAGTTATGCCATTTCTTCCCTTTTAATTAAATTGATTAATTAAAAAAAATGTCATATGAACATGTGTCATATGAACTTGAGTTTTTGTATTTTGAGCATGTGGTATTAATAGACTATGGTATTGACCCAATAATTATGTTAATTATAAAATATATAAAATAAGTAAAATTTAAAATAATATCATTTGTACTTTTAAAAACATATATATATAATTCACTGTACCAAACATCAATACTAGTTACATCTATGAAAAACCTACTCATAAAATAAACAAATTATCTTTCATATAAAAATGACCCAAAAAACAAACATATTAATGAAACTAGAACTTCAAAAAAATATAATAATAGCTCTGAGTCCCACCCCAACTACACCCACTTGACAACTTCAAAAAAAAATATATAATAGTAGCTCTGAGTCCCACCCCAACTACACCCACTTGACAATAAGTATTTATAGTTTGAAAAAAAGCACCCTAACTCATAACCTATATGGAATACATCTTAAATATATATCAATCAATTTTAACCCCACACAAACTTTTATGAAAGACATAATGCACCAAACTTTGAATGCATACCAATCTTATCAAAAGCGTGTAACCCACTTGCAAGATGGACCGATAATGAAGTTTTATGGAGATTTAGTGCCTTCTCCTAACTCTTATTGGATGAAACGATATCCCACTCCTAACCAAGCACAACCTTTTATGAAATGCATGATACACCCAACTTTAAATACATAACAAGCTCTACCGAAAGCATGTAACCCACGTGTAACCCAGTAATGAAGTTTTATGGAGATTTAATGCCTTCTCTCAACTCTCTATGGATAAAACAAACACATTTCGTATCATCCTATCGTATTACAAAGTTTTGGCTCTCCATTGCGTTCACGCATTCATTAAAAATTATGGGTTTTACCAACTGAGTAGCCACAAAATAAATATTTGCATTTATTTGAACAATCAGAACATCGTGGTCCGTGTTGCAATGAAAAGATTCATTCATGGGGGTGGAGGGCAGTTGTTAGGCTAACAGCATTTAGCTGCTTTTTATTAATGCGCCGAAAGTGGAAGGTGAGTTGCTACGGGGAACATTCTATATGCGCCGAAGGTGGAAGATGAGTTCTTACGGGGAACATTCTATATTTGGTATTATTAAGGTTGTATAGTTACAATTATAGTTGAAAAGTATTTTAAATTGAATTTTAAATAGCGGTTAAATTTAATTCACTTATATATATATATAACCATTAAATATTAACTGATATTGTTTATTTAATTTTTAAAACTCTCCATTTATTGATATTGTTTATTTAATTTTTAAAATTTTCAATTTAATGAGTGAGTTAAAAATGTACTTATATAAGTAAATAAATACGATTGTAAAAATAAAAGAAGTCAACAAATCAAAAATTTATAAATTTATATACATATAAGTAAATTCCAAATAAGATGGCAGAAAATAAAAGAAGTCAACAAAGACTTCAAGATAAACATCAAACTATGTAGCACTCACAATATGAAGACCTCAAGATGAGACTCTTAAAAAGTCACAAACCCATAGTTTGAGATTCCAAGATAAGCATAAACTCACCCATAGAGGGTCTTTGGGCTTGTTAGAAAAATCCTATCTCCATCTCCACTTACATCATGTAATTCTGCATTGTGCACACTTGAATCTAAGTTTTGAACTATAAAGCTTGAAGCTTCAAGGTTGAGACTTGCCTAGCATGCCCACACCCATGAGCCATTGGAATGCTATATAAAACACTAACTTATGAGGATAGAGTAATCAAATTGAAGGGTTTTCTAGTTTTCCAATATAAATAGAACTTATTTTCTTGTTTGTATGGGTTAAATAACTTTTTGTTTTGTTTTTCATTGTTTTTATTTAGTTTCTTTAGTGTTAGTGTTAGGTTTTATAAAATAGATCTATTTATTTATGGGCTTGACTAGAAAATGGATCTATTTCATGGTTGTGTATAGAATCTCAAATGTGTGGTTACCAAGGCTATAATATGTTTGATACATTCATACTTTAATATAGATGCAACTGGGTTTGGGCCTTTCAAGTATTAGGGCGTAGATGGGAGACTCCATCCTCCTTCTTACTTATCCAAAAATTATGATTTTTTTTTTTTAAATACATGATCTATATATTATTATTTCTTGAAATGTTAGAATCCTTCCAAACAACTATTTAAAAGTGGGTTCAAACATGTTTTTATTATTTATAAGGTCATCTTTCTCTCCAAGTCATCATGTTGTAAGTTGAGATTGATTGTTCCTCTTTAAAATACATTATAGTTAATGGTTTTGACCAAGATACTCACTTTTCAAGAATCGCTCGGCATGATTTATAAAATCTTTGAAATTACATAAATAACAATTGTAAATATATGCACCAAATCATTGGTTAGTTTGACCATAAAATTGAACATAATTGAATATGTTTAATATTTCTAAAGTAATATAAAATATATACATCTATCATGTTCCTTGCTTAAGGCATTGTTTATGATTGAATTAAAATTAAAAAATTTCCTAAATATTGTACAAAATTTATAGTAACAAAATTTGCTTTTATATTCATAATAAAAAATTGGCAAAAAATTTATATAATACATTATTTAAATGATAGATAAAAATTAATATCAAACCTCATGTAATATAAAACATGCACATCTATCATGTTACTTGGTTGAACCATCATTTATGGTCGAATTAAAATTAGAAAATTTCCTAAACATCACACAAAATTTAGTACTAAAAATTTCTTTTATATTCATAATAAAAGATTAACAAAAACTTATATAATACATTATCTAAACAATGAATAACAACTAATATTAAATCTCATTTAATATATATAAAAAAATAAAAAAAACTCATATAATACATTATGTAAATGATAATGAAAATTAACATATACATCATGTAATATAAAACATGTACATCTATCATGTTATTTGATTGAGCCATCATTTATGGTCATAAAATTAAAAATTTCCCAAACATCACACAAAATTTAACCAATAACTGCTTTTATATCCCTAATTTTTTCTAACAAAAACCCACATAAAATATTATTTAAATGATGAAAAAATTTAATATCAAACCTTATCTCAAAAACAATTTAAGAAAAAAATATATCATAAAAACTTTGTTTCCCAATAAAGAATAACAGTCAAATTTATACCCAAATTTAGTAGCATCTCTTTTGATCACTTTGATTGACTTACAAAAATGAGGTCAAAATCCACATGGTCAAAATCTACCTAGTGATTAGAGGGCAATCAATATTTTTGGAGCTATAACTCTATTAATGCTCCAAAGTATATATGCCAACCTTTATTTTGTACTTGACAAAATCTAATGGTTGACATATAAAGTACTGATCCAAAATCTAAAAGTTAGATATATAGCAACATATGAGCTATAGCTCTATTAATGCTCCAAAGTATATATGCCAACCCTTATTTTGTACTTGACAAAATCTAATGGTTGACATATAAAGTACTGATCCAAAATCTAAAAGTTACATATATAGCAACATATGCTATAACTCCAGAAATATCCAAGATTTTACAGAGTTAACATATACAGTCAGTATTAATAAAGCTATAACTCCAAAAATATTAATAGCAGCTAGCTACTCATATAAATAACAATGTACAAACCATTAATTAATTTACTATTTAACTTTGTATGATAACTAAGTGATTACCACCATTGCAGCCATTTATAAATTAGTGCTCCCGAGATCACCATAACACGCTACTGTTCTCTGAGATATCTGGCCATCTCTGCAACTGTTGTGTTTAGATGGCGGTTTTGGGAATGGGATTGGTTTGGGCGGTGGCCAGACGAGCGGGGCCGCCGCCTTCGCCGCCAGCTCCGCTTCCTCGTCTCCTCAAGGAGTCTCCCCGCAATTTCACAATCACTAGACGGCCACCTCTCCTGGTTACGCCCAACCGGCCGACTCCCACCCAGCCTCTTTATCTTACCAACTTGGACGATTCATTTTCATCAAGAGTTTATGTCGATTCACTCTTGTTTTATCCACCAGTACGCCCTGAAATCTCCATGAATAGTAATGGCAAGAATGATCAGGATCCAGTCGAAGTTATTGGAGAGGCTCTGGCCAAGATTCTGGTGGATTACTATCCATTTGCTGGCAGATTAAGAAATGCCCATAAAGGTAAAGGTAAGCTTATCATTGACTGCACCGGTGAAGGGGTTCTCTTTGTAGAGGCCGACGCAGATGTTTCCTTGGAAGACTTGGGAGATCTGTCTCCACCTATTCCTCGTGCTCTTGAGTTTATAAATAACGCTCCAGCGTCATATTCCCTCAGAAACTCTCCACTTCTTTTGTGTCAGGTTTGTATTTGTGGTTTTGATTTTGTTTAGGGTTTAAAATATTCTTAAAATCTACGATTATAAAGATTTTCCCGTTAATGCATTTATATTTGCACTAAATTCGTTTGTTTTTTAATTAAATAAAATTATATATATATTAAATTTGATATATGAAATTTTGTGTGGATTGAATAACACGCAAGAATATTATTGAAAAATTACTAGTATATTCTTGTGGGTTGAACAATCTGCAAAATTAACCTTAAAATGAAAACAAGTACTAATAATTGCAAGTCCATAAGCTGTGATAATTTGTTTAGTATCATAGTGATCAATTTTTTTTTAATTGACAAATTGACAAAAGTAAATAAATATAAATTTGTGGTGATTTGATTTTTTAGTTATCTTTACCTCTGTGAATAGTAAAATATATTTTTCTTTTGGTTTATGCATTAGAATATCAATTTTTTTTTTCTTTCTTTGTGGTGATTTGAATTTTTAGTTATCTTTACTTCTGTGAATATTAAAATACATTTTTCCTTTGGTTTATGCATTAGAATATCAAAAATAATTTTCCTTTTGTGGTGATTTGATTTTTTAGTTATCTTTACCTCTGTGAATATTAAAATACATTTTTCCTTTGGTTTATGAATTAGAATATTAAAAATAATTTTCTCTTTGTGGTGATTTGATTTTTTAGTTATCTTTACCTATGTGAATATTAAAATACATTTTTTCTTTAGTTTATGAATTAGAATATCAAAAATAATTTTCTTCAAACATTAAAAAAAATGCTTGAAAAAACTACAGTTGTAAAACTCCTCTACATTTTTTTGGCAAAACATTGTTTTTTAAAGATAGCAATTACCACGTGCCCATCTACTATGAAACAATGGGATTTGATTAGCCAATTCCATTTTTAACGGAGAACAAATAAAAATAGTTAATTTGTTGATTTCAATTTTGTTTGAATACATTTAAATTTGACTACTATAAATGAGCTTAATATTATTATGAGAATCTATTTAATACTTAAAACATAAATTTTTGGTATATGGAAATTATTTGGAGCTATTTTTAATATTACAATCTTATTTCTTACATTTTTAGTTTTGAAATTGTGTTATTGATATTATTAATTTTTATTATTATTATTTAATATTAATAATTTAAATAGATTATGTTTCTCAATAATTTTAGAGAAAAAGTGTATATATTTTTCCTCAAGAGACATATTTTACGATCCAATATGATGTGTAAGGATATAGGTCTATCATCAAATATAAATCAAAATAAAAAGTTTAAAAATTTAAATAACTATACAAAACATTTAAATAATGTGGGTCCATAATTTTTTTTTAAATAACGATATAAATAAACAACTAAAAATCCATCCACCTGTAAACTTTCTTTTTAGTGTCTAGAATTTGAAGAAAGGTTTGCACCTCAAGAATTTGATTCTTTTCTATATAGAAAGAAAGAAAGAAAGAAATTATTTTAACGTCCACGAGGCTAAAGATAACCTATGGGACAGATTGCTTCTTCATCTGCTTGATGTATTACCTATGAGACAGATTGCTTCTTCATGTGCTTGATGTATTAGGCCATTTTTCTGTGAAGCTTCAAAATAAATGCAAAGAAAGAAATTATTTTAACGTCCACGAGGCTAAAGATAACCTATGGGACAGATTGCTTCTTCATCTGCTTGATGTATTACCTATGAGACAGATTGCTTCTTCATCTGCTTGATGTATTAGGCCATTTTTATGTGAAGCTTCAAAATAAATGCTCCCAACTTCTGGACAAACCCCTCTCTAAATATATTATCCCAAGTTCCGTGTTGTCTTTGAAGGCCTCACATTCTAAAATGAAATGTTTTTTTGTTTCCACTTTTCTGGAAGAACAAAAAATGCATACTCTTTCCTCCCACACTTCCTTTAGCCTTTTCGAGCACCCTATTTCACAACGGAGTCGATGCGAATTAGTCCTTAACTGAGCAATACGAATTTTGGCTCTCCAAGAGATATTGACCTCTATGTATGTTTTTGGTTGATGACTATGAGTGATATTAAACACTTCAATATAGTACTTTTTCTTTCTTCCTAGCTCCTTATCCCAAGTACGCTTGTGAAACTCTTCCATAACAAAAGTTATTATCTCTTTGCTGGACACGCGTTCAAGCAAATACCCCATTTACTAAACCATTTGTTATTTTGCTACATCCAAGGTTTTTTTATCTTGCACAATTTATCATTAAAGACAACCTTAGGCCATCTACCCTTTTCCATTTGCTCATTTTTTTTTAAATACCTTATGACTCACACCATAACAATTGCTTCAATAGGAGCAATCCCTGTTTTACTTAACAAAATAGCATAAGGAACTGCACTTTTAATCTTAAATTTGTTTGTAATCAAAAACTTCTCAATTTGATAAATAAAAAAATCAATTTTAAAAATATCCTAATTTTTCTTTTCCATTTCAAAATTTTCAATTTTTTTATAATATATACTCCCAAATATTTCTCCAATAAGATTTAAGAGACTTAAATATTTTCGTATCGATTCCTTAAACTTTAGTAACTATGGTTTTGGTAACTTTTATGTTTGAATCTTTCACAGGTAACGCGTCTAAAATGTGGTGGCTTCATATTAGGTTTGCATTTCAGCCATTGCATCGCTGATGGCGTTGGAATCGCCCAGTTTGTGATGGGTCTGAGTGAAATAGCCAGAGGAGCAGCAACACCCACGGTTCCTCCCGTTTGGAAAAGAGAAATCCTTCGACCCAGAGCGCAGCCTACCGTGAAATCCCCTGCTATCGGCCGTTTATATTATGATTTTGTTGACAAATATCGAAAATCAGTGGTGCCAGTGCGTGCAGGAGAGGGAATGAGCTCAAAATGGTTCTATTTTGGTCCAGAAGAAATTGGAGCTTTGAAACGGCAGACAAAGGAGGCGAGGCACTGCACCACATTCGAAGTAATAGCGGGTTGCTTGTGGCAATCGAGAGTAAAGGCTCTCAATATCCCTGCCCACCAAGACTCGGCATTATTGTTTTCCGTGAACGCCCGTTCTCGATTTCGACCGCGTCTTCCCACGGGGTACTATGGAAATGTAGTAGCAGGCGGCCACGCTATAGCAAGAGCCGGAGATCTGATTGACCAGCCATTGTCTTTCGCTGTGAAATTGATTAACGAAGGGAAGAAAATGGTGGACGAAGAATACGTGCGATCCACGGTTGATTTGGCGGAGGTGAATGGGCGTCCACTCAGCCCACCGCGCGGTTGTTACATCATTTCGGATATTTCCGATATTGTAGGGGCTTGCGCAAATGCCGACTTCGGGTGGGGAAAAGCAGTGTATGTGTGTCCTGCTTCTTCCCCGGTACCCAACCTTTCGTCTTTGATGAGGGCCTCAAAGAACGACTGTGAAGGAATCAGAGTACCTGTTTGTTTGCCGTCGGAGGCTATGAAAATATTTGAAGAAAATATTTATACACTAATCAACGGCGGCCTTCGTACCTAGGACATAGCTTCGTTGGTGCAGAAACAGTGTCAAGCTAGATTGTAAGTTACTTTTTCTTGTCCGAAAATTCGTCATTTTTAGGATTAAGTAGAGGTCAGATTGCTGTTAGTGGTAATGTATAAGTAATTATTTTATTAAGAAGTTTAAATAAGTGTGTTTTTAGAAATAATGTTTTAGAAAAAAATTATAAAAAATTATGATTTGTATTGGTTATGTTAAATTTAACCATGGTTAATAGATAAATAGAATTTTATTGTTTCATTTTCAATAATTTGAGATATGAAATTGATAAATTAATTGTTTGCTTAAGTACAAAAACTTGCATAAATTTGAGTGGGTAGTAAAGAATCCTTGGTAAGTATATTTATTTATATTTTATTCCTACTCATTTTTTATGCAAAAACTTAAATTATAGTAGGAATCAAGTGAGTATGAGATAATTTTAAGGATTTTATTTTTAAATGGTTTTATGTCAAGCTTAAGAACAAAAAATCATTGTACACAAATGTATAAAAATCATGTATGAATATTGCAACCATAAAATATGTGATGTAGTTATCTACATAACATTATATTGTGCAAAGGTTGCAATAAGACCTTCAAGTTATGGTCCAATTAAATGTTTGGAAAATGATTTTTTTAATAGTATTGAAAAATAATTATTTATTTTTTCAAAATTAAGCATTATAAGTTATATTGGTCAATGCTAAATTAATAGTGGTCAATACACAAATCCAAAACTAGAGTCATTTTGACAAAAACTAATAACAAAAATCTTATTAAAATATATCTTAAATATTTAAATTTTCTATTTTAAATTTATATATTATAAATGCATTCACATAAGTGACATTTTAAAGGCATTCAAATAAGTGACTTGTTTTATAATATATAATTTTATTGCTTAAAAGATAAATTTAAATATTTTATTGTTTAGTATTTTTTTGGTGGGGGAATAAGTGACTTGTTTTATAATATATAATTTTATTGCTTAAAAGATAAATTTAAATATTTTATTGTTTAGTATTTTTTTGGTGGGGGTGTTGTGAGGAGATTTTCAAAACAATATGGAAGATATTTTGTAATGAAATGTTAAATAGATTTTTATTTATTTATTAAAAAGATATAATGTCGAGTCAATTGAAAATACACAAAAAACAGAAATAATTATATAAATTTTAAGTCATTTCAAGTTTCTTACATGTTATACACATATATGAGGGAAATGTATAATTCATTTAATTTTTAATATGAAATTGATAGGTGACAATTAAAAAATATAAATAACAAAAAAGATAAAGTGTTTATCATAAATAAAATATTTCAATATCAATTCTTTTTGTATATGTACCTAAAACGCCATGGATGGAAAGGATCTGCCATATATGTGAGAATAGGAACATCGAGGATGAAAACCACTTCCTCTTAGAGTGCCCCGCCTACAACCACATTAGATCTTAGTTTCACAATCTTTGTTACAATACTGACCTTCCTAGCCTTTTACAATGTCAAAATTATAGTGATCTCGGAAGGCTTCTCTCCAAGATTTTTGAGCATAGGAATAAAATCTTAAATCAAATTAAATAGTTTGTTTTTAGACCAATGTTTGGTCTCAGGGGACGTTAACCATCATCATCATCAAAAGTAAAGAGAGAGATTTTTCTTTCATTCATAGATGTTTGAGTGGAGAGGCTCATTCTACAGTAGAGTATGATGTGTAACCCTATCCGTTCGTAATCAAAGTTGAAATTTTGCTCATGTAGGTCAAATTAAAATTAAAATTAAAAATAAATAAATAAATAACTATACAAAACATTTAAATAATGTCTACTCATAAAAAAAATTGCAAGTGAAGAAATTGGATCTCTCCTGGCTAGATCCGTATTTAAGATGGATCTATGCTTGTTTTTAATTCATCGTAGGAGGAAAATGTGTAGTTCCTTCCATATTTAATACAAAGTTGACAAAGAAAAATATCAATAACAAAAACAAATCAATATAACATTTTAATTTGAACAAGATCATAAATAAAATATTTTAGTGCCCATAAATTAACCACAGACATCAAAACCCTGCCTTTATCATACATCTCAAGTTCTTAAAATAAAAATACTCATAAAAATAACTAAATTATAACTTTATATATATATATATATATATATATATTAAAAAAACATGCAACAAGATTCTTAACCATGAAGATTCACCCCAATTTTATCATGAGATTTTTAATCTATAAATACGCTTTGTTATAATATCATGGGCCAATATCATGACTTGTCAATATCATAAACCATAACTTATTTTTACATGACACTTGTTCATATGCCATTTTTTTAATTACTGAATGTAATTAAAAAAGAAAAAAAAGACATAATTACTTCAAAAATAAATCTTAACCTTTGATTTGTGTATACTACTAAGAATATTCTAAAATATTCCATAAAGATTAAATCCCTACCATCTACCTAATAATTATTGATAAGTTAATTAAAATTCAGGAAACCCTATTTTAAAATAGACATGCCTCTCAACATAATTAAAATAAATTTACACTAATTTTAATAATATCATTAAAATCTTTTAACATAGTTATTTTTCAAATCACAATTTTAAATTACTTAAATTATATTTTAAAAACATTATACTATCCATTAAACACTAATAACACTCAAAGTGAATAATATTTTTGTTTTTATCAATATAAATATAAATATAAATATAAATATATATATATATATATGAAAATAATAAAATTTATTATAATTTGATTGTAATATTATAATAGTATTTTAAAAACAAAATATTTTAAATTACTAATAAATAATAATAATTATAATAAAATAATGTTGATATAATTTCCATTAGTTCAATCACTACATGTTGGATTTATATTACTTAATTTTTTTTGTCATGGTTTCTGAGAACAAAATTTTATTCCTTGTATGAAATATAAATATATTTTCTCATTAAAAAGAAAAAAACAAATTCTAATTTTAATTTTACCAAATTAATATGTAAGAACTTTTTTTTTGTTGGGTTGGAGTATGCTTTAAAAATTCTTTTGCTTGGCTAAGAGCCCATTTTCTTCTGGTTAACCATCAAGGACCATAGGCATTTAACAGGAGTGAAAGCCTGCCCCTTTAAGGATCACTAACCAGTAATTCTAGGTGATGTGATTTTCCTTGAATAACAATGATGAATCAATTTGCATGGCTCGACTGTCCCCACTACTGGTTTTTTTTTTTTTTTGTAAATCAAGATTCTATTCATTCTTCCAAAAAAAGGTACAACAATAGCAAAATGCAGGTAGCCTCACCTCAACTAGGTTTGTTGACTACCACGATCTGCATATGACAAAGAAACAAAGAAACATCTAAAGACACAGTCCACAACTTAGGAGGCTAAAAGCACCAGTAAACACCTGTAACCATGCTAGTCATCAGAAGTGATGGAGGCTGGGTTGTCCAGAGCTGTTCTTGGAGGAGGAGGAGGACAAAAGGAGAATTGAACGTGTTCTTCGAAGTGGGCCATCTAAGCCTCCAACTTCTCTACTTTCTCAGATAATATATTCTGGCCTCGCCAGACCACCACTACGCACTCTCGGACATGGCACTGGAAGTAGTGCATTTTGTTCAAAGTGGCAATGAGCTCTGCATGCTCCTCTCGCCTCACCCGCTCCGAGGTTTCCAAGTGTTTAAGTACTGATTGAATCAAATCTCAACAGTGCTCTAAACACCAATCTTGTCTCTGACCGCGTCCTAAATTACGAGCCTTCCCTTGTCGCCCCGAACCGTCGCGGCGAATCGTCCCACCCCGTTGTTGGCTTCGTGGAGTGCAACTCCCACGACCAGCCATCGAGCCACCGTGACAGCGACCACCACATGCCTCAGAAGCCACCCGACCAGAACGACCCGCCCTATTGCCACCGCGACCGCCAGAGACCACCCGTCCCGAGTGACTTGCAATAATACCACCTGCCCAGCGTTAGTGGTTGCCATTTCCATCTACGAGAGAGACACACAACCCCCCGGGCTGCCTGAATTGGGCTTAAGCTGTGAAGAGGAACGAGAAAAACAGGAAGTCAGATGCATTATGACCAACCCTACACTGTTGGGATGAGTTGAAGCTGACCAATAGGTGACTTCACGAACCATAATTGTCATCGAGGAGAAATGCCCCACCTCGGCCAGCGGGACCACAACCAACCAACTTAGGATGAACGTAAAGAACCACAATTCCAAGCCAACAACGAGGATCTGACTCTGCAATTCACATTTCCTCTCCCTGAATAGGATCCCCGCTAACCAAACCACCCAAAATCCAGCACACGTGCTCCACAGACATCGCTTGACCTTACACGACCCCGAGAGGGGACCACTAAAGGCATCGAGCCAAATTTCGCTCCAGCGCGAGGGGGATGCTGCTAGACCCCAACAAGACCAACAAAACAAAACCAGAGCCAGAACTTGGCCGAATCCTTCCCTATGCGTGATGGCCATAAACCAAATACCAAACTGGCAATTAACAAGAATCCACACCCGTAAGTGGAGGAGGGGACACCGACGCCGAGGATGCCACCTCTCCGAGACAGGGTGCCCTAAAAAACAATCTCTCCCTTGCTCAAAACTCAAACTGCATTTACCATAACAAGACCAAAACCATAATGTCTAATAGCAAACCTTGCCACCCTCCATAAATCATCGATGGACGCCACCTCCAACGAGTTTCAAGACTGATTGAGGTCTCACACAAGTTACATTACCATCTCCCGTACACAAGGTGCATTGAGAGGATGGAGAGGCCAGTCCTCGCACCTTTAGCCATGTAGTATTCATAAATACCCACGCGTTACCTGAGTATCGTCATTAACTTGATTAATCACCCCATAAAAAAATAACTTTTTATTTTGTAATATATATATACACACTCTTTAAAGTAAAATTATAATTTTTATAAAAATATATATTCTAAATCATTAAATATACTCGAACTATATTTATATTTATATTTATATTTATTATAACTATATTTTAATGTTTTATCAAACTTATCTTCACTTCCTAATATCACATCGCCATTCTTCTCAAAGTGTCTTCACCTCGTAATATCACATCACTATCCTTTTCACCGTAATATGTGAAATGACATCGTTGGGTTAGAGGTTATTTTCCCTCGTATCTTAGTATATTATGACATTTTTCATCATTCTATGGAGAGGGAAGGATAACGTTATAAATAATATTTAAAAGAAAAGGAATAAAGGGAAGATAAGCTACTACCTTGTCGTGTAGTTGATAAAATATAATTTATCATGAGGCTGCTAAGAGAGAATATATTTTATTAATTTACATCTTGATTGATTGATTTAATTTATTGGATATTTATTAAAGAATAATAAAAATAAAAAGAGACATTAATTATTTGGTTTTATATATAGAATTGAGATTAAATATTATTTAAAAATATATAATTTTATTAGTATTTGGTTTCATTTATATGATTAAAATTAGATGTTATTCGAAAGTATATGATTTTATTATTATCATTTTAGTAATGTCATTTTGAAGTGTTGATTTTTTTGTAAATGTTATTTAAGTTGAAATTGTCTTTTTAGTTTTAGAGTAAGATTTAAAAGTACCAATGATTTGTCAATAGCTTATTTTCCTAAGATGTAAGGAATAAGTTAATGAACCTATCTCTTAAAACCATATATATCAAAGAAGCCCTGCCAAAGCCGCATAAAGACTGTGCAACTATACATCAATCCGAAATGCATAATTAAATACTCAAATACACAATATCGATATAACATTTAGCTCTTATAAGTCCAAGAATTGAGCCAACCACAACTTTGGGTCCACGAACCACGAACCAGGTATCACTACGATCCTACAAACTAATATTAAATGAATGTAAGGGAAAATCACAGTAAGGAGTGATCACTTATCAAACCACTAAAACAACCTTCATTAGTGTTTCCCTAGAGCAGGGCTCACAAACTCATAATAAATCTCAAGAATCCAACCCAATGTACTAAAGAATAATTAAAATGGCTCATAACAATTCAATCTACATGTGGTGGAGGGGTTCTTAGTCTTGCAACACCTCTAAATCCCATGGGATTGTGGTGTGTAAGATTCTTAATACCACCATTTGTTACTGATTGCAACAAAAACCATTGTGGTGCCAACCCTCATGCAAGGATCTTACTACCACCTTTAATTGGTGATCACAACCATAGTAATGGTGGTGTCATGCTCTACAAATATCTTACCACCACCTTTAGCTAGCGATGAAAACCACAACTGTAGTGGTGTCTTGTAACTTAGGCCCAAAAGAAAATAATACAAGGATCTAGACATACAAAGATTAAGTACCCCCTCATATTGCAATTACACTCCCAACTCCTTAATCCACATAGATATAGTTAGCATAAGTGAAATTATTCCAGACTCACCAATATCGTAGCACAAGTACCTCCACTATACAAATATCCTAGAGGAAATTCCCTATGTGGTAGCCCCCAATAAGAGGTAGGTAGTTGATTTAATTATTCAAAATCAAGTAACACCCTCCTAATATTTTGTCTCTTGGTCTACCCCTATTAATGAAAGGGAAATTTGGGCTTGAGAGTGACTTTACAAGTGTCCAAAACCAGGAAAAAGTTAAATAAAACTCTTTCTCCTTATACAAGGTTATTTTCACAAAAAATCCCATTTCCCAGGTTTCATGGGCACAAAGATATCATAGTCATCATCATAAAGGCAACAACATTTCCCTCGAGTGCATTTCCCCATTATCCACTAAAATCTTAACTGTAACAAGTTAGTTCATCCAATGTACCAACGCGTATATGAAACATCACCATCATACTCAATCTCACCATAAAATGAAGTGTATTAATGACAAAACATCTTGTACAAATATACATCATAATAATGCATTTGGCATATGCATATATCATAAATCATAAGATTAACCATATCAATGGAAAGGTATCTAGTACATGCATACATCATTGATCATATGATAACAAGGGAATGCTATTTTAAATTATCATCAAAGGTCATCAAAATTGTCATAAAAAATACCAATGCTTCATAGCCATTATCAAGAATATTTAAAGATATCATTAATAAAATCATAACTCATCACAATTTAGGCAATCACAAAGGTGTTTAGGTCCATCCTACTTAATCATGAGTAGAAGCAAGCAAAAGGGATGGTGATTCCGAAAAAATATCTCCTGTTATTCAAACAAAGGCATAAATACATCATGACATATTATATAAACATCATATCAAATAAGGTCATCCATCATAAATCATCAAGGATATATTCACAAAGTCATGCCTCTTTCCTTGTTAGTTAAATTTCCAACAAGAAATCATCTTGATAGATGAGTCCAACTAACCATATAAAACATTCAAAGTCTATTCAATCACTTAAAACTACGTTTAATAAGAATTACTAAAATAGGGACACATCATTTATTACCAAGGTACATTTTTTTGAAAGTTAATTTTTTTATTGCCTTAGAATATCATCAAATCAAAGTGCATCATCTATCCAATCATAGGTTAACCATTTCCCTCTGTAGGTTGTTTCAATCTGCATTGAGGGAAACCATATATTTTATACTACCTACGTGAAAAGAAAATAGTTCAAAACATATATAACAAAATAAACCTAACTACTGTAATATTGTAATCAAAAAATTGTTAGTAAACATTGCAATCATTCAAGAGTCATAAGATGTAACAGGTGCAGGGTCCTTGGTATTGGATCCTGGAGGAGCAAGGGGGTTGAATTCACACTACAAATGACTTTCTAGATGGTCAAGCCTTGCATCTAGTCTTTCCAAGTAAAATAATTTCTCAGCCCATTTTATGTCTTTTAGAGAAGAAAAAATGTTGTATCTCTCCTCTTGTTTTTCTTTTAAGACCCTGCCAAGTAGATTCTTCATTTGCAAATGAAGAGATATGGAATTGAAATTCTATTTCCTTTGTCCCTTGTTATGATTAGGGCTAGGAACCTAGTGAGAAACCTCTTCCAAAATATTTGTATGAGAAAAATCTTGGTGGTCCATAGCAACCAAAGACTCCGGGTTGCGAATCTCATTGGAAGTTTTAGGGGGGAAAACAAATAGAATGTGGCAGTTGCTTCCTGAGTTTGTTGTTGGGCTCATTTCTTGCCCTAGGATCCCTGACTTCCCCCGCCCCTATGACTATGCATACACTGCCTTGACATATTTCATAGAGGGTTCACTTTCCCAAGTTCCTTACAAAGAAAAATAATAATAGGTATATATAAGATAAAATAGACTAAGCCGAGTCTGCAAAAGAAATGTAGCACCAAAATGCTAGAACGTAGGCCCAAAACTGGATAAGTGGAAACAAAAAGAATGGATACTCTATTATAGACCGAAGACAACACTATATTTTTTATTGTAAATTTCCCCCAGAGTACCAAAACCACACTAGAATATTAATCTCTAGACCTCCACGACCACTAAACTTCCTACCAATATAATTGACAAAACAAAAGAAGAGAGTATGTAGAAACTCCCATATCAATGTGTTTGCAAATGCACCAAAACTTGCAGACATGCGAACATACTGGACAATAACCACCCACCAACACGATAAACCATAATATTAATAATCAAATATCTAAGGCCAATCAACTTAATACCATATATATTAATAGAGAAAATGAGGGGAACTAGAATTACCCTTCTCAGAGTGGCTATTGAGCCACCGATGCTTAAGAATAAAAGAAATGGCGAATATGACCACCACTTGCCAGCCCGAGGACACCACTCTTGCTAGAATCTCCCCCATCTCTCCAACCCGCCTCTAGACCCCCTGAATTCCATTTCTCTGCCACTAGACTTACAACCCCCCCCACAGACTCCTATTTCCCCAAAATCACATGCCAATTCTCTTTCACTCACACAAAAAGGAACCAAAGTACAGTCCACCACTTCTAATTCCGCGTCAATGGAAATTTCCTCAAGCATACACTCTTCAATTTCCCAAAAGTAGACTACAATAACTACAATATCCCAACTCTCTTTTATCTAAGCCAAAGCCGAGTGAGAGATAAGAAACAACACTGTCATTGCGGGGATAAGGCTTCTATGCAACATTCCCATGGAGACATTCGCTTTTTGCCACCTTACCTGTTCTAGAGAGGGGTCTAAACCACCTTTGTTACTCTTCCATTTCCATCATGTAAGGTTTAAAACTAGGTCTAGAATAGAAATAATCCACTCCATTGTCTTTTGTAGCAATCACATGCACATGCATGTGGGGGTTGTTAGGGTCCTATAATCTATAGGATCAATGATCATTGAGTTTTTACTCTCAATATTTCAGATTGTAAATAATATAGCTTTCTGCAAATGATTTCCAAAAAAAATAATAGAAAAATGAAAATAAAAAATGAAAAGAGGGTATAAATACAAAATAGAAGAAAAAGAAAAAGAAAATAAATGATAAATGAACCCCACAAAAAATTGAATAAAACTAAAAGTGATGCTAGCTTAAGTGTCACTACTAGCCTTCTGGCTTTGTAAAAGAATAAATTTGTGAAATTGTGTGTAGCTTGTTTAAAATGCTACAATCCCGTTCTGCTTGAGACATACAGTTTAATCATGCTCAAGCTGTTTTCAATTTATGTTAATTAGGTTAGAGTGAATAACTTAACCAAACAATTTGATATTTGTTAAGGCTAGATAGGTAGAAATAGGTGAATAATGTTAATCCAACTGTTTAATCTGGATTAATTTAGTTGATTAGATTAGTCTAGAGTTTGAAATAAATAGTCCTTATCTCTTAGAATAAAAATTGAAGGGGTTTGCATACTCAAATGCACCCACATTTTCTTTCTGATAGAATTAGAATAGGTAAATGAATATTTTCATGTAATAAGTCTGAAGTATTCCCTTATCCAAAGTCTTGGACCTTGGGTTATGTTTTATGCGCCCGAAACATTTGGTGGGGCCGTCTGGTATTAACCTCCCCACACTTCACGATCACCCGATCATTCATTGCATAAATCTGACAGCACACGATTATTTTCGGACCCCCTCGAAGTGATAACACTTAACAATAGGGGGGGTCAAAAAAGTGGTTTACCGTCCCCTGACCTGTCACCACCAGGTGATTTCAGACCCCCCCTCCATAAACCGGATAACACCGCACCCCCCCTCCGAAAGCGATATTGTCTTCCCGCCTACCTCGGCTTCCCGCCATATGTCACCTCCATGTCTCGTCGCAGCTACCACTCCCATCGCAGCTACCACTCCCGTCGCGCCACCTCTTCCTACCCCTGTCACTCCCACCAACGATCCCGCTCCACTCATCTTCCAACTCCCATCTACCACATCTGGGACCGTTGTAACCTCCATAAATCCACTATCCGTTTTCCCGCACCATTAAAGGAGTTAATGCCCTAAAAAGTTCGTTAATCCAATGGTTAAGGCCAGTTCACAATAAATAAATATGAAATTCACCACTGCGATTACACTTTTCTTTCCTTGCTCATTCAATAGTGTTACCGTCCCTCTGTGCTCTAATCTTGCCGCAACATTTCTGTTGCCTATCATTCATAAATTGACTAGGGTCTGCCACTCTGAATACCCGCCATTATTGGACACACAGTGATTCCCTGCTGTTGCAATCTTCAATTCTTCATTCTGCAACCACCATGGCACCTAAAACTGCCCCTGTAATTAATCCATGTAGGTTTTAACCCCATACAGAAATTACCTACATAAAAATTCTAAAACACAGAAAATAAACAATGCGAGAGCATAACACATAAAACACATATACGCAGAGATTTTCCCCTGGATCCCAAAACCGGGACTACCAGCTTGATTTTTCATTATGTTCCTTTCAATGTTATAATACATATTTATACATGCTGAAGCATAAAATACCATGGACTGAAAACCATCACATCCAAAACCATGGACCGAAAACCATCACATCCAAAAACATGTGCGAAAATCATGCACAAAACCATAGGTGGGTCCGCCCAACCTAACATAGGTTCCAAAACCAAAATTTTTTGGGTCGCTGCCCCGGACCCCATAAATTGGGGTTAGCTGCACCCCTCAAACTCCCTATGACTCCCCTCACTACGCAATCGGCACAACGAGGGGGGGGATTCGACCCCCTTCTAACCCCTTGGTTAACTACGTGGGCTAGTCGTGGAAAGAATATAACACAACCCAACATTCTCCCACTTGTTGTTTTCTTTCCACAGGGGGCCACAAGAGAGCTTAGTCATTTATCCAGCCCTGCAATGCCCATTGTTTCTCTACACCAAGAGAACTTCTCAGAGCTCATAGATTTTGTTAATGCATCTGCAGTATTCTTCAAAGTGTCCACCTTTACCAGCAACACCTTTTTGTCTTTTATCATATCCCTCACAAAGTGATACTGAACATCAATGTGCTTTGTCTTTGAATGATATGCAGGGTTCTTTGCTAAGAAAATTGCACTTTGGTTGTCACAATCTATCCTTATAGCTCCCTATACTAACCCCATATTTGGACACAATCTCTGCAACCAAACTTCTTCCTTTCTTGCATGAGTGGCTGCCATGTATTCTACCTCTGTAGTTGATAGTGCCACTACAGATTGTTTCTTACTCATCCAACTGACTGCACCTCCAAATAGGTTAAACAAATACCCACTTGTAGATCTTCTCTGATCCAGATCTCCAGCCCAGTCTACATCAACAAAGCCATGAATATCCAAGACTCTGTCCAATCTTGGTCTTCCTTGGTAGCACAAACCATAATCACTAGTGCCACGCAAATACCTAAAAACCCGCTTCACTGCTATCCAGTGCTCCTTCCCTGGTTTTGACATGAACCTGCTCAATACTCCCACTGCATGTGCAATGTCTGGTCTAGTACAAACCATCGCATACATCAGGCTACCGATTGCACTTGCATATGGAACATGGGACATGTCCTCTTCCTCTTCTTGTGTCTTGGGACACTGTTCAGCAGATAACTTTACACCTATAGGAATAGGAACCTTCAACGGTTTACTATCCTGCATATTAAACCTCTGCAATATTGTCTTGATATACGTCCTCTGGTTTAACCAGAGCTTCCTCTTTGTCCGATCTCTTTTAATTTCCATGCCCAAAATATAGTTTGTAGCACCAAGATCTTTCATGTCGAATTTGGAGGAAAAATGGGTCTTCAAATCCTGGATAATTTCTTTGTCATTTCCAACCAGCGACATATCATCCACATACAAGACCAGATAAATAACACAGTCACCAATTAATTTAAAATACACACAATGATCTACTTTTCTTCTGGTGAAGCCAAGTCCCCATATAAATGTATCAAATTTCTGATACCACATCCTTGGTGACTGTTTTAACCCATACAAAGACTTCTTTAACTTGCATACCAGTTCTTTCTTACCCTTCACTGCAAAGCCTTTAGGTTGATTCATGTAGATCTCCTCTTCCAGATCCCTGTGAAGAAATGTTGTTTTCACATCCATCTGTTCTACCTCAAAATCAGAAGCAACATTAACAGATAAAAGTAATCTAATAGAAGTTACCTTGGCAACAGGAGAAAAAATATCACCAAAATCAATTCCCGGCACCTGGGAATAACCTTTTGCTACCAACTGAGCTTTGTATTTCTCCACATTTCCTTCTGCATTTGTCTTCTTCTTGAACACCCATTTGTTGCCAATGGGTTTCCTTCTAGCCGACAACTCCACCAGATCCCAAGCCTCATTTTTGTGCAAAGATGCCATTTCATCAACCATGGCCTCTTTCCAGAGTTTTCCATCCTTTGAATCTACTGCTTCCTTCATAGTTCTGGGATCATCATCAGTAATAGATAAAGCAAAATTTGAACAGAAAGTAGATGGACTATACCTTTCTGGTTGCCTTCTTTCTTGAACTGATCTTCTCACACCCGGAGTTTGTGGCTCTTCATCTTTTGATTCCTCCTCTGCTGTAGAGTTTGATTCTTCCTCCTTTAGCTCAAACTCTATCTTCTCAGGTTCCTTTGGTTGGACTTCATGTTTAATAACATCTTTTACCTCTCTGAACACCACATCTTATCTGTAAACAACCTTCCTTGTTACTGGGTTCCAAAGCTTATAACCCTTTAAACCATCCTTATACCAAATAAAGATGCACTTTTCAGATTTACTATCCAACTTGGTTCGTTTCTCCTTTGGAACATGTACATAAGCATCAGATCCAAATACCCTCAGATGTGAAAGAGAGGGTTTCTTACCAGTCCATACCTCTTGTGGAGTTTTATTCTCCAACACTGATGAAGGTGATTTGTTGACCAGGTAACATGCTGTCTCCACTGCCTTTGCCCATAATTCCTGTCCTAACCCGGCAGCACTGAGCATGCTTCTTGCCCTTTCCATCAACATCTTGTTCATTCTTTCTACAACTCCATTTTGCTGAGGTGTATATGGAGTAGTCTTCTGCTGTGATATACCACACTTCTTACAGAATTCTTCAAATTCCTTACTGTAAAACTCTCCACCGTTATCTGTCCTCAGCACCTTTATCTTCTTCTCTGTCTGGTTTTCCACCAGAGCCTCGAATTTTTTAAACCTGTCAAAGACTTCAAATTTCTTCTTAAGGAAATATATCCATGTATTCCTTGAGAATTCATCTATAAATGATACATAGTACATAGACTTACCCAGTGATGGAACCTTCATAGGTCTAAACACATCACTATGCACAAGCTCTAATATATGTTTCGCCCTCTTACCACCAGAGGGGAAACTCACCCGATTCTGCTTCCCATATACACAATTTTCACAGAAATCAAAATCCAAAGAGCTATTACTCATACCTTCTACCATACCTTTACCATGAAGTATTTGAAGGCCCTTCTCTCCAATATGTCCAAGCCTTTGATGCCACAACATGGTATTATTTCCAGTGACCACTAGATTTTCTGCTCCACTTTCAGGAACCATAGAACTGTTGCACCCATCAACAACCGTGCTACCTTGCAACTTGTACAGAGTTCCAATCCGAACTCCCCGCATAAATACCAGTGCTCCCTGAACCATCTTGCAGGTATCCTTCTCGAACATTATTTTTACACTTGCATCATCCAACTTACTTACAAAAAATAGATTTCTGGCCAATGTGGGAATATGCAAAACACTTGGAAGTGTTCTAACCCTTCCACCTTGCAACTTCAACTTTACTTTTCCACGACCAATGATTCTAGCCTTCCTATCATCCCCTAAGAAGACATCACCACCATCGTATTTCTCATACTCACAGAACCACTCTCTATGGGGAGTGAGGTGAAAGGATGCACCTGAGTCAATCAACTATGCCTCATGATCTACATGTGTACTTGAAGAAGCCAAGTACACATCCCCACCTTCATCTGAGGTGGTTTTCACCTCTGCAAAAGGAGCATCATCAGATCCCTTTCCTTTATCAAGAGCTTTAGATTTACAGTCCCTTTAGTAGTGCCCTTCCTTTTCGAATTTCCAGCACACCACCTTTACAGGTTTTCCTGGAGATTTGGATCTCCCTCTAGATTTAGATTTCCCACTCGATGACTTATTTTTGGATTTTAGGCATCTGTGGTTCATTTCTTTTGAGTTTTGTTTCGGAGTATCCACAGTAGAAACCATATTTGTCAACGTTTCGAATCCCAACAGGGATCCATCATCAAGACCAATCTGAATGATGATATAAGAAGAGCTATGTTATAGGATAAATAGTTTAAAGGAATAGTTTTAAATGTCGGCTGATAACTTCTAATTTATATTTTATTTATTTATTTATTTTTGTTTTTATTTCTATTTTTATTTTTATTATTTATTATTATTATTATTATTTTAAATTTATATTTTAATAGATTTTTATCAGTTGAATAATTAATTAATTGGAGTTTTTTTTTTTTTTTAATGGATTTAATATTAGCTGATTTGATTAATTAGTTCCTTAATTCTTTAAAAACTAATTTTATTCTGGGATTGTCCTCGTACAGACAAGGCATCACCATTCTGGCTCTCCATATTTTTCCACCTCATCTCCTTCGTCAGCAAGGATGAGACTATTTCATCAAACTGCAAGGCAGTTGCATTGCTACCTATTGCAATAACTAGACTATCCCACGAATCCGGTAGAGAACACAACAAACTGATGCACTTATCTTCATCTGAAATTTTAATATCAACAGATGCTAATTGACTTACCACAGTATTAAATGTGTTCAGATGCTCTTTCACCAAGTCTCCATCTTTCATCCTCAGGTTATACAGCTTTTTCCACAGGAACAATTTATTCACCAGAGACTTAGATTGGTATAAAGTCCCTAACTTGTCCCACAAAGTCTTCGCTGTAGCTTCCCCTGATACATTCAACAATATTGAATCTGAGACACACAATTGTATTGTGCTCTTTGCCTTTCGATCCAACTTCTTCCATTCTTCATCGGACACTCCCATTGGTTAGTACCCGGATCTACCGCGATTCACTGATCTTTATCCACCAACAGATTCTCCATCTTGAGTTTCCACAACTCAAAACTCTGACCATTAAATTTCTCGATCTCTATCTTTCCACTGCTCACCATCTTCTTTCACCACCAGAATCGATCTCGTAGATCTCCCACTAAATAGGGTCTACCACAGGCCTAAGCGAAACCCCTCAGCAACAAAGGTGTCCCCTTGAAGTCAAAACAACTCTGATACCAAATGTAGGTTTTAACCCTGTACAGAAATTGCTTGCATACGAATTCTAAAACACAGAAAATAAACAATGCGAGAGCATAACACATAAAACACATATACCCAGAGATTTTCCCCTAGATCCCAAAACTGGGACTACCAGCTTGATTTTTCATTATGTTCCTTTCAATGTTATAATACATATTTATACATGCCGAAGCATCCAATACCATGGACCGAAAACCAACGCGTCCAAAACCATGGACTAAAAACCATCGCGTCCAAAAACATGTGCGAAAATCATGCACAAAACCATAGGTGGGTCCACCCAACCTAACATAGGTTCCAAAACCCAAATTTTCCGGGGTGTTGCCCCGGACCCCATAAAGTGGGGTAACCTGCACCCCTCAAACCCCTTGTGACTCCCCTCGCTATGCAATCGGCGCAACGAAGGGGGGGCTCTGCCCCCCTTCTAACCCCTCTGTTAACTACATGGGCTAGTCATGGAAAGAATATAACACAACCCAACAATCCAATGCTTACTCCCCCTATCCACTTAGACCATACCCCACTCGCAGACAGAGATTACAAAATCGCCGAAACACAATGTGAATTCGACTTGTTCGAATTGCACTGCTGGTTTCAGGATAATTTCCTGGACCAATCTAATGAGATACACCTCTGGCAATCCAGAATCCCTCTATTTGTTGTTCCCCAATCTTATCATTTTCCATATTTCTTTCTAAGATGGCAATCCACTTACCTTGTAAGCAAGAGGGAAATTATCTCCCCAAATGGTGAAATTCTCTTCACCATCACAACTGACAGCATTAATCAAATGCTGCAGGTTCCCCACTGTGATTCGCTCTCCCCTTTCTTCATTGAAGCTCTCAAAGAAATTTACCAAAAGTTAACTTTCCCCTAGAGAGCTGCCATCTTTGAAATCTTCCTCCCTGAAGTCTGTTAACTCCCTAAAAAAAATCTCCCATATCCCTCTTCTATGTTCCCTCAAAGGACAAGACAAATTATTTCCATTTTGTCTTCCATTCTTGGCTATTATTCATATGAGTGGGTAGATGAGCCTATTTTATGCTTTTTGTCCACCCTTTCTTCAGAAGAAGGACGATTAGCCATCTTTGACTATGGTCACTTCTTATCAAATGTAATTCATGAACAATTCCTTTAGTTTTTAACTGAAGGAATCTTCAGATATTCATCAATTCTAATGTATATGTTTATGTTTTTCCAAACAGATAAGTTTCCATTCTCAGTGCAGAAACTTGATCAGCAAGGAGAGCCACAATCAATTGTTTTTTGGACTTCCTTAGTCAGAAAACAATCACGGGAATATAGCTTCTTAGAGTTCATAGACCAATTTGTATATCTAGCCACTTGTTTGATAAGTGGCCAACAGATTCCAAGGATCAATGAAGAAATTCAGAATTTTCTGCAGTTCAATGAATAGGTTAAAACAGGGGATTGGTACCTTTACCAATCATTCATAGAGATTAGAGTGTATGGTTCAAAGCTGCCACCATACAAACTGCCCAAATATTTTCCAAGGAGAATATTTGCCTTGGAATACACTAGGCAAATAATTCATTCAGATAACATCCATTTTGTGGCAGCTAAGAAGAAATCACAGTTCCGGATCAAGACACAAGTCAGGCCCTTCATCTGCAACAATAGAGTAACAGGAGAGGAAGGAGACCTCCTGCTGAAACAAGTGAACTTTCCTCTCAGTTTCACTTGGTATTATGACCCGTTTGGGGTAATTTCCAAGTTGGGAGTGGAACAAAAAGCTACACCATATGTGCACACTCAGAGGCATGAAATAGAAAAGTATATGAACCAACACACTTGGGTGGAAAACACATTGCAGGAGGTTGAGGAGAAGGTACTTTCTAGGACAGCTTCAGAGACTCCAATACCCAAAGAGAAAATAGATAAGAGAGTAAGAGAGGATGATTCTCCAGTCAACGATGTCTCAACTAAGGAATTTAAAATATATACTAAGAAGCTTAAAGCAGGCTCCGGTTCTAAAATAGAATTTCCATCACTGGAGGATACACAAGGCACTATTGTGCTCTCAGGTTTGAAGACTTTCAAGATGGATAGTGGTACTACAGAATATCCATCATCTTCCTCAGTTACAAAATATATTCCAGCTACTGTCCCTCAGACACTAGAAACATCTATAGAGCAGAGACAGGTGGAAATTTTTCAGAGATACAAGGAAATCAAGCAGAGGAATGAGGCCATTCATGATAACATATCAACTTAGTTAAGAAAGAAATCCTCCTCCATTCAGCATAGACTCATCTCAACATATGATATAGAGAAGGGAAGAATGCATATGACATTCTTACAGGCCCAGGTCTCTCAACCAAAGTCAGCATCAGATTTCAAACATACCACTTTTGAATTTGAGGAAAAGGATGTCCATCCTTTGGATCAAATAGATATGCACAAGCAAGCAGGAGAGATAGTGTATTCTACTTTCACACAGACTACTATCATTGCCTCAAAACTACAACTTACTCTAAATAATGTGCAGTCTCAACTCAAATTGGAGAAAATATCCTCACTTGCCAAAGATACCAAAATCAAATACTTGGAGGAAATGGTGGTCAAAGCCGACCTTGATCCAAACAATTCAAAATATACTGAGGAGATAATCAGAAAGAAGAATGATGACATTGCAGCATTAAAGAAGAAATTGAAGTTGCTAGCAACAGAAGACCCCCAGGCCAAGGAACTTGGAGAGACAAAGCTACAAAAGGAAGAGATGCCAAAACTTTTAGTGGATCAAGGTGCCCAGATTAAAGCAATGGAAGCAGAAATGGAAAAGCTAATAAAGGAAAAGGAACAGAATTCATAGCTTGCAGTTGTTCCTCTTGATGCAGTTCCTATTGCATCTCTGCTATAGATAGGTGTCCCTAGAACAACCACTGCAACAAGAACATCATCTTTAACAATGCTTCCTACCTCAGTTGTGGATGACTCATTTAAGTTAGCTCAGTGTATGGAAAATATGTCAATACAGGAAGAAGAGCTAAATAAACTGATGCTAGAGATAAAGGTTTTACAGGAGCAGAGTACAAGGTTTGAAAATGCCTACTTGACAGAAACAAAGAAGTCTCAGACATTGTTCCAAAGATTACAAAAAATCGAAAAATACTGTGCCATGGGCAATACATTGGAATAAATGAAGGAAAATATATGGAAAAGGATTAATGAAGACATGGGAGAAATTTGGCCTTCAATCCAAATCATTTTTGAACAACAGGAGCTTATTGAAAGGTTGAATGAAGCCATTGAGAACGTCAAAAAGTAGCTAGGAGATAAACCAAATGAAGCCACTGAGCTTATTAAATTTCTAAATTCCAAGAACAGTCAAGAATTGGAAGAATTATAAATTAAAGATAGGACTAAAACAATTTTGGAAGTCAGGAAAGTGTTAATTAAAAGGAACCTGATGAGACAACTTGAAGAGAAGGGTCAAAACATGAATATAGGAATACATAGATTCTTTGCCAAACTGGAGCCTCTCTACAAGAAAGGACTTCCAAACCTGTTAGTAATTAATGACAATCTCAACACGTGGTTAGATTACAATGAGCATATTATGAACAAGGCAAGAGATAGCTCAAAAGTTATAACCAAAAGACTCAACATGATAGGAAAGGCGTTCCTGGAAGCACTATCGTATGATCTTGACATTCAGTATGCAATTCCGAACTTGTTCATCACTCAACTGACATTTTCCAAGTATACTGAAGTTGATGAAGTATACAGGAAGCTAATGAAGATGAATATCCCAAGCGAACAATGCTGGAATAAGCTCTGTGAATTACTAGAGTAAAAGGTAATTTTAGTGGCACAACTCAACGTTACAACAAATCCAGTTTTTTAGTGCCAGACAACCAACTATTCCTTCATTTTAGTGCCACCACTTCACATAGTTTGATTTTCCACATTTCGTTGTAATTAGTTAGCTTAATTCAGTCCTATTATTGTGTAGATACATCCTTCTCATCCTAACATGATATTTTTTGTAAATTAGTTATAAATACTTCAATTGTTAAAGTAGTACAGGTTGGTTTTTGTACGAAGAAACACTATTGTATATATTTTTTGAAGCATCAACAAATTTTCCAAAGTAATACATAAGCTCTTTCACAAGATTCATGTGTCAAGTTGTTGGTGAAGTACATCTATATGTTTTATGTGTTTATAACTCTCTATTTATAGCACATATTTGTTTTCAAATCTAAATTATTCAATAGAGAAATAAAGGGTATAATTTGTTCAAATCTACACTCTACACCTAGCTACAAATAATTTCTATGTTTTCTTCTGATATTTGAATATAGAATTCATGTAACAATGCTCTATATTTTAAAGTGAACATTATTCTATTCTTCTTCTGAATTTCACAGACTTTAAAGAATCCAGTCGGTTTGGCTACCTTGCCTTGTGAGGTCTATCGATAGATACTATAGTTAATCTATATTTTATGTGACAAACTCCTTAGCCCAATGGAAATCTAAGTTATCAAACAACCATTCAAATACAAATCAAACCCAAAACTTCATAACTAGCCTAATATCCAATCAAACAAAGTTAAATCTTACTAAGAGAGCCCTCTAAAGCTGGCAGGGCTAGATCCCAACTTCCAAAGTTGGTTTGTGGTTACCTTGGTGATTTTCTTCTGCAACCTTAGAAAATTAGTGAGTGTTAACATTCTGGCGACCATACTGGGGACTTAAAAATAATTCTTTATTTCATAATCATAAGATTATTTCCCTAGTTTCTATATCCTTATTTCAAGAAAGTTTAATGATTAAGACATTGGAAATAAAGGATTAGAGGTTTTTCTTTACTTTTAAAGATATGGCTCCAAAAATAATTTATACTCAAGCCAATCCTGATCCAGACCCACCTGAAATTCTAGACAATCCTGAAATAATACTTAGAAGGAGAAGTTTAGCTGAAAGCCAGGGAAGCAATAACCCCCTTTCAAGGGCCAATTCTCTTCCTGAGAACCTCGATACCATTCAAGATATTCAATTCGACCTACCTTTCGAACACAGTATTTTCAGGACTAAGTCTGAATCTTTTGTTGATCAGACAGTGATTGATGAAGCCATTCTTCAACCATATAAACCAATAAAACCATTTGTTGAACCTGATTCAGATCAACAAGCCCTCAAGAGTTTGAAAAACTGTAAGATCTTGTTTCATCCCTTGATCAGGTTGTACATGAAGCTTACACACAACAGTATGTTGAACTCTCTTCTCTTACCATTGCAACATCTGCTTCATCCTCCCAATCGGTTCATCCAACATCAGTTGGCCCTTCCTCTTCTATAATTTCAACTACTCATCTAGTAGTGTCACAAATAGTCACTCAATCAGTTCCCACAAATCCTATATCTGCTCCCCCCTTAAGACCAAATATCATGGCTACTTGCTATGCACCTCTGGTTTTACCTGCACAATTGCATAATATTCCCCAAGACTATCAGACTAGGATACCCCAGTTTGATGGCACTATTCCTGTTACTGCACAACAACACATAAATAGGATGAATGAATTTTTCGATTGCATGAAGTAGATGAGAATGATGTAAAACTGAGGCTTTTTGCCCATAGCTTAGGTGGAGAAGTCAGAAAGTGGTTCAAATACCTAGCAGCAGGTAGTATAATTGACCTTGCCATTTTTCACCAATCTTTCCTAACTAGGTGGGAAATTAAAAAGAGTTCTATGTAGATCCTTAATGATTATAAAAACCTTAAGAGAGGTCCAAATGAAACTGTAGAAGAGTATTGTGACAGATTCAATAGGGTTTGCAATGCAATTCCCATTGCCATTAAACCACCCTCGGGCTTGGCCCTAATAAATTTCCTAGAAGGATTCGATGTTGATATGATCTATCAACTGAGAGAAAGAGATCCCTCAACCTTAGAGGAGATGCAAGAAAACACACTTAAAGTAGAGGCTAATTTGTTAGACAAGAAAGCCAAGTTAAAGGCTGAAAAAAGAGTAACAATAAAAGAGGAACCTTCATCTTCTGTTTCTGCTGATTATAAATTAGACAGTCTATTGAGAACAGTAGAGAAAATGATGGACATAATAAATATAGCTGATAGGACTCAGAGAGAAAATCAAACTGGGGAAATAAGAAATCCAAACTATCGAAGAAATCAACCCTTGAATAAACAAAGAGACCAAAAGGGTCTAGACCAACAGGTAATACCTCCTTTCCAAGAAAATTATACATATGAGGAGGTAGAAGTAGCTGATGATACAAAGAATACTCAAATAAATCTATTAGGAGTAAATGATAATGACTATATTTTTCTTACTGAGGAAGATCAAGACCTTTTCCTATTGTCCCAAAATGAAATAGAACCTGAAGAAACATAGGATTACAAGAAAGGCTTTGAGAATGCCATTATGGAAGTTCATAAACAATACAACCTCAGGAGTAGAAAAACACCTGATACTCCTCCAAAGAAACTAACTGAAACACATGCTAAAAAGAATGTTGAGATTCTTACTATGAAGAATCCTGATGTTATAATCCAGAAAAAACCTGACACTGCGTCCAAAACAATTCAAACAAATGATCCTTGTACCATCCAACCAAGAGATATACCCCAAAGAGATGTGGCTAATAAACTAGAAGTTGTCAATTCAAACAAAACACAGACATCATTTAATATAGAAAATGAATTGACAAAACTCAAAATCCCTATTCCTTTGACATAATTGATGAATAAAACTCCTTACAGATCCCAGGTAATGAAAGCATTGAGCATAGGAGAAACCACTGATAGAGTTAATGTATGAGATGATCAACCTGAATTACTATTTGGCCCAAAAGTTGGTGGAAAACTTCAAGAGGGAGATGTTCCTCCCTTTTATGTTAGCTTAACTATTCATGATAAAATCTTACACAACGCAATGCTTGACTCAAGGGCCTCCCACAATCTTATGCCGAAAGTAATTATGGAGAAGTTGGGATTAGATATTACCAGAAGGTATAAAGGCCTGTATTCATTTGATTCTAGTCAAGTTAAGTGCCTTGGAATTATAAAATATTTATGTGTAAATTTAGTCCAAATCCCTGCCAAAAGTGTGCTTATGGATATAGTTGTTGCCGATATGCCACCCAAATATGGAATGCTACTTTCCCATTCATGGGGATCCAAACTCCAATGAACTTTACAGATGGATATGTCTTACACAACAATCCTTGTCTTTGGTCAGAACATAATACTCTATAGAGAGAAACTCATGAAATTCATGGTCACCACTCAAACTAGGCCTAACAATTATCCTTTATATTCTGTTCATTCTGATTTGGACTCATTTATTCTTTACAATGATGTAAGCACACAAGAACAAATTCAAAACCATAGTACTGATTTTTGTCTCAATGTTGATGGTCAAACATTAATCATTGAGCAAGATAATTCATATGGCGTTTTGTGGAATTTGGGTTTTGATGGATCAATGAGTAAAGAAGGAGCTGGTGCTGGTGTATGGGTTTCTAATTCATATACTCATCACTCAGAAGGTCACTGCTACAAATTGAATTTTCAGTGTTCTAATAATGTTGCAGAGTATGAAGCCTTAATCTTAGGTTTATAACTCTTGAAGAAACTTGGTGCTAAATGAATTGCCATTCATGGAGATTCTGAGTTAGTGATAAAACAAATCAAATGAGAATACTCTGTAAAACATCCTAATATGAGAGCTTATAGGAATGTTGTGTTAGACTTTTTAAATTCTTTCACTGAATATAGTTTGTCTACGGTTTCAAGAGATCAAAATACACTGCCTGATGGTTGTGCTACTTTGGCAAGTACTTGTAAATTACCATTTCGTCCTACTCATCCATATACAATCGAAGTGAAGAATAGACCTACTGTACCTGATAACATTAGATACTGGCGGGTTTTTGGAGATGATGCTCAGATTGAAAACTTTTTGCAGTCTAAAGACGAATTTGAAGATACTAATATAGATGTAGAATTTGATATAGAAGATAATGTACATACTAGTGTAAATAAATTAGAATTGCATGAAATAAATGAAGAAAAACAAGAAACAAATATTTTACAACTGAAAGACAACATCCTGCCTAGAGGGCTTGTTCCATTAGAAGATTTATTTGATTTCAATGATGTAGCGAAGAAACCCAAAATTGAACCCACTGGAGCTGGTGTTGAGGAACATAACATTGGGACTAAACTTCAACCCAAAATGATCAAAATGTCTAAATCCTTACCCCTAGCTGAAAAGTTGAAGTACATTAAATTGTTCAAAGAATACATTGATGTTTTTTCCTTGAGTTATGAGGACCTAAAATCCTATGACACTAGTATCATACAACACAAAATTCCATTGAAAGAAGATCATAAACCCTTTAACCAAAAATTAAGGAGGATTAATATAATGCTTATGCCTCTGGTTGAAAAAGGGGTAAAGAGAATGTATGATGCAAAAATCATAGTACCTCAGAGATATTCCAAATGGGTGTCCAATTTGTTTCCCACTCGGAAAAAGACTCGTGAAATTAGACTCTGCATTGATTTTCAGAATTTAAATAAAGCCTCTCTAAAAGAAAATTACCCTCTGCCTAAGATGGACCACATCCTACAGAAGGTAGTTGGATACAACAGGATTTCCTTGTTGGATGGATTTTTTGGTTATAACCAGGTCTTAGTTCACCCAGACGATAAAGAGAAAACAACATTTACTACACCTTGGGGCACTTTCATGTATGTGAAAATGCCTTTTGGTCTAATGAATGCTAGAGCAATGTTTCAGAGAGCCATGGATTTCACTTTTGTTGATGAAATGGGTCATTTCATAGTGATATATCTGGATGACATCACTATTTTTTCAAAAATAGATGACGAACACTTAAATCACCTGAGAAGAGTTTTTGAGAAATGTCGAAAATTTGGCATTTCCCTCAACCCCAAGAAAACATTATTCGGTTTGCAAGAAGGAAAACTGTTGGGACACATAATTTCAGAAGAAGGAATCAAGATAGATCCCAGTAGAATCGAAGCTATACTCAAAATTAACCCCCCTAGGAATATAAAGGAAGTTCAATCTTTTATTGGACAAATAAATTTTCTACGGAGATTCATTCCGAATTTGGCTGAACTTTTAAAGAATATTACCAATATGCTAAAAAAGGATACTGAGGTGAAATGGAACATGGAAGTTAGACAATCATTTAACAATGTAAAGCAAGCTTTAACTCAGGCACCTGTGTTAATTAGTCCATATTTTACTAAATATTTTCTATTTTTTTCATTTGCTTCAGAACACACCATTGCTGTAGTTCTCCTACAAAAGAATGATGAGGGCCATGAACAAACCATTTCTTTCTTCAACAAAGCTTTGAGAGATGCAGCCTTGAAGTATGAAATTATGGAAAAACAAGCTTTTGCCCTGGTAAAGTCTATAAAATACTTTAGAGTGTATATTCTCCATTCACACATCATTGCTTTTGTTCCAAGTGCAATAGTTAAAGATATACTGACTCAAAGTGATCCAGATTGGAAAAGGGGTAAGTGGATTGCTATTATATTAGAGTATGATATTGAAATTTGACCCACTAAACTCATCAAAGGTCAAGTGTTAGAAAAATTAATGGCAAAATCTAACTTACATGCTTTAAATATAAATTTTCTGGAAATATTTAATGAACTAGATGAGCTGGCGACTCCAATGGTAGTAGAAGCTTTTTCTACCTCTCCCTAGTATGCAGACATTATTTATGTGCTACATAATTTACAAGCTCCTCTTGGTTTAACTAAAACAAAGGCTAGATTTATCAAACTTAAAGCTGTTAAGTTTTGTATTTTGAATGAAAATATGTACTGGAAAGATGCTGGTGGTGTTTTACTAAACTGTTTATTGGAAAATGAAGCAGATAAAGTCATGCAAGAGTTCCATGAAGGAGACTGCGGTGGACACCTATACTAGAAGACTACTGCAAATAAGATTTTGAGGGCAGGTTTTTACTGGCCCACCCTATTTTCTGATATCCAAAAGAAGGTTACTTCATGCCACAAGTGCCAAATATTCGAAGGTAAAAAGAAGCTTTTTCCTTACCCTTGAGGCCTATATCTTCTGAAACTCCTTTCCAACAATGGGACCTTGATTTTATAGGAGAAATCCACCCCGCCTCATCTGCCCAACATAAGTGGATTCTGACAGCCACTGATTACTTTACAAAATGGATAGAAGCCATCCCTACTAGACAAGCTTCTGATGTAGTCATCATAAAGTTCCTAGAGAAAAATATCCTTGCTAGATTTGGTTGCCCTGGAAGATTATTACTGACAATGCTGCAGCTTTCAGGTAAAAAAAGATGATAGATTTCTGCAACGAATATCAGATAAAATTGGGACATTCTACAGCCTATTACCCTCAGGGAAATGGATTGGCAGAATCCTCTAATAAAATATTGGTTAACATTATTAAAAAGTTGTTGCATGAAAATAAAAAGTAATGGCACATCAAGCTGGTTAATGCATTGTGGGCAGACATGCTTACTACCAAAAAGTCAATAGGCATGTCTCCATATCAGCTAGTTTATGGGATAGATGTTGTTTTTCCAACTTTGTTGGGAATTCCTGTTTTAAAGATGATGTAAGAGTTGGAGGTGGAACCAAATGATTTACAGAGGAGAATCAACTAGACCATCCATTTGGATCAGACAAGAGAAGCACTTCATAACAGAACTCAGGTGATCCAAGATAGCATCAAGAAAACATTTGACTGAAGGACAAAAATTGATGACTTTCAGATTGGTAATCATGTTCTGAAATGGGATTCCAAAAGGGAAGAAAAAGGAAAGCATAGTAATTTCGACAACTTGTGGATGGGACCTTACATTATTGATTCTTACTGAGGCAACAATGGCTTTTTTCTGAAGAACACATATGGAACAAAAATACTTGGAGGACTTGTCAATGGCAAGATGCTCAAGCATTATGTTTTTTAGGACTAACAAAGTGTTTTTTTATCACACTCATTGTTGATACCATTTAATTTTGTACTATCATGAGTGGGTAGCTTATATCTCAAAGTTGAAGCTCGTGGAGAAGGCCCTGAGCTTTGAGACATTTTTCCACCATAACTACAGAAAATAGAAAAATCAGATGCAACGATTATTGAAGATGAGGACTCAAGGCTACTGGTCTAAGGTGTTCTTGACACTTCACCAGGAAGTGCCATGCCCAGCTTGAGCCACTGTTAGGGTCCTATAATTTATAGGATCAATGATCATTGAGTATTTTCTCTCAATATTTCAGATTGTAAATAATATAGCTTTCTGCAAATGATTTCCAAAAAAATAATAATAGAAAAATGAAAATAAAAAATGAAAAGAAGGTATAAATACAAAATAGAAGAAAAAGAAAAAGAAAGTAAATGATAAATGATCCCCACAAAAAAATGAATAAACCTGAAAGTGATGCTAGCTTAAGTGCCACTACTAGCCCTCTGGCTTTGTAAAAGAATAAATTTGTGAAATTGTGTGTAGCTTATTTAAAATGCCACAATCCCTGTCTGCTTGAGACATACAGTTTAATCATGCTCAAGCTGTTTTCAATTTATGTTAATTAGGTTAGAATGAATAACTTAACCAAACAATTTAATCTTGGTTAAGGCTAGATAGGTAGAAATAGGTGAATAATGTTAATCCAACTATTTAATTTGGATTAATTTAGTTGATTAGATTAGTCTAGAGTTTGAAATAAATAGTCTTTATCTCTTAGAATAAAAATTGAAGGGGTTTTCATACTCAAATGCACCCACATTTTCTTTTAGATAACATTAGAATAGGTAAATGAATATTTTCATGTAATAAGTCTGAAGTATTCCCTTATCCAAAGTCTTGGACCTTGGGTTATGTTTTATGCACCTGAAACATTTGGTGGGGCCCTCCGGTGTTAACCTCCCCACACTTCACGAACACCTGTTCATTCACCGCATAAATCCGACGGCACACGATTGTTTTCCGATCCCCCCGAAGTGATAACGCTTAACGACAAGGGGGTCTGAAAAGAGGTTTACCGCCCCCTAACGTGTCGCCACCAGGTGATTTCGGACCCCCTCCCCCTCCATAAACCAGATACCGCCATGCCCCCCCTCCGAAAGTAGTATTGCCTTCTCGCTAACCTCGACTTCTCACCATATGTCACCTCCACGTCCCGTCACAGCTACCACTCCCGTCGCGCCACCTCTCCCTACCCCCATCACTCCCACCAACGGTCCCGCTCCACTCATCCGCCAACCCCCAGCTACCACGTATGAGACCATTGTAACCTCCATAAATCCCCTATCCATTTGCCCGCGCCATTACAGGAGTTAATGCCCTAAAAAGACCCTTAATCCAACGATTAAGGCCAGTTCACAGTAAATAAGTATGAAATTCATCATTGCGATTACACTTTTCTTTCCTTGCTCATTCAACAGTGTTCTCGTCCCTCTGTGCTATAAAATTTCCGCAACATTTCCGTTGCCTACCATTCATAAATTGACAGAGGTCTTCCACTCTGAATTCCCACCATTATTGGACACACAATGATTCCCTTCTGCAACTACCATGGCACCTAAAACTTCCCCCGTAATCAATCCAATTCTTAGTCCCCCTATCGACTTAGACCATACCCCACTTGCAGACCGAGATTACAAAATCGCTGAAACACAGTGTGAATTCGACTTGTTCGAATTGCGCTACTGGTTTCGGGGTAATTTCCTGGACCAATCTGATGAGATACACCTCTGGCAATCCAGATTCCCTCTGTTTGCTATTCCCCAATCCTATCATTTTACATATTTCTTTCTAAGATGCCAAGCCTCTTACCTTGCAAGCAAGAGGGCAATTATCTCCCCAAATGGTGAAATTCTCTTCACCATCACATCTAACAACATTAATCAAATGCTGTAGTTTCCCCACTATGATTCCCTCTCCCCTTTCTCCATTGAAGCTCTCAGAGAAATTTACCAGAAGTTAACTTTCCCCCAGAGAGCTGCCATATTTGAAATCTTCCTCCTTGAAGACTCTCAACTCCCTAAGAAAAATCCCCCATATCCCTCTTCTATGTTCCCTCAAAGGACAAGATAGATTATTTCTGTTTTTTCTTCCATTCTTGGCTATTATTCAGATGCGTGGGTAGATGAGCCTATTCTAGGCTTTTTGTCCACCATTTCTTCATAAGAAGGACCATCAATCATCTTTGACTATGGTCACTTCTTATCAAATGTAATTCATGAACAATTCCTTCAGTTTTTAACTGAAGGAATGTTCATATATTCATCAATTCTTATGTATATGTTTATGTTTTTCCAAACATATAATTTTCCATTCTCAGTGCATAAACTTGATTAGCAAGGAGAGCCACAGTAAGTTGTTTTCTGGACTTCCTTAGTCAGAAAAAATCACAGGAATATAGCTTCTCAGAGTTCATACACCAATTTGTATATCCAACCACTTGTTTGTTAAGTGGCCAGTAGGTTCCAAGGATCAGTGAAGAAATTCAGAAGGTTCTGCAGCTCAGTGAACATGTTAAAACAGGGAATTGGTACCTTTACCAATCATTCACAAAGATTAGAGTGTATGGTTCAGAGCTACCACCATACAAACTACCCAAATATTTTCCAATGAGAATATTTTCCTTGGAATACATCAGGAAAATAATTCATTCAGATAACATCTATTTTGTTGCAGTCAAGAAGAAATCACAGTTCCGGATCAAGACACAATTCAGGTCCTTCATCTACAACAGTAGAGTAGCAGGAGAGGAAGCAAACCTCATGCTGAAACAAGTGAACTTTCCTCTCAGTTTCACTTGGTCTTATGACCACTTTGGGGTAATTTCCAAGTTGAGAGTGGAACAAAAATCTACACCATATGTGCACACTCAGGGGCCTGAAATAGAAAAGTATATGAACCAACACACTTGGGTGGAAAACACATTGCAGGAGGCCGAGGAGTAGGTACTTTCTAGGACAGCTTCAGAGACTCCAATACCCAAGAGAAAACAAATAAGAAAGAAAGAGAGGATGATTCTCTTGTCACCGAAGTCTCAGCTAAGGAATTTAAAATATATACTAAAAATATTAAAGCAGGCTTCGGTTCTAAAATAGAATTTCCATCACTGGAGGACACACAAGGCACTATTGTGCTCTCAGGTTTGAAGACTTTCAAGCTGGACAGTGGTACTACATAATCTCCATCATATTCCTCAGTTACAAAAGATATTCCAGCTATTGTCCCTCAGACACCAGAAGCATCTACAGAGCAGAGACAGGTGGACATTTTTCATAGATACAAGGAAATCGAGTAGAGGAATGAGGCCATTCATGATAACATATCAGCTCAATTCAGAAAGAAATCCTCCTCCATTCAGCACAGACTCATCTTAGAATATGATACAGAGAAGGGAAGAATGCATATGGCATTCTTGCAGGCCCAGGTCTCTCAACCAAAGTCAGTAGTAGATTTCAAACATACCACTTTTGAATTTGAGGCAAAGGATGTCCATCCTTTGGATCAAATAGATATGCACATGCAAGTAGGAGAGATGGTGTATTCTACTTTAACATAGACTGCTATCACTGCCTCAAAACTATAGCTTACTCTAAATAATGTGTAGTCTCAACTCAAATTGGAGAAAATATCCTCACTTGCCAAAGATACTAGAATCAAATACTTGGAGGAAATGGTGGTCAAAGCCAGCCTTGATCCAGACAATTCAAAATCTACCGAGGAGATAATCAAAAAGAAGAATGCTGACATTGCAGCATTAAAGAAGCAATTGAAGATGCTAGCAACAGAATACCCAACAATTGAAGATGTCAACAAATTGAAGATGCCAACAATTAAAGATGCTAGCAAATGAAAAGGAACAGAATTCACAGCTTGCAGTTGTTCCTCTTGATGTAGTTCCTATTGCATATCTGCTACAGACAAGTGTCCCTACAACAACCACTACAACAGGAACACAATCTTCAACAATTCTTCCTACCTCAGTTGTGGATGACTCAGTTAAGTTAGCTCAGTCTATGGAAAATATGTCAATACATGAAGAAGAGCTAAATAAAATGAAGCTGGAGATAAAGGTTTTACAGGAGCAGAGTACAAGGTTTGAAAATGCCTACTTGACAAAAACACAGAAGTCCCAGACATTGTCCCAAAGATTACAGAAAATGGAAAAAGACTGTGCCATGTGCAATACATTGGCACAAGTGAAGGAAAATATCTAGAAAAGGATTAATGAAGACATGGGATAAATTTGGCCTTCAATCCAAATCATTTTTTAACAGTGGGAGCTTATTGAAAGGTCAAATGAAGCCATTGAGCAGGTCAGAAAGCAGCTAGGAGATAAACCAAATGAAGCCACTGAGCTTATTAAATTTCTAAATTCCAAGAACAGTCAAGAATGGGAAGAATTAGAAATTGAAGACAGGACTGGAACAATTTTGGAAGTCAGGAAAGTGTTAACTAAAAGGAACCTGATGAGACAACTTGAAGAGAAGGGTCAAAACATGAATATAGGAATATAGAGATTCTTTGCCAAGTTGGAGCCTCTCTACAAGAAAGGACTTCCAAATCTATTAGTAATTAATGACAATCTCAGCACGTGGCCAGATTACAGTGAGAAGATTATGAAAAGGCAAGAGATAGCTCAAAAGTTACAGTCAGAAGACTCAGCGTGACAGGAAAGGCGTTCCTGGAAGCACTATCGTATGATCTTGACATTCAATATGCAATTCCGAACTTGTTTATGAATAAAAAAGTGGATTCAAAGGGACAAACCTATGTGGACTCTCAGGAGTTTATGAATCAGATTCTTGAGATGATGAGTCTCGAGGTGGAGGATGAGAAGCAAGGGGTTGATTACTCAAGATAATTCCAAGTTTAAGACCTTGGGCTTCAAGTGACTGTGAAATCTCAGGATGAACCTCCTTGTGATGACTCTTCAGTGTCAGATGATGAAGAGGAAATATAAGGTGAACCCGGTGGTTCAACCATGATGACCTTTTCTCAAGAACAATAAGGGGTGGTTGATTTGAGCCTACAATTAAAATTTACTATTAATCAGGCAATGTGAGGCCAAGGATAACTGCATAGGTAAGTCATGTTATCGTGGGCAATTAAATTTTAGAACTTAAAAACAAGAAATAAACAAAAAAGGGTGTACTAGGAAAGAGGGTTTACCAAGTATACATGAACCATTATATACACCTTAATCGAAACCAAGGACTTAACGTACGACGGTTGATCTCCCCGAATGTTGTGTTTAGTGTATCACGTTTACAAGGTGGCTGACTCGGTTACCTGTCTCTAAAGGATAACAACCTAGTGGGGTCTCCCAATATATACTCGATGGTAAGGGGAGCAAAAGTCCATGTTAGCATTGTCTAATGCATAATCGTTCGGTGAGAGCGTTCCCATATATTTTCCATACTAGAGTGCCTCCGATATACCCATGAGTACTAGAGAACCTCTGATATACTTCCATACTGGAATGAGATTTCACCCTCGAGATACAATGCATGCAATTAAAGATAAATGCTAGGTTTATAGACACCGGAACACGTCTTTAACCTAGACCTCTAAATGTTTGCGTTAAGTTCCAAATGCTCCTTAGGTTAATTCAATAAATTTTAATGTTTTCTTGAATTAAGTTTCAATTTGGGGCTCAAATGATGTCACCTGAATCCTAGAATGCAACTATATGAGAAAAAGGAAACCTTTCATTTCAATGAATTCTATACTTACGAGGGAAGAAATTCCAATCAATTAATGCATCAAACAAGAGAATACATCAAACAATATGCCTCAACTAATTTTTCCAAATGTGAAATGCAAGAAAAAAACTAAACTTCACTTCACTAATGATTATGAAATCTATTGAAAGCAAAAATGACTTTTACTTTACTAAGATGCACGTTACCTATATGATGTTTTCTTTGATTTCAGATGCTCACATGCAACTAAGCTTCAACTAAAGAAAAAATGAAGATTTTGATTCAAAAACTCCTAATGCAAACAATGCATCAATCAAAGTAACACCAAATTCAAAAGCACTCAATGAAAACATCTTTCACTTTTTCTTTCGAATAGATAAGAAAATATAATCATTTTAGTTTGTAAACCAAACAATGTAATCTATGCTTGATAAATGACAAAGATGGATTTCAAATGCAAGATGACCTAGTACAAACGAAAAACAACTTTGCACAAGACAAACTGAAACCGATGTAAATCAATGTTTCAAATGATTGTACCAGATGAACAGACCTAATCATTCAACAAACCAGAGACTCAATGGCACTCACAAGCGGCAAGTGGCAATCAAAAGACCTATAAACCCTAAAATCAATCCAACTGCACTCAAACACTTGAAAGTTCAAAGAAGTAAAAATTTGCTAATAGAATGAAGTAATTAATCAAAACATGAATAAATCCAGTGATGCAGGACAAAACAGGACCTGAGGGGCTCAGACACACTGGAGTTTAACAAAGAAACCCTAGTTTTTTTTTCCAATCTTAGGGATCAGTGCGACTGTTATGGCCAAATAGGCACTGAACAGGGGATCAACTCAACTGTTTTAATAAAAAGCGCACTGGAAGTGCGATTGTCAGAGAAGAAAGCATGCTGGGCGAGGAATAAGGAAAAAAATAAAAAGAATTTCACAAACACTTCCAGACTGAGCACTCTAAGATAGAAACCAGTGATTGTGCAGACCTATACAAACCCAAACTAACTAAGAACACGATGGTCAGTCAAACTGATCAAGAGATCAGTTGAGAAAGGAGGATGAAAAGGCTATAGCTTCCCCAATGGAGTCACCATTTTGTTGTGAAGGAAAATCCCCTTTGTGGACAAAGGCGATCCATCTAGCCCAATGAGTGGGTCTAGAAACAAACTAAACAAACTAACATACACTTTCATAGCTTATGTTCGACAAATGCAGAGAGAAGGAGAAACCTACCTCACTCTGATGCTAATTGCTCGATCCTTGGAGATGGATTTGAATCTTTCTCTCTAGGCCTCGCTCCTTACTTGTTCTTCACGTCCGAGTACCTACAAGGAAGATCAAAGTACTATGCAAGATACAAGAGCATATATGACATACATCAAACATAAACTACTTAATCGATTAAGGAATATTAAGCTAAAAGCATAAACATTTACACAATTATGGAAAGTGAACATCAGATATATATATTAAGAAACTAAAAGGGAAGCATACAACCTATGCCTTGATGTTGGAGACCTCCTTTTGGTGGATGTCCAAGTCCAAGCAAAGGCTCTTCAAGCACTCCTTCTCCAAGCTAGAATGGATAGCATGTAAGCATAATCTCAGCATAGGGATGCATAAATTAATGACCAACCATTTGGGAATGGAAGGGAGTGAATTTATAGGAAAGGAGAGGGAGTTAGGAATCCAAAAAAGAGGGAGGAAGTTACACATCTCAAGGGGAAATCCCATGATGATAATATCAAGAGGCCCAAATGAGAGAGCTCGACCATATCAACAACAACCAATATCCACCTCGTTGTTCCCTAAGGTTCTCGAGGGCGAAGTTTCTCCAATTTGGGAAACACTACCAGAAGAGGTTCATCGTGAGTGTATAACTGAGCAACCTGCCATCATCACGGGCAGGCAGTGGAGTAAAACGCGCTGATGCGAAAAATTAGGTTTTTAGGCAACCTTCTTCAGAATGGGTTTAGGGCAATTTTATTTTGATTCTTCAGGGAGATTTTGATCTGTATATCATGATGGATATCCTGCATAGTAGTCAATGTTTTGGCACTTTGGGAGAAAAGGAGGTATGATAAAATACTGTGTAACAAACTTGTACGCTTTCCTTGGACAAACCACCTAGATTTGTTCTCTATGAGACATTAAAACAACAAATTGGGCACATTATCAGATACTCTGTTTTTTGGTGGACAAATAGCAGGGAACATATTGTATGGAATTAGATTAACAATATAGCTAGAAATATACATTTGAATTAATTTTTATATAGTTTTGATTTCTATATATCCTAATTTCTGAATTGATGATTATTTGGAGTGACACAATAGTGCTCAAAATTTGAAGTAATTAATAGTAGAGTCCTCTTAGGGAGTCTCAACATTTACATATTAGTGAATAGGTATATGGCCTAAATCCCCAAGCTTCAACGACCATCTAATGTATCCTATCCCTTCACGTTGGAAGGGAGTATGCAAAAGTGGTGAACAATTCCCTAATTCAACAGGTAAAATGTGCTCCATTGAAGTTCATATTGCTGCATGAATTCTAACATCCTATGATATTGCAATCTTTTTGTTAAGCACTTAAAGAAATATCATTGACATTTCCATGGCTTATTTCAGGAAATTGAATTGCGCCATGTATTATTTTAATGGAATGGAGGATAAGAAAGGAGAAACGTTGAAAACAATGAGTTCGACGACTAACAAAGAATTTATATATGCAAGAGATAGCGCAGGGCATGGCATCGATACTGCTTCTATTGCAGCTGGAAGATATGTGAGAAATATGAATTACAATGGTTTAGGAGTTGGAGGTGCCCCGAGGGGGAATGCGGTGGGAGCTCCACTGGCTCAAATTGCAATATGCAAAACATTTTGGGAATCTGGATGTTATGATTCATACATATTGGCAGCATTGGATGATGACATCAAATATGGAGTGGATAACTTATCTCTTCCATTAGGTCATGATCCTCCTAAAAATGACTACTTCAATGACATGATCTCAGTGGGCTCATTCCATGCAAGACATAATGGAATTACTATTGTTTTCTCAGTGGGGAATGATGGGGGTTTTGCCTTAGCAACAAATCATGCTCCCTGGCTTATTACTATGGCTGCTAGCTCTATAGACAAGGACTTCATTTTTTCCATGAGATGCAAAGTGCTTTAGGTACAATGCTCCGCAAACTGCTCAATGCCCTATACTTTTTGTGTCTGTATTGGAGTGAGGGAAAAAGTGGTTATTTTTTATTTTCTATGAAGAAATGAGATCAATATTTCCGTTTTATTTATGCTTCCTTTATTTGCATTTCTGGGTTTTGAGAGGGCGATGCATAACTTTTGGTGGGATTGGTTAAAAATTTGTTGGGACTAGGGATTCCCATCTCTTTAGGGAATGATAAAATATAATAATGTGTCTTTACAATTATCCATTAAAGTGATCTGGTTCGCTGGATTCACTATGAATGAAATTTCAAACAAAAAATGATCGAAAATTTGGGTCTCTCAATTCAAAGCATGGAAGTTATGTTTGAGCATTGTGCTTTTCCATATCAAATAATTTAGTGCCATTGCTAAGTGCTATTCTATAAAGAATACACAAACCCATTACATTTCCCGCTTTTATGATATTTGAATAGAGAATTGACAAATTACTTATTTGATTTTCATGCAGGCTGCTTCTAGAGTCGTTCAATGTCAACTTATGGATGCTGTATACCCCACCGTGGTTCTCATGCCCAAGGTTTCCATTCTGAACCTTTGAAAACATTTCATTTGATTTGATATCACAAAGATCTTGACATCATTATTTTTTTTTGCTTCAATTGTAGGTCAATTTTGATGCAAAGACAAAATATGAGATGATTCAAAACTAAAAAGAGTTGCAGGACTCGTTTTGATTTTGATTTGGTGAGACTAAGGTCTCAAAACAAACTGATGAAAACCAAAAATAGAATTAAAAAGCTCACTCTAAAACACCACATGTTTTGATGTAAGAAATTTCTATTTACATTTAATTTTTCTACATTTCATTATAATAATATAAAATTTGAAGAAAAAAATAGTATATAGCTGACAATTTCTATGTTTTATTTATTGTAAGTGCTACTACTGCAAACTTTTTATTTTTATTTTTGTGCTCTCTTGAAATAATGTGAATGATGTTGTCAAAAATCGACCAGAAGCCATTTTAGAAATAATTGAGACATCCACTATCGATTTACTAAAACATCCAGAGAGGTCTCAATCCTGTAGAAGCCTTGTTGAATTTCCCTCTATGGCTAACACATATGAATGGTCTGTTCTGCAGTAGAAGGCATTAGTAGAGTGAACTCCCTTTTGAATCTTCCAAGGTTTTTGATGGGAGAAAGAATGTCTAGAGGTTTGAGGAAGCAACATTGGTTGATTAGTAAATCTTTTAACTTCAACTACTGCAACGAATTTTTATATTACATTATTTCAAGCTCCAACCTCCTATCGGATATAGTGGAATACTTGGGAGGGAGATATTCTGTAACAATATTTGTTTGTTTGCTGAAGATATTTAGAAACTATGCAAATCCATAACATGTGAGATCTAAAACCAGGGTTTGAAGGTCATATTTCTTTAATGATGAAGGAACTGGGTATCTATTCCTATAATGTTGTCACTCTTGTACATAAAAAGCAAAATCAAATCTATGAGTTAAGCACAAGAGAAAATGTATGAGTTAAGTAGGGCAGCACAATCAAATTTGTCTTCATTGGCTTTATAAAAACTAGTAATGCTTTGGTGGAAGATTCAGATATGTGCCCCTTGGCATCCTGTCTGGTCAAAAGTTTGGGTGTTAATTATTAAAATTTCAAACAATTCTTGTACTTTTATGTTGAATCATTGTATTGAGGTAATTGTGTGCATAAAACATTTTGTATATTTACAAACTAATTTCCATTACCATGGGCCATTTGTGTTCACTAGGTTTTGTTGGAAATAATGACAGGCACGACCAATCTATTAATTAATTTCACAATGAATGTAAATCACCCATCTTCCTTCTAATGATTAGGATCTATGAATGAATTCTACGCTTTTGTACAATCTCTGCATGCATTATTTAAGTGTGCCAACACTAAATTCCTATCCTCTTTTGTCATTAATGGGCTAGTGGAAAGATTGAGTGGCACTTTTGAAAGCGGGTATACAAAGATTCCTCAAAGTTCGTGATCTTTGGATTAAATGTTTATTTCCAAACTACAATTAAATATATATTCCTATGTTTACATGTATTGAGTTGAGTTTACATGTGCTTAAACTGTTATTCCTTCAATGCATCTACCTACATGTTAGGAACTCACTATGTGTTATCCATTACATTACAAGAAACCTTTCACATTTAAAATTGCGTCAACAACAATCACAAAATTGGGAGGCAAGAATTTTGTTAGATGATTTTCTATATTAATATAATTTTGTTAGATATATATATATATATATATATATATATATATATATATATATATATATATTTAAATAGAGTTAATAGTTAAAAATTCAAATGATTTTTTTTTCTTAATATTTTAATAATATATTAAAATTGTAATATGTATAAACAATTTTGCAAACTTTATTTTTATAAAATTCAAGATGTGAGGAATAAATCTTTTACTTAATTTATTTTTCCAATATTTTATTATAATAAACATATTCATTTTTTCTTATATTATGAGTAAATAAATTTTGATATAAGGAAGCTGCTTCTTCAGATAAGAGGAATAACATATTTTTTTGGAAGCACATAAGGCCTACAGACAACACCTGTTAGAAGTTTTCATTTCCAATCACAATTTTCCAACAACTAGACCAAAATGAGAAAGTTAAGAGAAAAGAAAAGGAATCTCTGAATAACCCAGTTGGACAAAAGGACCATGGTAAAACAAATAAGATCAAAATCAAAATAATTTGTCATTGATCGGATCAAATTAAAAGTGGGTTGACTAAATGAGATCTTAAACCAAGCAATTACTCTTTGATGTAATTAAACTAGTAAGAGTGGTGCATGAGGTTAAAAGTAGCACATAAGGAGGGAAACACACAATATACTACAAAGTTGATTTGCAAAAAGGTGATATATACGGTCTATGCTTTTCAACCCCCCAAAAAATAAAAGTAACTATAAATGAACAAACGTAATTGTAAACGAACAAACTGTAGGACCAAATCCAATCCTAAAAAGAAGCAAAACATCTAAAGTAAAGAATTGTAGAATGGAACAATCAAGAAAACAAGGGTTTTCCACAAATTAATCTAAGGTAAGTAGAATGTTTCAATTTAACAATCTTATCAACGCCACTTCGCACCTTTTGGGGAAATTGCTAGTATAATTTTTTAGTATTTAGATGAAGATGATTAGTTGTTAATGTATGTTGGTTGTTTTTTGTTTTTGGAAATATTTTGGTGGAGATGATTATTTGTTGATGGTTTATTATACTTGTCGAAGGCAGAGTATATTGTAATTAGTTTGGGTTTGACTTTTAATTAATTTTCAAAATTTTAGAAACTATTTCCAAAGCTTTTTAAAGTTTTGGTAAAATTAAATATTAAACTTATTTTTAGAAATTGCAAATTATTTTTTGAATTTTTAAAATTTGAATTTCTAATTTTTGATTGGTGGATAACTAATTTTATGTAGTTTAAAATCAAATTTTTAGAATTAAAAATTGTTAAAAAAAACCTCTAATTGCCAAATGTCCTCATAAATTAATTATCCAATTTTTTTCTTCTTCAAATATAAGGATTTTTCGATAATTAATATTTTTGTTTCCAATTTTTTTTTAAATATATGGCTTTTTCCATAATTAATATTTTCTTTTCATTCATTATCATACTTATTTTTAACAATAAATATTTATTAACCTATGGCTATTTAGCAAGCCTAACCCCGAGGGCATTGAGGAGAACTGACCTCGTGACCTCCCATTAGTGAGGTTCTTTAGCAACGAGAACTTGACCAATTGAGCTAACCCTCCAAGCTAATTCCGTTTTAACTTTTTAATATTGACAAGTTTAAGTAAATTATTATTTTCATGTGAACATAAAAATAATTCAAAATTTCATGTATACCTGACACATCATACCTTTGACTACGTCAAGTAGCTTAAAGCTGTGTAGAATTCAAAAAAAAGATCAGAACTCTAGGTACACTTCAACGAGTACACATAAGTGGCATTGATTCACTTATATTATAGTCTATAGAAAGTCTATAAGGACAAAAGTTAATATGACCATTTACTTACAATCCTTATAGGAATCATACGAAGAGAATTCAATTGGACCATTTACTTATAATCTATATAGGAATCATATGGAGGGAATTTAATAATACCATTTACTCTTTCATCTCTTGGAAGTCATTTCTTGTTACAATGAAACTATTTTTCTTTCTTATAGGGTAATTGGTCCAATCATAACTATTAAAAAATAACATTTAAAATCTCCAACAACACAATTTTCCTTAAAATAAATATAATTTACTATTAAATATTTCATCATAAGAATTATAGGCACATGTGCGTTATTATTATTGTTGTTGTTGTTGTTCCTATTGTTGTGTCTTCATATTAAGTAGGTATAAAAAAGACACGCAAGTACTATTCATATATCTAAGCAAGTAAGGTAGATAGTAAAAATGCAAGCGGGGTACAAAGAAAATCTTCAAGTAGAGCCATGGTAGATTCATAGGTACTATTTGTAAATCCAAGAATCCAAGCAATAAGAGGATGCAAAGTTGATTCAATTTGGTATTCTTTCTCCTTTGTGAGTAGCAATAGGATTCACCACAACCAAAGCTTTTGAACTTCAATGCTCACAATTAAGATATAATTTCAATAAATAGGTAATAAATAGATGCATGAACTCCATGATAATAAGATTTAATTGTATAAAAATGGTAACATTTCCTTCTTTGAATTATAATGATATGGAGAAATTTTGTTGACATTTTTTTAAATTGCCATAATACATAGAAAAATATTTGGTAAAGAAAAATAAAATAAAATAATGAAAAACAAAATATATTAAGAAAAGTTTCTTTACCTTTCAATTCAAAAATTGTGAAATAGTTTTCATTTCAAATTTGATAAGTAATTTTTTATTTTAAATTTTATTTGTATAAATTGCAAGCAATTTGCCACCGCTAATGAAATCAAACTGAAATCAAGAGACACAAATTTCTTCTACTATTATGCAAAAAGGAAAAGACGAGATAGAAATACATGCAATAACATGCAACCATATAAACACAAGAAACACAATGATTTTATAGAGGAAACCAACTAGGAAAAACCCCTATGCTGCTTTGCATTAATTCATATGAGAATATGGATCAATGATAATGACTGCTTCACACATGAAGCACACCTTGCATTGCAATTTTGATCTCCTGCTCACTGACCTACTCTGACCAACACTTAGCCAAAATGGGCCTCCAATTTCCTCCAATTTCCTTGCGCAATCATGGAGGAAATTAACCCCTAAAAAATAGGAAAATTCCCTATTTCCTTGTGCAATTCCTAAAGGAATTGATCACCAACTCCAATGCAAGACTTGTACATTCAGTTAGTATATAATTGACAATTACAATGTGCCTTTTCCTCCACTCCAATTAGGAAATTCAAATTCCATGCATGACTGGGACTATTTTTAGTAAATTGATCAATTAAATGAGAGATCAGTGAGTTAACAATTGTCATAACTACTCAACTGCACTCCTACTGACTCCACTAAAGACTAGAGCTCAGTTAACTGATTTTAACTAACTATAACTCCACTAATTTTCTAAATTTAGTAATCAACCCATGCACAACTCTACTTCTAGCCTATAACTCGAATTTACTGATATAACTAGGAGACAAAACCATGTCACTCCAGCTAACTGCAATCCAAGTCATCCTGCTGATGTGAAAAATCAAATTTCTCCATTTGACTAAGGCACAAGTCAAATGAAGCCTTTTCTTGCTACAATTTCAACACTCCTTCTTAGCAAGAAAATGATTATGCACAACCCCAATCTTGCTCCAGTGGAATGTACTATAGAAAAATTAACAACTCCCTCTCACTGTTGTTGTTGCTACTTCAACAACTACAACTGAGAAGCATCCAAAATACTGAAATAATTGTGTCTTTGAGCTTCAACTGTCTCCTAAGTCTTTGAGTGCTACTAGCCTGCAACTGTCGCTGAAGATTTCACTGCATCAACTGACACTGATCCTTCTGCTATTGAATACTATGAGCCCCTATAGCAAGAGTAATGATATATGAGAAGAGTATATTGCAACTACTACTACTCCCTTATGGACCCTGCCCAAATCTTTGCAACTCTGGGACTAAGGATCTACGTCACCCCACCTCACTCCTGGAGGTATAGCTGCATGCATGCTGAAATCTACCGCTAGCTTGTAGATATTTTTAACTCGAACAACAATTATTTTTACTTGTCCAGTAGGAACATGCTTCAAAAAATCTTTCCCCTTACTGAACATTAATATTTTTCTTCAGACCACACACATACATTCTCTCCTTCAAGTGAAGATGGGAGCCTGACTCCCTCTTAAAGGTGATAGTTCCAATCCCTTTGGTACTATACCTTCCATCATATCCAAGCTCTCTGTGTAATTGTAAGTCCTTCTCCTCTAGGCTACTAAAGAACTCCTTACTTCCTATCATATGATATGAGGCAACATAGTCTAAGTACCATATATTTCCTCGTACAGTACTTTCCATGCATGTAATTAGAGTAAAATCCAATTCGAATTGTGATGTGAGAGTGTCACCTCTTGCTCCTCCTGTAAGCTTCTTTCTAGATTTCTTGTGCGGACACTTGGTTGCATAGTGTCCATATCCATTGCAGTGAAAGCATTTAATTTTGCTAAGGTTTTTCTTCTTGCCATGGTTTTATATGGATTTTGCCTTACCTTGGGCCTTCTTTCCTCAACTTGCTAGAGAAAAGTTTTCTTCCTCCTCAGATTTGGATGTGACACCATCTCTAGTGTTTCTTTTGATCTTCTCCTGCACCAAATCAACCCAAAGTCTCTCCCAATCTGGTAATTTATCTCTTCCATTAATTGAATCCTGGTGATTGTGCTAAGATTTTGGAAGATCAAGGAGTGATAAGCTCACAAGTTCAGATGATGACACATTTTCTCCTACTCCTCCAATTTCATCTCGAACTTGAGTGAATCTGGATAGGTACTAAGGAATGGTTTCATTTTTTTGCATTCAAATATTCCTGAGCTTATCTTTTAATTCCATTTTCCTGGCATCACTGCTGCTTTTGAATGACTTTGTGAGGGTTTTCCACATTGTGTAAGCATTCTTCTTTCAAGGAAAACTCGAAATCACATGATCTCTGACACCCTCCACGATAATCCTCCTGGATTTTGCAGTATTTTTCTTCCATTGTGCTAGCTACTGTGCATTTGATACTGCTGGTTTTGGAATATTAATTTGTGTGTACTCAATTACTCCATTTTTATCCAGCACAACTTCCATCTTATCTTTCCAAGCAATCAAATTCGAAGTGCCCTCCAATGCATATTCAACCCTCAATCCATAGAAGGACATTTTTCCTGTACTGAAGAGAATTTGCACCAAAAAATTTGCAAATTGAACTTTCTCTGAGAGAATATTTGGAACAAGGTTTCTATGTGGTCTTCCGAAGCTCTGATACCATGTAGAAATGGCAAGAAATTTTCTACTGCTAATGAAATCAAACTAAAATTAAGAGACACAAATTTCTTCTACTATTCCGCGGAAAGGAAAACACACAATATAAACACATGCAATAACACGCAAACATCAAAACACAAGGAACACAATGATTTTATAGGGGAACTCAACTGGGAAAAACCCCTCCGCTACTTTGCATTAATTTAGATGAGAATATGGATCAATTCGAATGATTTCTTCACACATGAAGCACACCTTGCACTGCAATTCTGATCTCCTGCTCACTAACTTGCTCTGACCAACACTTAGCTAAAGTGAGCCTTTTCTTTCCTCCTATTTCCTTACGCAATCCTGGAGGAAATTATCTCCGGAAAAATAGAAGAATTCCATATTTCCGTGTGCAATTCCTGAAGGAATTGATCACTAACTACAATGTAAGACTTGTACATTCAACTAGTATATAATTAACAATTACAATGTGCCTTTTCCTCCACTCCAACTACGAAATTTGAATTCCATGCATGACTGAGACTATTTTTAGTAATCTGATCAGTTAACTGAGAGATTAGTGAGTTAAAAATTGTCATAACTACTCAATTGAACTCCTACTCACTCCACTAAAGACTAGAGCTCAATTAACTAAGTTTAACTAACTATAACTCCACTAGATTACTAAATTTTAGCAATCAACCTATGCACAATTCTACTTCTAGCCTATAACTCGAATTTAATGATTTAACTAGGAGACAAAGCCATGTCACTCCAGCTAATTGCAATCCAAGTCATCCTACTGATGTGGAAAATCAAATTTCTCCATTTTACTAAGGCACAAGTCAAATGGAGCATTTTCTTGCTACAATTTCAACATTTTTTGTATGAGAAATAATTTTAATCTTTCTCCAAAGAGTTAAAGAACTATTAAAAGGAAATGACAGTGAATGCATAATCATTTTATGATATATTTACTTGTTCCAAAATTTAAAGAACTTATCAAATATAAAATAGTAGACTTATTATAAATTTACATATTTACATATTTTAAAATCAACAATTTTTAGGTTGATAGGCATGCCTATTTTGGAATAAGGCTTATGTTGGATTCAAAATATATTGAGTGTGAGGGGAAATTAATATATTACATTTTTTACTTATTTATAACCAATCAAACATCATAAAACAATAATCACATGATCAATCGTAGAACACAAGATATATATGGAAACTCATTAGGGAGAAAACCACAAAAATTCTTTTAATTAATTATTCTTTGTATTCATCAACCTATAGGAGACACCAATCACATCATCTTTGTAGGAATAAACTTGATGGAGACATCAATCCTCACTTCTTTGTAGACACCAACCTATAAGATGCTCTGATCCCCTCAGATTTGCAGGAACCTACTTGCTGGAGACATTAGTCCCCACTACTTTGTAGGCATCAATGTACAAGAGACACCAAACCCCTTATATTTGTAGGAATAAACTTGCTAGAGACACCATTCCCCACTGCTTTGTAGGCACCAACCTACATGAGTCACCGATCCCATCAGATTTGCAGGAACCAACGTACTGGAGACATCAATCCCCATTAATCTCTTATCAACAAAATTATCTTCTCTAGTCTATTCTTTTCTTCTTCAATTATTTGTAGCTACCTCAATAACATTAGCTTAGCTCCTCTTTAATTCTTTGTAGCTACCTGTTGTGTTCTACAACAACCCCCCATTTCATACCATTTTTATTCACAAAACTATAATATGAAATGGGTCCCTTTTTATTTTTTAATTGGTATCAACTTTGTATCATTCAAAAAGGTCTGAAAACAAAATGAAAACATTACAAAAAACCTTTTTGACAAACCAATTATTTGGTCTTATAATATAAATGATTAATCTTTTATCATTGCGATAAAGCGATCGCAAGATCGCATATCGCAATGACAAAGGAGGCATAACTTAAAGGCCCATTTGGTTTTCTCCGACGCGATAACATGCAATAGGCTATCGGATATCGGCAATCATAAGTTCCCATAACTAAAATGCCTTTCGCTCCGACGCGATGCGATAAAGTCCCGTTCGCCCCGATGCGATGCGATATCGCTATCGGCGATCGGGGATATACCATGCATGCTTTTTAAAGTGCCCCAGTCAATACTCCCGATGCGATGTGATATCGCTATCGGCGATCGGGGATTCCAAAAGGTGTCAATATAAAGATTTAAGTTTTCCCCGATGCCCGATTGCGATAAAGCCAAAAGCGCAAACTTCAAAAAACTGTTAAAGCAGGGATATTATGATTAATTCATATTAAAGGCCTTATCTTTCAAACAGTGATCCACCTGCGCTCAACTGCCAAAACATCCAAGGCATGCTTAAACAAATCATTCGGTCGATAAGCGATATGATGGGCATTTAAAGGATTGGCAGGTTTTAACGGCCATTTAATGAAATAGTAAATTTAAAAAATCTTCTCATAGATTGTATCCGCGGCCACTTTAAGTTAATCCTTCATCGTCCATTGATCAATATATTTCACTCGTATTTGGTTTTCGCTACCAATTCTCTGTGTTACGCTTATTTTCACTACTGTGCAGAATTCTTCCGAAGTAATAGATTCAAGCAGAATGGGGAAGAAGTCTAAGAAAACCGCAATCGCTTCTGCTGCACCAGCCACAGGACAAGCCGTCGCTGATCCAGCAACTAAAAAGAAAGGATTGATATATGATACTACATGTTCAGGACTCGGCAAGACCACTTGGCAAAGTACCTATAATTTGATCGAGGCCGAAGAACCAAAGGTGACGGCAGTACAAGCTACAGCGGGTTCCAATCGAAAATCTGATGGTACTTTAAAAGACTTGGCCGACTCTTTCCTTCATCGGATAGCGGCTCGGGAACAAATTCCTCCATATACAGATGTAGTAAGGTGGGCAATTGAGGAAATCCCAATCACAGACAGAACCTTCTGCACCAGAGATGGGAGAATCTTCGGTTCATTCAAGGCTAATGATTTGAGGCAAATGTATCATTTGCCTGAGCCAGAGAAGAAGTACAACAAGGCATTTCTGGAGAAATTCCGAAGTGAGAACGAAATTGAATCCGAACCCATTTGGGATTGGAGGCAAAATCCGGCGAAACACAAGCATGAAACTTCCGGTAAGTACTCTGTTGATTCTCTATGTTCTCCGTATTGTTATGCTGGGATAATGATGTGTAGATTATGGGGGTTGCACAATTCCGCTAATTTCACTATAGAAATGGTTCCCTTGATGGAAGCGGCATATAATAGTGAAATAATGGATTGGGCACTTATATTGTCAGATAAGCTAGCGACAGCAGTTCTTAATTTTAGAACTAAAACTTCCGTCTCCGAAAGGCTTATTCCCCCATTCTACTACAGTGCTTATATACTAGATACCCTGTGTTTTAATTCTGAGTTTCCTGTACTCGGCTGGAGGTGGACTGCACAAGACCCCACGCCTATTCACATATACCATCAGAAATTGTGGAAGACTTCCTATAAGCACCATTTATACCAAGTCTGCAACGGCTTCATGTTACCCATTCATTACTCTATTTTTAATAAACCTGCTCCCAAAATTTCTTACCAAGCAGGGATTGATTTGACATCAATAGGAAGATGGTTCGGAGAGGAGAAATTTACTTATATAAGAATTTTCGGCAGCCAAGCCGAACCTCATGTCCTTCCTTTGTACATACCTGATAAACTGCTGGCAAGGGAGATAGCCTATCAGATTATTGCCGAAGGAGTTACACAAACTCTGAAGAAAAATAAGAAGCAGGTCTAGCCCTCTTTTCCTCTGAGATGTGGTGTCTACACTTTGCATGATTTCAAACATGCAGAAAAAGAAGCTACGAAGATGAAGTCATTAACTCTAGCGACTCTCCCTAACAGGCGATTTGATCCCAACAAAGTCACCTATAATGCACTTGAACAGGCCAAATTGAAAAAGTTTGATCATATAGAAGATAAATTTGATGACCTGTTCTCCTCAGCTGAATCAATGTATCAAGTTAGATCGCTGGCCATAATGGAATACAAAGATGAAGGGTTAGTTGAATTCAACAGACTTAGAGAACAGAGGTTGCAAACTCTGCCTCTAGATCTGTTAGCGACAACCCCAGCAACAGGACCAAGCGAGCCTGAACAGCAACATCCTAAGGAACCTCTGGTTACAACAGAAGAACAGGAGAAAGTGCAAGAGGAAACCCAGACTAAAGAGTAGGAATAGAGCAATATAGAGGTAAATGTAGACACTCAAATTGATCCCAAATTGCTCCAGGAATGGCAGCAATTTGATTCAATTATCAGTAGTCTTGAATGCTCAAAGGACACCGAAACTTCAAAAGCGGCAGATACACAGGAGACCACTTCGCAACAGGTTCCAAGTGGAACCAGTGGCCTACCTAGTTCGAAGGAAGTAGAAATAATCCCAAAGGATCCCTCCGATCAAATTATTTTGCAGATAGAAGAAATTCCTCCCTTGGATGTCTTCTATAGCCCAAGATACAAAGCTGTGGTAAAACGATAGAGGAAGAGGAGAAGGACTGATCAACCTTCCCTATTCCCAGAACAAATGGTCACGGGCAATGTGGTTTGGAAGGAGGAATTTGACCCCTCTGATGACCTAACAAAACTATCACAATATGCTGGAGCCTATTCGGCAGCAACAATAGATAAGGCATCAGAGGTGAGTCTTTTATTAAAAACAAAAGACCAGGAGATCTTTTTATTGCAAGCACAACTAACAGAAGCACAGCAGAAGGCAGAGCAGGCAGAACGGCAATTGTTGACACAACAGCAAATAAATAATCAATTAACTCAACAATTGCAGGAAGAGAAACAGAGAATTGATCACAGCGCAGTCCAGAAGCAGAAAGAGTTGTCTGAGGCATTGGCACAACTGAGAATAGCGAATGAACAAATGCTGAAATTAAAAGATGAGCAGATTGCTCAACTATCAGCCCAGCTAGAGAAGACAAAGAATCTTCCACAGATAGCCGAATTCAAATCAGAAGCATTACAGATAAATAAGGCATTAATAACACAGATCAAGCTTTTATGCCAACAAATCGCCCAGGCGGAACCATTATGCGATTTAACGACATCAATAAGTAAACAATCAGAAAAAGCTAGAACAGACTTGGATCAAGCTGATGAAACATTAACTGAGTTTCTTGAGTGGCAAGATACTGATCAGGGACAGGCGGCAAATTTACCAAGGATTTTAGAATCACATAAAGAAATATTATTTACAGAATGGCAGTCCCAGTTAATGAAAGCAGAGAGGGCAATTTCAAGATGCAAATCAACCACAAGTAATTTGGTTGAATTGGTTAATAATACTCTCTACTTGTCTAACATGATTTCCCAATGCACTCCAGGTAAATTGACAGCGGCAAAAACATTGGAGCAGTCATGTTATCCAGATCTAGAGAAAAATGGGAGATTAATCGCTGGAATTAACAGTTTAACATGGGACGCCTATTGGTTCTTCTTGGTAAAACCGCACAGTCAAAGAGCCGCCCTCAAATGCCTTACAGATGCAATCGGGTATATTATTCCCAATATTCAGGATGCCACCTATGCCGCCCAGCTCAACTCCCGCCTCAACAGACCGCCCGAAGTGGAGCCAATGCTTGCGATAAGTCAGCTCAGGTTTAAAGGAAAACAGCCTACATGATGATTCATGCCGCCGACTGCCAGATTGCTGAGAAGGAGATATTCAAGATCGTTTGATACCAATTAAGTAGGATTTCAGTTTCATAGATAGTTAGTTTAATTTAGTATTTATAGACCCTTTCATTGTTTTGGAAAGGGTCGTAAAGTTTTGTACTTGACTTTAAGCCTGAAGTTGCACTACTGTACTTAAGGCATATTCTTTTATAAAATTGGACCAATTATTCTAATTTTGGTAAGGAAGCTTTTATGCAAATGTGCACTACTGTCTTTGTTTGAAAGTATTTCTGCGTTGGAAGAAGAATCTCAAATAGCGATTGATATCGGGGGTGACTAGCAGCTCATATGGTACTATTATCTATTTCTGAATTCATTCCTTTTATATGAATTGTCGTTTGATCGCCTTTGCTATTATCGAATATATGTGTGTTTTAACAACATTTCTTTATTTCCTCCACTATTGGATGTTTATGGTGATGCTTTTCTTTTGATCATATATGTATTGATGATATAAATAATAAGTGTAGCAATATTGCGTTAATCACTTTGTTTAACTATTTAGCAAAGTAATCCTTGAATGAATAAATGTCCATGTTTATTAGATGGAGTCATCTATATGCCTGTCAATAAACATAGATCATCAAGCGCTATACTTCAAAGTACAATAGTTCCCGGGATTAATAGTAGCTCTTTTATTTTGTTGGTAGATTAAGTTATTTGCCTATCATTAGATTAGACAATCAATCATTCATCCATCCCATTTATTCATTACTAGGAAACTGGTCCCATTATCCCCAGTCGGAGCCACCATTCCAAACGGAAAAGGAGCTGTATTAAGGTCCGGATCGGGTGGTTATCCCCCAATGTTGATACAACGATTTTCGGGGCATCAACACTACCTCATCAACATTATCTTTTCATTAGGTGCTTCACCCTATTCATTGCAAAAATATCTCTTGACTGGCACACATATCACACATTACATAGATCTCTTAGTTAAGGCACTCAAAAAACCCAATCAAACCTTTGTTTACTCATCCATGTACTTTTTCCATAGATCGCGCATTAGCTTCTCTTCATGTGGTTTTGACACACTAACTTCTCTTGTTCTTATACTCATTGTTATGAACATCTTGTCTCTCAATGCCTCTCTAGGCCTTTTCTATTTATATATGCTTCCTTCATCCCAATTTAACTAACTTTTCAACAAATCCCAGATTTGCGCCACTTCCAATGCTTATGAAAATATTTTATTATTATTTTAAAGCTCCCTTCGATCCAACCACTACACATGACCACACGCCTTTGCATTGGAGGATGCCAAATCCTCAAATTTTGGTTGTTTATATTTGAATATCTATTGACTACCATTACTAGGTCGGTATAACCCATACCTCAAATTTGAACTTTGTTGGGAACTAAAAAAATACCCGAAAAACCTTTAACACTAAATAACCCTTACAAGCTAATTTACTTTAGACTTATTGACAATTCTATTAGGATATGGAAAAATTTTGTCCCTCAGAGCCATAAACTGACGTATATAGAACTATCTAGAAATTGGGAGCAAACACCTGTGTATACACCATTGAACATATTAAGTCAACAAGTGCGTAGAACCATGTGTCATGAACCTGGGCTATTTGAATTTTTCAATTTTTCCGTTGTAAAATGTTACCTTGGGATTATCGAGGCCCAGTGATGTTAATTCCTAATCTTATACATGTCACCCCCCCATGATTGTGGGCTATACATTATCAGGTGATCAAGAGATTTGATAGTAAACACCACCCTAGGATTCTGGGGTTTCAAAGGCCACTTAGACTGCCACCACATTCTTTCAACAACCAATCATAGTTCGATGTGTAGTGAGAACTGACGAGTCCTCTGCCATGTGGCACTACTGACACATGCCATTTGTCACTTACCTTTACACAACTAATCCAAAAACAATAAATAAAGGTGACACATTTCCTCCAATTAGCACTACCACATCACCTACTCCACATGGAATGCCGCATCACTTCTCTTTCATTGGTCCAATTGGCATGTCTCATGCATTAGATATCGGGTATCATGAAAACTTTGTGACTTTCATATTGACAAACTTGCCTACATGCCCAATGGTTTGGGGGTCTAAGGGCTCTTAGCCTTAGTCTTTATACCTTAGCTCCTTCATGAACGAATGCCTCTATAGGACTTTTCTATCTATAGATTCTTCTTTCGTCCCAAATTTAACTAACTTTTCACTTTTGCTAGCAAATCCCAGATTTGCGACACTTCCAATGCTTATGGAAATATTTTATTATTATTTTAAAGCTCCTTTCGATCCAACCACTACACATGACCACATGCCTTTGCATTAGAGTATGCCAAATCCTCAAATTTTGGTTGTTTATATTTGAATATCTATTGACCACCATTACTTGGTCAGTATGACCCATTCCTCATATTTGAACTTTACCGGGAACTCAAAAAATACCAGGAAAATCTTGAACACTAAACAACTCTTACAAACTAATTTCCTTTAGAGTTGTTGACAACTCTGTTAGGGTATGGAAATTTTTTTGTCTCTCAGACCCATAAACCGACATATATAGAACTATCTAGAAATTGGGAGAGAACACTTGTGTATATACCATTGAACACCCCGACGTTAAGTCAACAAGTGCTTAGAACAATGTGTCGTGACTCTGGGCTATTAGAAAATTTTCAAACTTTCCCTTGTAAAACGTTACCTTGGGATTTTTGGGGCCCATAGATGTGAATTCCTCACATGCTACATGTCATCCCCCTGTGACTACGGGTCATACATGATTAGGTTATCAGGAGATTTGATAGCTTAACACCACCCTAGGATTCTGGGGCTTCGAAGGCCACTTAGCCTGCCACCACATTCTTCCAACAACCAATCATAGTTTGATGTGTGGTGAGTGCTGATGAGTCCTCTCCCATGTGGCACTACTAACATGTGCCATGTGTCACTTACCTTTACAAAACTATCCATCCAAAAACACTAAATAGAGGTGACCCATTTCCTCCAGTTAGTATTGCCACATTACCTACTCCACCTGGCATGCCATGTCACTGCTTTGTCATTGGTCCAATTGGCATGTCTCATGCATTGGATATTGGATATTGGGAAAACTTTGTGACTTTGATATTGACAAACTTGCCTAAACACCCAAAGGTTTGGGGGCCTGAGGGCTCTTAGCCTTAGTCTCTATATCTTAGCTCCTTCAAGACCAAATGCCTCTCTAGGTATTTTCTATTTATAGATGCTTCCTTCATCCCCAATTTAACTAACTTTTCACTTTTTCCAACAAATCCCAGATTTGTGCCTCTTCCAATGCTTATGAAAAGATTTTATTATTATTTTAAAGCTCCCTTTGATCCAACCATTGCAGATGACCACATGCCTTTGCATTGGAGAATTCCAAATCCTCAAATTTTGGTTGTTTATATTTGAATATCTATTGACCACCATTACTAGGTTGGTATGACCCAGACCTCAAATTTGAACTTTACCGAGAACTCAAAAAATACCAGGAAAACTTTTAATACTAATCAACCCTTACAAAGTAATCTCCTTTAGACTTGTTGACAATTATGTTAGGATATAGAACTTTTTTTGTTCCTCAGACCCATAAACCGACATATATAGAAATATCTATCAATTGGGAGCAAACACCTGTGTATATACCATTGAGCACCCAAGCGTTAAGTCAACAAGTGCCTAGAACCATGTGTCGTGACCCTGAGCTATTGGAATTTTTTCAAACTTTCCCTTGTAAAACATTATCTTGGGATCTTAGGGGCCCAGGGATGTTATTTCCTCATGTGCTGCATGTCATCCACCTGTGACTACAGACCATATATTATTAGGTGATCAGGAGATTTGATAGAAAAACACCACCCTAGGATTCTGGGGCTTTGAAGGCCACTTAGCCTGCCACCACATTCTTCCAACAAACAATCATAGTTCGATGCGTGGTGAGTGTTGATGAGTCCTCTGCCATGTGGTACTACTAACACATGGCATGTATCACTTACCTTTACACAACTAGCCATCCAAAACACTAAATAGAGGTGAATCATTTGCTCGAGTTAGCACTACCACATCACCTACTCCACCTGGCATGCCACATCACTACTCTGTCATTGGTCCTATTGGCATGTCTCATGCATAATATGGATATCGAGTATCGAGAAAACTTTGTGACTTTGATATTAACAAACTTGCCTACATGACCAATGGTTTGGGGGCCTGAGCGCTCTTATCCTTAGTCTCTATACCTTAGCTCCTTCATGACCAAAGGCTCCCATATCAAATATAAGAGAAATCAGAAATATGAAGAACATGACTATACACTTGATGATCCAAGTGCCCTTAGGTGCTATACCTTAGCACTCTGTGACTAGGGGCTTGATTGTGTGACAACCATATTAGGTTTCGGGAAAATCCGCTGAGCCTTTTTATTGAATTTTTTTTTATATATGTTATTCCAAGGGCACTTAGCTCTTGGGTGCCAATCCTTAAGTGGCTTGTGATTGAGATCCATGATTGGAGGCTTACCATATTAGATATCAAAGAAATTAGTTAAATTTTGTATTGACAAACACTACAATATGCTGAGTGTCCAATAGACATATTGGCACTTTACAATAACTTTTTTATTTGTTAACTAATGGTGGTCCATAAAACCTTTGATTTGTGGGTTGCTACTTGGACGCTCTATCAGCTGGCATCAGATCCACCTGTTACACCTAGCCCCACCAGTGCCACATGACCTTCATCTAGTTCCATATCACCTCAGGTGGTTATTGGGGGGGGGGGGGGGGGGGGTGAATTCGTCCATTGTATGCCATGTTCCCTCACTATTTACTTCCTTGATGTCATTTTGGACCCCCTCTTCGATTAAGCTTTCAACATGTTGGGACCCCTTGAAACGAATAAGAGTCACCGATCTAGTTTAAGTTGTGTTGATCCAAGATGTGTTGATATGTTGATCCAAGGATTTTCCTTGTGCATTTGAATATTCTCTACTTAATTTCCTCTCATCATGCCTTCATGCTACTCAATCTCACTTCTTTTCTACTTGAACTTGCACCTCTTCTCTTCTTTTATGGCTTGAGCCCTTTCCTCTTAACATTGGCACGTATCCACTTAAGACTCCATCTAAATTTGAAATCAATGGCAACAAATTCTTCTACAATCTCCTCCTTTGTCATTGATGGAAACCTCTGAAATTTGAGATCTGTTGTTGAATTAAAAAGGGACCCCCTTATGTGCAATATCTCCCCCTTTTACATCAATGGCAAAGTGTTATACCTATTGAGTATCACCCTGTCTATCTTGATAAAAATTCCCTTGTCTAACTGTTAGCAATTCTTCATTGTGTCTATAACTTCTATATTTGGTTATAATTCTTCATTTTGTATGCAAGTTTGCATTTTTATATAGTTAATTTGACCACAAATTAGTTACTCCCCTTGTCAGCAACTTCTCTTTTTCTGACTGCAAATGTTGTCCTTGTATACAACTGTTCCTTTTTTGTAAGTCTTCTCCTTTTGAGATTGTCCCCTTGTCTACAACTTCTCCTTTTTCTACACCTTCTTCTCTTCCTGCAAATTAACTCCCCTTCGACATGAAGGGGTTGCTACCCTTGACCGCACACTTCTTCTCATCTGCACTTCTCATTTTTTATAAAGACATGCTCTCCTGAACTAATGCTTATTCTTATTTGCAACTCCCTTATTATGATATAACATGAGAAAGGAACCACTCTCCTTGAGCTTATGATTCAAGCTTTTGTATATTCAATTCCTTTTTCAACTAGCTTATTCTTTATTCTTAGGTCTTTGATGTTTATTTAAGCATTTACGAATAGTTTATTTTCTTGCCAATCACCTCACTTTCTTTACACATGAACTATTGATTCATATACTTCAAACTTTCCATTTCATCATTCTTCTCTTGCAACTCACTCTCTAAAGTTCCTTTCTTAATGTAGTTTGAGGTGCTATAGTCTCTCACTCTTTCTTATATTTATCTTTTACTGATAAGATGAAAGAGAACATTCTCATACAATAATTTTTTCCCTTACATTCATTAAGGACATATAAATTGTTTTAATTCCTAATTTCTTTTACCACCAATCTTCCAAATCCTTCCTTTCTTATTTTACCACCTTTAGAATAAAATGTGAACTCATGTTATTTATCAACTATTTCAATTATACTTAGCATATTGTGCTTTAAACCTTTAACAAATGGGATGCCTTGAGTTGTTGCTTTTTCATTAACAAGGGTAACTATTTTTTTGCCCAATATTCTGGCTGATGTATTATCTCTAAGAGTGACACTACCTCTTTTGACTTCCTTTAGAGAGAGAAATTTGCTTTTATCTCCTATCATATGACATAAAGATCCACTATCTATACACCATTGGCTCCTTTTGTTTTAAACACATAGAGATAGACCACGTTCTTATTTATTTTATTACTTCCTTCTACATACCTTTGTTCTTTGATTTCTGTTATTGACAATGTCTTCTTCTCTACTTTGATTTAGATGCCTCAATGCATTTCTTCTACAGTCATGAGTTTTGTGCCTAGACTTATTACACTTGAAACATTCAACATGATCTAATAAGGGGGAAAATGAATTGTAATTTTTGACAACATTCTCATTAAAACTTCAAAAATTGTTTCTCACACAACTATTCCTTGAGATCTTATTATATGATTCCTTTCTCCTATTCCTCATATATTAATTTCTTACATAGGCTATGCAATCTATTTCCTTATGACCAAAATTATGAAATGAAAAGAAATAGCCATAAAATTAATTTTGATACATGGATGAGGAGGGCCTTCTTCTGAACCCTTTCTAACTGTCTTTGTGAGGAAACTTAGATCTTTGTTGATTTGTTACTTCTTTTCTCAATCTGCTTGTATTGTTTATGGGGTCATGTCTCTATTTATCCTTGGCTTCATTTAATATTTTGCTTGCATTGCTACTAGATCCTTTGAGCACATTAACATGCCTTTTAGATTATTTGTTGCATTTTTTTTGTTATCATTGAGCTTGATACTCCCTTAGTAGTTTCATGATAATCAAGACCTGTTTTAATAAAACAAGATCTCTAGCAACTGAGAATATCATCTAAGGTTTCAATACTTCAAACTTTGATTTTTCTGATCATTGACTTTTTCTAAATCCTTTCTCAAGGATATAATTCTAACTTCTATTTTCTCATAACGTCCTTTGTTTTCTTCAAGTTGGCTTAGCAACATTTATTATCCTTTGTTTGCCTCTTCTAGCTATAACTTCATGAGAGACACTATTGATTCATCAAGATCATGATTCTTTTCTTTTTCATATTTCTGCAACAACTCTTTCAGTTGTTTATTCTTTCTCTTGAGTCTTTCTATTTCTTCTAATGCACTAATAAGTTTTCTCTCAATATCTACCTCTCCATAAACATCTTATTCCTCTGAAATTGATTTCTCTTAATCAATGTATTGAGTCTCCATGGCTATGAATACAAATTCTTGTTGAGCTTAACTCTTCTTTAATTATTTGCAGCTACCTCAATAATATCAACTTTTCTCTTCTTCAATTATTTATAGCTACCTCATCAACACCAACTCTACATCAGGAACATCACCCTGTTCATTGCACAAATCTCTCATGACCGACGCACATCTCATGTGCTACACAAATCTCTCTTGATGGGTACATATATCACATAATGGATAGATATCTCTTGATTGGTGTGCATCTCACATACTTCATATATATCTTAGTTAAAGCACTCACTCAAACCTTTGTTTTCTTATCTATGTGCTTTGCCCACAAATCCTGCATTAGCTTCTCTTTGTGTGGTTACGACACACTAACGTCTCTTGTGCTTATACTCATTGTTGTGCACCTCTTGTATCCCAATGCCTCTCTAGGCCTTTTCAATTTATAGATGCTACCTTCATCCCCAATTTAACTAACTTTGCACTTTTTCCAATGGATCCTAGGTTTGCACCACTTCTAATACTTATGAAAATATTTTATTATTATTTTAAAGCTCCATTTGGTCTAACCATTGCACACGACCATGCACCTTTGCATTGGTGGATGCGAAAGCCTTAAATTTTGGCTATTTACATTTGAATATTGGTTGACCACTGTTTACAGGTTGGTGTGGCCTGGACATCTAATTTTAACTTTATGGGGAATCCGGGAAATACTCGTTGCTAGGAAATGACAAAATTTATGTCCCTTGAACCCAACAGTCAATGGATATCAATCTATTAGACAATCGAGAGAAAACACCTATGGATATACCGTTTAGAACCCAGGTGTTAAGTAAGAAAAGTGGCTAGAACCGCATGTTGTGATCTTGGGCTATTAGGAGTTTTTTGAACTTGCCCTTGTAAAACAATATCTTGGGATTCTGGAGGCCCAGGGGATCTAATTCCTCATGTGCTACATGTCATCCCTTTTTGACTAGGATCTTTGACTGCGGGCCATACGATATTGGGTGATTGGGAGATTAGATAGCAAAACACTACCTGAGGATTCTGGGGCTCCATGTACCACTAAGCCTACCACCTCATTCTTCTGACAACCAATCACAGTTTGGCGTATAATGAATGCTAGCGAGTCCTCTTCCATGTGGCATTGTCAACACATGCCACATGTCACTTACCTTTACACAACCAACAATCCAAAAATGCTAAATATGGGTGATACATGTCCTCCACCTAGCACTTCCATGTCACCTACTCCACTTGACACACCACATCATTTCTCTGTCATTGGTCTAGTTTGCATGTCTCGTGCATTGGGACATCAGATATTAGGGAAACTTTGTGACTTTTGTATTGACAAAATTTCCAACACGCCTAATAGTTCAGGGGCCTGAAGGCTCTTAGCGCTTAGTCACTATACCTTAACTCCATTATGGCTAGGAGCATGATTAGAGGCTCCTATATCGAATATCAAAGAAATTAGAAAGATGAAGAGCTTGCATATATGCCTGATGATGTGAGAGCTTAGGGGACCTTAGCCCTTAAACACTATACCTTAACGCTTTGTGACTAGAGGTTTAAATGAGTGCCAACCATATTGGGTTTTTGGAAAATCATATGAGCCTTTGTATCAAAAAACTTCCGATATACATTGTTCCAGGGGTGCTTAGCTCTTAGGTGTTGATCCTTAAGTGCCTCATGATCGATACTTGTGACTGGAGGCTTACCATATCAGATATCAAATATATACTCAGCGTTCGAAAGCTGAGCGTTTGATAGATGGACGGATACTTGATGGAAACTTTTTCATTCATTAATTGATGATAGACCATAACACCTTTGATTTGTGGGATGCTCCTTTGATGCTCTATTAGTTGGTGTGAGGTCCATTTGTTGCACCTGGCCTTACCATTTCTAGATCACCCTCAGCTAGTTTTGTATTACCTTAATCAATTTCCTTGGGGGTGAATTCCTTCATCATATATCACTTGCCCTTAGCGGTTTACTCCCTGATGTCATTTTCTACCTCCCATTCGGTTAAGCTTCGAGCATGTTAGAACCCCCTGAAATGAATAAGAGAAACTGATCTAATCCATGCTATGCTAATCCAAGACACATTGATAGACTAATCCAAGTTTCCTTGCACTCATCCAAGATGCGTTGATCCAAGGATTTTCCTTGTGCGTCCAATTGTCTTCTGGTTACTTGCCTTTCATCATACCTTCATGCTACTCAACCTTGTTTCTTTGGTATTTGACCTTGCGCCTCTGCTCTTCTTCTATGGTTTGAGTCCTTTCCTCTTAACATGTGCATGTATCCACTTAGGACTCCCACAACTTTGACATTAATGACAACACATTGTTCAACAATTTCTAGAATTTTAATTTAATTATCAATAATTATTAAGTGGATGGTAGGGATTTAACCTCCATGATATATTTTAAAATATTATTAGTCACAGTTAAAGATCAAATGTTGATATTTATCTCCAAATTAGTTATGCCATTTCTTCCCTTTTAATTAAATTGATTAATTAAAAAAAATGTCATATGAACATGTGTCATATGAACTTGAGTTTTTGTATTTTGAACATATAGTATTAGTAGACTATGGTATTGACCCAATAATTATGTTAATTATAAAATATATTAAATATAAATAAAATTTAAAATAATATCATTTGTAATTTAAAAAACACACACACATATATATAATTGTATGAGACATCAATACTAGTTACATCTATTGAAAACCTACTCATAAAATAAACAAATTATCTTTCATATAAAAATGATCCGAAAAACAAGCATATTAATATAACTAGAACTTTGAAAAAAAAATAATAATAATAGCTCTGAGTCCCACCCCAACTACACCCACTTGACAATAAGTATTTATAGTTTGAAAAAAAGCATCCTAACTCATAACCTATATGGAATACATCTTAAATATATATCAATCAATTTTAACCCCACACAAACTTTCATGAAAGGCATAATGCACCAAACTTTAAATACATACCAACCTTACCAAAAGCGTGTAACCCACTTGCAAGATGAACCGGTAATGAAGTTTTATGGAGATTTAGTGCCTTCTCCTAACTCTTAGTGGATAAAACAAAGACATTTTATATCATCATATCGTATTACAAAGTTTTTGTTCTCCATTCCGTTCATGGATTCATTAGAATTTTATGTGTTTTACCAACTGAGTAGCCTCAAAATAAATATTTGCATTTCCTGGAAAGATAGCGGGTGAACAATCAGAACATCGTGGTCTGTGTTGCAATGAAAAGATTCATTCATGAGGGTGGAGGGAAGTTGTCAGGCTAACAGCATTTAGCAGCTTTTTATTAATGTGCCGAAGGTGGAAGGTGAGTTGTTACGGTGAACATTATATATCTAGTATTATTAATGTTGTATAGTTACAATTATAGTTGAAAAATATTTTAAATTTAATTTTAAATAGAACTTAAATTAAATTAAATTAAATTAAATTATATATATATATATATATATATATATAACCATTAAATATTAACTGTTTAAAATTTAATTATATATATATATATATATATAACCATTAAATATTAACTGTTTTAATATTTTTATTTTATTGATATTGTTTATTTAATTTTTAAAACTTTCAATTTATTGATATTGTTTATTTAATTTTTAAAATTTTCAGTGAGTTAAAAATGTATATATGTAAATAAATTCTAAATAAGATTGTAAAAATAAAAGAAGTCAACAAATCAAAGATTTAAAAATTTACATACATATAAGTAAATTCCAAATAAGATGACAGAAAATAAAAGAAGCCAACAAAGATTTCAAGATAAACATCAAACTATGTAGCACTCACGATATGAAGACCTCGATGAGACTCTTAAAAGTCACAAACCCATAGTTTGAGATTCCAAGATAAGCATAAACTCACCCATAGTGGGTCTTTGGACTTGTTAGAAAAATCCTATCTCCATCTCCACTTACATCATGTAATTCTGCATTGTGCACACTTGAATCTAAGTTTTGAACAATAAAGCTTGAAGCTTCAAGGTTGAGACTTGTCTGGCATGCCCACACCCATGAGCCATTGGAATGCTATATAAAACACTAACTTATGAGGATAGAGTAATCAAATTGAAGGGTTTTTTAGTTTTCCAATATAAATAATAGAACTTATTTTCTTGTTTGTATGGGTTAAATAACTTTTTGTTTTGTTTTTCATAGTTTTTATTTATTTTCTTTAGTGTTAGTGTTAGGTTTTATAAAGTAGATCTATTTATTTCTGGGCTTGACTAGAAAATGGATCTATTTCATGGTTGTGTATAGAATCTCAAATGTGTGGTTACCAAGGCTATAATGTGTTTGATACATTCATACTTTAATATGGATGCAATTGGGTTTGGGCCTTTCAAGTGTTAGGGTGTAGAAGGGAGACTCCATCCTCCTTCTTACTTATCCAAAAGTTATGATTTTTTTAAAAATATATGATCCAAACAACTATTTAGAAGTGGGTTCAAATATGTTTTTATTATTTATAAGGTCATCTTTCTCTCCAAGTCATCATGTTGTAAGTTGAGATTGATTGTTCCTCTTCAAAATACATTATAGTTAATGGTTTTGACCAAGATACTCACTTTTCAAGAATGGTTGGGCATGATTTATAAAATCTTTGGAATTGCATAAATAACAATTGTACATAATTGCACCAAATCATAGGTTAGTTTGACCATAAAATTGAACATAATTGAATATGTTTGATATTTCTGAAGTAATATAAAATATATACATCTATCATGTTCCTTGCTTAAGGCATCATTTATGATTGAATTAAAATTAAAAAATTTCCTAAATATTGTACAAAATTTATAGTAAATTTTTTTTCTTTTATATTCATAATAAAAAATTGACAAAAAAATTATATAATACATTATTTAAATGATAGATAAAAATTAATATCAAACCTCATGTAATATAAAACATGTACATCTATCATGTTACTTGGTTGAACCATCATTTATGGTCAAATTAAAATTAGAAAATTTTCTAAACATCACACAAAATTTAGTAATAAAATTTGCTTTTATATTCATAATAAAAAATTAACAAAAACTTATATAATACATTATCTGAACAATGAATAACAACTAATATTAAGCCTCATATAATATATATAAAAAACTAACAAAACCTCATATAATACATTATGTAAATCATAATAAAAACTAACATATACATCATGTAATATAAAACATGTACATCTATCATGTTACTTGGTTGAGCCATCATTTATGGTCTTAAAATTAAAAATTTCCCAAACATCACACAAAATTTAACCAAAATCTAATGATTGACATATAAGGTACTGATCCAAAATCTAAAAGTTATATATACAACAACATATGCTATAACTCCAAAAATATCAGAAACTTCCAAAGTTAACATATATATACAATCCAGAGCATTAATAAAGCTATAACTCCAAAAATATTGATAACAGCTATTAAAGCTACCCCTATGAATAACAATTTACAAACAATTAATTAATTTACTATTTAACTCTGTATTATAACTAAATGATTACAACCAATCCAACCATTTATAAATTAGTGCTCCTGAGATCACCATAACACGCTACTGCTCTCTGAGATCTCTGGCCATCTCTGCAACTGTTGTGTTTAGATGGCGGTTTTGGGAATGGGATTGGTTTGGGCGGTGGCCAGACAAGCGGGGCCGCCGCCTTCGCCGCCAGCTCCGCTTCCTCGTCTCCTCAAGGAATCTCCCCGCAATTTCACAATCACTAGACGGCCACCTCTCCTGGTTACGCCCAACCGGCCGACTCCCACCCAGCCTCTTTATCTTACCAACTTGGACGATTCATTTTCATCAAGAGTTTATGTCGATACACTCTTCTTTTATCCACCAGTACGCCCTGAAATCTCCATGAATAGTAATGGCAAGAATGATCAGGATCCAGTCGAAGTTATTGGAGAGGCTCTGGCCAAGATTCTGGTGGATTATAAAGGTAAAGGTAAGCTTATCTACGATTATAAAGATCTCCCGTTAATGCATTTATAATTGCACTAAATTCGTTTGTTTTTTAATTAAATAAAATTATATATATATATATATATATATATATTAAATTTGATATGTGAAATTTTGTGTGATTGAATAACACGCAAGAATATTATTGAAAAATTACTAGTATATTATTGTGGGTTGAACAATCTGCAAGAATAACCTTAAAGAAAAACGAGTACTAATAATTGCAAGTCCATAAGCTGTGATAATTTGTTTACTATCCATTTGCTGGCAGATTAAGAAATGCCCATAAAGGTAAAGGTAAGCTTATCATTGATTGCACCGGTGAAGGGGTTCTCTTTGTAGAGGTCGACGCAGATGTTTCCTTGGAAGACTTGGGAGATCTCTCTCCACCTATTATAAAGATTTTCAAATTTTTTTAATGGACAAATTGACAAAAATAAATAAATAGTGATCAATTTTTTTTAATGGACAATTTGTTTAGTATCATAGTGATCAATTTTTTTTAATGGACAAATTGACAAAAATAAATAAATATAAATTTGTGGTGATTTGATTTTTTTGTTATCTTTAGCTCTGTGAATATTAAAATACATATATTAAAATACATTTTTTCTTTGGTTTATGAATTAGAATATCAAAAATAATTTTCTTTTTTGTGGTGATTTGATTTTTTAGTTATCTTCACCTCTGTGAATATTAAAATACATTTTTTCTTTGGTTTATGCATTAGAATATCAAAAATAATTTTCTTCTTTGTGGTGATTTGATTTTTTAGTTATCTTTACCTTTGTGAATATTAAAATACATTTTTCCCTTGCTTTATGAATTAGAATATTAAAAATAATTTTCTCTTTATAGTGATTTGATTTTTTAGTTATCTTTACCTATGTGAATTTTCTTCAAACGTTAAAAAAAATGCTTGAAAAAACTACAGTTGTAAAAGTCCTCTACATTTTTTTGGCAAAACATTGTTTTTTAAAGATAGCAATTACCACGTTCCCGTCTACTATGAAACAATGGGATTTGATTAGCCAATTCCATTTTTAATGGAGAACAATAAAAATGGTTAATTTGTTGATTTCAATTTTAATTTAAATTTGATTACTATAAACGACCTTAATATTATTCAGGTTTATGAGAATCTATTTAATACTTAAAACATAAATTTTTGGTATATGGAAATTATTTGGAGCTATTTTTAATATTATGATCTTATTTCTTACATTTTTAGTTTTGAAATTGTGTTATTGATATTATTATTTTTTATTATTATTATTTAATATTAATAATTTAAATAGATTATGTTTCTCAATAATTTTAGAGAAAGTGTATATATTTTTTTCTCCGGAGGCATATTTTACAATCCAATATGATGTGTAAGGATATAGGTCCATCATCAAATATAAATCAAAATAAAAAATTTAAAAAGTTAAATAACTATACAAAACATTTAAATAATGTGGGCCCATATTTTTTTTTTAAATAACGGTATAAATAAACAATTAAAAATCCATCCACCTGTGAACTTTCTTTTTAGTGTCTAGAATTTGAAGAAAGGTTTGCACAATCTGCTTGATGTATTAACTATGGGACAGATTGCTTCTTCATCTGCTTGATGTATTAGGCCCTTTTTCTATAAAGCTTCAAAATAAATGCTCCCAACTTCTGGACAAACCCCTCTCTAAATAGATTATCCCAAGTTCCATGTTGTCTTTGAAGGCCTCACATTCTAAAGTGAAATGTTTTTCTGTTTCCTCTTTTCCTGAAGAACAAAAAATGCATTTTCTTTCCTCCCACACTTCCTTTAGCCTTTTTGAGTGCCCTATTTCACAACACAGTCGATGAGAATTAGTCCTTAACTGAGCAATAAAAATTTTGGCTCTCCAAGAGATATTGACTTCTATGTATGCTTTTGGTTGATGACTATGAGTGAGATTAAACACTTCAATATAGTACTTTTTCTTTCTTCCTAGCTCCTTATCCCAAGTACGCTTGTGAAACTTTTCCATAACAAAAGTTATTATCTCTTTGCTGGACACGCATTCAAGCAAATACCCCATTTACTAAACCATTTGTTATTTTGCTACATCCAAGGTTTTTTGCTCTTGCACAATCGCAAATACCCCATTTACTAAACCATTTGTTATTTTGCTACATCCAAGGTTTTTTGCTCTTGCACAATCTATCTTTAAAGACAACCTTAGGCCGTCTACCCTTTTCCATTTGCTCATTTTTTTTTAAATACCTGTTTTTTTGCTCTTGCACAATCTATCTTTAAAGACAACCTTAGGCCGTCTACCCTTTTCCATTCGCTCATTTTTTTTTAAATACCTTATGACTCGCATCATAGCAATTGCTTCAATAGGATCAATCCCTATTTCACTTAACAAAATAGCATAAGGAACTGCACTTTTAATCTTAAATTTGTTTGTAATCAAAAGCTTCTCAATTTAATAAATAAAAAAATCAATTTTGAAAATATCCTAATTTTTCTTTTAAAAAAATCAATTTTGAAAATATCCTAATTTTTCTTTTCCATTTCAAAATTTTCGATTTTTTTATAATATATACTCCCAATTATTTCCCAAATATTTCTCCAATAAGATTTAAGAGACTTAAATATTTTCGTTTCGATTCCTTAACTTTAGTAACTATGGTTTTGGTAACTTTTATGTTTGAATCTTTCACAGGTAACGCGTCTAAAATGTGGTGGCTTCATATTAGGTTTGCATTTCAGCCATTGCATCGCTGATGGCGTTGGAATCGCCCAGTTTGTGATGGGTCTGAGTGAAATAGCCAGAGGAGCAGCAACACCCACGGTTCCTCCCGTTTGGAAAAGAGAAATCCTTCGACCCAGAGCGCAGCCTACCGTGAAATCCCCTGCTATCGGCCGTTTATATTATGATTTTGTTGACAAATATCGAAAATCAGTGGTGCCAGTGCGTGCAGGAGACGGAATGAGCTCAAAATGGTTCTATTTTGGTCCAGAAGAAATTGGAGCTTTGAAACGGCAGGCAAAGGAGGTAAGGCACTGCACCACATTCGAAGTAATAGCGGGTTGCTTGTGGCAATCGAGAGTAAAGGCTCTCAATATCCCTGCCCACCAAGACTCGGCATTATTGTTTTCCGTGAACGCCCGTTCTCGATTTCGACCGCGTCTTCCCACGGGGTACTATGGAAATGTAGTAGCATGCGGCCACGCTATAGCAAGAGCCGGAGATCTGATTGACCAGCCATTGTCTTTCGCTGTGAAATTGATTAACGAAGGGAAGAAAATGGTGGACGAAGAATACGTGCGATCCACGGTTGATTTGGCGGAGGTGAATGGGCGTCCACTCAGCCCACCGCGCGGTTGTTACATCATTTCGGATATTTCCGATATTGTAGGGGCTTGCGCAAATGCCGACTTCGGGTGGGGAAAAGCAGTGTATGTGTGTCCTGCTTCTTCCCCGGTACCCAACCTTTCGTCTTTGATGAGGGCCTCAAAGAACGACTGTGAAGGAATCAGAGTTCCTGTTTGTTTGCCGTCGGAGGCTATGAAAATATTTGAAGAAAATATTTATACACTAATCAACGGCGGCCTTCGTACGTAGGACATAGCTTCGTTGGTGCAGAAACAGTGTCAAGCTACATTGTAACGTTGGTGCAGAAACAGTGTCAAGCTACATTGTAAGTTACTTTTTCTTGTCCGAAAATTTGTCATTTTTAGGATTAAGTAGAGATCAGATTGCTGTTAGTGGTAATGTACTTAGATCAGATTGCTGTTAGTGGTAATGTATAAATAACTATTTTATTAAGAAGTGCTGCAGCGTATTTAGGTTAGTGGTAATGTATAAGTAATTATTTTATTAAGAAGTTTAAATAAGTGTTTTTTTAAGAAATAATGTTTTAGGAAAAATTTATAAAAAATTATGATTTGTATGGATCATTTTAAATTTAACCATGGTTAATGGATAAATGGAATTTTATTGCTTTGTTTTTAATAATTTGAGATCTGAAATTGATAAATTAATTGTTTGTTTAAGCATAAAATTTTGCATAAATTTGAGTGGGTAGTAAAGAACTCTTAGTAAGTATATTTATTTATATCTTATTTTTACTCTTTTTTACGCAAAAACTTAAATTATAGTGGGAATCAAGTGAGTATGAGATAATTTTAAGGATTTTATTTTTGGATGGTTTTATGCCAAGCTTAAGAACAAAAAATTATTGTACACAAATGTATAAAAATCATGTATGAATATTGCAACCATAAAATATGTGATGTAGTTATCTAGATAACATTATATTGTGCAAAGACCTTCAAATTATGGTCCAATTAAATGTTTGGAAAATTATTTTTTAATAATATTGAAAAATAATTATTTATTTTTTCAAAATTAAGTATTATAAGTTATATTGGTCAATGCTAAATTAATACTGGTCAATACACAAATCCAACGCTAGAGTCATTTTGACAAGAGCTAATAACAAAAATCTTATTAAAATATATCTTAAATATTTTAATTTTCTATTTTGAATTTATATATTATAAATGCATTCACATAAGTGACATTTTAAAGGCATTCAAATAAGTGACTTGTTTTATAATATATAATTTTATTGCTTAAAAGATAAATTTAAATATTTTATTGTTTAGTATTTTTTTTGGTGGGGTGTTGTGAGGAGATTTCCAAAACAATATGGAAGAGATTTTGTAATGAAATGTTAAATAGATTTTATTTATTTATTAAAAAGATATAATGCCGAGTCAATTGATAAAACACAAAAAACAGAAATAATTATATAAATTCTAAGTCATTTCAAGTCTCTTACATGTTATACATATATACACATATATGCGAGAAATGTATAATTTATTTTATTTTTAATATGAAATTGATAGGTGACAATTAAAAAATATAAATAACTAAAAGATAAAGTGTTTATCATAAATAAAATATTTCAATATCAATTCTTTTTGTATATATAAAAGTAAAGAGAGAGATTTTTCTTTCATTCATAGGTGTTTGAGTGGAGAGGCTTATTCTACAACCGAGTATGATGTGTAACCCTATCCGTTCATCAAAGTTGAAATTTTGCTCATGTAGGTCAAAATAAAATTAAAATTAAAAATAAATAACTATATAAAAAATTTAAATAATGTCGACTCGTAAAAAAATTTGCAAGTGAAGAAATTGGATCTCTCCCGATTCCGTATTTAAGATGGATCTATGCTTGTTTCTAATTCATGGTAGGAGGAAAATGTGTAGTTCCTTCCATATTCAATACACAGTTGACAAAGAAAAATATTAATAACAAAAACAAATCAATATAACATTTTAATTTGAACAAGATCATAAATAATATTTTAGTGCATATAAATTAACCACAAACATCAAAACACTGCCTTTATCATACATCTCAAGTTCTTAAAATTTAAATACTCATAAGAATGAACTAAATTATATATATATATATATATTAAAAAATGATGCAACAAGATTCTTAACCATGAAGATTCATCTTAACTTTATCATGAGATTTTTAATCTATAAATATGCTTTGTTATAATATCATGAGCCAATATGATGACTTGTCGATAGTATAAACCATAGCTTATTTTTACATGACACTTGTTCATATGTCATTTTTTAATTACTAAATGTAATTAAAAAGGAAAAAAAGACATAATTACTTCAAAAATAAATCTTAATCTTTGATTTGTATATACTATTAAGAATATTTTAAAATATTCGATGACGATTAAATCCCTACCATCTACCTAATAATTATTGATAAGTTAATTAAAATTCTCGAAGCCCTATTTTAAAATAAACATGTCTATCAACATAATTAAAATAAATTTACACTAATTTTAATAATATCATTAAAATCTTTTAACATAATGGTTAGTTAAATCACAATTTTAATTGCTTAAATTATATTTTTAAAACATTAAACTATCCATTAAATACTAGTGACACTCAAAGTGAATAATATTTTTGTTTTTATCAGTATTATCATATATATAAAATTTAATATTATGAAAATTATAAAATTTATTATAATATTATTTTAAAAATAAAATATTCTAAATGAGTGACACAAAAAGTGAACGATATTTTTGTTTTTATCACTATATATATATATATATATATATATATATATATATATATTTATATATTTTGAAAATAATAAAATTTATACAATTTAGTTGTAATATTATAATAGTATTTTAAAAATAAAATATTTTAAATTATTAATAATAATAATAAATAATGTTGATATAATTTCCATTAGTTCAACCAGTACATGTTGAATTTATATTACTTAATTTTTTTGTTATGGTTTTTAGTTTTGTTATTTTAATAAATCTGGAGAACAAAATCTTATTCTTTGTATGGAATATAAATATATTTTTTCATTAAAAAGAAAAAAGAAAATTCTGATTTTAAAATTACCAAATTAATATGTAAGAACTTTTTGCTTGTTGGGTTGGAGTATGATTTAAAAATTCTTTTGCTTGGCTAAGAGCCCATTTTCTTATTGTTAACTATAAGGACTAGAGACATTTAACAGGAGTGAAAGCTTGCCCCCTTAAGGATCACTAACCACTAATTCTAGGTGATGTGATTTTCCTTGAATAACAATGATGAATCAACTTGCATGACTCGACTGTCCCCACTACTGGTTTATTTTTTTTTAAATCAAGATTCTATTCATTCTTCCAAAAAAAGGTACAACAATAGCAAAATGCAGGCAGTCTCACTCCAACTAGATTTGTTGACTACCACGATCTGCATATGACAAAGAAGCAAAAAAACATCTAAAGACACACTCCACAACTTAGGAGGCTAAAAGCACCAGTAAACACCTGTAACCATGCTAGTCATTAGAAGTGATGGAGGTTGGGTTGTCCAGAGTTGTTCTTGGAGGAGGAGGAGGACAAAAGGAGAATTGAACATGTTCTTCGAAGTGGGCCATCCAAGCCTCCAACTTCTCTACTTTCTCAAATAATATATTCTGGCCTCGCCAGACCACCAATGCACACTCTTGGACAAGGCACTGAAAGTAGTGCATTTTATTCAAAGTGGCAATGAGCTCTGCATGCTCCTCTCACCTCACCCGCTTCGAGGTTTCCAAGTGTTCAAGTATCAACTGAATCAAATCTCAACAGTACTCTAAACACCAATCTTGTCTTTGACCGCGTCCTAAATTACGCGCCTTCCCTTGTTACCCTGAACCGTTGCGACGAATCGTCCCACCCTATTGTTGGCTTCGTGGGGTGCAACTCCCACAACCAACCATCGAGCCACCATGACAACGACAACCACATGCCTCAGAATCCACCCGACCAGAACGACCGGCCCTGTTGCCACCGCGACCACCAGAGACCACTCGTCCCGAGTGACCTACAATAATACCACCCCGCCCAGAGCTACTAGTTGCCATTTCCATCTGCGAGAGGGACACACAGGCCCCCGAGTTGCCTGAATTGGACTTAAGTTATGAAGAGGAACGAGCAAAACAGGAAGTCAGATGTATTATGACCAACCCTACACTGCTGGGATGAGTTGAAGCTGACCAATAGGTGACTTCACGAACCTCAACTGTCATCAAGGAGAAACGCCCCACATCTATTGGTAGGACCACAACCAACCAATTGAGGATGAATGTAAAGAACCACAATTCCAACCCAACAATGAGGACCTAACTCTACAATTCACAGTTCCTCTCCCTAAATAGGATCCCCGCTAACAAAACCACCCAAAATCTAGCACACATGCTCCACAGACATCGCTTGACCTTGGGCGACCCCGAGAGGGGACCACTAAAGGCAGCGAACCAAATTTCGCTCCAGCGCGAGGGGGATGCTACTAGACCCCAATAAGACCAACAAAACAAAACTAGAGCTAGAACTTGGCCAAATCCTTCCCTGTGCGTGATGACCATAAACCGAATACCATACTGACAATTAACAAGAATGCACACCCATAAGTGGAGGAGGGGACGCTGACGACGAAGACACCACCTCTTCGAGACAGGTTGCCCTCAGAAACAATCTCTCTTGCTCAAAGCTCAAGACTACATTTACCATAACAAGACCAAACCCATAATGTCTGATAGCAAACCTCGCCACCCTCCATAAATCGTCGACGGATGCCACCTCCAATGAGTTTCAAGACTGATTGAGGTCTCACACAAGCTACATTACCATTTCCCGTACACAAGGTGCATTGAGAGAATAGAGAGGCCGACCCTCGTGCCTTTAGCCATGTAGTATTCATGAATGTCCAAGTGTTACCTCAATATCATCATTAACTTAATCAATCACCCCATAAAAAAATAACTTTTTATTTTGTAATATATATACACACATACACTCTTTAACATGAAATTATAATTTTTATAAAAATATATATTCTAAATCATTAAATATACTCGAACTATATTTATATTTATTATAACTATATTTTAATGTTTTATCAATTTATATCCCTGTTCACACCTAATCTTCAACGGTTGGGTGAACTGGAACGCGAACAGTCATCAAGAAGATGAACTGATCCGTTCCATTTCTGTATATAAATGATAGTTATCTAATGAATTATGTAGTCAGTTTTCTTCTGTCTATTTTGGAGTTACCCTGGCCTGACATGGTATCAGAGCACAGGTCCCAGTCCTCAGAATAGTCGTAACTCCTTTTCTCTGCGCATGAATACCTGAGCGCTACCTCTATCATGCGTTTCATTCTCTGCACTGAATACCTGAGCGTTTCTGCCTCTGCCTGGTCTGACATTGATTCTCTGCGCATTGATTGCCTCTGTCCACACCTGATACGCCGTTTTCTATGAAATCTCCTCAACGGAAGGATTTCAAGACGCTTTCTACCAAGTATATTCCTGGTTTTCGATTTTCAAATCTTTGTTTTCGCATTGCAGTTCTTAATTTATGTACATTGTTCTTCATTACAAGCTTGATTGGGAACCGTATCTCCATAAGAGTTATATGCTCGGTGAGTAGAAACATTCAACGCCTGATTCCCCAGTAAGGTGCTGTCAGTCGCTGCAGAACAATTGTAATTTTTGTGGCCTTGAAACCACTGAATGGAAACCATTCTATCGAGCCCGACATAGACAGGCGAGCAATTCCAAGTCCGGGTTCAAGGGCGACCTACGCTTGGCATTCAGAGGTACCCAGATGAGCTCTCTCATCTTGGCGAACCTCATTCTGGTCTATGGCGCGTCCTGTGTCTTTTTTCATCAAATTATTCGGCAATCTCTACTGTATCTAGCTTCCCCTGCTCCCATGGTTTCGAACCTGTGGCTGTATTGTCTGACATATATATTGTTTCTTTTCGTATGAGACGCAGTTTGTATTTTGTGCAGTTTGTATTTTGTGGAGTGATGGAATCTGCGAGTTGAGGCTGGCAGAATTTGAGAAGTCGTTTTTGTGTGATGAAGAAATAGTTATTGGGTAGAGTGCATGTAAATGAATTGATGTCGCTTTTGTTCAAGAACAGTTGAATGGCGCAGAGATGCAGTGTGTTGACAACAAAAGTCAAGTCAACTTAACACTGTACATGTGGCTGTATGAACCTTTGACTACCCATCTTCCTGTGTGAAATTTATGAAAAATGCGTACATTAAGTTGTTGGATCAGTAGCAAGGCTTGGATGTGCAATAGTCTTCCTCAAAATTTGATCATGTGGTGATTAGGTGTTGCGAGGATCTCTTTCAGATTTTGATCCTGTGGTGATTCGGTTCTGTGGAGAAGTCCTTTCGGACTTGTAGAAAAACAAGTGCGTTTACAGTAATAGATTCTGCTGCCTTGAATGGTATATGATGGTCCATGTTGTTGTGCGTTGAATTTATATACGTTGCAACTGAGATTGTATGTGCGTTGATTGCATGCTGGTGTATTTACAATACATTGAAATTTTTTATGAATTTATGAGGATCTTTGGAGGGCTTTGAAGAAACAGTAAAGTATTTGCTCTTTTTTGAGTACAATTTCACTGTACATCAGTAGAAGTTTTTTTTATCAGAAATTTCTTATCAGCAGAAGTTTTTTAGCAGAAGTATTTTTTTACAGAACGCATTCAATCATTTCTATGGTAGGAATAGTTCTCACTGGCAAGGAGAACTATTATGAATGGTCTCGGATGGTAAAACACACCCTCATCTACAATGAGTTGTGGAAAGGAGTGTGTGTCGGAGAAGAAGACAAAGACCCTGTGCAACCTACATCAGATAAAGAACTTGTCATTTGGGAAAACAAGAACAGCAAAGCCTATGCATTGATTGCAGCATCTGTAAATGAAGAAGTAAGTCGTCATATTTCATCCTATTCCACTGCCTTTGAAGCTTTACAAAAGCTGAAAGAACTCTATGATTCACATTCTGCACTTGAAGTTGTTCATCTCATGATTAAACTCTTCGCTCTTGAACTGGAAAATAATGATCCCCTTGCTCTTGCATCTGAAATAAAGTCTATAATGCATGATATTAAATCCACTAAGGTTGAGCTGGATATCTCTCTTATTGCCTTTCTCAAAGCACTCTATCCTACCTACTCCAATTATCTTGAGTCCTTACAAGCAAATGGAAATCTTAAAGACATAACCTTTGAGTCTCTTGTGAAAAGTTTGCTGAAAGAGAGAAAGCTTTTGGAAAGAAAATAGTCCCTGAATCTTCTGAAGAGACTGTTTGCCTTGCTCATAAAGAAAAGCATCCTGCTCAAGATTCTACAAGAGGAAGAGGTGGACGAAGAGGAAGAGGAAGATACTTCAGAGGCAGGGGGGGCAGACATTCTCAAGCAGAAAAGGCAGATCTGCATTGCATTGGCTGCAAATGAAATGGATCACATGATGCTTCTACATGCAAGCTACCATGGGACAAAATTGAGCAGAGAAGAAACCAGCAGAAAGGTAAAACTGATGACACAGACAAAGGTAAAGCACCTGAATCTGCTCACTATATTGAGGCACAATGTAACATTGGAGTAAATGAAGATTTGTTTAATGCTTCACTTGCTTCTTCGAAAAATGATTGGCTGCTTGATTCAGGAGCAACCTGTCATATGACTCATAGGAAAGATTTTTTTGAAGATTTCACTGACAATGTTGATGGAGCAGTATACTTTGCAGATCAGTCAAAAATCAAGCCATCAGGGCTTGGCACAATCAGGCTTAAACTGCCTTGTCTTCCAGACTTTCTTCTGGATCATGTTCTATATCTCCCACAGCTCAAGAGAAACTTGCTGTCCCTGGTCCACATCCGCCAACAAGGTCACTCCATTCATATGTTTGATGGAAAGCTTGAGGTAAGAAAGGCATCTGACCACTCACTTGTCATGAGGGGTATAGAAGAAGAAAGACTTCTTAAACTGCAAGGAACCTCTGCTCATACACAACATTTCTCATATATTTCTCATCATGAAGAAGGTACACTTCCGTCAAGTTTATTATGGCATGCTAGATTTGGACATTTAAACTATGATAGTCTCCGCTTGTTGAAGAAAAATGGTGTTGCTGGTTTGCCTACAATCCCTAGAAAACATAAGCAATGTGATGCTTGCATTCTAGGAAAGCATAGCAAACAGTCTTTTCATGATTCACATTCAAGAGCACATAGGAAGCTTGAACTCATTCATTCAGATTTATGTGGTCCAATGCCTGTTCCTTCTACAAATGGAAATAAATATATCATGACATTTATTGATGATTACACCAGAATGTGTTGGGTTTATTTATTGAAGAACAAATCTGATGCTTTTCAAACATTCAAGAATTTTCATAAGTGGATTGAAAATGATGCACAATCTCATATTGGGTCTATTCGCACTGATAATGGAAAAGAATATACATCAAATGAATTTGAACACTATCTTCGCCAACATGGGATTAAACATCAAACAACTGTGCCTTATAATCCTCAACAGAATGGTGTAGCAGAAAGAATGAATAGAACAATCTTGAAAATGGTACGATCCATGCTTTTCTTCAAAAATGTAAAGACAATGTTTTGGGCTGATGCTGTTCTATGTGCTGCATATATAAAGAATAGATGTCCATCTAGTGCTATAAGAAACAAGACTGCTTATGAATTGTGGTATGGACATGTTCCTTCGGTAAAACATCTCAGGATTTTTGGTTCCACCTGTTATGCTTTAATACCAAAGGTACATAGAAACAAACTTGGTGCTAAAAGTCGTAAGTGTATCTTCCTGGGGTATTCAAACACATCTAAAGCATACCGCCTCTATGATGAAGTAAATAAAAAGTTTGTTTTATCTAGAGATGTCATTTTTCTCGAATCATCCAAATCTGACAATGTTGTTGAGCAGCAACTTGATCGCTTGGATAGATTCGCAAAAACAAAATCATTTCAAGAATTTGATAATCAGATTCCACATCTTGAAGGGGGGATTCCTATACTAGAACAACATGTGGAATCTTCTTCTGAAGAACAATCTCCTCTGCATGAAACTCCAACAACGGATGATGCTTTAAGTGACGTAATTGATAGAATCGGAAGACTCAATCTTGATTCAGTCCCAACTCAATCAACAGAGTAGCCTGGACCATCTCAGAAAGGTCCCCCAAAGTGGCTGACAAAGACACTTGAAAGTGTTCATCCTGATGAAATTGGAAAAACAGGAACCAGAAATTCAAACCAACAAAATGGAGGTGATGTAGATGACTCTAATTCACCTATTGATATGGATGTTACTTATGATTGTGAATTGAACTTGTCTACAGATTTTGAACCAACTTCCTTCAAAGAAGCTGCTTCTCATGATGAATGGAAAGAAGCGATGAAAAAGGAGTATGATGCCCTCATAAAGAATGGCACTTGGAAGCTGGTTGACCCTCCATTTGGAACCAAACCAATTGGCTGCAAATGGTTCTACAAGAACAAGTACAAAGCTGATGGCTCACTTGACAAGCACAAAGCTAGGCTTGTGGCAAAAGGTTTTGCACAGAAGGAAGGGGTCGATTATGAGGAAAATTTTTCCCCCACAGCAAAATGGGCCACCATCCGGACACTCTTTGCACTAGCTGCTCAGAACGGTTGGAAAGTCCATCAAATGGATGTAAAAACTGCATTCTTGAATGGAGATCTAAAAGAGAATGTTTTTATGTCCCAGCCTGAAGGATTTGCTGTGAAAGGACATGAACACAAAGTATGAAAACTTGTGAAGTCCTTGTATGGCCTCAAACAAGCACCACGAGCCTGGTATGAAAAACTAACTGAGCATCTTCTGAAACTCAACTTCAATCATTTTGATCTTGATGATGCAACTTTATTTGTCAAGAAAGTTGGCAAAACAGTTGTATATCTTGTGGTATATGTAGATGATCTTTTAATGACAGGGAACAATGAAAGCTATATTGCATCCATAAAGAAAGAATTAGGAAAAAGTTTTGAAATGACTGATTTGGGCTATGTTCATTACTATCTTGGCATTGAAGTAACCCAACATCCAAAATCCATAATTCTTTCTCAAAAGAAATACATTGGAGATTTGTTAAACAGATTTGGCATGACAGAGTGCAATCCTCTTTCTACTCCAATGGCACAAAACTTGAAGCTCACATCTATTGAAGGAAAGGAATTTGAGGATGCAACAAAGTATAGACAGCTTGTAGGAAGTCTCATCTACCTCACTACTACCAGACCAGACATTTCATTTGTTGTTGGAATCCTCTCTAGGTTTATGCAAAAGCCTTGTGAGGGACATTGGTCTGCTGCAAAAAGAGTTCTAAGGTACTTGAAGGGAACTCAAGACCTTGGAATCAAGTATACACAGGTGGACGACTTCAGCTTGATTGGATACTCTGATTCAGACTTCGATGGAGACAAAGAAACTGGGGTATCTACTTCAGGATATGCTATGAGTCTTGGATCAGGAGCTGTCTCGTGGAGATCACGCAAACAATCAGTTCCAGCAGATTCCACAACAGAAGCAGAATACGTGGCAGCAACTGAAGCAACGAAAGAAATTGTGTGGCTCAGGAAAATTCTTGAAGATTTGCAGGTAAAACAAGTACAATCAACTCCACTCATGATTGATAACACCTCTGCAATAAACTTGGCCAAGAACCCAAAGTTCCATGATCGTACTAAGCACATCAATACTAAATATCATCTGATCCGACATCATGTTGAGGCCAAAACAATCCATCTCCGTCATTGTTCCACAAATGAGCAAATTGCAGACATCTTCACCAAAGCGATTGGAAGAGAAAAGCTTGAAAGATTCAGAATGATGCTTGGACTCACCAACATCCCTTCAGATTAAGGGGGGGAATGTTCACACCTAATCTTCAACGGTTGGGTGAACTGGAACGCGAACTGTCATCAAGAAGATGAACTGATCCGTTCAATTTCTGTATATAAATGATAGTTATCTAATGAATTATGTAGTCAGTTTTCTTCTGTCTATTTTGGAGTTACCCTGGCCTGACAATCCCTCAAACTTATCTTCACTTCCTAATATCATATGGCCATTCTTCTCAAATTGTCTTCACCTCGTAATATCACATCACTATCCTTTTCACCGTAATATGTGAAATGACATTGTTGGGTTAGAGGTTATTTTCCCTCGTATCTTAGTATATTATGCCATTTTTCGTCATTCTATGGAGAGGGAGGCATAACGTTATAAATAATATTTAAAAGAAAATGAATAAAGGGAAGAGAAGCTACTACCTTGTCGTGTAGTTGATAAAATATAATTTATCACGAGGCTGATAAGAGAATATATTTTATTAATTTACATCTTGATTGATTGATTTATTTTATTGGATATTTATTAAAGAATAATGAAAATAAAAAGAGACATATTAATTATTTGGTTATATATATAGAATTAAGATTAAATATTATTTAAAAATATATAATTTTATTAGTATTTGGTTTCATTTATATGATTAAAATTAGATGTTATTTGAAAGTATATGATTTTATTATTATAATTTTAGTAATGTCATTTTGAGGTATTGATTTTTTTAGATGTTATCTAAGTTGAAATTGTCTTTTTAGTTTTAGAGTAAGACTTAAAAGTACTAATGATTTGTCAATAGCTTATTTTCCTAAGATGTAAGGAATAAGTTAATGAACCTATCCCCTAAAACCATATATATCAAAGAATCCCTGCCAAAGCCGCATAAAGACTATGCAACTATACATCATTCCGAAATGCATAATTAAATACTCAAATACACAATATCAATATAACATCTAGCTCTTATAAGTCCAAGAATTGAGCCAACCACACCTTTAGGTCCACGAACCAGGTATCACTACGATCCTACAAGAGAATATTAAATGAATGTAAGGGAAAATCACTATAAGGAGTGATCACTTATCAAACCACTAGAACAACCTTCATTAGTGTTTCCCTAGAGCAGGGCTCACAAACTCATAATAAATCTCAAGAATCCAACCTAATGTATTCAAGAATAATTAAAATGGCTCATAACAATTCAATCTACATGTGGTGGAGGGGTTCTTAGTCTTGCAACACCTCTAAATCCCATGGGATTGTGGTGTGTAAGATTCTTAATACCACCATTTGTTAGTGATTGCAACAAAACCATAGTGGTGCCAACCCTCATGCAAGGATCTTACTACCACCTTTAATTGGTGATCACAACCATAGTAATGGTGGTGTCATGCTCTACAAATATCTTACCACCACCTTTAGCTAGCGATGACAACCACAACTATAGTGGTGTCTTGTAACTTAGGCCTAAAAGAAAATAATACAAGGAGCTAGACATACAAAGATTAAGTACCCCCTCATATTGCAGTTACACTCCCAACCCCTTAATCCACATAGATATAGTTAACATAGGCGAAATTATTCCAGACTCACCAATATCGGAGCACAAGTACCTCCACAATACAAATATCCTAGAGGAAATTCCCTATGTGGTAGCCCCCAATAAGAGGTAGGTAGTTGATTTAATTATTCCAAATCAAGTAACACCCTCCCAATATTTTGTCTCTTGGTTTCCCCCTATTAATGCAAGGGAAAATTTGGTCTTGAGAGTGACTTTACAAGTTTCCAAAACCAGGAAAAAGTTAAATAAAACTCTTTCTCCTTATACAAGGTTATTTTCACAAAAAAATTCCCGTTTCCCAGGTTTCGTGGGCACAAAGATATCATAGTCATCATCATTGAGGCAACAACATTTCCCTTGAGTTCATTTCCCCATTATCCACCAAAATCTTAACTGTAACAAGTTAGTTCATCCAATGTACCAATGCGTATATGAAACATCATCATCATACTCAATCTCACCATAATATGAAGTGTATTAATGACAAAACATCTTGTACATATATACATTGTTGACACCTAATCTTCATGATTGGGAATTTTATGTAACTAAATAAATTGGGAAGGTGAACAGTCATTGGGAGATGAACTGAACAATCACTCTCTATTGTATATAAAAATGGGTTACCTATGGAATAATAAATCAATCCGTTTTTCTGCCTTTGGAGAGTTACTGCCTGGCCTGACATGGTATCAGAGCCAGCTCCTTGTTTTAGCTATTATGCGCCTTGTAACTCCTCTATCCTGACCTCTCCCTCTGCCTCTGCTTTATTCCCTTCTGTTCTGAAATAATCTGCCTCTGCCACTGCACTTTGTCCATAACGCTTGTCTCTGACCTGCATAGGCCTGAAGCTGCGCACTTATTCTCATCAGAGAAACTGCAGGAGAAGAAATTTGCGTTGCCGCGGGAAAAGGGAGATGATATTGTTGTTGAGCATACCTTATTATTGAGGGAGGCACTGTGTGGGTTCCAATTTGTATTAACCCATATGGATGGTAGGCAACTGCTTATCAAATCAAGTGCGGCTGAAGTTGTCAAGCCGGGTCAGTTCAAGGTTATTAAAGATGAAAGAATGTCGGTTTACCATCGGCCTTCTATGAAAGGTAATTTGTATATTCATTTCTCTGTAGATTTTCCAGATTCCTTTACTCCTGAGCAGCGGAAGGCGCTGGAAGCAGTCTTGCCTCAGACAAAGCAGTGAGAACACCTCATCAAAATAAAATCAATGTTTTTTTGTGAGAAAAAAAAACTGTTTTAAAATATACATATTTATCTGGTCAGCCATGCTATGCTGTCTCCAATCTTGTTCTCTCTTCCCTTGTTCGTGGTGCTTTCAAACAAATGCTGTTGTTTTCAAATAAGTGTTGCCGCTGTGGCTCAATGGTGTAGCACTGTACTGGTTTAAGGTTGGCGGAATGGTGCTGCTGTTTTCAAATAAGTGCTGCTGTTGAGTTGCCCTTTTGAGTGCTGTTTTGAATGCTGCTGACATATATTTTGAATTTTTTCAAATAAATACGCTTGTTGCCTGTTTCAAATAAGTTCCAATGGTATTTTTGACATGCCTGAATGGTATACGATCAAAAGCTGTGGTGAATGGTTTCAATACATTTTGAATAGTTCGAATTTCAAATAAGTTTTATGCACTGGCCTCCATAACTTGGTTTAATGCTTTGCCGAAGTTGACCGCTGTAAATTACAGTTCAAAGAATGTGCATGACCATGATATTTATAGGTGAAGTTTTATGAGATTTATATAAGATTTATAAGGTGAAGTTTTATGAGGGTTATATGATGGACTTATATGAAACTTATATGAAGTTTATGTAAGGTGAATTTATACAATGATGGATTTATAGGGGTCACATTGTGGATTTGAAATCTTTTGAGTTGCCCTTTTTTGTACAACTTCATTGTTTATCAGCAGAAAGTTTTTTATCAGCAGAAGTTCTTTTTATCAGCAAAAGTTTTTTTTATCAACAGAAGTATTTTTTTTACAGAATGCATTCAATCATCTCTATGGTAGGAATAGTTCTCACTGCAAGGAGAACTATCCTGAATGGTCCCGGATGATAAAACACACCCTCATCTTCAATGAGTTGTGGAAAGGAGTGTGTGTCGGAGAAGGAGACAATGACCCAGTACAACCTACATCAGACAAAGAGCTCGTCATTTGGGATAACAAGAACAGCAAAGCATATGCAGTAATCGCAGCATCTATAAATGAAGAAGTAAGTCGCCATATTTCATCATATTCAACTGCCTTTGAAGCTTTACAAAGCTCAAAGAACTCTATGACTCACATTCTGCACTTGAAGTTGTTCAGCTCATGATTAAACTCTTCACTCTTGAACTGAAAAATAATGATCCTCTTGCTCTTGCATCTGAAGTAAAATCCATAATGCATGATATCAAATCCACTAAGGTTGAGCTGGATATCCCTCTTATTGCTTTTCTCAAGGCACTCTATCCTACTTACTCCAATTATCTTGAGTCTTTACAAGAAAATGGAAATCTTAAAGATATAACCTTTGACTCTCTTGTGAAAAAGTTTGCTGAAAGAGAGAAAGCCTTTGGAAAGAAGACAATCCTTGAATCTTCTGAAGAGACTGTTTGCCTTGCTCATAAAGAAAAGCATCCTACTCAAGATTCTACAAGAGGAAGAGGTGGACGAAGAGGAAGAGGAAGATACTTCAGAGGCAGGGGGGCAGACATTCTCAAGGAGAAAAAGCAGATCTACATTGCATTCGCTGCAAACGAAATGGATCACATGATGCTTCTACATGCAAGCTACCATGGGACAAAATTGAGCAGAAAAGAAACTAGCAGAAAGGTAAAACTGATGATACAGATAAAGGTAAAGCACATGAATCCGCTCACTATATTGAGGCACAATGTAACATTGGAGTAAATGAAGATTTGTTTAATGCTTCACTTGCTTCTTCGAAAAATGATTGGTTGCTTGATTCAGGAGCAACCTGTCATATGACTCATAGGAAAGATTTTTTTGAAGATTTCACTGACAATGTTGATGGAGCAGTATACTTTGCAGATTAGTCAAAAATCAAGCCATCAGGGCTTGGCACAATCAGGCTTAAACTGCCTGGTCTTCCAGACTTTCTTCTGGATCATGTTCTATATCTCCCACAGCTCAAGAGAAACTTGTTGTCCTTGGTCCACATCCGCCAGCAAGGTCACTCCATTCATATGTTTGATGGCAAGCTTGAGGTAAGAAAAGCATCTGACCACTCACTTGTCATGAGGGGAATAGAAGAAGAAAGGCTTCTCAAACTGCAAGGAACCTCTGCTCATGCACAAAATTTCTCATATATTTCTCATCATGAAGAAGGTACACTTCCATCAAGTTTATTATGGCATGCTAGATTTGGACATTTAAACTATGACAGTCTCTGCTTATTGAAGAAAAATGGTGTTGCTGGTTTGCCTACAATTCCTAGGAAACATAAGCAATGTGATGCTTGCATTCTAGGAAAGCATAGCAAACAGTCTTTTCATGATTCACATTCAAGAGCACATAGGAAGCTTGAACTCATTCATTCAGATTTATGTGGTCCAATGCCTATTCCTTCTTCAAATGGAAATAAATATATCATGACATTTATTGATGATTACACCAGAATGTGTTGGGTTTATTTATTGAAGAACAAATCTGATGCTTTTCAAACATTTAAGAATTTTCATAAATGGATTGAAAAGGATGCACAATCTCATATTGGGTCTATTCGCACTGATAATGGAAAAGAATATACTTCAAATGAATTTGAAAACTATCTTCGCCAACATGGGATCAAACATCAAACAACTGTGCCTTATAATCCCCAACAGAATGGCGTAGCTGAAAGAATGAATAGAACAATCTTGAATATGGTACGATCCATGCTTTTCTTCAAAAATGTAAAGATAATGTTTTGGGCTGATGCTGTTCTATGTGCTGCATATATAAAGAATAGATGTCCATCTAATGCTATAATAAACAAGACTCCTTATGAATTGTGGTATGGACATGTTCCTTCAGTAAAACATCTCAGGATCTTTGGTTCCACCTGTTATGCTTTGATACCAAAGGTACATAGAAACAAACTTGGTGCTAGAAGTCGTAAGTGTATCTTCCTGGGGTATTCAAACACCTCTAAAGCATATCGCCTCTATGATGAAGTAAATAAAAAGTTTGTTGTATCTAGAGATGTCATTTTTCTTGAATCATCCAAATCTGACAATGTTGTTGAGCGGCAACTTGATCGCTTGGATAGATTCGCAAAAACGAAATCATTTCAAGAATTTGATAATCAGATTCCACATCTTGAAGGGGGGATTCCTATACTAGATCAACATGTGGAATCTTCTTCTGAAGAACAATCTCCCCTGCATGAAACTCCAACAACGGATGATGCTTTAAGTGATGTAATTGATAGAATTGGGAGACTCAATATTGATTCAGTCCCAACTCAATCAACAGAGCAGCTTGGACCATCTCAGAAAGGTCCCCCAAAGTGGCTGACAAAGACACTTGAAAGTGTTCATCCTGATGAAATTGGAAAAAATGGAACCAGAAATTCAAACCGACAAAATGGAGGTGATGTAGATGACTCTAATTCACCTGTTGATATGGATGTTACTTATGATTGTGAATTGAACTTGTCTACAGATTTTGAACCAACTTCCTTCAAAGAAGCTGCTTCTCATGATGAATGGAAAGAAGCGATACAAAAGGAGTATGATGCTCTCATAAAGAATGGCACTTGGAAGCTGGTTGATCCTCCATTTGGAACCAAACCAATTGGCTACAAGTGGGTCTACAAGAACAAGTACAAAGCTGATGGCTCACTTGACAAGCACAAAGCTAGGCTTGTGGCAAAAGGTTTTGCACAGAAGGAAGGGGTCAATTATGAGGAAACTTTTGCCCCCATAGCAAAATGGGCCACCATCCAGACACTCTTTGCACTAGCAGCTCAGAACGGTTGGAAAGTCCATCAAATGGATGTAAAAACTGCCTTCTTGAATGGAGATCTAAAAGAGAATGTTTTTATGTCCCAGCCTGAAGGATTTGCTGCGAAAGGACATGAACATAAAGTATGCAAACTTGTGAAATCATTGTATGGCCTCAAACAAGCACCGCGAGCCTGGTATGAAAAACTAACTGAGCATCTTCTGAAACTCAACTTCAATCATTTTGATCTTGATGATGCAACTTTATTTGTCAAGAAAGTTGGCAAAACAGTTGTGTATCTTGTGGTATATGTAGATGATCTTTTAATGACAGGGAACAATGAAAGCTACCTTGCATCCATAAAGAAGGAATTGGGGAAAAGTTTTGAAATGACTGATTTGGGCTATGTTCATCACTATCTTGGCATTGAAGTAACCCAACATCCAAAATCCATATTTCTTTCTCAAAAGAAATACATTGGAGATTTGTTAAACAGATTTGGCATGATAGAGTGCAATCCTCTTTCTACTCCAATGGAACAAAACTTAAAGCTCACATCTATTGAAGGAAAGGAATTTGAGGATGCAACAAAGTATAGACAGCTTGTAGGAAGTCTCATCTACCTCACTACTACCAGACCAGACATTTCATTTACTGTTGGAATCCTCTCCAGGTTCATGCAAAACCCTTGTGAGGGACATTGGTCTACTGCAAAAAGAGTTCTAAGGTACTTGAAGGGAACTCAAGACCTTGGAATCAAGTATACACAGGTGGACGACTTCAGCTTGATTGGATACTCTGATTCAGACTTCGATGGAGACAAAGAAACTGGGGTATCTACCTCAGGATATGCTATGAGTCTTGGATCAGGAGCTGTCTCCTGGAGATCACGCAAACAATCAGTTCCAGCAGATTCCACAACAGAAGCAGAATACGTGGCAGCAGCTGAAGCAACGAAAGAAATTGTGTGGCTCAGGAAAATTCTTGAAGATTTGCAGGTAAAACAAGTACAATCAACTCCACTCATGATTGATAACACCTCTGCAATAAAACTGGCCAAGAACCCAAAGTTCCATGATCGAACAAAGCATATCAATACTAAATATCATCTGATTCGACATCATGTTGAGGCCAAAACAATCCATCTCCGTCATTGTTCCACAAATGAGCAAATTGTAGGCATCTTCACCAAAGCACTTGGAAAGGAAAAACTTGAACGATTCAGATTGATGCTTGGACTCACCAACATCCCTTCAGATTAAGGGGGGGAATGTTGACACCTAATCTTCATGATTGGGAATTTTATGTAACTAAATAAATTGGGAAGGTGAACAGTCATCGGGAGATGAACTGAACAATCACTCTCTATTGTATATAAAAATGGGTTACCTATGGAATAATAAATCAATCCGTTTTTCTACCTTTGGAGAGTTACTTCCTGGCCTGACATACATCATAATAATGCATTTGGCATATGCATATATCATAAATCATAAGATTAAGCATATCAATGGAAAGGTATCTAGTACATGCATACATCATTGATCCTATGATAACAAGGGAATGCCATTTTAAATTATCATCAAAGGTCATCACAACTGTCATAAAAAATACCAATGCTTCATAGCCATTATCAAGAATATTTAAAGATATCATTAATAAAATTATAACTCATCACAATTTAGGCAATCACAAAGGTGTCTAGGTCCATCCTACTTAATCATAAGTAGAAGCAAGCAAAAGGGGATGGTGATTCAAAAAAAATATCTCTTATTATTCAAACAAAGGCATAAATACATCATGACATATTATATAAACATCATATCAATTAAGGTCATCCATCATAAACCATTGAGGATATATTCACAAAGTCATACCTCTTTCCTTGTTAGGTAAATTTCCAACAAGAAATCATCTTGATAGATGAGTCCAACTAACTATATAAAACACTCAAAGTCTATTCAATCACTTAAAACTAAGTTTAATAAGAATTACTAAAATAGGGACACATCATTTATTACCAAGGTACATTTTTTTTTGAAAGTTAATTTTTTTATTGCCTTAGAATATCATAAAAAAAAAGTGCATCATCTATCCAATCATAGTTTAACCATTTCCCTCCGTAGGTTGTTTTAATCTGCATTGAGGGAAACCATATATTTTATACTATCTACATGAAAAGAAAATATTCCAAAACATATATAACCAAATAAACCTAACTACTATAATATTTTAATGCAAAAAATTGTTAGTAAACATTGCAATCATTCAAGAGTCATAAGATGTAACAGGTGCAGGGTCCTTGGTATTAGATCTTGAAGGAGCAAGGGGGATAACTTCACACTACAAATGATTTTCTAGATGTTCAAGCCTTGCATCCCGTCTTTCCAAGTAAAAGCATTTATTCCTCTTAGCCCATTTTATGTCTTTTAGAGAAGAAAAAATGTTGTATCTCTCCTCTTGTTTTTCTTTTAAGACCCTGCCAAGTAGATTCTTCATTTGCAAATGAAGAGATATGGAATTGAAATTCTATTTTCTTTGTCCCTTTTTATGACTAGGGCTAGGAACCTAGTGAGAAATCTCTTCCAAAATATTCGTATGAGAAAAATCTTGGTGGTCCATAACAACCAAAGACTCTGGGTTACGAATCTCATTGCAAGTTTCAAGGGCGAAAACGAAATAGAATGTGGCAGTTGCTTCTTGAGCTTGTTGTTGGGCTCATTTCTTGCCCTGGGAGCCCTAACTTCCCCCACCCCTATGACTGTCCATACATTGCCTCGACATATTTCATAGAGGGTTCACTTTCCCAAGTTCTTTACAAAGAAAAATAATAACATATATATATATATATATATATATCTCTCTCTCTCTCTCTCTCTCTCTCTCTCTCTATATATATATATATATATATATAGATATATATATAATATAAAATAGACTAAGCCGAGCCTGCAAAAGAAATGTAGCACCAAAATGCTAGAATGTAGGCCCAAAACTAGATAAGTGGAAACCAAAAGAATGGATACCCCACTATAGACCAGAGACAACACTATATTTTTGATTGTAAATTTCCCCTAGAGTACCAAAACCACACTAGAATATTAATCTCTAGACCTCCATGACCACTAAAATTCCTACCAATATAATTGACAAAACAAAAGAAGAGAGGATGTAGAAACTCCCATATCAATGTGTTTGCAAATGCACCAAAACTTGCAGACATGCAAACATACTGGACAATAACCACCCACCAACATGATAAACCATAATATTAATAATCAAATAGCTAAGGCCAATCAACTTAATACCATATATATTAGTAGACAAAATGAGCGGCACTAGAATTACCCTTCTCAGAGTGGCTATTGAGCCACCAATGCTTAAGAATAAAAGAAATGGCGAAGATGACCACCACTTGCCAGCCCGAGGACACCACCCTTGCTAGAATCTCCCCCATCTCTCCACGCCCACTCTAGACCTCCTGAATTCCACTTCTCTGCCACTAGACTTACACCCCCCACATACTCCTATTTTCCCAAAATCACATGCCAATTCTCCTTCACTCACACAGAAAGGAACCAAAGTACACTCCACCACTTCCAATTCCACGTCAATGGAAATTTCCTCAAGCATACACTCTTCAATTTCCCAAAAGTAGATGCCATAACTACAATGTCCCAATTGTCCTCTATCTAAGCTGAAGCCGATTGAGAGATAAGAAACAACACTGTCATTGCGGGGATAAGGCTTTTATGCAATATTCCCATGGAGACATTCCCTTTTCGCTACCTTGCCTGTTCTAGAGAGGGGTCTGAACCACCTTTGTTACTCTTCCATTTCCATCATGTGAGGTTTAAAACTAGGTCTAGAATAGAAATAACCCACTCCATTGTCTTTTGTAGCAATCACATGCACATGCATGTGGGGGGTGTTAGGTACTATAATTTATAGGATCAATGATAATTGAGTATTTGCTCTCAGTATTTCAGATTGTAAATAATATAGCTTTCTACAAATGATTTCCAAAAAAAAATAGAAAAATGAAAATAAAAAATGAAAAGAGGGTATAAATACAAAATAGAAGAAAAATAAAAAGAAAAGAAATGAAAAATGAACCCCACAAAAAAATGAAAAAAATTGAAAGTGATGCTAGCTTAAGTGCCACTACTAGCGTTCTGGCTTTGTAAAAGAATAAATTTGTGAAATTGTGTGCAACTTGTTTAAAGTGACACAATCCATTTTTGCTTGAGACATACAACTTAATCATGCTCAAGCCGTTTTCAATTTATGTTAATTAGGTTAGAGTGAATAACTTAACCAAACAATTTAATATTGGTTAAGGCTAGATAGGTAGAAATAAGTGAATAATGTTAATCCGATTGTTTAATCCGGATTAATTTAGTTGATTAGATTAGTCTAAAATTTGAAATAAATAGTCCTTATCTCTTAGAATAAAAATTGAAGGGGTTTGCATACTCAAATGCACCCACATTTGTTTTCAGATAAAATTAGAATAGGTAAATGAATATTTTCATGTAATAAGTTTGAAGTATTCCCTTATCCAAAGTCTTGGACCTTGGGTTATGTTTTATGCACCCGAAACATTTGGCAGGGTCGTCCAATGTTAACCTCCCCACACTTCATGACCACCCGATCATTCATCGCATAAATCCGACGGCACACGATTATTTTCGGACCCGCCCAAAGTGATAACGATTAACAACAGGGGGGTTTGAAAAGTGGTTTACCGCTCCCCAACCTATCGGCACCGGGTGATTTCGGACCCCCTCCATAAAACAGATAATGCCACACCTCGCCTCCGAAAGCGGTATTGTCTTCTCGCCTACCGCGACTTCCCGCCATATGTCACCTCCATGTCTCATCGTAGCTACCACTCCCGTCGCGCCACCTCTCCCTATCCCCATCACTCCCGCTAATGGTCCCACTCCACTCATCTGCCAACCCCCAGCTTCCACATCTGAGACCGTTGTAACCTCCATAAATCCACTACCCATTTTCCCGCACCATTAAAGGAGTAAATGGCCTAAAAAGAATTTTAATCCAATCGTTAAGGCCATTTCACAATAAATAAATGTGAAATTCACCACTGCGATTACACTTTTCTTTCCTTGCTCATTCAATAGTGTTCCCGTCCCTCTGTGCTCTAATCTTGCCACAACATTTCCGTTGCCTATCATTCATAAATTGACTAGGGTCTGCCACTCTGAATTCCCGCTATTATTGGACACACAATGATTCCCTACTGTTGCAATCTTCAATTCTTAATTTTGCAACCACCATGGCACCTAAAACTGCCCCCGTAATCAATCTAATGCTTACTCCCCCTATCGACTTAGACCATACCCCAATCGCAGACAAAGATTACAAAATCGCCGAAACATAATGTGAATTCGACTTGTTCAAATTGCGCTGCTAGTTTCAGGATAATTTCCTGGACCAATCTGATGAGATACACCTCTGGCAATCCAAAATCCCTATGTTTGCTATTCCCCAATCCTATCATTTTCCAGATTTCTTTCTAAGATTCCAATCCTCTTACCTTGCAAGAAAGAGGAAAATTATCTCCCCAAATGGTGAAATTCTCTTCACCATCACAACTGACAACATTAATCAAATGCTATAGGTTCCCCACTGTGATTCCCTCTCCCCTTTCTCCATTGAAGCTCTCAGAGAAATTTACCAGAAGTTAACTTTCCCCTAGAGAGCTGCCATCTTTGAAATCTTCCTCCCTGAAGACTCTCAACTCCCTAAGAAAAATCCCACATATCCCTCTTCTATGTTCCCTCAAAGGACAAGACAAATTATTTCTGTTTTGTCTTCCATTCTTGGCTATTATTCAGATGCGTGGGTAGATGAGCCTATTCTAGGATTTTTGTCCACCCTTTCTTCAGAAGAAGGATCATCAGTCATCTTTGACTATGATCACTTCTTATCAAATGTAATTCATGAACAATTCCTTCAGTTTTTAACTGAAGGAATGTTCAGATATTCATCAATTCTAATGTATATGTTTATGTTTTTCCAAATAGATAAGTTTCCATTCTCAGTGTGGAAACTTGATTAGCAAGGAGAGCCACAATCAATTGTTTTTTGGACTTCCTTAGTCAGAAAACAATCACAGGAATATAGCTTCTCAGAGTTCATAGACCAATTTGTATATCTAGCCACTTGTTTGTTAAGTGGCCAATAGGTTCCAAGGATCAGTGAAGAAATTCAGAAGGTTCTACAACTCAATGAACATGTTAAAACAGGCGATTGGTACCTTTAACAATCATTCACATAGATTAGAGTGTATGGTTCACAGTTGCCACCGTACAAATTGCCCAAATATTTTCGAATGAGAATATTTTCCTTGGAATACACCAGGAAAATAATTCATTAAGATAACATCCATTTTGTGGCAGCCAAGAAGAAATCTCAGTTCCAGATCAAGACACAAGTTAGACCCTTCATCTGCAACAATAGATTAGTAGGAGAGGAAGCAAACCTCGTGTTGAAACAAGTGAAATTTCCTCTCAGTTTCACTTGGTCTTATGACTCCTTTGGGGTAATTTCCAAGTTGGGAGTGGAATAAAAAGCTACACCATATGTGCACACTCAGAGGCCTGAAATAGAAAAGTATATGAACCAACACGCTTGGGTGGAAAACACATTGCAGGAGGTCGAGGATAAGGTACTTTCTAGGACAGCTTCAGACACTCCAATACCTAAAGAGAAAACATATAAGAGAGCAAGAGAGGATGATTCTCCAGTCGCCGAAGTCTCAACTAAGGAATTTAAAATATATACTAAGAAGCTTAAAGTAGGCTTCAGTTCTAAAGTAGAATTTCCATCACTAGAGGATACACAAGGCACTATTGTGCTCTCAGGTTTGGAGACTTTCAATATGGACACCGATACTACAGAATATCCATCATCTTTCTCATTTACAAAATATATTCCAGCTACTATCCCTCAGACACCAAAAACATCTATAGAGAAGAGACAGGTGGAATTTTTTCAAAGATACAAGGAAATCAAGCAGAGGAATGAGGCCATTCATGATAACATATCAACTCAGTTAAGAAAGAAATCCTCCTCCATTCAGCACATACTGATCTCAACATATGATATAGAGAAGGGAAGAATGTATATGACATTCTTGCAGGCCCAGGTCTCTCAACCAAAGTCAGAAGTAGATTTCAAACATACCACTTTTGAATTTGAGGAAAAGGATGTCCATCCTTTAGATCAAATAGATATGCACATGAAAGCATGAGAGATAATGTATTCTACTTTCACACAGACTGCTATTACTACCTCAAAACTACAACTTACTCTAAATAATGTGCAGTCTCAACTTAAATTGGAAATATCCTCACTTGCCAAAGGTACCAGAATCAAATACTTGGAGGAAATGGTGGTCAAAGCCTACCTTGATCCAAACAATTCAAAATCTACCGAGGAGATAATTAGAAATAAGAATGCTAACATTGCAGCATTAAAGAAGTAATTGAAGCTGCTAGCAACAGAAGACCCCCGGGCCAAGGAACTTGGAGAGACAAAGCTACAAAAGGAAGAGATGTTAAAACTTCTAGTGGAGCAAGGTGCCCAGATTAAAGAAATGGAAGCAGAAATGGACAAGCTAATAAAGGAAAAGGAATAGAATTCACAGCTTGCAGTTGTTCCTCTTGATGCAGTTCCTATTGCATCTCTGCTACAGACAGGTGTCCTTACAACAACCACTGCAACAGGAACATCATCTTCAACAATGCTTCCTACCTCAATTGTGGATGACTTAGTTAAGTTAGCTCAGTCTATGGAAAATATGTCAATACAGGAAGAAGAACTAAATAAACTAAAGCTAGAGATAAAGGTTTTATAGGAGCAAAGTACAAGGTTTGAAAATGCCTACTTGACAGAAACACATAAGTCTCAGACATTGTCCCAAAGATTACAACAAATGGAAAAATATTGTGCCATGGGAAATACATTGGCATAAGTGAAGGAAAATATCTTGAAAAGGATTAATGAAGACATGGGAGAAATTTGGCCTTCAATCCAAATCATTTTTGAACAACAGGAGCTTATTGAAAGGTCGAACAAAGCCATTAAGCACGTCAAAAAGCAACTAGGAGATAAAGCAAATGAAGCCACTGAGCTTATTAAATTTCAAAAATTCCAAGAACAGTTAAGAACTGGAAGAATTAGAAATTAAAGACAGGACTGAAACAATTTTGGAAGTCAGGAAAGTGTTAACTAAAAGGAACCGAATGAGACAACTTGAAGAGAAGGGTCAAAACATGAATACATGAATACACAGATTCTTTGCCAAGCTGGAGCCTCTTCACAAGAAAGGACTTCCAAACCTGTTAGTAATTAATGACAATCTCAGCACGTGGCAGGATTACAGTGAGCACATTATGAACAAGGCAAGAGATAACTCAAAATTTAAACTGGAAGACTCAACATGACAGGTAAGGCGTTCTTGGAAGCACTATCGTATGATCTTGACATTCAATATGCAATTCTGAACTTGTTCATCACTCGACCGACATTTTCTAGGTATACTGAAGTTGACGAAGTATAAAGGAAGCTAATGAAGATGAATATCCCAAGTGAACAACATTGGGATACACTCTGTGAATTACTAGAGTAAAAGGTAATTTCAGTGGCACAACTCAGCGTTACAACAAATATAGTTTTTCAGTGCCAGATAACCAGCTGTTCCTTCATTTTAGTGCCACCACTTCAGACAATTTGATTTTCCTCATTTCGTTGTAATAAGTTAGCTTAATTCAGTCCTATTATTGTGTCGATACATCCTTCTCATCCTGACATGATATTTTTTGTAAATTAGTTATAAATACTTCAATTGTTGAAGTAGTACATGTTGGTTTTTGTACGAAAAAACACTATTGTATATCTTTTTTTGAAGCATCAACATACTTTCCAAAGTAATACAGAAGCTGTTTCACATGATTCATGTGTCTAGTTGTTGGTGAAGTACATCTATATGTTTTATGTGTTTATACCTCTCTATTTACAACACATATTTGTTTTCAAATCTAAATTATTCAATAGATAAATAAAGGGCAGAATTTGTTCAAATCTACACTCTGCAACTAGCTACGAATAATTTCTATGTTTTCTTTTGATATTTGAATATAGAATTCAGGTAACAATGCTCTATATTTCAAAGTGAACCTTATTGTTGGGGCAAAGTGATTTCCTGTCATTTAATTTGTCAACACGGGGGTTTCGTAAACTTGTGAAGCATGCGTGCACTGCATGTGCTAGAAATTGTCTTTCAGTTTAGATCAATCTAACTAAAAAATAACGAAAAACCAATTCATCTAATTTATGAAATCAAATAATGAAAATGAAATTCAACAAACCTGTGAAATAAAAAACAACTAATGTATACTTAGTTACTCCAGCATTCAATTATGAAGTGTTACCATCTTGAGATGATGTATAAGCAACTATTTATACTTTAACTTCTAATGTCCTAGAAAAGAAAGTAAAGTGTGAAGAAAATAACTCAGTAATTGCATGTATTAAATATTCAACCATTCAATCTTGAAATATGATTAAATCAATTTCTTATAATGATATTTAGGAATATCAGTTAATGCAATTAAATGAGGATCTTAAAAGCAAATATAAAAGCACAAAAAAGTAAAGCTCAATGATTGTATAGGCTGAACATTCAATCACCCAATTTGAAGTCACCTTCTTGGCCCGATCTTTTATTCAATTATACAATGAATTGATAGTTTGATCTAAGAAAGTAAATAACATAACATGAAATGAAACTAAATAACTATGAGCTCTTGCCTCAAACTTAATCCAATTGGAAAATACATAAATCTTTCCTATTGAAATGTTTTAAAAAAAAGTAAAGATTAGACAGTCATTCTAAAACTAATACTAAGAAAGCAAATGAACTTTAATCTATAAAAGAAATTAAATCTCACACATTTTAGGTAGCTGATCTAAAAGTGTGAGAGATGGTAAATCGAGATGCTCCATATGTAAGCAAAACCAAGTCAAAATGAAGGAACATGCATGAGTAAGGTGCCACAATCTAATTCTGTATTCAAAGCTTGAGCATAACTCCAATTTTACACATCAAAATGATAGGAGAAAACTTCCCCTATTTATACAAAAATATGAGAAGCTATCTTATTAATGAGAGTCCATGAATCTCTCCCCATATCTCTAGAGTTACAACCAAAATAGGAAATGATAAGACACAAGTTTTCTTAAAGTTTCAATACAAATAGGAAATGAGACACATATCCTCATGATCCCATGATCTTCTCCACTCAAATTCGAATTTGGTTTTGGTAGGCCACATAAGGGCCTTTTAAAAGCTTCCTTTTGACCTACACATGTCAACAATTTCATCCCACTTGTTAGGTATAAGCATATGCACATTATTTTCTAATTTTTAACCATAAATTCACTTAAAAATGCTAAGAATTAATAAAGTTTGGAAAAACATAAATGTGACCCAATAATGATAATGGTAAGGTAAATGTAATGAAACGGAGGTAAATGTAATGAAATAGAGGTGGAGTGAAAGTGACAACATGGAAATATAAATGAAAATGTAATGGAAGTGAATGACAATTTCAAGGCCCAACACTTATTCTGTTCTTCTTCTCCATTTCACAAACTTTAAAGAATCCAGTCGGTTTGGCTATCTTGCCTTGTGAGATATATTTGTAGATACTATAGTTAATTTGTATTTTATGTGACAAACTCCATAACCCAATGGAAATCTAAGTTATCAAACAACCATTCAAATACAAATCAAACCCCAAACCCCAAACTTCATAACTAGCCTAATATCCAATCAAACAAAGTTAAATATGACCGAGAGAGCCCTCTCTGAAGTTGACAAGGCTAGATCCCAGTGTCAAAAGTTGGTTTTTGGTTGCCTTGGTGATTTTCTTCTACAAACTCAGAAAATTAGTGAGTGTTAACATTTTGGCTACCATACTTGGGACTTAAAAATAATTCTTTATTTCATAATCATAAGATTATTTCCCTAGTTTCTATATCCTCATTTCAAGAAAGTTTAATGATTAAGACATTGGAAATAAAGGATTAGGGGTTGTTTTTTACTTTTAAAGATCTAGCTCCAAAAATAATTTATACTCGAGCCAATCCTGATCCAGACCGACCTGAAATTCTAGACAATATTGAAATAATACTCAGAAGGAGAAGTTTAGCTGAAAGCCAGGGAAGCAATAGCCCCCTTTCAAGGGCCAATTCTCTTCCTAAGAACCTTGATACTAGTCAAGATATTCAATTTGACCTACCTTTCGAACACAACCTTTTCAGGACTAAGTCTAAATTTGATGTTGATCAGACAGTGATTGATGAAGTCTTTTTTCAACCATATAAACCAATAAAACCATTTGTTGAACCTGATTCAGATCAACAAGCCCTTCAGGAGTTTGACAAACTGCAAGATCTTGTTTCAACCATTGATTAGGCTGTACATCAAGCTTACATACAATAGTCTGTTGAGCTCTCTTCTCTTACCATTGCAGCATCTGCTTCATCCTCCCAATCGGTTCATCCACCATCAGTTGGCCATTCCTCTTCTATAATTTCAACTACTCATCCAGTAGTGTCACAAGTAGTCACTCAATCAGCTCCCACAAATCCTATATCTGCTTCCCCCTTAAGACCAAATATAATGGCTGCTCGCTATGCACCTCTGGTTTTACCTGCACAGTTGCATAATATGCCCCAAGACTATCAGACTAGGATATGCCAGTTTGATGGTACTATTCCTGTTACTGCACAACAAACATAGATAGGATGAATGAATTCCTCGATTGCATGAAGTAGATGAGAATGATGTAAAACTGAGGCTTTTTGCCCATAGCTTAGGTGGAGAAGTCAGAAAGTGGTTCAAATACCTAGCAACATGTAGTATAACTGACCTTGCCATTTTTCACCAATCTTTCCTAACTAGGTGGGAAATTAAAAAGAGTTCACTGTAGATCCTTAATGATTATAAAAACCTTAAGAGAGGTCCAAATGAAACTGTAGAAGAGTACTGTGACAGGTTCAATAGGGCTTACAATGCAATTCCCATTGCCATTAAACTACCCTCGGGCTTGGCCCTGATAAATTTACCAGAAGGATTCGATGTATGTATGATCTATCAACTGAGAGAAAGAGATCCCTCAACCTTAGAAGAGATGCAAGCAAACACACTTAAAGTAGAGGCTAATTTCTTAGCCAAGAAAGCTAAGTTAAAGGTTGAAAAAAGTGTAATGTTAAAAAGAGGAACCTTCATCTTCTGTTTCTGCTGATTATAAATTAGAGAGTCTACTGAGAACAATAGATAAAATGATGGACATAATCAATATAGCTGATAGGACTCCTCAGAGAGAAAATCAAATTGGGCAAATAAGAAATCCAAACTATCAAATAAATCAACCCTTGAATAAACAAAGAGACCAAAAGGGTCTAGACCAACAGGTGACACCTCCTTTCCAAGAAAATTATACACATTAGGAGGCATAAGTAGCTGATGATACACATAATACTCAAATAAATCTATTAGGAGTAAATGATAATGATGATATTTTTCTTACTGAGGAAGATCAAGAACTTTTCCTGTTATCCCAAAATGAAATAGAACCTGAAGGAACAAAGGATTACAAGAAAGTATTTGAGAATGCCATTATGGAAGTTCATAAACAATACAACCTCAGGAGTAGAAAAACCCCTGATACTCCTCCAAAGAAACCAATTGAAACACCTGCTAAAAAGAATGTTGAGATTTACTATGAAGAATCCTGATGTTATAATCCAGAAAAAACCTGACATTGCGTCCAAAACAATTCAAACAAATGATCCTTGTACCATCCAACCAAGAGTTATACCCCAAAGAGATGTGGCTATAAACTAGACGCTGTCAATTCAAACAAAACACAGACATCATTTAATATAGAAAACGAATTGACAAAACTCAAAATCCCTATTCCTTTGACATAATTGATGAATACAAATCCTTACAGATCCCAGGTAATGAAAGTATTGAGCATAGGAGAAACCAATGATAGAGTTAATGTATCAGATGATCAACCTGAATTACTATTTGGCCCAAGAGTTGATGGGAAACTTCAAGAGGGAGATGTTCCTCCCTTTTATGTTATCTTAACTATTCATGATAAAATGTTACACAACGCTATGCTTGACTCAGGGGCCTCCCACAATCTTATGTTGAAAGTAATTATGGAGAAGTTGGGATTAGATATTACTAGAAGGTATAAAGGCATGTATTCGTTTGATTCTAGTCAAGTGCCTTGGACTTATAAAATATTTATGTGTAAATTTAGTCCAAATCCCTGCCAAAAGTGTGCTTATGTATATAGTTGTTGCCGATATCCCACCCAAATATGGAATGATTCTTTTCCATTCATGGGGAGCCAAACTCCAATGAACTTTACAGATGGATATGTCTTACACAACAATCCCTGTCTTTGGTCAGAACATAAGACTCTATAGAGACAAACTCATGAAATTCATGGTCACCACTTAGGATAAGACTAACAATTATCCTATATATTATGTTCATTCTGGATTGGACTCATTTATTCTTTACAATGATGTAAGCATACAAGAAGAAATTCAAAACCATAGTACTTCTTTTTGTCTCAATGTTGATGGTCAAACATTAATCACTGAGCAAGATAATTCAGATGAAGTTTTGTGAAATTTGGGTTTTGATGGATCAATGAGTAAATAAGGAGCTGGTGCTGGTGTATGGGTTTCTAATTCATATACTCATCACTCAAAAGGTCACTCCTACAAATTGAATTTTCAGTGTTCTAATAATGTTGCAGGGTATGAAGCCTTAATCTTAGGTTTATAACTCTTGAAGAAACTTGGTGCTAAATGAATTTCCATTCATGGAGATTCTGAGTTAGTAATAAAACAAATCAAATGAGAACACTCTGTAAAACATCCTAGGATGAGAGCTTATAGGAATGTTGTGTTAGACTTTCTAGATTCTTTCACTGAATATAGTTTGTCTGCGGTTTCAAGAGATAAAAATATACTGCCTAATGGTCTTGCTACTTCGGCAAGTACTTGTAAATTACCATTTCGTCCTACTCATCCATATACAGTCAAAGTGAAGAATAGACCTACTGTACCTGATAACATTAGATACTGGTAGGTTTTTGGAGATGATGCTTAGATTGAAAATTTTTTGCAGTCTAAAGACGAATTTGAAGATACTAATATAGATGTAGAATTTGATATAGAAGATACTATACATACTAGTGTAAATAAATTAGAATTGCATACCCAAAATGATCGAAATGTCCAAATCCTTACCCCCAACTGAAAAGCTGAAGTACATTAAATTGTTCAAAGAATACATTGATGTTTTTTCCTGGAGTTATGAGGACCTAAAATCCTATGACACCAGTATCATACAACACAAAATTCCATTGAAAGAAGATCATAAACCCTTTAAACAAAAATTAAGGAGGGTTAATCTAATGCTTATGCCTTAGGTTGAAAAAGAGGTAAAGAGAATGTATGATGCAAAAATAATAGTACCTTAGAGATATTCCAAATGGGTATCCAATTTGTTTCCCACTCGGAAAAAGACTGGCGAAATCAGACTCTGCATTGATTTTCAGAATTTAAATAAAGCCTCTCTAAAATTTTGGGTTGTGTTATATTCTTTCCACGTAGTTAACAGGGGGTTTGAGGGGTACCCGTAACCCCACTTTATGGGGTCCAGGGCAGCGCCCCAGAAAATTTTGATTTTGGACCCTATGTTAGGTTGGGCGGACCCACCTATGGTTTTGTGCTTGATTTTTGCACATGTTTTTTGGACGTGATGGTTTTTGAGTCCATGGTATTGGACGTGATGGTTTTCGGTGCATGGTATTGGATGTGATGGTTTCGGTCCATGGTATTGGATACTTCGGCATGTATAAAAATGTATTATAACATTGAAAGGAACATAATGAAAAATCAAGCTGGTAGTCCCAGTTTTGGGATCAAGTGGGAAAATCTATGTGTATATGTGTTATGCTCTCGCATTGTTAATTTTTTGTGTTTTAGAATTTGTATGCAGGTAATTTTTGTATGGGGTTAAAACCTACATTTGGAATCGGAGCAATTTTTGGCTTCAAGGGGATGCCTTTGTTGCTGAGGGGTTTCGCTCGGGCCTGTGGTAGACCCTATTCAGTGGGAGATCTGCGAGATCGATTCTAGTGGTGAAGGAATATGGCGAGTGGTGGAAAGATAGAGATTGAGAAATTTAATGGTCAGAGTTTTGAGTTGTGGAAACTCAAGATGGAGGATCTGTTGGTGGATAAAGATTAGTGGATCGCGGTAGATCTAGGTACTAAACCAATAGGAGTGACCGATGAAGAATGGAAGAAGTTGGATCGGAAGGCAAAGAGCACAATACGATTGTGTGTCTCAGATTCAATATTGTTGAATGTATTAGGGGAAGGTGTTAGCGCTTGAATTTGGCCTCAGGCTGAAAAAGACAAAATCCAAGGCAACATCAAACCACTTAGCCTCGTAGCTAGCCCTACAGGGCAGGAGAGGGCTCTCTCCGGGTCTATCTTGGCAAAAGGTCTTCAAAGGGCGGAGATGACCAATAAAGAACACTGATTTTAGGCTAGTAAACTGATTGAGAAGGTTTGATTTCAGATTTTTTAGGGTTTTGGTGGAAAACAGGAGGAGAGCAATTTTGGGTGCGGGGATGGGACACAGCTTTTGCAGAGGTCTTTTTGGGGCAAGGTAGGAGATTGTCTTGATGCCTTTGATTTAAGTGAATGGATAGGAATGACCGATGAGGAGCTAAAGAGAGCAAGAAACTTTCGAGAGTTCTCTTTAGACAGAGGAAAACATAGATATTAAGCAAACTTAAAGGTAGAGCATATAAATTATGAATTCTACCTTAACACTTCATTTACTTAATGTGCAGAAAAGAAAAGTGGGAAAATGATACACATAACACACTTACAAGTACATGAGAGAAGCACACCATCAACACAAATAACCACAGGAATCCCAAAAAGTGCTGCAAAACCCTGGTCTTTCCTTTGCCAAAATTGCAGAGATACAAAGTGTAATACAATAGAAGCTTATCCCTCAAGAGTCCAACCATGAAAATGACTAAGAAAATACATAATATAGGCAAGCTAACACCTTTCCTTGCCTCTAGGGGTCGAGCTCATCCTTCTAGGAGTTGTTTCAACCAATTCTAAATTGAGTACTAAAATCTAGGTAGTCAAAACCACTTGCCTCTATAAGCTAGGAAACCAATTCATTCATTAAATTTTTGACTTTTTATGAATGAATCTTCTAGAAGAGATAAATAAGTGCCATGACATCATATAATTACATCAATTACATCAAGGAGGATGAAAAATCACTCCAAAAAGTCAAAACTAGTCAAATCTGCGTTTTGCTGAGCTGTAGGTGAAAATCTGGCAAATTTCCCTGATGCGTAGCGCCCCAATTCTCAACGCGTAGCGCGCCTTTGAGCCAGCTTTTGAGGCACTTCACGGCATCCAAATGAGGCAAAAGTAGGCTTGTTGGAAAGGTCTGGATGTAGACTTTCCAACCCAAGTGGAATTTCTCAATTTGGTGTCCATTTGCCCCTCCAAAATTGCAATCTCCCAAGACTGCTTCCTGTGTGTCCAAAAAGTGGCAGCAAGTCATTTTTTGCATGTTTTTTGACCTTCTGAGGGCTCAAAAACTGATGAAATGTCTTGGAAATTGCTGAGCAAATGTAATTTGTCATGAAAAATCCAAAAATGCTGAGTTTTTGAGAAATGGACTTGCCCATCTTCAGGGTAGCGCGCGGTGCGCTACGCGTTGAGGGCAAAAACCTACTTTTTGACCAAAAAATTCAAAAATGACCCAAATTGCTCCAAATTCTCTGAAATTTGAGTTGAAGGTGTGTCATTTAGTACCATGCTCCTCCAAGGAAGCCTTAGCCAAAATATGGAGGGGATCGGGCCTTTTCCTCCGTTTTAGTGCCTTGGCCAACCGTCCTTTGAGCACCTTCATTCTTGCTTTACACACATGCATTCGAGCCCAATAGTGATTCTTCATGTGTCGGAGCATGTCTTTTTCCGTGTTTGCCTTGGCCAGCAACTTTTCCAAATGAGTATTGACCCGGATGAGCATAGCCTCTCGCTCAATGGGTGTCAAATCACCGGGTCTCTTGCGAGCCAAGTTGCGGTCTTCATGGATCCTCCGCAACTCATCAAGAGAGTGTTCATCCTCTAATTGCTTGTTGCGCTGCTCTAAATAAGTAATTGTCCAATTTTCCATCTCCAATTTTTGCTGCAACAAGTCATTTTCAGCCCTTAGTTGCTGGATGATCTCCTTTGACTCTAGGCTAGGAGAAATGATATCAAGGTCAACAACATCTATGCCTGGAACACCTGATGGCCCCTCATCAATCTTGGGCTGCTTGCCTCTCTCTGGTACCTGTGCTGCTGTCGAAAGCGAGGCCCCTTCCACCTGATGTGGAGATAACACTCGCTGTGCTGATGAAGAAGGCAAGACCCCTTCCACCTGATGTGGAGATAATACTCACCGTGCAGATGCAAATAAGACCCTTTGGCCTCTCTGATATGTAACATAAGGAGGAGTGCTGACATGCTCGGGCTCTGGAATATCAAACTGATGTGAAGGCCCTCCCTCATCACGGACAACCTCAGGAGGTGGCTGTGGCACTGTGAACAAGTCACGAGAAATGAAATCCTCCCATGGAATACCCTGTTGTGCCAACTGATGCATGACCACAATCTTGATCAGTGCATAATGATAGATGCTCTTGTGTTGCTGTGCTGGGCTCTTTCTTTGCACCAAGGGCACCATCCTCTCTATATTTCGGCACATGAAGAATGGAATGTTCATCATTCGTACCCATGTGAAATGCATCAACAAACGGATATGGTACGAATATAAACGTGAAAATCTGCCCTCGCAAGTGAAATAGCGAATGATGATCCTCATCAAAGGTGCATACTCGTCTCTTAAGAATCTGAAGGGAAAAACACCAGTTAGGTGCCTCATATATACAGGTTTGATATATGGCTCATAATGAAATCTGTCCAACTGCTGGCGCTTGTTCCACTCTTCTCCAATATTGGGTATCCATGTTGCTTGAGCAATGTATCTTGGGTGACAATGTGAAGTCCACTCCTGCAAGATTCACATGCCCATTGTGCAAATGTAGGACAAACAAGCGGGCCAATTCCTTGTGGTGTTGAATTTGAGAGATTCTCTCACAATATTCATAGCCTGATAGATATCGGAAACATGACACTGCAAGTTGACAAGCTTGTAGATAAGCCAAAGAGGTGGGCTCCTCCCTGACATGCTGACCACCTTTACCACCCCTATGATGCCTCCTTGGCACCTCTACCTCTGGTGTTGTTTCATGGTCATCACTTTGCTCATAATCTGTTTCGGTTTCTGACATGGTTTTGGAGGCAAGTGACTGAAAAATAATGCTGACTATGCACCCAATGAACTGCTGTTTTGACTTGTTTAAATGCTGTTACCAAGGGGACAAACACACATGGGAAATGTTAGGGAAAAGGGAACATTAAGGGGATTAGGGAAAACAAATGGGAAAGGAAATTTTAGGAAAGGAACATGGAACATATATAATCATAATTTGTGGGATTTTAATGGGAAGTAGGGTTTAGAAAATTTACATAGGGTTTTGGAATTAGTAGGGTTTAGGGAATTAAGTAAGGTTTGGGATTTTAATGATTTTTAATAGAGAAATTATATGATTGCGTGGAAAAATGTCAAGGAAAATGGTGATGAAAATATGGGGAAAGAGGAATGGAAAATGGGTAACCTTGGGCATCAAATTTCAATGAAACCCTAGCACATTTACATTTTTAAATTTGACACAGAAAAGTAGGGTTTTACTCCATATTAGCATGGCATTTTTGCATGTTCATTGCTCATTCATCTTAGCCAAACCAAAACCACCATGGATTAGAGGCCTACCTGAAAAGATTTGGAGAGAGAAGCAGTTTTGGTGGCTTGCTGGCGATTTCCTGAGCAAGAAACCCAACGCGTAGCGCGCCCAGCCTGATGCGTAGCGCGCCTCCAACGCATAGCGCCTGAGTCATTTAGCACTGGAAAATGCGCACTGATGCGTAGCGCGCTGCTGCAACTGCTCAATTCGCCCAATGAACCTTGAAATTGACTTGACAAGTATTCTCTTGAAGTGTTGAGAGGCAAATGAGTTACCAATGAGGAATGGCATGCTTTTATAGGCTTCCTTTTAATTTTTACTTGCCCAAAACCCACTTTGTAATGTTTTGAATGTTGACACTTTTTGCTTTAATTGGCTCTGACCTTTAATTTCATTTCTTTGAAAAATTGGTTGAAATGATGATTTCTTCTGAAAATTTTTGCAGGGATAGCTTCTGGGATGCTTTGGCAAAGGAGACCAAGGCTGCACTTCGACATTTGAAGAATTTAAAATTTTGAGAATTTTTACAAAAATGAGATAATGACCTTGTTTTCAAAAACAGAGTTTTTGAGAACAAGGCAAAAATTTAGCTGTACAATGATAAGAAATGTTTAATGAAGGACATCCCTCTGGCCTGCTGGTCCTTGATGACCTCTCAAGACAAAATTAGACTCAACCCTAGACCTAAGACCTTAAAACTTAAAGCAAAATGAATGACCCTTTGAGGACTTTATTTATTTGAACAAACCCGAACCAGTAGTGCCAAACAAGAGGGGAATAACGACATAAACTCCTTCCACCAAGATTATGGCATGCCTAACGGAATGCAACATGATCACACTGATGAGACACCTAACTATGAAATGCAAAGAGCTTTGATCTCTGGTGGATGGCTACTAGATCGACTCTAACATTGGCTCCAATGGGGATGGTAGCTCCTTGGAGGTGCCAAGAACCGCAGACCTCTGGGAGAGCAGACCAGTGCTTTTAACCATTGGGCGATGGAGTCATTATTTTCATATTTGACCTAAGCTTGGACAACTTTATTGACTGGACATTTGACTACAAATTAGACACAACTTTGACCCAAACTAACTCAACTTTAGACAGAAAATGGACTGATAAAAACAACATGACAAACCTCACACCAACTAATCTTCATCTTCAGAATTATAGCCTTCACCACGGGCCCCAGACTGAGGATGAAAGATCAGCACACACATGCGATAAAACAGAAGTAAAATGGTATATACAATGATGGTGAGAAGAACAAAAATGCTCAGACATGGTACCTCTTCAGCAGTCGACCATTGATCGACCCTCCGGGATAATCATCTCCGTTCATTTCCTTGAGAAGAAAAGCATTTTGGCCACGATATGCTGCGATCTTATAAGGACCCTTCCATAAATTATCAAATTTGCCGTGCTTCCCTTTGTCTTCATTCCGAGCATCCCACTTCAAAACCACATCATCTATTTGAAAGTCATCTGATTTTGCTTTCCTGTCATAAATCTTTTTTATGCGCTCTTGCAACTTGAGAGTATTGTGAAGAACCTCCTCCCGTGTCTGCTGTAAATGAATCATTTGATTAATCCGCCTCTGCATGGGATCTTCCTCACTATCAATTTCTTGAAGCAATTTGACCATCGGAATAGCAAGTGACGTAGGAAACACTGCATCTGCCCCGTACACCAGCTCAAAAGGAGACATGCCAATTGACTTTTTATGACTTACCCTATCAGCCCACAGTGCATTCACTAACTTTTTATGCCAGCTCTTCTTATTGATTTCCAGCAACTTTTTAATGATATTTACCAAGGACTTATTTGAAGATTCTGCCAGCCCATTTCCTTGCGGATGGTAGGTAGTAGAATGCCCCAAGCTGATATTATACTTGTAGCAAAAATCAACCATTCTCTTTGATTTAAATGCTGCTGCATTATCTGTAATTAACTTACTTGGACAGCCAAAACGTGACAGTATATTATTTTCAAGGAACGGCTTCAATCCATTTTGTGAAGTAATCTGTGGCTGTCAATATCCATCTATGCTGTCCTGACGATGCCGGATGAATCTCACCGATAAAATCCAAGCCCCACTGCTGAAATGGTGCACTGACTTCAATTGGTTTGAGAGGCAATGGCTGCAATTTCTGTTTTCCTTTAAAATTTTTTCACTCATGACAACTCTTAACAGCTCTATATACATCTGAAAACAATGAAGGCCAATAAAAACCTGCTCTTAGGATCTTATTTGCTGTAGTCTTCCAAAACAAATGACCCCCACAGTCACCTTTATGAAAATCTTCCACCACTGTTTTGGCTTCCTCCTCAACCAAACAATTCAACAATATTCCACCGGGGTCTTTCCAATATAGTGCAGATTTAAGGATGCAAAACTTGGCTGCTTTCAACTTCAATGTCCTACTTTTATTTCGAGGCATCCCGGGAGGTGAAGACAAATTTTGAAGTACATATACAATATCAGCATACCAAGGAGAAGAAATAAAGATGTCAGATACCGGTTGTGCTGAATTCTCCTCATCTTCATCGGACATGGCAGCCATCAAATTGATGTCTAGGACATGTAGATTTGTTTCAGCCATCAACTTGGAAAGACCTTGCCCTTTGATCAACTTAGTGGGTTTAATATCCACATCATACTCTAATAATGCAGCAATCCACTTTCCCCGCCTTCCTTCCGGTTCTGTCTGTACCAACACATCCTTTACTGCCGTGTTAGGAACATAAGCTATAATGTGGGAATGCAATACATACACACGGAAATCCTTCAGGGCCTTCACAAGTGCAAGTGCTTGTTTTTCAATGATGTTATACTTTAATGCTCCATCTCTAATAATACGGCTGAAAAAAGCAATAGGCTTCTCAACTCCATCTCTCTTTTGCATTAGTACAGCTGCCAATGTGTGCTCAGAAGCAAATGAAAACAAAATAAAATCTTGTGTGTAATCCAGACTGATTAGAGTAGGGGCTGAAGATAAAACCAACTTTACCAAATTGAAAGATTTTACCGCCTCTTCAGTCCACTTTAGCTGGTTGTCCTTTTTCAGCATGTTTGTGATTTCTCTAAGATGCTCGGCAAGATTCGGAATGAAGCGACGCAGAAAATTCAGCTTACCATTAAAGGACTGTATTTCTTTTTTGTTCCGGGGCTGCTCAAGTTGCTGAATAGCTTCAACACGTGCAGGATCTATACGGATGCCATATTTGGAAATGATGTGACCCAAGAGCTTGCCTTCACTCATGGCGTAAAGACTTTTCTTTGGATTCAGCGAAATACCATATTTTCTGCACTTTTGAAAAACAATTTGCAAGTGATATAAATGTTCTTCATCGGATTTTGAAAATACAGTCAAATCATCAAGGTAAACAACTAAAAAGACATCTTTCTCATTGGCAAAAGCCATGTCCATCGCACGCTGAAAAGTGGCACCTGCATTTTTCAAGCCAAATGGCATTTTTGCATAATGAAATGTACCCCATGGAGTAGTGAATGCAGTTTTATCACGATCATCCTCATGCACCAAAATTTGATTGTACCCGGAATAGCCATCGAGTAGCGACATCCTTGATGCTCCAACTACTTGCTGCAATATATGATCCATTTTGGGCAGCGGATAATTGTCCTTTAAGGATACCTTATTCAAATTTCTGAAGTCAATGCATAAACGGATCTCACCGGTCTTCTTTCTTACGGGCACCAAATTTGATATCCAATTGGAAAATCTGATAGGTACTATGATTCCGGACTTGTACAACCTATTCACTTCTTTTTCTATCAATGGCAGCAATTTAGGATTGATTCTCCTCAACTTTTGGCGGAAAGGCTTTTGATTTGGCTTTATAGGAATAGTATGCTGAATGATATTAGTATCATATGTTTTCAGATCTGAATAGTCCCATGCAAAGACATTAGAAAACGAAGACAACAATCTGACATACTCCTTCTTTACCTTTGGTGACAATGACTTAGATAACTTTACAATCTTAGGATTCTCAGCTGCTCCAATGTTTACCTCCTCAACACCTTCTTCGGTTGGTCTCAATGTCGGCTTGCGGGCCACATCATCTTGATCAAACAGCTCTTCCAAAGGAATCAATCCTTTAGGAATAAAATTATCCTTAAGTTGCAGCACATCCATTTGATTCACTTCATCAGGTTCTGTATCTATGGAGATGTCTTTAAACTCACCTTCAACTTGCAGAAAATCTTTAATTTCTTCATCATCCTGGAAGACTTGCCAACATCTTTGATTATCCGGAACTGTAGGACGGTGCTTCACATAAATCTCAAACTTGTTGCTGGAATTCATGGGAATTTTTAAGTTACTTGCTGCCTTAGCCAATGCATCAGCAACATCATTTTGTATGCGGGGCACACATGTCAAAGTATGTTCAGAAAATAGCTTCAAAATATCTAGGACAGCATTTCGATATGCTCTCATACGAGGATGCTTGGCCTGAAATTCACCTTTAACTTGCTTTATCACCAACTCAGAGTCGCCATAGACTGCAATCTTCTTTGCTTTCAGCTTTCGAAGAATTTTAAGGCCAGCAATGAGAGCCTCATATTCCGCCTCATTATTTGAACAATCGAATGCTAGTTTATAAGAACATACTCTCACTTTGCTTGGAACTTTGTCTAGGGCAGAAAAGGGACTTCGAATCCACACACCAATACCAGCACCATTGCTGCCCACAGCGCCATCGAAATCCATGGTCCAAAGACCATCTTCCTCTTCCTCCAAGTGCTGAAAATGTGTTGCCTCCGTTTTTTCTGCTTGCTGCCCATTAGCTTCAGCTGTTTGCTCCATGGCAGCTGGCGTTTCTTCTCTTTCCTTTTGCAAAACTTCTCGAAAATTTTCGGTAATCTCTGGTATATCTTCTGCTTGAACTAACTGACTATCTACCTCATTAAAATTATCAGCAAACAAAACAAACGATTCCAAATCTGTATGTACATAATTTACAGGATGATTTATTGGCTTTTCTTTGCTAGTTATCATGTATTTCATCTTTTGCTCCCGATATAACTTTCTCATTTGACCGAAGACTGGAATTGTAGCATAGGAAAAATCTAGCTGAAGTGTACCTTTCAACTTAGCTCCCCAAGATCTTGAAAGCAACATACCAAACCGCGGAGGAATATCCGCCACAACCACATCCATCAAAACATTTTTAGCTGGAATTTGATCTAGGCTTACCACCAAGTCCTTGATCAATCCGATACACTTTACCCGGCTGGAATCAAATGAATACAAATCATGATATTTTCTTGTGATGTCCAATCCCAGCCTTTCCATGATTGCTTTCGGCATCAAATTGTGCGAAGCACCCGAGTCAAACATAGCATTATGTAAAATATACTCGTGCAACCTCAAACTGATATAGAAGGGAGGAACATCATTTTCAGGAGACTCACCATTCAAAGCAGGCCCAAAAATTAATTCCGGCTGATCATCTTCTACATTTACCGTGTCAAGCATTGGATCAATATTCAGAATTTTGGAAATTTGACCTTGGTAAGTGGTGTTCTTCATGATTTTAGTCAATGGAATAGACACTTTCAGCTTTGAAATTTCATTCTCCAAAATAAATGCTGAAACTTTTTCACCTTCTTTGGCCGGAACTTCTCTTCTTTCGATTTTGTCCTTCATTATACCTGGTGGCTGATTTACCTTATCCGCTGAAGATGATTGACTTGCTGGGGGATCAATTATATCTTTTCCTTTTGTCTGTGGGGAAGCCGAATCATTTTTTGCTGAAGTATCTTTCCTTTTCTGAATGGGATTTATGGGAACAACTCGGTTTCTTAATTGTCTCTGCCGAGCGGACAAAGCATTGAGATATCCTCTTTGGTATCCCTCCGATTCTTCCTCAAGTACTGCCTCATTTGATAAGATATAATTCTCATCCTGATGTATGATGGAATTTCTCACAAATTCTTCTTCTTCTGTAATATAGGTAGGCAGATTATCATGAGTGAAAAAGTGATTTTCCTCTCCTATAGTATCACCTTCATCCTCGGATTCTTGGCTAACAAAATTCTGCTGAAGCGGAGGTTTTACTTGCTGCTGAACTGCTGTTTCTTGTGCCCTTGTTTCACGCTGCTTGATTCTGTATTGTGGCTGCTGTGGACCTCGGAAATTAGGATTACGGATCTGCGGTTCCGGCTTGCTGAGATGAGTATTTTCAAGCAACGTAGCTACCTTGCGAAGGAGTTGATCTAATGTAGAAGCTTCTTCTTTGATTGTCACTCGCTTTTCGGCTTTCATCCTTGCTCTCTTATCATTCAAATTCGCTTCAACACTAACAACGATTTTCTGCATATCCTCCAAGGTAGGCGGATCTCTATCTCGCAATGAATAAGCCATCTCCAGATCAAAGCCATCCGGGAATTTGAGAAGTGCTGATTTTCTAGATGGCCTTAAATCATCTGGAATAGCATTGTAAACTGTGTTAAATCTGATAATGTAATCTTGGACCGACTCACCATGATTACGTTTGAGATTGTTGTACTCAGCATTGATCTGAAGTGGATCCTTTCTGATTTCCCATCGATCTAGAAACTGCTTCTGAAGTTCTTCCAATGTGGGTATGCTTCTAGCTGTCAAACCTCTGAACCATTTTCTTACTTCTCCATCAAATGTTTGTACAAACAAACGCATAGTTACATCCTCTTCATCTATCTCATATAGATCAAAGAAAGTTGTCATCTTGTCTATATGCTGCTGAGCGGAAACACCCTGAGGAGTGCCATCAAACATGGAAATTTTACTCTGATAATCAGCTGGCATATCATGCAGATTTTGAGGAAGAGCAAGTGGGGCAAACCGGGCAGCCATTGCTTTAGGTAGATTGGGTCTAGGAGTAGCAGGTGGAGTAGGTGTAGCTGTAGTATGAGGGGTATAGGGAGGTGTAGTCAGAGGAGAAGCGGTATGTGATGAGGAAGGAGAATTGATTGTTGATTCAGGATGTGTGACTATAGGGGATATAGAAATAAAAGGAGGATTGGTCTGTTCGTGCGGAGCTGAAGCCGTGATAGTAGATCCAATATTGCTAGATATAGTTTCTAGGAAATCAGCAAGATTAGTGACTTGGATTTCTGTCTGAAGATGTCTTAGGATGAAATTTTCAACCAATTTATTATGTCTCTCGATCTCAAGAGCAACAACAAAATCAGGGTTGGGAACTAGAGAATCAAGTGCACTTTCATATTTGGTTTTGAACAAGGACAACTCAAAACTCTCGTCAAAATCGATGTCTTCAAGATACTCAAAAACAACTGGACATGAATGAGATTTGAATATGTGATTAGAATCTGAAGCCAGTTTGGATATCGAGGAACAAATAACCAATCAGCCTGTGAAAACTCTTAACTAATCATCCAAAAGTTCAGAGTTTACAAATGAACTGGGGTAAAATGCAACCGAAGTGGCCGTATTCACAAGCTCACGGAGATTGACTGAAGCAGCGTTTATCTACTTCCGCTTATGCAAAGCAAAAGCGTTTCGAAGGCTACCTGGCATAACTTCAGGCTTCGTCTAAGACTTATGAAACAAACACATCAATCCACAAACAAGTTTGTTCTTCCCCAGTATGGTCGCCAATATGTTAGCGCTTGAATTTGGCCTCAGGCTGAAAAAGACAAAATCCAAGGCAACATCAAACCACTTAGCCTCGTAGCTAGCCCTACGGGGTAGGAGAGGGCTCTCTCCGGGTCTATCTCGGCAAAAGGTCTTCAAAGGGCGGAGATGACCAATAAAGAACACTGATTTTAGGCTAGTAAACTGATTGAGAAGGTTTGATTTCAGATTTTTTAGGGTTTTGGTGGAAAACAGGAGGAGAGCAATTTTGGGTGCGGGGATGGGACACAGCTTTTGCAGAGGTCTTTTTGGGGCAAGGTAGGAGATTGTCTTTATGCCTTTGATTTAAGTGAATGGATAGGAATGACCGGTGAGGAGCTAAAGAGAGCAAGAAACTTTCGAGAGTTCTCTTTAGACAGAGGAAAACATAGATATTAAGCAAACTTAAAGGCAGAGCATATAAATTATGAATTCTACCTTAACACTTCATTTACTTAATGTACAGAAAAGAAAAGTGGGAAAATGATACACATAACACACTTACAAGTACATGAGAGAAGCACACCATCAACACAAATAACCATAGGAATCCCAAAAAGTGCTGCAAAACCCTGGTCTTTCCTTTGCCAAAATTGCAGAGATACAAAGTGTAATACAATAGAAGCTTATCCCTCAAGAGTCCAACCATGAAAATGACTAAGAAAATACATAATATAGGCAAGCTAACACCTTTCCTTGCCTCTAGGGGTCAAGCTCATCCTTATAGGAGCTGTTTCAACCAATTCTAAACTGAGTACTAAAATCTAGGCAGTCAAAACCACTTTGCCTCTATAAGCTAGGAAACCAATTCATTCATTAAATTTTTGACTTTTTATGAATGAATCTTCTAGAAGAGATAAATAAGTGCCATGAAATAATAAAATTACATCAATTACATCAAGGAGGATGAAAAATCACTCCAAAAAGTCAAAACTAGTCAAATCTGCGTTTTGCTGAGCTGTAGGTGAAAATCTGGCAAATTTCCCTGATGCGTAGCGCCCCAATTCTCAACGCGTAGCGCGCCGTTGAGACAGATTTTGAGGCACTTCTCGGCATCCAAATGAGGCAAAAGTAGGCTTGTTGGAAAGGTCTGGATGTCTACTTTCTAACCCAAGTGGAATTTCTCAATTTGGTGTCTTTTTACCCCTCCAAAATTGCAATCTCCCAAGACTGCTTCCTGTGTGTCCAAAACGTGGCAGAAAGTCATTTTTTGCATGTTTTTTGACCTTCTGAGGGCTCAAAACCTAATGAAATGTCTTGGCAATTGCTGAGCAAATGTAATTTGTCATGAAAAATCCAAAAATGTTGAGTTTTTGAGAAATGGACTTGCCCATGTTCAGGGTAGCGCGCGGTGCGCTACGCGTTGAGGGCAAAAACCTGCTTTTTGACCAAAAAATTCAAAAATGACCCAAATTGCTCCAAATTCTCTGAAATTTGAGCTGAAGGTGTGTCATTTAGTACCATGCTCCTCCAAGGAAGCCTCAGCCAAAATATGGAGGGGATCGGGCCTTTTCCTCCGTTTTAGTGCCTTGGCCAACCGTCCTTTGAGCACCTTCATTCTTGCTTTACACACATGCATTCGAGTCCAATAGTGATTCTTCATGTGTCGGAGCATGTCTTTTTCCATGTTTGCCTTGGCCAGCAACTTTTCCAAATGAGTATTGACCCGGATGAGCATAGCCTCTCGCTCAATGGGTGTCAAATCACCGGGTCTCTTGCGGGCCAAGTTGCGGTCTTCATGGATCCTCCGCAACTCATCAAGAGAGTGTTCATCCTCTAATTGCTTGTTGCGCTGCTCTAAATAAGTAATTGTCCAATTTTCCATCTCCAATTTTTGCTGCAACAAGTCATTTTCAGCCCTTAGTTGCTGGATGATCTCCTTTGACTCTAGGCTAGGAGAAATGATATCAAGGTCAACAACATCTATGCCTGGAACACCTGATGGCCCCTCATCAATCTTGGGCTGCTTGCCTCTCTCTGGTACCTGTGCTGCTGTCGAAAGCGAGGCCCCTTCCACCTGATGTGGAGATAACACTCGCTGTGCTGATGAAGAAGGCGAGACCCCTTCCACCTGATGTGGAGATAATACTCGCCGTGCAGATGCAAATAAGACCCTTTGGCCTCTATGATATGTAACATAAGGAGGAGTGCTGACATGCTCGGGCTCTGGAATATCAAACTGATGTGAAGGCCCTCCCTCATCACGGACAACCTCAGGAGGTGGCTGTGGCACTGTGAACAAGTCACGAGAAATGAAATCCTCCCATGGAATACCCTGTTGTGCCAACTGATGCATGAACACAATCTTGATCAGTGCATAATGATAAATGCTCTTGTGTTGCTATGCTGGGCTCTTTCTTTGCACCAAGGGCACCATCCTCTCTATATTTCGGCACATGAAGAATGGAATGTTCATCATTCGTACCCGTGTGAAATGCATCAACAAACGGATATGGTACGAATATAAACGTGAAAATCTGCCCTCGCAAGTGAAATAGCGAATGATGATCCTCATCAAAGGTGCATACTCGTCTCTTAAGAATCTGAAGGGAAAAACACCAGTTAGGTGCCTCATATATACAGGTTTGATATATGGCTCATAATGAAATCTGTCCAACTGCTGGCGCTTGTTCCACTCTTCTCCAATATTGGATATCCCTGTTGCTTGAGCAACAATCTCGGGTGACAATGTGAAGTCCACTCCTGCAAGATTCACATGCCCATTGTGCAAATGTAGGACAAACAAGCGGGCCAATTCCTTGTGGTGTTGAATTTGAGAGATTCTCTCACAATATTCATAGCATGATAGATATCGGAAACATGACACTGCAAGTGGACAAGCTTGTAGATAAGCCAAAGAGGTGGGCTCCTCCCTGACATGCTGACCACCTTTACCACCCCTGTGATGCCTCCTTGGCACCTCTACCTCTGGTGTTGTTTCACGGTCATCACTTTGCTCATAATCTGTTTCGGTTTCTGACATGGTTTTGGAGGCAAGTGACTGAAAAATAATGCTGACTGTGCACCCAATGAACTGTTGTTTTGACTTGTTTAAATGCTGTTACCAAGGGGACAAACACACATGGGAAATGTTAGGGAAAAGGGAACATTAAGGGGATTAGGGAAAACAAATGGGAAAGGAAATTTTAGGAAAGGAACATGGAACATATATAATCATAATTTGTGGGATTTTAATGGGAAGTAGGGTTTAGAAAATTTACATAGGGTTTTGGAATTAGTAGGGTTTAGGGAATTAAGTAGGGTTTGGGATTTTAATGATTTTTAATAGAGAAATTATATGATTGCATGGAAAAATGTCAAGGAAAATGGTGATGAAAATATGGGGAAAGAGGAATGGAAAATGGGTAACCTTGGGCAGCAAATTTCAATGAAACCCTAGCACATTTACATTTTTAAATTTGATACAGCAAGGTAGGGTTTTACTCCATATTAGCATGGCATTTTTGCATGTTCATTGCTCATTCATCTTAGCCAAACCAAAACCACCATGGATTAGAGGCCTACCTGAAAAGATTTGGAGAGAGAAGCAGTTTTGGTGGCTTGCTGGCGATTTCTTGAGCAAGAAACCCAACGCGTAGCGCGCCCAGCCTGATGCGTAGTGCGCCTCCAACGCATAGTGCCTGAGTTATTTAGCACTGGAAAATGCGCACTGATGCGTAGCACGCCTCCTCTGATGTGTAGCGCGCTGCTGCAACTGCTCAATTCGCCCAATGAACCTTGAAATTGACTTGACAAGTATTCTCTTGAAGTGTTGAGAGGCAAATGAGTTACCAATGAGGAATGGCATGCTTTTATAGGCTTCCTTTTAATTTTTACTTGCCCAAAACCCACTTTGTAATGTTTTGAATGTTGACACTTTTTGCTTTAATTGGCTCTGACCTTTAATTTCATTTCTTTGAAAAATTGGTTGAAATGATGATTTCTTCTGAAAATTTTTGCAGGGATAGCTTCTGGGATGCTTTGGCAAAGGAGACCAAGGCTGCACTTCGACATTTGAAGAATTTAAAATTTTGAGAATTTTTACAAAAATGAGATAATGACCTTGTTTTCAAAAACAGAGTTTTTGAGAACAAGGCAAAAATTTAGCTGTACAATGATAAGAAATGTTTAATGAAGGACATCCCTCTGGCCTGCTGGTCCTTGATGACCTCTCAAGACAAAATTAGACTCAACCCTAGACCTAAGACCTTAAAACTTAAAGCAAAATGAATGACCCTTTGAGGACTTTATTTATTTGAACAAACCTGAACCAGCAGTGCCAAACAAGAGGGGAATAATGACATAAACTCCTTCCACCAAGATTATGGCATGCCTTACGGAATGCAACATGATCACACTGATGAGACACCTAACTATGAAATGCAAAGAGCTTTGATCTCTGGTGGATGGCTACTAGACCGACTCTAACATAAGGTACAACGAAGGCTTTGTGGGACATGTTAGGGACTTTGTACCAATTTAAGTCTCTGGTGAATAAATTGTTCTTGTGGAAAACGCTGTATAACCTGAGGATGAAAGATGGAGATTCGGTGACAGAGCATCTAAATGCATTTAACATTGTGGTAAGTCAGTTAGCATATTTTGATATTAAAATTTCAGATGAAGATAAGTGCATCAGTTGTGTTTTCTACTAGATTTGTGGGACAGTCTGGTTATTGCAATAGTTAGCAATGCAATTGCCTTGCATTTTGATGAAATAGTCTCATCCTTGCTGACGGAGGAGATGAGACGGAAAAATATGGAGAGCCAGAATGGTGATGCCTTGTCTGTACGAGGACGGTCTTAGAACATAAACAAAAATAAGTCATCGAGTGGGAGATCTAAATCTAGAGGGAGATCTAAATCTCCAGGAAAACCTGTAAAGGTGGTGTGCTAGAAATGTGGAAAGGAAGGGCATTTCAAAAGGGACTGTAAATCTAAAGCTCCCGATAAAGGAAAGGGATCTGATGATGCTCCTTCTATAGAGGTGAAAACCACCTCAGATGAAGGTGGGGATGTGTACTTGGCTTCTTCAAGTACACATGTAGATCATGAGGCATGGTTGATTGACTCAGGTGCATCCTTTCACTTCACTCCCCATAGAGAGTGGTTCTGCGAGTATGAGAAATATGATGGTGTTGATGTATTCTTGGGAGATGATAGGAAGGATAGAATCATTGGTCGCGGAAAAGTAAATTTGAAGTTGCAAGGTGGAAGGGTTAGAACACTTCTCGGTGTTCTACATATTCTTGCATTGGCCAGAAATCTGATTTCTGTAAGCAAGCTGGATGATGCAGGTGTAAAAACAGTGTTCGAGAAGGAAACCTGCAAGATGGTTCGGGGAGCACTGGTATTGATGCGGGGAGTTTGGACTGGAACTATGTACAAGCTGCATGGTAGCACTATTGTTGATGGGTGCAACAGTTCAGTGGTTCTTGAAAGTGGAGCAGAAAATCTAGTCGTCTTTGGAGAGAGGACCATGCTGTGGCATCAAAGGCTTGGACATATTGGAGAGAAGGGCCTTCGAATACTTCATGGTAAAGGTATGGTAGAAGGTTTGAGTAATAGCTCTTTGGATTTTGATTTCTGTGAAAATTGTGCCTATGGGAAGCAGAATCGAGTGAGTTTCCCCTCTGGAAGTAAGAGGGCGAAACAGATATTAGAGCATGTGCACAGTGATGTGTTTGGACCTGTGAAGGTTCCATCATTGGGTAAGTCTGTGTACTATGTATCATTTATAGATGACTTCTCAATGAATACATTGATATATTTTCTTAAGAAGAAATTTGAAGTCTTTGACAGGTTTAAAGAATTCAAGGCTCTGGTGGAAAACCAGACAGAGAAGAAGATAAAGGTGTTGGGGATAGATAATGGTGGAGAGTTTTACAGTAAAGAATTTGAAGAATTCTGTAAGAAATGTGGTATAGCATGGCAAAACAATACTCCATACACACCTCAACAAAATGGAGTTGCAGAAAGAATGAATAAGACATTGATGGAAAGGGCAAGAAGTAGTGGACAAGAATTTTGGGCAGAGGTAGTGGATACTGCATGTTACCTGGTCAACAGGTTACCTTCATCAGCGTTGGAGGATAAGACTCCACAAGAGGTATGGATTGGTAAGAAACCCTCTCTTTCACATCTGAGGGTATTTGGATGTGATGCATATGTACATGTTCCAAAGAAGAAACGAACCAAGTTGGATAGTAAATCTGAAAAGTGCATCTTTATTGGGTATAAGGATGGTTTAAAGGGTTATAAGCTTTGGAACCCAGTAAGAAGGAAGGTTGTGTATAGCTAAGATGTGGTGTTCAGAGAGGTGAAAGATGTTATTAAACAAGAATTCCAACCAAAGGAACCTGAGAAGATAGAGTTTGAGCTAAAGGAGGAAGAATCAGACTCTACAACAGAGGAGGAATCAAAAGCTGAAGAGCCACAAACTCCGGGCGTAAGAAGATCAGTTCGAGAAAGAAGGCAACCAAAAAGGTATAGTCCATCTACATACTATTCAAATTTTGCTTTATTTGTTAATGATGATGATCCTAGAACTATGAAGGAAGCAGTGGATTCAGAGGATGGAAAACTCTGGAAAGAGGCCATGGTTGATGAAATGGCATCTTTGTACAAAAATGAGGCTTGGGATCTGGTGGAGTTACCGGTTGGAAGGAAACCCATTGGTAGCAAATGGGTGTTCAAAAAGAAGACAAATGCAGAAGGAAAAGTGGAGAAATACAAAGCTCGGTTGGTAGCAAAAGGTTATTCCCAGGTGCTTGGAATTGATTTTGGTGATATTTTTTCTCTTGTTGCCAAGGCAACTTCTATTAGATTACTTTTATCTGTTGCTGCTGCTTTTGATTTTGAGGTAGAACAGATGGATGTGAAGACAACATTTCTTCACGGGGATCTGGAAGAGGAGATCTACATGAAACAACCTAAAGGCTTTGCGGTGAAGGGTAAGAAAGAACTGGTATGCAAGTTAAAGAAGTCTCTGTATGGGTTAAAACAGTCACCAAGGATGTGGTATCAGAAATTTGATACATTTATACGGGGACTTGGCTTCAACAGAAGCAAAGCAGATCATTGTGTGTATTTTAAATTAATTAGTGACCGTGTTATTTATCTGGTCTTGTATGTGGATGATATGTTACTGGTTGGAAATGACAAAGAAATTATCTAGGATTTGAAGACCCAATTGTCCTCCAAATTTGACATGAAAGATCTTGGTGCTGCAAAATATATTTTGGGCATGGAAATTAAAAGAGATCAGGAAAAGAGGAAGCTCTGGTTAAACCAGAGGAAGTATGTCGAGACAATATTATAGAGGTTTAATATGCAGGATAGTAAACCGGTGAAGGTTCCTATTCCTGTAGGTGTAAAGTTATTTGTTGAACAATGTCCCGAGACATAAGAAGAGGAAGAGGATATGTCCCGTGTTCCATATGCAAGTGCAGTCGGTAGTTTGATGTATGCAATGGTCTGTACTAGAGCAAACATTGCACATGCAGTGGGAGTATTGAGCAGGTTTATGTCAAAACTAGGAAAGGAGCATTGGACAATAGTGAAGCGGGTTTTCAAGTATTTACGTGGCACTAGTGATTATGGATTGTGCTACCAAGGAAGACCAGGATTGGACAGAGTGCTGGATATTCGTGGCTTTGTTGATGCAGACTAGGCTGGAGATCTAGATCAGAGAGGATCTACAAGTGGGTATGTGTTTAACCTATTTGGAAGTGCAGTCAGTTGGATGAGTAAAAAACAATCTGTAGTGGCACTATCAACCACAGAGGCAGAATACATGGTAGCCACTCATGCAAGCAAGGAAGCGGTTTGGTTGCAGAGATTGTGTTCAAGTATGGGGTTAGTACAGGAAGCTATAAAGATAGACTGTGATAGCCAAAGTGCAATTTTCTTGGTAAAGAACCCTACATATCATTCAAAGACAAAGCACATTGATGTTCAGTATCACTTTGTGAGGGACATGATAGAAGACAAAAAGGTGTTGTTGGTAAAGGTGGACACTTTGAAGAATATTGCATATGCATTGACAAAATCTGTGAGATCTGAGAAGTTCTCCTGGTGTAGAGAAACAATGGGCATTTCAGGGCTGGAAAAATGACTAAGCTCTCCTGTGGAAAGAAAGCAACAAGTGGGAGAATGTTGGGTTGTGTTATATTCTTTTCACGTAGTTAATAAGGGGTTTGAGGGGTACTTGTAACCCCACTTTATGGGGTCCGGGGCAACGCCCTAGAAAATTTTGATTTTGGACCCTATGTTAGGTTGGGCGGGCCCACCTATGGTTTTGTGCTTGATTTTTGCACATGTTTTTTGGACACGATGGTTTTCGGTCCATGGTATTGGATGCGATGGTTTTCGGTCCATGGTATTAGATACTTTGGCATGTATAAATATGTATTATAACATTGAAAGGAACATAATGAAAAATCAAGCTGGTAGTCTCGGTTTTGGGATCCAGTGGGAAAATCTTTGTGTATATGTGTTTTATGTGTTATGCTCTCGCATTGTTTATTTTTCTGTGTTTTAGAATTTGTATGTAGGTAATTTTTGTACGGGGTTAAAACCTACATAAAAGACAATTACCCTCTGCCTAAGATGGACCACATCCTACAAAAGGTAGTTGGATCCAACATGATTTCCTTGTTGGATAGCTTTTTTGGTTATAACCAGGTCTTAGTTCACCAAGACGATAAAGAGAAAACAACGTTTACTACACCTTGGGGCACTTTCATGTATGTGAAAATGCTGTTTGGTCTAATGAATGCTGGAGCAACGTTTCAGAGAGACATGTATTTCACTTTTGTTGATGAAATGGGTCATTTCATAGTGATATATCTGGATGACATCACTATTTTTTCAAAAACAGATAATGAACACTTAAATTACTTGAGAAGAGTTTTTAAAAGATGTCCAAAATTTGGAATTTCCCTCAACCCCAAGAAAACATTATTCAGTTTGCAAGAAGGAAAACTGTTGGGACACATAATTTCGGAAGAAGGAATCAAGTTAGATCCCAGTAGAATCAAAGCTATACTCAAAATTAATCCCCCCAGGAATATAAAGGAAGTTCAATCTTTTATTAGACAAATAAATTTTCTAAGGAGATTCATTCTGAATTTGGTTGAACGTTTAAAGAATATTACCAATATGCTAAAAAAGGATATTGAGGTGAAATGAGACATGGAAGTTAGACAATCATTTAACAATGTAAAGCAAACTTTAACTCAGGCACCTGTGTTAATTAGTGCAGATTTTACTAAAGATTTTCTAATTTTTTCATTTGCTTTAGAACACACCATTGCTGTAGTTCTCCTACAAAAGAACGATGAGGGCCATGAACAACCCATTTCTTTCTTCAACAAAGCTTTGAGAGATGCAGTGTTGAAGTATGAAATTATGGAAAACATGCTTTTGCCCTGGTAAAGTCTATAAAAGACTTTAGAGTGTATATTCTCCATTCACACATCATTGCTTTTATTCCAAGTACAGTAGTTAAAGATATTTCTGTATTCAAGCTTCTGTGATCCATAATAAATTAAACAAAGTCTTTCGGTAGAAATCACATGAGAGATTGTTTTGGCTGACGCGTTTCGAACCAACAAGTGTGGTTCATCATCAGGACCAGATGAAGAGGTAGACCATGGCAAAGGCTTAAATAAAGAGCAATGTAGAGACATAATTTCAAGTAACGACTATATTTGCACAATAATGTTTAAATTATAATATTAATTTATTAATATATTAAAAACAAATATTATTAAGTAATGGCTATATTAAATGGCTAGTTTTTGAAAAAATATATATTTAAATAATGATATTATTTCATTAGTTTATTAAAAATATTAATAGGTAACGACTATATTAAACCATTTAGTTTTTGAAAAATAATATTTAAATTAATTTATTAAAACCAAATATTACTAGTTCTTGAAAAATAATATTTAAATAATGGTATTAGTTTATTAATTTATTAAAATATTAATATGTAACGGCAATGTTAAATGGCTAGTTTTTGAAAAAATATTTAAATAATGATATTATTTCATTAATTTATTAAAAATATTAATAGGTAACGACAATATTAAAAGGCTAATTTTTGAAAAATAATATTTAAATTAATTTATTAAAACCAAATATTACTAGTTCTTGAAAAATAATATTTAAATGATGATATTAGTTTATTAATTTATTAAAATATTGAAATGTAATGGCTAGTTTTTGAAAAATAATATTTAAATTAATTTATTAAAACCAAATATTATTAGTTTTTGAAAAATAATATTGAAATTGTGATATTAGTTTATTAATTTATTAAAAACAAATATTAATAAGTAACCGCTATATTAAACAACGAGTTTTAAAATAAATAAATAAATAATCAAAGTCAAACTTTAATGGAGGGGAGTCAAAAATTATAAAATGAGTCAAGACCTTAATAGAGATAAGATCATTTGATAAATAAAATAACTAATGGAAATAAAATAAAATAAAAATAATTAATGGAAAAATAAATAAAATAAAACAAAAATATACACAAGTCAATATATATATATATATATATATATATATATATATATATAAAAACAGAAACATATATATATATATATATATATATATATATATATATATATATATATATATATATATCCAAAGAAAATAAAATATGGGGCCCAGGCCCATTAAACAAATAACAAAAATACTAAAAGGAGTTAAGAACGAATAGGATGATAAAATACATAAAAAACACGAAGGATCAAGAAAATAAACTCTAATGAAGAATAAATAAACAATAAATACTATTAAAAGGATGCCAATGCCCACATAGACCAAAAAATAAAAAATAAAAAAAAAAATAAAAAAAATTAGGAGGACAAGACAGGGACCCAACTTCTACTAATATTCCAACTATCATCTCTGTTCAAATTATTTGGTATTTTTTCAATTTCTAGGGCCTCCCTCAATTTACGATGATGGAAATGACTAACCTTAGCAATGACTTGGGCCTCCTCAATGCAGATGTGATGCTTAGATTTATCTACATGCTCCGTCAAAGCAGAGGAGCAGGTCCTGCCATGCTTGATGTCGATAGCATGCTCACAAATCCTTTGATTAATCGAGTGACCAATCTCACCAATGTAGGGAGTCCCACAAGAGCATGGGATAACATAAACACCCTTCATATTCTTGGGGTCCACTGGGTCTTTTACATATCTAATGGAGCTCCGGATGGTATTTAACAGTCGAAAGGTTGAAGCCACCTTATGATTCCTTATGATCCTTGCAATCTTGTCAGTGGTCCCTTGGATAAAAGGAAGATGAACACCAGAAAATCGATCCTTGGTATCTTTCTTAGCACTAGGACCTTTTTCAGTTCTAAGGAAAGCCTTAATACATTGGTGTCTATTATACCCATTATTAATGAAAACACTTAGGAGATGTGCTTTCTCTTCCTTGAGATGGTTCTCATAAGAAACTATTAAAGCTCTAGTCGTTAAGGTGTTGAGAACACCAAGCTTTTGAGCTGGGAAATGATGAGAATTAGCATGAAGATATTGTTCCGTATGAGTTTTCTTACAATATACCTGATGAGAGAAAGAGCCATTATCATTCCTTGAGAGGAGGACGTCAAGGAAGGGAAGACTACCGTTATATTCAAATTCCATGGTGAACTTTATAGAACTAGATTGATTGTTAAGATGGAGGAAAAACAGTTCCAACTTTTATTTACCATGGGACCAGATGACATAAGTGTCATCCACAAACCTCTTCCACAACTTAGGCAAAAGACGAGAAGAGGCTAAGGCCTCTGATTCAAAATCCTCCATGAATATATTAGCTACCACAAGAGAGAGGGGGGAACCCATGGCGACACTGTAAGTTTGCTCATAGAATTCCCCATCGAATGAAAAGAAAGTAGAACTAAGACAAATACCAACTAAATAAGCCGTATCAGGATTTGTGATGCACTTGATGACTTCGATGGCCTCGTTGATAGGGATATTAGTGTAGAGAGAGACCACATCGAAGCTCACAAGCTTGAAACTCTTTAACTCATTAACAAACGATGCAGAGTCCTTTACAAAGGATTCTGTATGGTCAACAAGGGGCCTAAGCTTCTAGGCTAAATATTTAGCAAGAAGATAAGTTGGCCCTCCTATCGTGTTGACAATGGGTCTTAGAGGAGCCCCTTCCTTATGAATCTTTGGCATACCATAGATTCTGGGGATGAGAGGGAAACTTTCAATAAGCTTATGACTGAACCAGTTGAACGAGCTACTAGCCTTTATAGCAAGAGCCACACCTTTGGAAATCTTCTTTAGAGGATCCTTGTTGAGTTTCATGTAGCTCTCTCTATTATGGAGGTGGTCCAACATCTTTCGACGGTAATCATCTTTATCAAGAATAACCACATCACCACCTTTGTCGGCTTTGAGAACAACAATATTCTTATTATCGTTTAATGATTTGAGAGTATCAAACTCATGTTTGCTTTTTTTTAATATAGCCTTTACATATTAATATTTTAATAAATTAATAAACTAATATCATTATTTAAATATTATTTTTCAAAAACTAGCCGTTTAAATAAACTAATGAAATAATATCATTATTTAAATATATTTTTTTTCAAAAACTAGCCATTTAATATAGCCACTTAATAATATTTGTTTTTAATATATTAATAAATTAATATTATAATTTAAACATTATTGTTCAAATAGAGTCGTTACTTGAAATTATGTCTCTACATTGCTCTCTATTTAAGCCTTTTCCATGGTCTACCTCCTCATCTGGTCCTGATGATGATCCACACTTTTTGGTTCGAAACGCGTCGGCCAAAAAATTCTCTCATGTGATTTCTACTGAAAGAATTTGTTTAATAAGTTAAAGATATATTGACTCAAAATGATCCAGATTGGAAAAGGGTAAGTGGATCGCTGTTATATTAGAGTATGATATTGAAATTCGACCCACTAAACTCATCAAAGGTCAAGGGTTAGAAAAATTAATGACAAAATCTAACTTACATGCTTTAAATATAAATTTTCTGGAAATATTTAATGAACTAGATGATCCAGTGACTCCAATGGTAGCATAAGCTTTTGCTACTTCTCCTTGGTATGCAAACATTATTTATGTGCTACATAATTTACAAGTTCCTCATGGTTTAACAAAAACAAAGGCTAGATTTATCAAACTTAATGCTATTAAGTTTTGTATTTTGAATGAAAATATATACTGGAAAGATGCTGGTGATGTTTTACTAAACTGTTTATTGGAAAATGAAGCATATAAAGTCATGCAAGAGTTCCATGAAGGAGACTGCAGTGGACACTTGTACTAGAAGACTACTGCAAATAAGATTCTGAGGGCAGGTTTTTACTGGCCCACCCTATTTTCTGATATCCAAAAGAAGGTTACTTCATGCCACAAGTGCCAAATATTCAAAGGAAAAAAAAAAGCTTTTTCCTTTACCCTTGAGGCCTATATCTTTTGAAATGCCTTTCCAACAATGGGACCTTGACTTTATAGGAGAAATCCACCCTGTCTCATCTCCCAACATAAGTGGATTCTGAAAGCCACTGATTACTTTACCAAATGGATAAAAGCCATCCCTATGAGACAAGCTTCTGATGCAGTCATCATAAAGTTCCTAGAGAAAAATATCCTTGCTAGATTTGGTTGCCCTAGGAAGATTATTATTGACAATGTTGTAGCTTTCAGGTAAAAAAAGATAATAGAGTTATGCAACGAATATCAGATAAAATTGGGACATTCTACAGCCTATTACACTCAAGGAAATAGACTGGCAGAATCCTCTAATAAAAGCTTGGCTAACATTATTAAAAAGTTGTTTCATGACAATAAAAAGTAATGGCACATCAAGTTGGTTAATGCATTGTGGGCATACATGCTTACTACCAAAGAGTCAATATGCATGTATCCATATCAGCTAGTTTATGGGATAGATGTTGTTTTTCCAATTTTGTTGGGAATTCCTATTTTAAGGATGATGGAAGAGTTGGAGGTGGAACCAATTGATTTACAAAGGATAATCAACCAGACCATCCATTTGGATCAGACAAGAGAAGCACTTCATAACAAAACTCAGGTGATCCAAGATAACATCAAGAAAACATTTGACTGAAGGATAAAAACTAATGACTTTTAGATTGGTAATCATGTTCTGAAATGGGATTCCAGAAGGGAAGAAAAAGGAAAGCATAGTAAGTTCAACAACGTGTGGATGGGACCTTACATTATTGATTCTTACCGATGTAACAACTGCGTTTTTTTGAAGAACACATATGGAACAAAAATACTTGGAGGACTTGTCAATGGCAGGATGCTCAAGCATTATGTTTTTCAGGACTAACAAAGTGTTTTTATCACACTCATTGTTGATACCATTTAATTTTGTACTATCATGAGTGGGTAGCTTATATCTCAAAGTTGAAGACTGTGGAGAAGGCCCTGAGCTTTGAGACATTTTTCCACCATAATTACAGAAAACGGAAAAATCAGATACAACGATTATTGAAGATGAGGACTCAAGGCTACTAGTCTGCGGTGTTCTTGACACTTCACCAGGAAGTGCCATCCCCAACTGGAGCCACTGTTAGGGTTCTATAACTTATAGGATCAATGAGCATTGAGTATTTGCTCTCAATATTTCCGATTGTAAATAATATAGCTTTCTGCAAATGATTTCCAAAAAAATAGAAAAATGAAAATAAAAAATGAAAAGAGGGTATAAATACAAAATAGAAGAAAAAGAAAAAGAAAAAGAAAATAAATGATAAATGAACCCCACAAAAAAATGAATAAACTTGAAAGTGATGCTAGCTTAAGTGCCACTACTAGCCTTCTAGCTTTGTAAAAGAATAAATTTGTGAAATTGTGTGCAACTTGTTTAAAATGCCACATTCCCTTTATGCTTGAGACATAAAGTTTAAACATGCTCAAGCTGTTTTCAATTTATGTTAATTAGGTTAGAATGAATAACTTAACCAAACAGTTTAATCTTGGTTAAGGCTAGATAGGAAAAAATAGGTGAATAATGTTAATCCAACTGTTTAATCTCGATCAATTTAGTTGATTAGATTAGTCTAGAGTTTGAAATAAATAGTCTATATCTCTTAGAATAAAAATTGAAGGGGTTTGCATACTCAAATGCACCCACATTTTCTTTCATATAACATTAGAATAGGTAAATGAATATTTTTATGTAATAAGTCTGAAGTATTCCCTTATCCAAAGTCTTGGACCTTGGGTTATGTTTTATGCACCTGAAACATTTGGTGGGGCCCTTCGGTGTTAACCTCTCCACACTTCACGAACACCCAATCATTCACCGCATAAATTCGACCGCACGTGATTGTTTTTGGATTCCCCCGAAGTGATAACGCTTAACGACAGGGGGGGCTGAAAAGCAGTTTACCGCCCCCTGACGTGTCGCCACTAGATGATTTCGGACCCCCCCATCCCCCATAAACCAGATACTGGCGTGCCCCCCCTTTGAAAGATGTATTGCCTTCTCAACAACCTCGACTTCCCACCATATGTCACCTCCACATATCGTGACAGCTACCACTCCCGCCGTGCCACCTCTCCCTACCCCCGTCACTCCTACCAACAGTCCCACTCCACTCATCCGCCAACCCCCAGCTGCCACATCTGAGACCGTTCTAACCTCCATAAATCCCCTATCCATTTGCCCATGCCATTACATGAGTTAATGCCCTAAAAAGACCATTAATCCAATGATTAAGGCCAGTTCACAGTAAATAAATATGAAATTCATCACTGCGATTACACTTTTCTTTCCTTTCTCATTCAACAGTGTTCCCATCCCTCCGTGCTATAAAATTTCTACAACATTTCTGTTGCCTATCATTCATAAATTGACAGAGGTATTCCACTATGAATTCCCGCCATTATTGGACACACAACGATTCCCTATTGTTGCAATCTTCAATTCTCCATTCTGCAACCACCATGGCACCTAAAAATGCCCCCGTAATCAATCCAATGCTTAGTCCCCCTATCAACTTAGACCATACCCCACTTGCAGACCGAGATTACAAAATCGCTGAAACACAGTGTGAATTCGACTTGTTCGAATTGTGCTACTGGTTTTGGGGTAATTTCCTAGACTAATCTGATGAGACACACCTCTGGAAATCCAGACTCTCTTTGTTTGCTGTTCCCCAATCCTATCATTTTCCATATTTCTTTCTAAGATTCCAAGCTTCTTACCTTGCAAGAAAGAGGGCAATTATCTCCCCAAATGGTGAAATTCTCTTCACCATCACATATGACAACATTAATCAAATGCTGCAGGTTCCCCACTATGATTCCCTCTCCCATTTCTCCATTGAAGCTCTCAAAGCAATTTACAGAAGTTAACTTTCCCCCAAAGAGCTGCCATATTTGAAATCTTCCTCCCTGAAGACTCTCAACTCCCAAAGAAAAATCCCCCATATCCCTCTTCTATGTTCCCTGAAAGGACAAAATAGATTATTTCCGTTTTGTCTTCCATTCTTGGCTATTATTCAAATGAGTGGGTAGATGAGTCTATTCTAGGCTTTCTGTCCACCATTTCTTCATAAGAAGGACCATCAGTCATCTTTGACTATGGTCACTTCTTATCAAATGTAATTCATGAACAATTCCTTCATTTTTTAACTGAAGGAATGTTCATATACTCATCAATTCTTATGTATATGTTTATGTTTTTCCAAACAGATAAGTTCCATTCTCAATGCAGAAACTTGATCAGAAAGGAGAGCCATAGTAAGTTGTTTTCTGGACTTCCTTAGTCAGAAAATAATCACAAGAATATAGCTTCTCAGAGTTCATAGACCAATTTGTATATCCAACCACTTGTTTGTTAAGTGGCCAGTAGGTTCCAAGGATTAGTGAAGAAATTCAAAAGGTTTTGTAGCTCAGTGAACATGTTAAAACAGGGAATTGATACCTTTACTAATCATTCACAGAGATTAGAGTGTATTGTTCAGAGCTTCCACCATACAAACTGCCCAAATATTTTCCAATGAGAATATTTGCCTTGGAATACATCAGACAAATAATTCATTCAGATAACATCCATTTTGTTGCAGTCAAGAAGAAGTCGCAGTTCCGAATCAAGACACAAGTCAGACCCTTCATCTACAACAGTAGAGCAACAGGAGAGGAAGCAAACCTCCTGCTGAAACAAGTGAACTTTCCTCTCAGTTTCACTTGGTCTTATGACCACTTTGGGGTAATTTCCAAGTTGAGAGTGGAACAAAAATCTACACCATATGTGCAAATTCAAGGGCCTGAAATAGAAAAGTATATGAACCAACACACTTGGGTGGAAAACATATTGCAGGAGGCTGAGGAGTAGGTACTTTCCAGGACAGCTTCAAAGACTCCAATACCTAAAGAGAAAAAAATAATAAAGAAAGAGAGGATGATTCTCTAGTCACCGAATTCTCAACTAAGGAATTTAAAATATATACTAAAAATCTTAAAGCAGGCTTCGGTTCTAAAATAGAATTTCCATCAATAGAGGAAACACAAGGCACTATTGTGCTCTTAGGTTTGAAGACCTTCAAGCTGGACAATGGTACTACAGAATCTCCATCATATTCCTTAATTACAAAAGGTATTCCAGCTACTGTCCCCTAGACACCAGAAACATCTATAGAGCAGAGACATGTGGACATTTTTTAGAGATACAAGGAAACCAAGCAGAGGAATGAGGCCATTCATGATAGCATATCAGCTCAGTTCATAAATAAATCCTCCTCCATTCAGCACAGACTCATCTCAACATATGATATAGAGAAGAGAATAATTCATATGGCATTCTTGCAGGCCCAAGTCTCTCAACCAAAGTCAGCAGCAGATTTCAAACATACGACTTTTGAATTTGAGGCAAAGGATGTCCATCCTTTGGATCAAATATATATGCACAGGAAAACATGAGAGATGGTGTATTCTACTTTCACACAGACTGTTATGCTAAGTACAATCAACGCCATGATCAGCATCAAGTGTCGCACAAATTCCAGGTGGGAGACAAAGTTTGGCTACATTTGCAGAAGGAGCACCTTGTTGGATCCCACCACAAGCTTCACCCACTATGATATGAGCCATACACCATCACCAAGGCCGTCGAGGACAATGACTTCAAGCTCAGCGTCCCACCATTCCTTGGTCTACACCCAGTGTTTAATGTAGATCGCCTTCGACCATACTTTCCACCATTGTTGGACACATTTGACATTGCAGAACAACTCACACCAACAGAGCTCAACCCAGACTACATGGAACAAGACACAACTAATCAGATCATGGACACATAGATCAAGAACACTCGGTAATAGAGGATACAACTATATCGAGTTGTCAAAGCAGGCCAACTCTTTCACCAAGGAAAATGGCTCACTATGGACCAAGCTCAACAGAAGTTTCCTCATCTCATGGAGGAAATCAACGCAATGGGGACCATTGCTTCCTAAGGGGGGAGGACTGATCCTGTTGGATATTGGTGGCCATCCACCTATTCCACTTGGACCCTCACCATTGTTTCTTTCAATTTTTCAGTTTCCTTAATTGTAGCACAGTTTACTATTTTTGGCAGTTTTTGGGTCCTAAAATTTGGAAACGGTTTTAGGACCTGAAAAACTACCAAAAATAGTAAAATGTGCTACAATTAAGGAAACTGAAAAACTTAAAGAAACAATGGTGAGGGTCCAAGTGGAATAGGCAGGTGGCCAACAATATCCACCTGGATCATCCCAATCCACTACCTACCATTATGGCGCCACTCCAATACGTTATATACTCCATAATACATATTCTGCTCCATTGCAGCGTTACGTATTCCACCATGGGGCCATCGCCATTTGCTCCTCTGCTTGACTCTGAACGAGATCTGCAACTACAACCCATGCTCTAACCCTTTCTCCTCTTGGTTTAGTCTTTGTGCATTTGTTTTCCTTTTTCGTTGAGTTATCAAGCTGCTAAGCCTTCGATGGAAATTCCCGTTGACAGTAAAGTATTATGGATATGATTCAAATTTGCTTCCAAAATTTTAGTCACAGTGCCTTGAGGGTTTTCACTGAAACTAGAGCATTGAAGAGGTGTTCATTTTTGCTCATATTCATTATTGAGGGTTTCATGTCCGTATTGCTCCTCTGCATTGAGTGATGAAAAGGTGTTCATTATGGTCATGACTTATGGTGTTTGGTGAAATGAAAGTTGACTACATTTGGCGTGATTCCTTCCAAGTTGTTTGCCTTGTCGGTCGAACCATTTATTCATATATATGTGCTTTGAAGTATGTTGTACTGAATGTTCGAGTTGTTAACGTCGAATGTATTGCTCCCAACTTTTTTGAAAAATAAATTTTGAAAAACGTTTAAGATTGTGGCTGGAAAAGGCATTGAATACAATTACATTTGAGGTTGTCGAAAGCTCAAGTGGCCACTGGTGATTTGTAAAGTGCGCTTATGGTCCCTTTATCGCAGCGTTGGTGAAATGAAAAGTTGACTGCGTTTGGCGTGATTCCTTGCAAGTTGTTTGCCTTGTGGGTCGAACCATTTATAAATATATATGTGCTTTGAAGTATGTTGTATTGAATGTTCAAGTTGTTAACATTGAATTTATTGCTCCCAATTTTTTTGAAGAATAAATTTTGAAAAAAGTTTAAGATTGTGGCTAGAAAAGGCGTTGAATACAATTACGTTTGAGGTTGTTGAAAGTTCAAGTGGTCGTTGGTGATTTGTAAAGTGCGCTTATGGTCCCTTTATCGCAACGAAGGTCCAATCAATACCACAAATGTATCACTATTCTTATCTCCTCTCAGCACATAATATCAGTCTTTGGCCTTCTTTGCATGTCATTTCTACCTATTAGAATTGCACTTAAGCACTCTGCCCTTTCTCCATGCCTTTCCTCTATCTGACATATCTATTGAAAATTTTTCACTGGTTCGACTTGCCAGATAGGCGCATTGATCTTTTAAGCAACAAAACCGTCGATCTATTTTTAGAGTAAATCATCACGGGGAGACGAACTGACTGTTGTATGTTGTCTTGCTTTTGTAGCATGAGGCAACCATACACTAGGTGATCCCAATTTGCAGTCTTCTAATTTACTGCAACATATTCCTTGCTTCTCTGGTGGTTCCACAAACTTAAAACATTGGTTTGTTGATGGTGATGTTGTATGTGTAAAGATGTTGGTTTGTTGGTGATTGCTACATTATAAACTAGTCGTGTCTCTACATGCATTATTTCAACGTATTGTGGTGATATATATTACTCCGTTATTATTTTCTATCAGCATTGAAAACAACTTTACTATTTACATTCAATGCACTCTGAGCATTATTCAAAAGAAAGTATGCTTACTAGTTTGGATGAAGAGGATCTTTAGGACCACGAAATATAATTCCACATTTCATTGCATGATACTTAGAGGTAAAGAAGTCTGTATAGTCCCCTATTACAACAAGAAACATCAACGAACCTGACTCTATTGATCAGAAGTGCAAACATTTCATCAGATGTATCAACATCCTAAAGAAAATTTCAAATCAACTTTGGAGAAAAAGTGTGACTAGATATTGTAAGTGGGTGTTGCTCCTTCCTCATTGATCCATAGTTTGACATAGGAGAAAATGACTAAAATTACTGATGTATTAGAGGTGCTAAATACTTTAATACACTCCATTGTTCATGATAAAATCGAAATTGGAAAAGGAACTCTACCTGACATACAAACATGCTTGCAAAATGCACAAGACAAGATTGAAATTTTGCAGCTTGAATCTCAGCTACAACAAGAAGAATTACAACAATAGATTCATCATTTTGAACCTGTTTCTGTTCAGAACATTGAAACAAACTCCCATAAGCAGCAAGTCAATAATGTTGCAGTTTATCTAGTGCCCAATGAAGCAACAAAGTTACGTGTGGATGCAGAAGTTCAGTCTGCACTTCCCAAGCCAATCATCAGACCTTGGGAAGAGCTTGTCCACAACAAGCACGTAATAGGTCTTCGATATGATAAGGAGGTGTCCTTTCATATTCGAGATTACTCAAATCCCATCCCCTTTAAGAGTGTTGTACTTCTTCATGATCGTTCAGTGCAGTTTTTCCAGATTCTGCACCTCTTCCATAACGGCCATAACAGATTGTTAAATACCAACACTGTGACCGAGTTGGCCATATGAAATATCATTGTTTTGATCTTCATATGTGTAAGAATTGTGATAAACATACTGATTATTCACACAAAGGCTTCAAAACCAAGCCTCCTTCAAGAACAGGGGTTCATCTTGGATGGATTGCTTCTTAGCAATGGGCTTAAATAACCAAGAAGATATTTTGCTCATACAATAGGATTTGTTCTTGAATATTGAAAAGTCTTGCGGTTGATATATCTTCATCTTCTCACCTTGTATTTGACAGGGGGGAAGTGATGGTCATCTACAAGTTTCAAAGCCACATTAAGTGAGCCTGAGCCACAACCTACCATACTGGAATCAGAGTTGTAGCCAGACACAGAGATGCCATTGAGCATGCCTTTGGTTGGTAGTCGACCTTAAACCATCTATGCGGGGTTGAGACCTCCCTTTTCAGGTTGATCTTCTCCCTCTTCAAAGAATTGGGGACACCTCATCTAACAAAAGACTTCAACTTCTTGCCAGTTCTGGAAGAGTTCTAGTATTTGCATTAAGCATTCCAGAGTTGGTGGTCATCTTTAAACCACCGTAGGTTATAGACCTCCCTTTTCTAGGTTGAAGGTCTCCCTCTCCAAAGCATGAGGGACACTCCTTCTTGTAGAAGACTTCGACTTCTTGCCAATCTTGGAAGAGTTCCGAGAACTGCACTAAGCGTTCTAGTGTTGGTGGTCATCCTTAAACCAGCCCCCCCTACTAGGGAAAATTTTAAGGATGGAAATTTGTCTTAAAGTTTAGTAACCTTGGCGAATCTTACTAGTCCCCAAATTGAAAATTATAAAATTTTTGTTGATATATTTGTAAAAGGATGTAAATTTCTAATATTTTTATATATAGCCTTTACACAAATTTTGCAATTTTTAAGGTGAAATAATTTTATACTATAAAATTTGGGCAAATCATCCTTAGAAAAATGGAAATTGGCGATTCTTTCTTTTTGGAAAAACCATGGAAAATTAGCCCACTTACGAATATTAGCCCCTAAAATTTTCCATGCCCCCTACCAACATTACAGAGAGCACATTCAACCTAGTGTTGTCATCCATCTTTTTGCACATTTTGTATTACAACTCTCTTTTTGGACTCATACATACCTCTTCAGATTAAGGGGGGAAATGTTGGACACCTAATCCTCTATGGGTTAGTGTGGAATGTGAACAACCACCAGAGTCCAAGAGACCACTTGGAATATGAATCCAAGGGTCACACCATGTACTATAAATGTAATCATGTCAATAATATATGCAATATAATGCTTATCTTTCATATTTTCTATTTACATTCCATGTGAGTTTAACAGTTAGAATGATGCAATGTTCTAAAGCATTGGTAATGCCCTAGGCAAATATATTGACAAGTTTAAGCATAAGAGGTTTATTTTCGTATGTAAGGATTTATGTAGAAGTGGATATAGATAAGGGGATACCAATGGCTATAAATCTAAACTACGAAATTTGGTCTCATATCAAAGAGGTAGACTATGATAAGCTTCCATTCAAATGCAAAGTTTTCCATGAATATGGCCACTTTGCAAGGAGATGTAAAAAAATGGGGAGAAACAACAACATATAGAACATGAGGGAGATCAATGGAAAAAAACAAAAAAGAAGAAAATCTTCATCAAGGCTAACAAATAATCAACCAAGGAAATTTGATTAGAATGGAAACAAAGGAAAAGGACCAACCTCCCTAAAAAATGTTGGTCCAGTAAATTGTGAGGGATCAAGAAAAACAAATGTGAAAAGTGATAATATAAATAGTTATTAAGCTTTGAATATGGTTGATGAAGAAGGTTAAAATCCTGTGAATAAACCTCCAATTTTTCCACAGAAGCCATTAGAGGATGATCCAACTCCTATACAACTAGTGAAAGATTCTTCTTTGGATGTAGATGAGTTTATCTCCCCCAAAAACATCAAGATGAGCCCCACATTTGCTAGGTTCTTGGATGAGAAATCAAAAGCAGAGAATGAAAAGGAGAAAGATCATATTCATAGAAAGGTTAGAAAAAAGACCAATAGGGAAGTTTGAGTGGAGAAAGCTGAAAAATATAAATAATTGGGAATCAAATCAATCCTGGAACCAAAACTCATCCATTGACACAAAAGCACCCAAAAAGGAGGAAATATAAAGCCTCAATTAGGGTAAATCCACACAAGTAGTAAATGATGAAGGTAATCTCCTAGAACTGTAGGCGATTAGGGCTAGAGAAAAGAATGACAAAAATGAAGTCATTAATTAAGAAAGAAAAACCCCTAGTTCTGTTACTCCAGGAGACAAAAATGGGGGATTAAGAGATCCTTCTCAAACATTATAAATTATGGCATGACAATGACATCCTCTCAATAAGTTCTAGAGGAGCATCGCACATAGTGTATGTTGTCAACTCTCAAGTTACTTGACTAACAATCATCACCTCATTGGTTAACGATAAGGTTTATGCATATCCCCTGAAATTAGGTATGTACATGATCCGGGTGGATATTAGTGGCCACTCGCCTATTCTACTTGGACCCCCACCATTGTTTCTTTCAATTTCTTTAATTTTAGCACAACTTACTATTTTTGGCAATTTTTTGGGCCCTAAACTTCTAGAGCAGTTTTGAGGGCCTAAATTCTTATTTTTTTTTTTGGAAAACAAAGAAATCAAAATAGTACAAGAATGACTTACCTAACTTTTTCATCTCCTCTTGGAGATCTTCGAAATGATGTATTATGATAGCTAAAAAAAGCTCGTATGCCTAAGTTATGACCCCGAGAAGTTGACGTTCCAATTAACCCCAATGGGGCCCATAAGCTTTTAGCGCTTCATGTCCTAGGGTTAGGTTCTTGGATGTTTAGGGTTTCCCATTATTTCTGGATGATAAAAAGGCCTCCGAGGCTCATTGTAATATTGTTCAGAAGGCATGTAGTCACCACATCTCTTCTTAGAGATAAACTACCATTTCTTGAGCTAGTTTATTTCCATTCTGCATGTAAACAATTTTCAGTACTTTGTTATTAATGAATTGAATTTCTACTTTCAAAATGGAAATAAACTAGCTCAATTGATGGTAGTTTATCTCTAAGAAGATATGTGGCAAGCATATGTCTTCTGAACTATGTTATATTTCAACTTATAGGTCTTTTTATTATTAAGAAATAATGAGAAACCCTAAATATCCAAAAACCTAACCTAGGAGATGAAGCACCAAAAGATTGTGGGCCCCATTGGGGTTAGTTGGAACGTCAATTACCGGGGTCGTAACATTGTGATATGATCATAGTATCATTCGATATGCTACTTTATTTGGTAGAGTGGATCCTGGAATCGAATTAATGTGATGGATAATGCTTCTAACAAGAGCCAAACTACTTGGTAGCTCATTCACAATAATGTTAGCAAACTGATCTAACATGCATGTAATTTCTTCAGGAAGGTCTTTCAAATTGGTATTGCTGAGAATTACCTATGGTTTCCCAATTAGAGAAAAGTGTACCTCTTCCCTTTTTCTTCTCGCAACAACTCCTTCCCACTCAAAAGCAACACACTAGGATTTTTGCTTCATCCTTAACTCCTTCATATGGTAAAGGCAACAAAACATGCTTCTGGCCATCCTTTTTAAAAGTGTATGTATTCTTCCCACCATCATGAATGGATTTGCTATCATATTTCTATGGCCTCCCTAATAACATATGGAAAAATTTCATTGAAATTACATCGTAAACAACTTCATCCTTATACCTTCCAATTTGGAGCTCTACTGTACACTATTCATTAACCAAAACTTGGTGGCCTTTTTATAACCAAGACACTTTGTAAGGATGAGTAAGCTTCTCTAACTTTGCTTCTGAGTAAGCTTCTCTTCTACCTTCAAAGGAACTTGATATGCATCCTCAATAGTCTTCAAAGATAAATGGATGATTTCATCTTGAATACCAAATCTCAAACCATTTATATATCTAACAACTTTCTTAACATCATCTTCTACATGGCTAGCTCTAATGTTTAACATATAGAACTCCTCAATATATTCCCTAATTGACATGGACTTCTATCTAAGGTTATGTAATTGTCTAAAAAAAATAATTTCATTAGGGAAATTTTTAGGTCTAAAATAGGCCTCCTAAGGAAAATAATAAAATAATAGTTAAAATAATAAAATAAGACTTATGAAGATTTAAAGAAAAAGAAAGGAAACTACTTTTTTAATTGTATTTTTAGTTTATCTCCATGTAGGTTCACTAAAATTTCAATAGTAGACATTTGTTGTATGCATAATTAAATTCCACATCCAAATGAGTACCCACTCTACGTACTTTTGAGTAGATCCACATTGAAAAAATTGAAAATACATGAAAAACACGTTGAACATGGTTTTTCATGTATTTTTAATATTATACTTACCTTCGGGGGATATATTGTAATTTGTCTTAGTCAAATTTATGTGAATTTTAATTAATTGTTTTAAATTAAATCATTTTATTATAGTTTTAAAATAGTATTGAAAAATAAATATACTAAATTATTATTTAATAATATTATTTTAAATTTTATTACATATTTTTGATTGGTTAAACAAATTAATTAATATTTTAAATATTATTAAAATATTTTTGATTAGTTAAACAAATTAACGTAATTATTTTTATTTGGGTTGAAATTTATTTGTTAGAAATTAAAAATTAAAAAAAAAACTTTTGCATAGATGTTATGTCGTTTTATATTGAATTTTTTAATTATTCACCATCCACATGACATCACTGTGTCACAGGTTAAGTTAGTCTCAGTGAATTTTTTCTAGTTTGAAACAACTCTAGCTAATTATTTCACATCCAAATGACATGACCATGTTAGAGGTTAACTCGATCTCCATTGATTTCGTCAAGCTTCCATAGCCATTCCACGAGAAAACAACGAGTTTACCAGCCAGAGAAGATGCTATGGGAGTGAAGGTAAGTGAACTATTTTTAGTTTTTCGAAGGATCCAAGCAAAGGTAGGTGGGAACAAGAGATCTTAAGTCCAGGTCCCAAGAGGTCTGATTTGCCCTTACTTCCACCCACCATCGATAATCAAACTTAGGAAAGTAAGACCACAACCTAGAGATACTTTTTAGGAAAGTGAGGTATTTTTCATTATGAAGGGTTGGGACACTTGACCCTTGTAGCTAAGACCCCTTACATTAGGGACACACACTCATTGGAATCACAGATAATAAACAAAACAAAAAAGATGACGACCCTCATATGTGTAAGCGGCTCTATTCCTTTCACATGGGTTTCATTGGGGGAGAAATATCATACCACATACATTTATATTGGGGGATATATATTGAGGAAAAAATGACATAATTTATTAAACATATAATAGGAGGTAATGAGTTTTTATATTGGTATGTATAAAAAATGGAGCTCAAAGTTAATGGAAAAATATAAAGGGGTATAAAAAAATGGATACCTACAATATTTGGTGAAAGTGGGGGTTTTTTAAATTGGGAAGGTGTACTGGGTTCGTACTGATAGGGGGTTAAATAATATGATTTTTAGAGGTATTTTCCAATATGTAGTCAAATTGAGGATATTGTTTAGTATTCGACGAGCACATGTGAATTGTTAGAAGTTCATTGATTGAAGCCCCATGGTTCCTTCTTTTTCCATATAATAACTACGCTGAACGAAAGAGCCATTAAAACAAAAATTGATCGATCGGGGGAAAGGTCTTACCTAGTTTGAGAAATCTCTTGACGTGAAAGAAGCTCCCATTCCTTCACCAAAGTACCATAAAAGCTACTAAATCCATGGGATCAAATAATACTACTATGGTTCTTAAAGTTCCAACTTACTTTAGGAGTGATGATTTTGTAGATTATAAGCTTCTTAATAGTGCTTAATGTGATTTTTGCAACAACATTAACACCCACGAAAAAAGAAAAGAGAAGGTCTTCCTTCAACTCCATCTCCATCTCCTCGTCCTCATCGTATATCTTCATGGGCATTCAAGTTCAAAAAATTAATGATATGCATGTTCGATGGCTGTAAGGTTGAGAAGCTCTTTAATCCAAGTGTAGTGATTTCCAATTATAAAAAACATTTAATTAAGTTTTATCAGTCATAATATCATGTTATTATTTTAATTCATAATTTATCAGTCATAATATCATGTTATTATTTTAAATTATAAAAAACATTTAATTAAGTTTTTCCTCTTACATTTTTTCAAAGATTTAATTATTATGAAGTATTAATAATTTTTTTATATGATATTATTTAAAAACTAATTTAATTTTAATTATTAATCAATATTTTTATTGAAATTTTATATTAAAATTAAAAAAAAACCAATTAAGTTTTTCCTATGATATTATTTCAAATACTAAATTATTATGAATTATTATGAAGTATTAATAATTTTTTTATATGATATTATTTAAAAACTAATTTAATTTTAATTATTAATCAATATTTTTATTGAAATTTTATATTAAAATTAAAAAAAACCAATTAAGTTTTTCCTATGATATTATTTCAAATACTAAATTATTATGAATTATTAATAATTTTTCAATATAATATTATTTAAAAATTAATTTTATTTAAATTATTAATAAATATTATAATTGAAATTTTGTATAAAGTTAAGAAGTGTAATATGGAGCGTTGCTACACTCCTTGTTATGCAAAATTTTTTGATAACAAAAAGTACTTGATAGGTAAATTAAAGTAACCATAAAAATGGATTTTTTATTTACATAGTTATTTGTTGTTTGAATTGATAAATTAAAATTATTATTAATATTTATTTTACCAAGTAAAATTATATAATTAAGTCTGCACATTTACATTTTTACTCCTACTTATTAAATTGTTAAAGAAAAAATAAATAATGGAAACTCTTATGGTGTGCATTTATCCCCAAATGGAAATGTGCTGTAGAAAGATTACAATAACAATCATTATTGTGGCAATCACAGATATAATTGGTTTTTAGATTTTTATTTTTATTTTTAATATAATTTTTATATTTCACAATTTAATTTAAAACCACATAACTAGCACAACCACATTTGGTTGAGGATAACATAATTAAAGAAGTGAGCTCAATTCCACTCGGCTACACTCTTAGTCTAATAGTGATGAATACAAACAAAACATTTTTGATATTTCTATAAGATATAATGTATTGTAAATGTTAAGAAGTGGACTTCCAGGGCATTGGGGGAATGTAGTTATTATAAGTCAATTTGCATGGATAGTGATGGACATCTCTCTTACGCTGTAGTTTATTTTGAACAATCTCTAATAGATGTACTGGATACTATTTTCATAATATATACCAGTGTTTTTTTGCTCTAAAAGAAGGTGGGTTATATACGTATATAAGTGTATAGGTAAACCTTAATGTTTCAATTTTTCACTAATAGATATAAATACAAATCCTAAAAATGTTATGCAACCAAAATGCTAATCCTAATAACTAAACCCTAATCTTTTAAATTTTCACCATTAAATCTAGAAAATTACAAAACCCTTTAATTTATCTTCTTAAGGTATTGTTGATGGTCTAAAATGACCACATCAACATGTTAGGGAGACCACTTGGTCAGAGCCCCAACTAAGCTCTTATCCATTTAATGTAGTGGTTCCAACTGGTTCAATTGGGTCAAGTTACTCTCTCTCCCTCTCTGTTGGCTTATAGTATGTCTATTACTTACGAATAGAAAAAGAGAAATCAGATCTTCCCTCTTGCAGAGCTCTTGCAAGAAAGAGATCCTTAAGCTGACTCTATGACTCAGCCAAACCACAAATAAGTTCTACCATTGTGTGAGGGGACTTCTAGAATGCAGAATTAAATCTAAATGCAAATCTTACTCTAAGATGCAATTAAAACTAATCTTATCTGGAATTGGGAAAATGATAGCCCTCTCTCAATTCAGGAGCAGAAAAACTAACTAAATTGGGGAAGAGGACTATTTATATGATTGAATTCATTATATAATTTTCATTAATTAAAGAAGTAGTTCGTTCAATCAATGAAAGAGAAAACAAAATGGGAATGTCTTCAAACAATAAATAGTTACTGCTTAGTACATTCTTATTTCAACAAATTCATATTAATTCTAATTTTGTTCTTCGCCTCACAGATAACTCTTACAAAACCTCAATAGCATAAAACAATCGATATGACAATAGTGCTCAATATCAAAATGCAATACACTATTTAGAACAAGAATTAAATCAATTGCGAAAATACAGATAATAAAACGATTAATTTACATCCGAGACAATAGTGCACATGAAATGAAAATTAATTAAAAGCATAACAAAATCTCATTACAAGAATTTGCAGTCCTTGAGTAGCTTCAGCTCCTTGGAGAAATTTATAATAGCATTGCAAAACAACCTTCTCTTCTAGAACTTAAAATACCATGTCTCTCCATAATTCAACTCACACTACATTACAATAGTGCAAATGCATGGCAAGAAAAATCATAGAGTTTTCGACAAACCTCAAATCTGAAGTTTTCCCCTCACCTACAACTATAATCTACTATTACAATAGTGCTTTTAGAACCTCTAGTTGTAGAGAAGAAGAACACCTTCCTCATTCTCAAAACTATTATTAATTACAAAAATTAAAACTAAAAATGAAGAACTCTTAAGTGTAGTTTTCCAGATTCACAATTAGAGCTGTAAAGTCTCCATTCTTCTCTTTGTTGGTTTCTTGTCATTGCTCCAAAATGCTTCAGATCTGAACTTCTCCAACTGATCTCCTACTACAAACCAATCAAAACCAAAAATAAATTAAATTGCACACTAAAATCAGATTTAGAAAATCTAGAAAAAACAACTCTCATGAAATTGCTCAATTAAAATAAATGAAATCCAAATAAATCTAAAATGTGATTGCTTCAAATGGATCTTATTAGATTTTGAGTAGTGTGGGAGGATGAATTAGTGACAACAATTTTCCCAAGCCAATGAAATTTTCCCAAATCAAATTTGAAAAACTAATTGTTGTTGCAAATTCTTCACTTTACCTTCTACTGAATTTTTGGGTCATTAAATAATTAAATTTGGAAAACTTATCATTCCTAGATGATTATCCTCAGTCTTAGATTTCTAACGAGCTATTGTGAGCTTCATTTGGTCAAGTAAATCTCCATATATGCTTCTCCAAAGTTGAATCATTAAATTGACAAAATTTTTGAAAAGATGTTTCCCTAGGCCAAAACTAGATGTTTCACAGTCGTCGCAAAGTGTATCTTTGGTGTCGCACTTGTCGTCACAAAGTTATCGCACTGAGGTAATTTGGTTGTTTGTGTGTTATGTGTGATCTATGTTGTGTTGTCAAGTGTTCTAAGTGTGTAATCACAATCAAATAATATCAATGTTCACATTAGCTTCATCAATCCCACACTTAGCCAAATTGAAAAAAAATCCGACTAGGCAACTTAGCCTCATATGGCTCTCCTGAACTATACATTGTGCAGTCTCATCCCTCAAGCTCTAACCTTGCCTCTTGACATTACGCAATGCACAGTTCCTACCTCCAAGCACTGTGCACTGCGCAATCTCAGTGCTCAAGCCCGGACCTTGACCTCAAAAACTCCGTAATCATTCCCTCCAGCTAGGCTTGAACTACACATTGTGCAGTCTTAGTCCTCAAGCCTAAGCCTTGAGCCCCTGAACTACATAATTACATAATAACCTAACCTCCCTACCTCCTAGAACTGCATAGTTGATCTGCCTATCCCTCTAAAATTGCACATTGCATAGCCTCAAGGCTCAAGCCTCCAGATTGAGTTGTTGAGTCTCTCAACTATGCAATGCCTTGGCCTCCCTACCTCCAAGAATTGCGCAGTGGGCATATTCAAGCCTCAAGCCCTAGCCTTTGACTCTTAATCCCCTCAACTACGCAATCTCCTAAAATTGGTTATCCTGAACTGCGCATTGCAGAGTCTCAAGACTTAGTCTTGGAACTTGGCCCCTAGAACTGTGTAATCCCTTAGCCAATTACTCAACCAGTCACTAGTTCTAGCCCTAATATGTGAATCCATGAAACATGTTAGGTTAGGGGTCTTTCAGACTAATGTTTGATTGTCATGAATGATTTTTAGTTGTAGGTACTCTTTTTAGTTGTAGGTACTCTATCTTATCATGACAAGATGATGAGGAAGGAAAAGGAGAAGGGGACCATGCTAGGATACACATATGGAGCCAAAGAGATAATATGATCATCATGCGAGAAGAAAAATGAACACTAGATTACAACATAAGATCAAATATCAGGGCCGCATGAAGACTCCATCTGATTCACAACCCTTTGGAGGGTGTATATGAAGAACAAAGCATATCTCTCATGAATATGAAGCATTACACATCTCTTATTGAAGACAAAGGAGCAACAAGAATAGTTTGAAATTGCCATTTCATCAAGAATTACTTGTCATTAGTGTCATGTCATGTCATAGTTCATTATGTGCCACATAATTTTATGGAATATGTAATTCAATATTGGAGAAACATAATGTAAAGTGGAAGTCCAAGAGTCATTCATGTAATGTGAAAAGTCATGTAGGAAGTCAAAAGGTCATAAATAAGTCGAACAATCAAGAGGGTAGCCCAAGAGTCACAAGGGAGGTGAAGGATCACCCCATTTGTTATATATACACCCTTATAGTACACGCAAAGGGCTTTTCACCTTCCCTTCTCCCATAAGGCATCAGAGTTAAAGAGTTGGTACTATGGGGAGCAAGTCATGGCTCCAATGCTCCACTGTTGGAGTTAGTGATGTTGGTTTTTTTCATGTATCTTTAGAATTTCCTGTAGATTCACAAGCTCATGCAATTTACTAAAGAACATGACAAGAATCTACTTCTACTTTCAACCAACAGAAGCCAATAGATCGATGAAAACAATATGAACAAGAAGAAGATAAATCAATGACACATAACACAATAAGTTTTCCTGGAGAAATCCACTGCTCAAAACCCCGCCTATCTGTATTGCATTAAATTTCGACTACCTCCCAAGCCCCTATTTCCTGGCACAATGCCTAGGATGAATAACCTGTATTTAAATGGAATTCATGCTTTCAAAACTGCTCAATCCAAACATTGGTTCTTCTATGATTGCATGCATGATATTTACAACTCACTAAATCATACAACTGATAGTACACTGTCCTTGCACTCTAGTCTCAACTGGGTCTTTCTCTGAACTGACATTCCTGAGTTTCTCATGAGGGAATATTCAGTTAACTGGAGTAACACCTGTGGATGCACCAGTGCACCAACTCACTGTCAATCCTCTATTAGTTCCACAAACAGTTAGAACTAATTTAATTGACCATAACTTAGGAAAGTGAGTTATCTACTTACAACTCAATTTAAATTCATATTGGACTCCTAAAATTTAGGGAGAACATATACATGACTACAGAAAGACTTTGAACTCGAAATTCCTAAGATAATTAAGTTAATTAAACTTAATTAACTATTTACAAGTCGCTATGAGAAAATAATTACAATTTAATTCTCAATATAATTCAAGGACAAATTAAATTGGAATTTTTGGATCCTATTTTTAACATCTCTTGTTTATATTTTCTACAATATTGTTGTATCTCCCAATGAAAACCTTGGATTACTTCAAGACCAGTGCCTGGGCACATCTAAAGTGGTGTGCCTCAAATGATTTACAAGAAACTGGAGACAACACTTATGATCTATAGATACATATGTACATAGGAAATAGGTTGGTTCATTAATCCAAAGAAATGAAACATAGATTTCTGATACTTCTTCACTAGTTCAAATCTCATAAATAAGCCTAAAAATAGTGGAGGCCAAGAGCTTCAAGGTCTTACAACTTAATAATCTTTTGCAGAGTGGGTGAGTGAGGATAAGAGAGAAGAGTAACCCATCACATAGAGCATAAGGCTTCAAGACTTCTATATTCAACACACAGAGCTTGGGGCAGTAAGGATTTCTATGCTTATTTGGGTTACAAGCATAAATAATGAATGAAGGGAGAACTGAAAGCTATGATTCATGTGCTATAGATTTAAAGATCTAATCTCAATAGTCCTCACAGGCATATACATAAACAATGTTCAAACAAATGAATCTATGAAACAACTACAGGAATTTGCATTAACATATAGATACTAATGAATCTGTGAGGGAGCTTGAAACACATCTAGCAACAATAATTACATGAATTAACTCGTGTCTAGGGTCATTTTCCTTTGTTATTGTTTCTCCCACATATCGGTATTGAATGCACTTTTCGTTAAGCTTTCCCTCTAGAAAATTGCGATGGTCGATACGCGGGATTGGGCCCATCAAACGATATCGCAATCGCAATCGTGGAGAGGGGGGACTCTTTGCATTTTTCTTTGGAGCTCCCTCATCTTTAGATTTTCCACTCAACTACTGCGATCACCGACTTGTGGGGTTACATCATTGTTGCCATGTGTCACCGTGTGAGTCTAACTTTTGATCCAGGAACCCTTTTCTGGACTTTTATATACCACCGTAAAGATTATTCCGAAAAATACATAATGGAGAGGGTACCCTCAAGCTCTGATAGATTTCGTGGCTCAGAATTTGGCATAAAACATCACTTCTATTTGGCTCTTGAAGCATCTAGTGACTGAAAAAGCAGTGGGTGACAACATTGGCTCCTACTGGGAACAATGCCTTGCTGGCAAGGTGTTGAGAACCTGCAGGCCAATAGTATTTCCTTCCATTGGGCATGGAGTTATTCCTAAAAAAAATATAATCTTGTGGAAAAGCGATTTTTGATAATAAACTGAAAAACTCAAAGAACAATTTCAACGCACACTAGCTATTTACAATGAGCAAGAGACAAATATCTATAATTTTTAAAATAAAATTTTAGGAACTCACCATTTACAAGTAGTTCCAATAGTTCACCATCCAAGTTTTCAAGCATGTAAGTGTTGTTTCCCCTCTCTTCTGCAATCTTGAAGGGGCCCAACCATAGTTGATCAAATTTCCCATGCTTGCTGTTTGGTCAATTTAGTGTGATCTAAATTGCTATTTAAAATGTCAATCCGGGGTTCGTAAACTGACGAAGTGAAGTGTACCCCCACTGTGAAGGTGTTGCATGTCCTCATGCAACCAAAATTGAGTTATTTCCCTCTAATCCATATGTTTTGATGCTTCTGCAAGGACATCTAGCCCTCTTTTCTTCTTCCTTGATGCTAACATCATCCTTGGCTTCCTGACTAGGCATTTGAACTTGAGGTTAATCAATGCTCTGCTTAACTTTTTGCACTTCTTCTTCAGTTTTCTGTTTTTCTTTTGCCACAGTCCTAGATGGAGCATAGTATTATCATGGACAATCTTGTCTACTTTACTCTACTCTTTGAGTGCTTCATTTTCTTGTATGATATGCCTATTTAGGACTTCTAACTCAAATATTTCCTGTTTCAAAGACTGAACTTGTGCATCAGGTGGCAGAGAGGTACTTGGTCCTGCAGCTGATTGTTCTAAGGTTTCCAGGTAATTGTATGCCTCTTGCTGATTAGAATCTACCTCAGGTGTCTTTCTCGGCCTAAACTCAAAATCTGGTGGAGGAGGACTGCTCTCTCTTTCCGGCCGAAAAGGGCTTTCCTCACGTGGAGGACTCTTGGCTGAGTTGGAGATTTCTCAAGTGTCTCTTCATCTAAATCAATAAAGTGAGACTGTTTTTCTTTGGTTTTATTCCCCTTCCCTTTTAGCCTAGTGCTCCTTCTTAAGTATGAACTAGTACTCTTCTCTTGTGCACTCTGTTTTCCTTTTTGCTTTTTCTTGGCTATGGCAGCGGCTTGAAGATCTATTAATCTTTCTGACAGAGGTTGATAATCCTCTTCTATGGATTGCTCAGGGGATGGATAGACTTCTTGGATGGTTCTTTTGCCTTTTTCCTTTTTCTGTTTCTTACTTCTAGCTCCATCTTCTTTTTCTTTTTGGACTGTTTCTTGAATTTATATTGTAGGGGAGTCTTGGATTGTAATGTTCTTTTCTTTCCTCCTACTTTTCCTTGGAATCTTTGGTGGACTGCTTCCAGAGGCCTCAGACGGCTCTTGGAAGTAGTTTCTTGTCAAGAATTGCCCCCAAGTATCCTTAGTTTTCTTCAACTGATCCTCAATAAGAATTTTTATGAGCCCATGATGGTAGAGATGAGGTTCAATATTGCCTACATGTTTTTGAACTGTAAAACTCATATTTTTCAAACTTGATAGCAGAAAATGAGGCAAATTAAGGGTGTGGCCGTCTATGAAATTCATCATCAGTCTAACATGATACATATACATAGAGCCAAAACGACCTTCACACGTGATAAATTTCTGGATGACTAACAGTAGACTAGACCATTCCTCTTTTAATACATGAATAGGGATGCCTCTTGTAAATACGGTTGTATCCATACCTTGGTTTTGTAGCATGGTTCTCCATATTTGATCATCCACACTTCTATTTTTAAACCACCTTTCACCCTCTTGAGGTAGGCCCGTGGCAGCTACTACTGTGGCCTCGGTCACTGTGAATTTCAAGTCTCCAACCTCCACTGTTTGTCCATTAAAGGACCTTGCAAAAGCTTTGGTCACCTCCTTGTTATAGCCTTTAAACTTCTGGATAAATCGTAGCCATCTGACTTTCTTCAGCAATTCCTTAACTTGAGGATAACCCTCCAAGTATTTCAGTCCTTCCGGCTCAGCTCTCAGTAATTTTCCCATCCTCTGTTTTAAATTCCACTGAGAGTTCTTCTGTGTGTGAGGGTTAAGGGAAAAAATAGCTCTGTTACAAGGTTTAGGATAAACTGTAATGACTGTAGTCAGGGTTTAGGATGACTGTAGTGACTGCAATCAGGGTTTAGAGCAAACTGTAGTGACTGCAATCGGAAATAGAGAACAGTGAATGGAAATACCCGAATTACGGGAGGAACAGTGGGTGAGCAGTGGTAAATGAGTTCATAAAATGAAATGTGGACGCATGCAAGGAGTATGGTATAAGTGGAGTATGAGTGGAGTGATAAGCGAGTGGAGTAACGGCAGGATTCTTTCGAGTCGGATGACTGTGTATGAGATTTTACACATCTCAACAGACGGCTGCGGAAATTACAGCTGGGAAGAGCCGTAACACAATAGGTCACGTCTCAAGAGTACGGGTAATAACTAGAAGTGCAGTCATACTTGAGTTCAAACTCGGAGTAATCATGAGACTGTTAGGGAAATGAATGCGAGGTGTGTGGAGTGATATCGCGGAATAAGAGTGATAGTGGGCTAATATATCAAATCATTGCACATAGGAGAACCTGTTATGGTTTCATGACTATACGTAATTATGACTTGAATTGTTATTTGATAAAGATTTTTGATCATACCTTTGGAAACTTTGTCAATTCTTGCTCAAGGCTTCTAACTAGTTGCTCTTCTTTGATATCTTGGAGATGCCCCATGTCTTTGGCTCAATTACACCTGCATTTCATGATTATGGCACTAACAGTTGATTGTATTTTTGAAAACAGAGTGATGCTGGCTGCGGAAATCGTTTCTGGCTGCGGAAACTGCTTTTGGCTGCGGAAACGGTTCCCAGCTGCGGAAACTGAGACAACACGCCCTTGTCTACACAAAGATAGTTAGAAAAGAACTAACTGAATGAAAATAGTCCTGAAGGGGACTTTTTATTGATGGAGTGAAATGGAATGAGTGAAATGAAGCGAAAATGAAGTGGAATGAAGTGAAATGGAGATGAAAATGAGATGGAGGTGAAGTGAAATGACAAGTGAGATGAAGTGAAGATGGAAAGAGAAGGAGAGGAGATTTTTTTGGAAAATATAGAGTGTCAGGTGTCCCTGATTTTCACTCTATATTTTCTGCATAAGACCGCCAATCTGGGATTGGTTTTCAAGCTTATACACATTTTTTCCTTTTTTTATTTTTATTTTTTATTTTTTTTCAAAAACTGAAAGAAACAAAGATTAGGCTGGTGGGAGAGAAGGATTCTTCTCCACCAGCCTTATTGCAGAATTCTCTTGAAACATTTTGACAAACTCCTCTTTTGAAAGTGGCTTATGATAAATTTTCAATCGGTGGCCATTCACAATAAGAGGAGTCTGAAATTCATCAATGGTCTTGATTCTTACTGCTCCATTGTTAAAGACTTTATCAATCTCATATGGCCCAAGCCAATGAGTCTGAAACTTCCCTTTGAAGTCTTTAAACTTGGAATCAAACAGTAAAGCCCAATCTCCCTCTTGAAACTTTCTCTCTTTAATATATCTGTCATGCCACTTAGCTCTTTGATGTTGAACTAGATCAGTCCTTAAAATTGCATCTTGTCTGATCTCATCTAGCTCATTCAGCTGCTCCATTCTGTGCTTTTGGGCTTCTGATAGATTCATCCCCAACTGAACTGCCATTTTGAAAGTCTTGACTTGAAACTCAATGGGGAGTAGGACTTCTTTCTCATAAACAAGTTCATAGGGAGAATGTCCTGTTGTGTTCCTCCATGTAGTTCGGTAGGCCCATAAGGCTTCAGGAAGCCTTTCTGCCCAATCTCTTCTGTGGAGATGAACAGTTTTGGTGATGATGCTCTCAAGAACTTTGTTTGTAGATTCCACTTGACCATTTGCTTAAGGATGGTAAGGAGTAGATTTTCTATGCTTGATTTTGTATTCTTCCATCAACTTCTCCATCAAGTTAGATGTGAATTGACTTCCCTGATCTGTCACAATTTCTCTTGGGACACCAAAACGAGTAAAAATATCCTCAAAAAGAAATTGAATAACTGAATTTTCAGTGGCAGAAGGCAATGCTTTGGCTTCTACCCATTTAGTGACATAATCAGTACAAACCAATATATATTTCTTTTGTCTAGATGGTGGATTAATGGGTCCAATGAAATCTAAAGCCCATTTTTCAAAGGGTTCGATGAGTACCTGTGGCTGTAATGGCATTTCATTTGAGAGAGTCGGTCTCCCAACTCTTTGGCAGCTGTCACACCTTCTGACATATTGTTTTGCATCTTTGAAGAGAGAAGGCCAATAATATCCTAAAGAAAGGATTTTATAGGCCGTCCTCTTGTCAGCAAAGTGTCCACCGCATGGTTCATCATGACATGCCTTGAGGATGTCAGGTATTTCATCTTCCCGAACACATCTTCTAATCGCACAATCTAGCCCTGTTTTAAACAATTCATTAGAAATCCATGAATAATTTGAACTCTCCTGAATAATTTTCCTTTTCTCATTAGGAAATAAGTGTGGAGGTAGCTTCCCTGTAACCAAATAGTTAACAATATCTGCATACCAAGGAGTCTTAGTAGTTACTGCAAACAAATATTCATCTGGAAACTTATCCTCTACAGGAGAATCTTCGTTAGTATTTTGGATTCTAGACAAGAAATCAACTACTGTATTTTGTTTCCCTGGTCTATCCAACACAGTAATATTGAATTCTTGTAAAAGTAAAAGCCATCTTGTAACTCTGCCATTGGTAACAGGTTTGTTGATGAGATATCTAATTGCAGAATGATCAGTATGGACAAAAGTTTCATAGCCTGTTATATAATGTCTAAACTTGTTGATTGCATGAACAACAGCTAAGAACTCTTTCTCAGTCACAGTATAATTTAACTCAGTGGGAGTCACATTTTTACTGGTGTAGTAAATGGCATAAGGAACTAAATCCTTTTGACCCAACACAGCTCCTAGAGCTGTATCTGAAGCATCTGTAGAAATATGGAAAGGAAGTTTCCAATTTGGCCCTCTCAAAATGGGTGCTTCAGATATTCTTGTTTTCAAAGTTTCAAATGCAGATTGACAATCAGGATCCCACTTGAATTCACAGTCTTTTGTAAGTAATTTGAAGAGTGGAGATGCTATTTTGGTGAAGTTTTCAATAAATCTTCTATAATATCCAGTAAATCCAAGAAAACTTCTAACATCTTTTTGACAATTTGGAATAGGCAACTTGGAGATGACTTCAACTTTTGATCTATCAACTTTAATCCCATCCCCTGAAATATGATGTCCTAAAACAATCCCTTCAGTAAACATCATAAAGCATTTCTCATGACTTAATGAAAGGTTTGTTTCTTTACATCTTATAAGGACTTTTTCCAAATTCTCTAATGCCTCTTCAAATGAATTACCATAAACTGTAAAATCATCCATATAAACCTCTACACAATCATGAATTAGATCAAAAAAGATTCCTAGTACTGCCCTTTGAAATGTTGCGGGTGCATTACATAATCCAAAAGGAAGTACTCGGTAAGCAAAAGTTCCCCATGGACAAGTAAATGTGGTCTTGTCCTGATCTTCAGGTGCTACCTGAATCTGATTGTAACCACTAAAACCATCCAAAAATGAGAAATACTTTTTGCCTGCTAAAGTATCTAATACCTGATCAATAAAGGGTAAAGGAAAGTGATCCTTCAAAGTTGCTTTGTTCAATTCTCTGTAATCAATGCAAACCCTCCATTTACCATTCTTTGTAGGTACTATAACCAAAGGAGAAACCCACCGGCTATCTGAAATTGGATAAATGAAGTTTACATTAAGTAACTTTTGGAGCTCTTCTTTCACTATCTCCCTAAGGTTTGGATTCATCCTTCTTTGAGGTTGTCTGATTGGTCTACTGTTTTCCTCAATGTAGATGTGATGAATGCAAGTCTTAGGGTCAATACCTTTCATATCGGTATACTCCCATGCAAATGCAGTAGAATGTTTTTGCAAGATTTTGGTTAGCTCTTCCTGTTGTGATTTTTCCAAGTTTTTGTTGATATTCAATGTTTTTCCTGGAAAAATCTCAATGGCGGAACTACCAAACTCTTCCATAGAGAAAAGAGACATTTGTCTAGATGATAGACACTCAATGTCAGAATCCAACTGAAATTGTGTGTGGTCATATTCTGAAGATGTTTCAAAGTTTTCTAATGTGTTCAGAATTTGACTATCTTCACTGATCTCAGAAATGGTAAAGACAGGTTGTATAGTATCTTCATCATCAACCTACTCATTATCTCCTATTCCTGTAATTGCTTTTGCTGGAGGATATAGATTGAACTTCTTTGTCGAATTACCATCAGAAATATACATATCCCCAGACCTACAACTGATAAAAGCATCACTTGTGGCTAGCCAAGGTCTTCCTAAGATGAGAGGATGTCCTCCTAAATTACTCTTGGGAGTTAAAATCATGAAATCCACTGGATATTCCCAAGAGTCTAAGGAGACTGAAATGTCTTCTAATACACCATCTGGTTTAATAATTGATCGATCTGCAAGTTGCAATAAAGTAGGTGTAAAAAGAAGATTAGGAAGTTTTAGCTGTTCCATAGTCTGTCTACTCATGATGTTGATAGCAGCCCCTAAATCAATCAAAGTATTTGGTATTTCTACCCCATTGATATGTGTTTTGACAATTGGACTCCCAGGATCTACATACTTCTGCATAGTAATTTTTCCCATCATGATATCTGCAATTTTTCCTACCAGGTGGATTCTTCTTGTATCTCTTGGTTTCCTTCCTGGTCGTTTAAGACTCAACTCCTTTATTGTTTTCGCTAGAATAGGAATCTCTTTAATGGCTTGTAACAAGGGAATCTTGATACAGACATTCTTCAATTCATCTAGAAAATCATAGTCAGGCAACAAGATTTGTTTTTCCACCCCTTTGTCAATTTGTAATCTTTCAGGAAAAGGAGGTGTGGATGAAGATGCAGGTTGCTCAACTATAGGAGTTGTGGGGGTTAACTCTTTTTCTTTTTCTTTTTGAGTGCTTGGGTTTTGAAGAGATGCTTCAGAACCCTTATTGGCTTCAAGAGAATCTTCCTCAGAAATGCTTTGCTTTTGAGCATCTAAAGAAGGCTTATCTAGGACTCTACCTGATCTGAGTTGTACATCATTGAGAGGAACAATCATATAGGCAGGAAATTGTTGACCTTCCATCATGTAAGCATTTTGAGGGTTTTTGTTATTGGGGTTTGGCAATGGCTGAGAAAGAAGTTGATTTGACTTTTGTTGGAATGGAAGCAAGAGTTGAGAATTTGGATTCTGTTGAGAAGGTTGTTGTTGTTGTGGAAATGACAATGATAGTTGTGGGTTTTGATTTGGAAGTTGTGGAGCTTGTTGATTTTGAAAAGATGGAGGATATTGATAAAATTGAGCAAATCTCCCATAAGGATTTTGCATACCTTGTACCCATGATTGAAAAGGATTTTGAGGTTGGGACCAAGGTTGTTGCCAAGGATTCCAATTTGGTGGGGGTTGAAAGTTCATAGGGTTGTTAAACCCTTGATGTTGTTGCCCCTGCCAAGGTCTCCTTGCAACAAAACAGAGAGACTCGATTGTATCTGGATCTTCTTGAAAGACAGCTTTGAGTCCAGGAATTGAAGGACAATCCTTGGTCTCATGATTCTCTGAACAAATCACACATGTTTCTACAACTTTTGCATCTAAGGGACATTCCCTTAGAGCATGTTTCTTTCTACATTTTGGGTAAAAGATGGCCAAAGCTTCAGCTTCTGCTTTCTGCTTGTTGTGAATCTTAAGAGTGTCTAGTTGCTCACTAAGACTCCCTAAGATGTCAATTTTGAATTCATCAAGCATGTTGCCAATCTCAGCCCTACTTACTGATCCAGTTGCAGATTTGTTTGCTCTGATGAGAGAAGGATCTCTAGGCCCTTTTTGAGTTTTAGATTTCCCCCTTGAGAGATGGACACATAGCTCTGCTATATCATGAAGTGGAAGTTGAGATATGTCTCCTTTTCCCATCATGTTCAAAATATCTATCCATTCATCTCTAATGGCTTTTAATAGAAGGGCTTTCAAGGTCTCCTCATCTAAGTTACTCATTTTTGCTCTTTTCAGGTTGTATTGAAATCTTTCAAGTAAATCCTCCAAGTTTTCATCTTCTCTTTGTACCATTTTGAATACCTCATCCTTGTGATTGGTGGGCATACAATAGTCCAGGTACCTAGCCAAAAATGTTTGTTTCATATCATTCCAAGTCCTAATGGATTGAGTGAGTAATCCCATGAACCATTTCAAGGCTGCTCCTTTCAATGTTGAAGGAAACAGTTTGAGTTTTTGAGAGTCTTCCAGATAATCATAAGTTCGACACACGACCTCAAACTCAAATAGAAATGTTTTAGGGTCCTCATTTCTTAACCCATGGAAGTTTGGGAGGACAGATGGTGAGATGTTTTTTATTGTGGCTCGGGAGTCCTCATCGACTATAGGAAATCCGAATGAGTTATCTCCATCCCTATTTCCCCCAATGTTACCTCTACCTCCTCCATTATTTCCTCCTCCTCCTCTACCTCTACCAAATCCATTTGCTCCTTCCTCTGTCATGGTAGTTTCCCTGGAGACTTCAGAGTCCTCTGGTTCCTCTACTAAGGGTGAACGAGAAGGAATTTCTCCCTCTTCTTCTTCAGATGATTCTACTTTTTCAATTACAATTTGTCTCTCTGTAGAAGGAAGGAAAGGATCTCTTTCTAATTCAGATTCGATGGAAGGTGTGGGAGAGTCAACTACTGCCTCTTGAATTCCAGGAATCCTAGGGCTAGGAGTGTAAGTTGGAGATGATGGAGGTGTCTCTTGTCTATTCCTTGAAGTAGATGGAGTTGTAAAAATCGAACTCTTGGCTCTAGCTAAAAACCTTCCCCTAGAATCTCTTGCTCTATGCATGTCATTTTTTTTTTTTTTTTCTTCAAGTCGGGCTAATAATTCTCTTTCTGATCTTCTAGGTCACTCTAGGTGCAAGAAGAGAGCATACTCAAGAAACTATTAAACCAATAACTTTCTCTTTTCTGATCCTCCAGATCACACTAAGTGCAAGAGGAGAGCATACTTTGAGAGGTTATCAATTTTCCTTCCTTGAAATTTTCTTATTTTTTTTTTTAGAAATTGGCTACCTAATTTCACTTCCCCGGCAACGACGCCAAAATGTTTGGTCAATTTAGTGTGATCTAAATTGCTATTTAAAATGTCAATCCGGGGTTCGTAAACTGACGAAGTGAAGTGTACTATATGTACTAGATAACCATTTCCTTAATCTTTTGTCGTTTTTGAGTTTTTTAGTTTGTTTTTGGATTTATCTTTCCCTAATGTGTGATGGCGAAAATGAAAGTGAAGTATGGAGTATGGATGGTGATGGTGGTTTCTACAGTGATTTTCTCAAACTTGAAAGTGCTCAAGAAGAAAGCTTTAGAACAACTAAACTGAAATCAATTCTTAAGAGAAAGTAAATGCATCAAACAATGAACTAATGACAATGGCCCAGTATCCTTGCTGCTGAATGAAAAGAAAGTAAAAACTGAACTCAAAGCAACTCAAACAAAAAACAAAGCGACTAATTCACACTACTTAAACTCTTCAGATCCTTTACCTTCAGCTCAATCTACCTTGTGGGAAGTAATCATGAATAAGTCAAGCAATATGCTATCTATATGGCAAGAAATTAAATTGCATAAAAGAAACTAGTCACACTACTTTAACTCTCCTGGTCCTTTACCCTTCAGCTCAATCTACCTTGTGGGAAGCAACCATGAATAAGTTTAAGCAATATGATAACTAAATTGTAAGAAATGAAATTGCAGAAAGGAAACTAATCACACTACTTCAACTCTTCTGATCCTTTACCCTTCAGCTCAATCTACCTTGTGGGAAGCAATCATGAATAAGTTTAAGCAATATGATAACTAAATCACACTACAGTTAGTAATATTCTGATTTCTTGCTAAGAGAGTCACTTCACTATAGAAAGAAACCATAAATTGATGAGCAGTATGATATCTAAATACCAAAAAAAAAAAAGTAAGCAAATCACAACTTGAAAAAGACAGTGCTGAAATTAAACTTCAGAAAATGAAAGTTAGCAGGAAGGACAAGATGATCTCATATGTCAATAGTTATCAAAAAGATGAAAATTTGCCCGGGCTGCCTAAGAAAACCTGCAGAAAAGCACTGATCAGTTGACAGTTATAAGAAAACAGAGGTGAAAATATAAACAGCAGTGAGTTAAGAAACATCAAACAGTGTGTTATGTACAAGCTAATGATACAAGAACATAATAAAACCAAATGAAAACTTTACAAGGCTTCAGCGCGCAGGGGCCCTCTGCCACTTCAACCGGTCAACAAGTAGTCACACGAATAAACTCAGAAAAGTCTCCTCATATATTAAAACAACAACATATATAAACAGTGGGGTGATAACACAACAGTTCAGAATTTACATATCCAAAAAGCTCTTTTACAGCGTTCATCGACGTGTTATTTATAATGACAAAATGTTGAAACTAACTAACTAACTCCTACGCTATTGACTGTGTTGCCAAAGACACGTAGATCCCTTCAGCCGAGATCTAGCGTAACTGTCATCATGTCTATTAAATCTCTGGAGTGGTAGCTGTTAGATTCAGGTTACAGAAATGATCTCCAGGTGTGCCGGTGTCTTCGTGAGCTGAGGACTGTGCCACGTAACGTTCACGTGCTCAAAACAGAGACGTGCCACCGCTGAACTCCTTGGTTGGCTTTGCCTTTGACCTTCGTTGACTGTGACCTTCCATGGATGATTTGGCTGATTTGAAGGGACACGTTCCATGTATCCGTCACCTGGAGCTTGCCCATGTGGCTCGTTTCTTCATAGGACACTTGTAGCACAACTTTTAACAAAAAAGTTGCGGAATCCTGTGCTGGCTGCGGAAACCTGTGCTGGCTGCAGAAACTGACAAGTTTTCGCAGCTGCATGAACAAAAAACTAAACCAAACAACAGTCATAAGCATAGTCAGAAAACCATATAAAAAGCTCTTTTTAAACTACAATGCAATGATTTAACAGCTGGGTGGATGAAATAAGTGGAAAAGGAAGGCTGAGAGGGTGTATAAGAAGGTGCAGGTTTGAGGCTCAACACTTGCCTTTGTCCTTTGGCCTGACATCCCATCTGAGCACTAATCTCCTTATTGAAGAGGTCTGTCCTTAGTCTTCTTGTCAAATAAAGATTTCATCCTTTGTTGATAGTTTGAAAGTTTGGTCCCCACCTGCTCTCTATTCTCATAAATCTCCACCCGCTGATTTATTCTTCTGGTCAAGGTGCTTGGTTCTTCCTCGGATTCTTGTAGCAACTTATCTATTGGCATTGCTAATTGGATAGGGAAGACATCAACCTTGCCATATACTAGCTCAAAGGGTGATTCCCGAGTGGATCTTGTGGATGTGAAACGATTAGCCCATAGAGCAAGCTTTAGCTGGGAGTCCCAATTCCTTTGATTTTCAATGATGGTGTTCTTTAGAATTCTCACCACAATTTTATTAGAAGACTCATTGAAGTCGTTCACTTGAGGGTAGTATGTAGTGGAGTGTCCAATAATGATGTTGAATTTGTGGCAGAAGTTGGTGAACTGGGCAGATTTGAAAACCTATGCGTTATCAGTGATGATTTTAAAAGGACACCCAAAACGGGACAATATGTTCTCCTCCATGAATTTTATCACCACTGAATCAGTAGCATTCCTCGCTGGGATAGCCTCTACCCACTTGGTGAAATATTTAGTGGAGGTTAAAATCCATATGTGTTGGCCACTAGAAGGTGGGTTTATTTCTCCAATGAAGACCAATCCCCACTATCTAAAAGGCTTCTCTATGTGCACAGGAATTATAGGGAGAGGAGTGAACTTTTGTATCTCAGCAAACAGTTGGAATTTTTGGCATGACCTAACCTGAGAATAAACATCTCCAAACATCATGGCCAGTAAAGTCCAACCTTGAGGATTTTGTGTGTTGTTTCCTTCCAACTGTAGTGTCCTTTATAGAATCCCCCATGGAAATCCTTAATCACCTCATGGGTTTCTCCTTCAACCAAACACAATAGTAATACCCCCACCGGGTCCTTCCAGTAGAGTAGTCTGTTGGATATAATGTATTTATGTGCTTGCAATCTCAAACTCTGGTACTTAGATTTGTCCAGTCCCAATGAGCATCTTAAGAATAAGAGGTAATGAACAATGTTCTTATACCTCGATTATCCCTTATATCTGGAATAGATCTTTTGCTCAACCGTTTTGATTCTACTCTATTCATCCTCTGCGCTGCCCTCCTCTGTGATCAGGCTTATTCCTATAGCTTGGCAGTTGGAATCAGACAAACTCTTGGCCAACCCCCGCCTTTGACGAGCTTGGTAGGCTTTATTTCCAGCTCATATTCCTGTATTTTGGTTATCCATCTGCCCCTCTTCCCTTCACTGTCTCCCTGCATCATAATGTATTTGACGATAGTTGTTGGGACAAACATTGTGATTTCGGATTGCAGTACATACATACGAAAGGAATTCAGTGCCTTGACTAGTGCATAAGCCTGTTTCTCTAATATATCATACTTCAGCTCAGCGTCCCTTAGGACTTGGCTGAAAAAGGAAATGGGTTGCTGGTAACCATCTTTATTTTTCTGTAATAATACAATAACAATGGTATGTGGAGAGGAAAAAGAGAAGAGGTTGAAGGGCAATGAATAATCGGGGCTAACTAGCACTGGGGCCTCAGCCAAATTTTCTTTGATCCTAGTGAAAGAATCACGAGGGGTGGAGCTCCACTTAACTTCGTTCTCCTTCTTGAGCATATATGTGATACATTTAACTATCTCAACATAGTTGGGCACGAACCGCCTTAAGAAATTTATCCTTTCCAAAAAGGCTTGGGCTTCTTTCTTGTTTTTGGGCAAGGGAATGAGGTTGATGGATTTGAATCATTCAAGATCAATCTTTACTCCTTCCTGTGCTACTATGTGCCCAAACAACTTCCCCTCACTCAGGCCGAATTGAGAATTCTTTGGATTCAGAGAGAGGCCATACCTTCTGCACTTCTCGAAAACGAGCTTTAAATGGAGGATATGCTCTTCATCAGTCTTAGAAAAGATTGTGATGTCATCTAAGTAAACTAACACAAATTTATCGTGCTCTCCTATGAAAGCTATGTCCATAGCTCTCTAGAATGTGGCTCCTGCATTTATCAACCCAAATGGCATGCGGGTGTACATGAAATTCCCCCACAGGGTGGTGAAAGCAGTTTTTTTCTGGTCCTCAAGGTGGACCGCCACTTGGTTGTATCCTGAGAATCTGTCCATCATGGACATCCTAGATAAACCCACTACCTTCTGCAATATATTATCCATCTTGGGCAGAGGGTAGTTGTATTTTAGGGACGCCTTGTTTAAATTTCGGAAGTCCACGCACAACCTTATCTCTCCTTTATTCTTTTGGACAGGGACCAAATTAGCCACCCACTCAGAGTATCTTAGAAGGACTATGATCTTGGCCTGCAGCAGCTTCCTTACCTCCTTTTCAATGGATGGGAGTAAGAGTGGGTTTATTTGTTTGAGTTTCTGTTTGCAAGGCTTTATCCCACTCTTCAAAGGAATCTTATGCTGAATAATATTTGTATCAAACGATTTCAAATCACCATAAGACCAAGAAAATACATATTTGTAAGTTATGAATATATCTAAATACCTCCGTCTGTATTGCAAGGGGATTCCTTTGGACAACCTGATCGTCCAGGGTTCTTCCTCTGATCCGATGTTGCAGTCTTTGACTTGCTCATCCTTCTCTAGGGTCATTGGTTTAGACACTATGTCATATTTATTGAAAAGTCTTTCAAGTGGAACAAGTCCACGAGGGATGGTGTTCCCTTTTAGTTGCAATTTTTTTTGCCCAGACACTGTGTCTTTCCACGAAGTGGCTTCTTTTTCTGCTTCTTCCTCTTCCTAATCGATGGTGGAGTGGGCAAACTCCCCAACGACTTATATGAATCTTTTTACTTGCTTGTCATCTTCAAATACCTGCCAATGTTTGACATTATAAGGTATTGAAGGGTTGTGTCTGACTTCTATTTCATATATGAGGAGTGGATTCTGTGGGGGCCTGAAAGTGCTTGTGGCTACCGCAACAGAGTCAACCATCCTTTTTTCTTCACTGGGAAGAAATTGGATGTTAAAGGCCAAGAAGAAATTGTCGATTTTGTCCCACAATTCATTTCAGTATGTCCTCAGCCTCGGGTGTTTGGCTTGGCATTGGTCTCGAATATGCTTCACGACTAGCTCATAATCTCCATAGATTGATAGGCATTCAATGTTCATATTTCTCACCATTTGTAACCCCAGGAGAAATGCTTCATACTTTGCTACATTGTTGGTCGCCTCAAATTCGAGCTTGAAAGAGAGGGGTATCATGCTACCTTCTAGAGATACTAACAATATTATAGTTCTGTTCCCATATTTTGAGTTTGCTCCATCAAAGTATAACTTCCATACTTCATTTTCATTTAAATGATGGTAATTTAACTGCCTTCTCAAGTGTACTGATGCTTCTTCTAAGAGGTTCTCATCCTCTTCTAAGAATAGGCAGGAGATCTCACTGTCTTTCCCATGCACTGAGAGTTATTTGAGGCTTTAGCTGGGGTCACGGTTTTCACAAACCAAGATTCTTTGTACAACCTTCTTTACTCACCTCCAAAAGTGGGTATGGTGGCATAAGTAATGTCTATCTTGATAGAGCCACCCACCTTGGAACCCCAAGATCTAGATAAGAGCATTCCAAAATGAGGAGTTATATCAGCCACCACTATATCCATTACCACACTTTTCACCGAGATCTGAGCCAAGTTTACCACCAAATAATTTATCATGCCTAAGCACTTGATCTCTTGGAGTCAAAGGAGTACAAGTCTTTGTATGGTCTGGTGATATCCAAACCCTGTTGTTCCATTACTGATAATGGCATGAGGTTGTGTGAAGCTCCTTAATCCAACATGCAGTTATGCAAGAAAAGGTTGTGGATCACCAAGGTCACATAAAATGGTGCAGTAGAGGGATCCAAATCTTCCACATGCGACCTAAAAACAACCATTAGCCTCTCCTATTAGAGGTTCAAACTATCATGGGATGGTGCTGATCTAGTTGGGTGCATGAATTTAGAGACTTGAGCTTTGTAATGAGGCTGCTTTAAAAGCTCAGTCAGAGGAACAATATTTTTTTACCCTTTCCATCTCCTTTTGGAGATTGAATGTATGTTGGGCCTTTTCTGCATCTCCATGCTTTGTTCCTTCTCCCTTCCCGCTGACAGTTGTCAGCGGAGCAGGTGCCTATTTTTCTGTATGTCCCTTAGGACCATTGCTCTCTTTATTTGTAGAGACTCCTGTCTTGGGTGGGTCAGGATGTAGCTTACCCTTCCCTTTGTCTAGGGCTAGAGGAACCACTTGGGGAGAAAATTCCCCTTGTTGTTCTGGTTCTCTCGTCCTCTTCTTCGAAGATATTAGATTATACTTACATTGTGGTTGTGTTTTCATGAACTCTGCAAACTGTCTGCAATAATAATCCATATCTTCTTCCTCTGTTGTTGCTTCTCTGTGATGACTGGCCTCCTGGTGAGCCATATTCTCATGTTCCTCTTCAGCAAAACCAACATATATATTGCCCTGCATCTCCTGAGTATCAGATGATTGTTCGTCAAGACTGTCTTCCAAGTATAAGGGATGAGGAATCTGATCTAGCTGCTCCTTTCTTTCTCTTGGAAGTAGTTGCAGTGGAGGCCTTCTATATTGCTGGTTATAGCCCTGGTTGTTGACTTGAGCATTCTGCCTAAAGAGGTTCTTGTTCTCTATTTTGAGCTTCCAAACCTTTTGTGATAAACTCTTGATGATTCCCCAACCCGACCAGAGGAGGGTGCCTCTTCTTTTCCTCTTTTGGGTTCAGCAGGTTCTTGCTTTTCCCTTGATCTCCCTACCGAGGCCATATTTGCTTCCACTTAGAGAGGATTGATCTGAAGTTGGTCCAGAGTGGTAGATTTCCTTTCTCTCAGGGTAAAACCAACATCAGAGTCAAAGACTCCCAAGAAAACCACTCGAGATGTAGATGGGGGAGGCTTTATGTCAGTTGGTAGGTTATTAAACTGCTTATTGAATCTTTTGATAAATTTTGTAGTATCCTCCTTCGGATTTTTCCTTATTTCATTGAACTCAGTAAGAAAGTACTCATGGTTCCTCTTTTCTCCCCATTTATGGGTGAAAGAGTTCTCAAGTTTCTCCCATGTAGTGATAGAGGCATCAAGCAAGGATTTGAACCATTTTCTAGCCTCTCCATCAAGGGATTGTACAAACAGTCTCATAACCACATCCAACTGTTCCACATTTATGTACTCGGCAAAAGAATTGAAGGTTTCAATGTGACTTTGTGCCATGTTATCATCTTCCCCATTGAACCTAGGTAGATGCTTTAGGTAGTCTTGGGGCATTGCACTCAAAGGTAGAGGGAGGTCAAGAGGTGCATATTTATTGAGCAAAAAGCTTGGGATAGCCATCTAGATTAGTGGAGGGAGATTCAAATTTGCTTGAGGGACTGGGGTTAAGAGCATAGGGGTTTTAGGGAGGAGGGTATGTTAGGGCCTTAGGAGTAAGTCCTGAATACTGAGCAAACAAGCTTAGAACTGGAAGAGGGAACTTCGAAGGCTGATGAGATGGTAGCATAGTCTGGGGGAGTTTTCTCTTTCCAGACTTTCTTAAAAATCAAATTTTCAGGGTCAGATACAAATGGGGCTTTCTGTTGGGATGTATCTAAGCGAGTATGAGGACTTTTAAAAGATAGGGTTATGAATGATAATGACAGGGTGTGGAGTCGCTAAGGTGATATGGAAGCAGTCATAACAAACTTTGATCACCTATTCAAAGAGTGTTTTAGCTTGTCGTATCCTAGGGAAAATAATCCTTCAATAAGCTCCCCGACAATGGTGCCAAAAGATGTTGTATCTCCTAGAGACAACCTTGGATTGCTTCAAGACCAGTGCTTGAGCATATCTAAAATGGTATGTCTCAAATGATTTACAGGAAACTGGAGATAACACTTATGATATATAGATACATATGTACATGGGAAATAGGTTGGTTCATTAATCCAAAGAAATGAAACATAGATTTCTTATACTTCTTCACTAGTTCAGATCTTAGAAATAAGCCTAAAAATAGTGGAGGCCAAGAGCTTCAAGGTCTTACAACTTAATAATCTTTTGCAGAGTGGGTGAGTGAGGATAAGAGAGAAGAGTAACCCATGAAATCGAGCATAAGGCTTCAAGACTTCTATATTCAACACATAGAGCTTGGGGCAGTAAGGATTTCTATGCTTATTTGGGTTACAAGCAGAAATAATGAATGAAGGGAGAACTGAAAGCTATGATTCATGTGCTACATATTTAAAGATCTAATCTTAGTAGTCCTCACAAGAATATACATATGCAATGTTCAGACAAATAAATCTGTGAAACAGATACAGGAATTTGCATTAACATATAGATACTAATGAATTTGTGAGGGAGCTTGAAACACATCTAACAATAATAATTACATGAATTCGGGGAAGAAGCATGAACATAAAATGAGTTAGACAAAAGGGAACACATACTGTAATCATTTGAAGATGGAATCACCATTTTTTCCTTGATATTCTGAAAAGATCTGTATTGCAAAGGAAATACAGTATGAAATTATAACATGTAGTGTTTTCTCTAGAATTTATAAACCTCCATTAAGTCTTGCTTTCCCCTATTTATCAGAGGGGATCAAGGAGCTTCATTACAACAAAAATATCTATGGTCTGGATTAGATGTCAGGTCGACTAGCTGTATCAGTCGTGAATGACTTTGTGGCCCAAAAATATATTACAGAAATTAAATGCCTCATTGAAAGGGAGGCATGTTACAGGACAACAAGAATGAATATCAATCAAAGAGAACATTAATTTCCTTTGTGCCCATCCCGGTCATAGCCACTATTACAGATTGTGGTTGGCTTGCGGTATGACCTTTCATGCTGCTCGATCGACTCCCATCACTTCTGCTTTTACTGTGAGGGTGCCTTGTTCTGTGAAATGGGGGGTTGGGTCACCTATAAGTGCTTGTTGTTGCAGTCTTGTGATGTGTAGAGGGACGAGGCTCCATACTGAGCCATTAGCATTCCTAAGTCCCAGGTACCTCTCTATTGGTTCGCCATGCTCCATTAAAGTCCTTAACTATCGGCTCATTTTCCCATTAAAACTCTGTACTGTGCTTTTAGTGCATTGATGTGGTAGGTGAGATGCATTCCATGGAAACGACACAGTCACACAGGTGGGGGTTTTTTTCTCTGAAACAGGTGAAAATGAGCATTTTTTGAATTTCCCCTTTAACTCCCCTTATCGTAGCCCTTCGTGTGACTTTCCTCATATGACTAAGAGTTGGGACTAGGGGCTGAGCCCTCAAGTGCTAAGGCCTTCAGACCCGTGTTTGGAGGCGTTTTCCTTTGTTATTGATTTCTCTCGCATATCGGCATTGAATGTACTTTTTGTTAAGCTTTTCCCCTAGACAATTGTGATTGCCGCTACGTGGGATTGGACCCACCAAATGATATCACAATTGCAACCGCGAAGAGGGGGGGGGGGAATTTTTTTCCCTTTTATTTGGAGAAAGCTGATAGTGTGGACGCAAGATCCTTGTAGACCACGATGTAATATTTTATCGCATCCAGGGGGGTTCCCGTATATCATAGTCGTTGGCTCCCTCATCTTTAGCTTTTCCCCTCAACTGCTGCAATCGTCGATCTGTGGGGTGATGTCATTGTTTCCTTGTGTCACCCTGTGAGTGGTGACATGTGGCACCTAGAAATGGTCCCATGTCACCCCCGAAATCACTGAAATTAGGTGACACATGTCCTCTGCCACGTCATCAACCATATTGACACGTCACTGCTAACATCAACTGCCCTGTTAGCTCTGAAGACCAATCGCATGCTGGTGTGTGGCCCCTGCTTGACCTTGTTTTGCAAGCAATTCCTTTGTTAATGAATTTTTTCCTTCCTGGGCGATACAACACTTTATCACAAATCGGTCCCCACACGGTCTATGGAGTTCAGAACACTGCCAATCTGCCGATCGCTGAACCCCGATACCGCCATACTACCGTATTGCCACATGGAGGAGAGAGAAGGGGGGTGACCTGCTCTTGTTTTTCTCTACTTTCCTTTGTATTTGGTTTTCTCAGCCCCCCAGTGATGCACCAATTTATCGCAAATCAATAGTTTGCAGGTCTTTTTAAATTGAAACCCTACCAATCATCGATGCCACATGGAGGAGAGAGAAGGAGGGTGATACACCTTGGTTTTGCAGGCATTTCATGCGTTAAAGTGTTTTAGCCCTCCCTGGCGAAACACCGTTATATCACAGACCGGCCCCCACAAAAACTCATGAAGCGCGGATTATCCTTAAGCCTTTGCCTTGGGACCCTGCCGATAGTAGATCGCTGATACGCTGTGCCCTGGCCCGCCGTCCGTCGATATGCGATATCGGTGATTGGTGGATCAGTATTTCATGCTTCATCAGTGCTCCATCACTTGTCTAAACACTGATATGCGATGAGCCTCCCGGGTCCCAATTCAATTTTTCTCCATACTTAGCCATTTTTTTTTGAGTCTTTCAAAGGAATTCTTCAATAGGGTCTAACTTTTGATCTAGGAACCCTTTTCTGGACTCTTATATACCATCGGAAAGCTTATTCCGAGCAGTATGCAATGGAGAGGGTTCCCTCAAGCTCTGATAGCTTCTTTGGTTGAGAATTTGGCATCAAACATCACTGCTATTTGGCTCTTGAAGCATCTATTGACTGAAAAAGTAGTGGGTGACAACAAGTATCTTGGGACTTTACTTAATACTTGAAGCCTCATTGCCAACACATTCTTCATGCATGGATAATGAATATTTGTAAGACTATTTTGTAGATGTTTGTAATTCATGTTTGCTTTTATCTGTGCTAAAGTAGTTGAACTATTTCAATTATTTTAGTGCTTATCATATTGAGAATGTGTTATAATGGTTGTTATTGCTATCACATCCTTGTGGATTATTCCGCTGGATACTAGACAAATCTTTCTTGTTGATTGGTTGTAATGATCGTCACATATTTGTGGACTATTCTACTGGATGTTAGATATATCCTTCTTCGTTGCTTGTGTCTCTACCAGGGTGGTACTATTACTTCTCTCTAAGAGGCTCACTTTCATTTCTCCCTCCACAGTAGATGAACCTTGACACACTTACAACTGAACGCTCACCAGGCACACTTGCTTTCTTTTCACAATGGAACATATATGCTTCTCTCTCTTGCTAACAGCTAAAGCCAAGGCAAATCTATAAGAACATATGGCAATTGGGCCAATATTCCAAATGGCACTCCTATACCAAACAGTGTGAGGTATAATGGGCACTTCACATCGGAGAGACCCCACTTGGTTGAAGGATTTCCAACACTGTTAACAAGTATTCACAACATCATCTACACGAAGGAAAACTTCTACAATATCTTCTCCTTCGTTCATCTTTAAACTTTCAAATAACATTCTATGAGTTTGAATCTTAGCCATATTTACCTTTTCATATCCTTCATAGTTGTTTTGAAGCTTGTTCCAAATTTATTTAGTAGATGCACATTACATTACCTCGACAAATTTAGATTCTGCAAGAACACACAGAGTATTATTCATTGCTTTTGAATTATTTACAAATTCCTTTTTTTCATCTGGATGTATTGGAGTTGATGGAAATTGATAACCATCCATCACATATAGCTAAATATCAACACCAAGGGACATCAAATATGTCCTCTTCCTGATCTTCCAAAAGGCATAGTTTGTTCCATCAAAGAGTTGCATTGAGTTTGTGAAATTACCATTATGACTGGCCATTTTGTCCCTCTAAAATCTACCTTCTAGTGGTTAAACTGATTCTGAAGGAATCTACTCTTATACTAATTTTTGGATTCACAATTATATTGAGAGGGGGTGGAATCAATGTAATACAATTTTGACTTATTTATAACTAGTAAAACACCCTAAAACAATATTTATATGATCACACCATATGACACAAGATATACGTGGAAACCCATTATGGAGAAAGTCACAAAACTTCTTTTAATTAATTCTTCTTTGTAGGAACCAAAATACTGTTACAATCTTTGTAGGAACCAACTTACAAGAGACACCAATCCCCTTAGCTTTGTAGGCACCAACCTATTGGAGACACCAATTCCCACTACTTTATAGGTACCAACCTATAGGAGATACAAATACACTAAAATTTGCAGGCACCAACTTGCCAGAGACATAAATCCCCCTGCTTTGTAGGAACCACCCTACAAGCGACACCAATCCCCTCGGATTTGTGGGCACCAACCTATTGGAGACACCAATCCCCACTATTTTGTAAGCACCACCCTACAGGAGACACTAATCTCCTCATATTTACAGGCACCAACCTGCTAGAGACATCCCCTAGATTTTTCATCTAAAATATGATCTTCTCTAGTCCATTCTAATCTTCTTCAATTCTTTGCAGATACATAATCATTTCTATTCTCTTCTTCAATTCTTTATAGCTAACTATCTAGTGTCAACTTAGCTCTTATTTAATACTTTGCAACTACCTCAATAGTATCAACTTTTATCTTCTTTAATTATTTATAGCTACCTCAACAACATCAGCTCTACAACAAGAACTTCACCCTTTTCATTGTACAAATCTCTCTTCACTGGTGCACGTCTCACGTACTACACAAAATATATTGATTGGTGTATGTTTCACATAATGCATAGGTATCTCTTGATTCGGGTATGTCTCACATAATGCATAGATATCTCTTGATTGGCGTGCATCTCACATACTTCATATATATCTTAATTAAGGAACTGACTCAAACGTTTGTTTTTTATCTATGTGTTTTATCCACAAATCTCGCGTTAGCTTTTCTTCGTGGGGTTACGACATAATAACTTATTCTATGCTTATACTCGTTGTCATGCACCTATGATCTTCCAATGCCACTTTGTGGATTTTCAATTTATATAAGCCGCCTTCATCCCTAATTTAACTAACTTTGCACTTTTGCTAATAGATCCTAGGCTTGCACTACTTTTAATACTTATAAAAATATTTTATTATTATTTTAAAGGTTCCTTCAGTTTAACCATTGCACATGACCACGTGCCTTTCCATTGGTAGATGCTAAATCCTCAAATTTTGGCTATTTACATTTGAATATCAGTTGAACACTGTTACCAGGTGTGTATTACCCGAACATCCAATTTCAACTTTATGGGGAATTCAGGAAATACTCGGAAAACCTTTAACACTAAAAAACCCTTGCAAAACCAAGTTTATTTGTAGTTGTTGATGGGAGTCTTTTTTGTTAGGAGATGAAAAAATTATATCCCTCGAACCCATTAGTCAATGGATATCGGTCTATTAGACAATAGAGAGAAAACACATATGGATATACCATTTAGCACCGAGGTGTGAAGTAAAAAAATTGCTAAGAACCACGTGTTGTGCCCTTTGGCTATAAGGAGTTCTTAAAACTTATGCTTGTAAAACATTGCACTAGGATTTTGGGGCCGAGGGACGCTAATTCCTCATGTGCTACATGTCATTCCCTTGTGACTATGCCCTGTGAACTGTGGGCCATATGATATTGGGTGATTGGATAGAAAAACACCACCCAAGTATTTCGGTGCTTCGGTGACCACTTATCTCCCACCTCATTCCTCCAATAACCAATCACAGTCTTATGTATGATGAATGTTAGCAAGTCCTCTTCCATGTGGCATTGTCAACACATGCCACATGTCACTTACCTTTACATAACCAACCATACAAAAATGCTAAATATGGGTGACATATGTCCTCCACCTAGCACTACCATGTCACGTCCTACTCCACTTGGCACATTTGCCATTGGTCCAACTAGCATGTCCCGTGCATATGGATATTAGGCATTGAGAAAAATCAGTGGCTTTTGTATTGACAAACTTACCAACACACCCAATGGTTCGAGGGCCCAAAGATTCTTAACCCTTAGTTGTCATACTTGAGCTCCATCATGACTGAAATTAAATATTAAACCATAAAACTTTGATTTGTGGGATGCTCTATCAGTTGGTGTCAAATCCACCTGTCGCACTTGGCCTCATCACCCTCAACTAGTTTTTTATTACCGTAAGCAGTTTCCTTGGGAGGCGAATTCCTTCATCGTATGCCACTTTCCCTTAGTGGTTTACTTCCCTGATGGTATTTCGTACCTCATGTTCAGTTAAGCTTCAAGCATGTTGGGAACCCCCTAAAATGAATAAGCTATTGATCTAATCCAAGTTGTGCTAATCCAAGATACATTGATTCATGGATCCAAGTTTTCTTGCATTGATTCAAGATGCGTTGATCCAAGGATTTGACTTGTGTGTCCAACTGTTTCCTGCTTACTTTCCTTTGATCATACCTTCATGTTACTCAACATTATTTGTTTTCTATTTGACCTTGTGCCTCTGCTCTTCTTCTATGGCTTGAGTCCTTTTCTCTTAACTTGGACATGTATCCATTTAGGACTCCCATAACTTTGACATTAATGACAACGCATTGTTCAACAACTACTAGAATTCTAATTTAATTACTAATAATTATTAGGTGGATGGTAGGGATTTAACCTCCATGAAATATTTTAGAATCTTCTTAGTAGCAGTCAAAAATCGAAGATTGAGATTTATCTCCAAATTAGTTACACTCTTTCTTCCCTTTTAATTAGATTGATTAATTAAAAAAAAAGTGATATGAACATATGTCATATGAACTTGAGTTTTGGTTTTTTGGGTATGTGGTATTAGTAACCCATTGTATTGTAACGAAGCCTATTTATAAGTTAAGGATATCCATGATAAAATTATAATTCTTTTTATAATTAATAATAATAATAAAGTCATAGTGTGGTTAATTTTTATAATGTAAGTGTTTTGATGCCTATCTAACTACATAGTTATGAAACATATAAATCATCTTAAACATATATAAAGAAAAATGATTTTCAAAATAAAGATCTATAATTATCATAATTTTTTTAAAATTTTAATTTAATTTATATAATTATATTAATTATAGAATATTTTAATTAAATATCAATAAAATTAAAATAATATCATATTTAATTAAAAAAAAATATTTATAATTACAATAATTCTTTTTAATCTTTAAGTAAATATAATTGAAAGATGAAACAATATCCCACTCCTAACCAAACACAACCTTTTATGAAATGCATGATACACCCAACTTTAAATACATAACAACCTCTATCACAAGCATGTAACCCACGTGTAAGCGTGTAACCCAGTAATGAAGTTTTATGGAGATTTAATGAAGTTTTATGGAAGTTGTTATGTAACAGTATGGGTTAACATTATATATTTATAATTATTAATGTTGTATAAGTATAATAGTAGTTTGGCACTTTTAGATTTTAAATTTAATTGTATATAGGGGTTAAATTTAAAGGGTATCTAGTTGTATTTTTTTTTTTAATTATTAAATATATATTATTTTAAATTCTCATTTAATTGATAAGGTTTATTTAATTTAGAAACTTTCAATTTGACGAATGAGTTAAAAATTTACACATATATAGATATATAATTAAATTCCAAATAAGATTGTAGAAAATAAAACAAGTCAAAGATTTTAAGATAAACATAATACTATATGACACTCACAATATGAAAGCCTCAAGATGACAATACTAAAAAGTCACAAAATGGCCCTATAGTCTGAGATTCAAGTCAACAAGTCAAAGACTCCAAGATAAACATAACACTATACGACACTCATAATATGAAGGCCTCAAAATGAGAATCCTAAAAAGTCACAAAATGGCCCCATAGTATGAGATTCCAAAATAGGCATAAATTCACTCATAGTGGGTCCTTGGACTTGTTAGAAAAAACCTATCTCATTCTCCACTTCATCTAATTTTGTGTTGTGCACACTTGAACCTTTGTTCTGAATACCAAAGCCTTAAGCTTCAAGGTTGAGACTTTTTTCTTCAAGGTTGAGCCTTTGTTCTTTCTTTTTTTGAATCCTCGACCCAACTTTCCAAAGGTGGGTTTATCAAAGCGATCTTATGATTATCATTGCATGATGAAGGAGAATCCTCCTCCGATTCAAAAGAAGTTGACTCATAGGCTCGCTTCAATGTGCTCGAAGAAGCATTATTATTCGCTATCTATGTGCTTGTCGAGGGAGCATGGTTCACAACATGATCCTCAAGAGACTTTCGAAGTGTGAAGTTTGAGTCTTGTCCACTGAATGCATTTCATCATCATATCCTTCATCATCCTTTTCTGAAATAGAGGAAGCCTCATTCTCCATAGGAGGTGGGTCGCATGGCTTCCAACTTTTAGCCCTAAACTTGCGAATCTTCCACTTCTGGTGAGATTTGAAGAGAGGGCAATAATTCTGTAAATGGCTTATTTGATGACATAAGTGGCAACAAAAAACAATATTCTCATAGTGCAGAGTCAGGGTCCAATGAAAATCACATATTTTAATCTTGATACTGATTCTATGATAGGTGTAAATGCAAAGTTTCCCACGAGAAGTATCAACGGCAAGGAAATGACCCAAGGAGTTTCCAATGCCCTGAAAGACTGAGTAATGCCACAAGTGAACAAGCAGATTAAGAAGCCAGACTAATATTGGTAGCTTGGTAATGATTGTTGTAGAAGTGTCAAAATCCAGAAAACAAGGGGTTAGGAACATTCCAACATTGCCCCAGAACCAGAGCTCTTTAAATAAAAATTTCTAGTAATCTCCAATTCAACAAACACCACAATTGAAAAATATTTAGAGCAGTAAATAACTTTGCAACTCTTGGTTCATGAAAAATAAGTCCATTAATAAAAATCAGTCTAGCAAAATTATAACTTTAAAAACTCATATAATAAATAAAAATTAATATCAAACCTCATCTAATAAAAAATATATCAAACCTCTTCTAATTACGCCGTAAGACGTTCCCTCTGAAAATAACTCCCCTCTTAAGCCAGCTGTGACTTGGTGAGCCGTGGATTTGAATGTTAGACAATTAAAATAATTTAAACCATTGGATTGATTTTCGACATGTATAAATAAGTTACCATGCTATTCAAACTAGTCAAACTCCAACCGTTCAAGTTACGCCAGTTTCCTCTAAAAATAAATTTTGCATTTATTATCCTATACAAATACTGCATCTATGAATTGCTACTGCTTTCCGAGGTTTATCCATTTTTCAATCCGGCTTTAAAGTGAGCGTTTGGTGCTACATCCAATTTAATTTATTTTAATGTATATACCATTGTTAATAGTTAAACCATAGAAATATTTTTACTGTGCATGATCCTTTTTGACGGGAAGGGGGATCTACCTGATAGCAAGGAGGTTAAACAGTTGAAAGTAGGTTCAAGTAAGCAAATTTCGTCAATGGTGTTTAGCACAAGAATTAGTGAAACTGCTCGGATGCTCAGTGGAAAATTCCGAAAGGCTACTAGTTTATGAATATCTCCATAATAGTAGCTTCAATAATACTATATTCTATTGCTTTTCCCTCTTTAATGGCTACACGTATCTTGATTTGTTCAAGTTGTGAGTTTGTTTGGTACCGTGCTAATCTTTTGGTCTACAAATTTTACTTCGAGTTATATATCTTTTTATTTTCACATTTGTTCCTTAGATTTTAGAATAGACAGCTTACCAACATTGTATATTTCAAAAACCTAAAAAGTGTACAGATAATATTTTAGGGCTTTACAAGAAAATTCCATTGTTGATCCAAAATGGATCCAAGAATCCCTATAAGTCTTCAAAAATCAAAACTATCGCAAAAAGATGAACCTTTAAAAATGGCAGATTACACTATCGGGAGCGAAAAACACAAGGAAACAGTGAAAAACAAGTCTATCGGAGGCTTAGACAGTGATGCATAGGAGCCGTCGGATCTGGCCGATCAATGGTCCAGATCCGATCGGCATATCACAATCGGTGGAGGCTATCGGAGGCTACCACAGACTTATTGTGACAACGATCAGCGCGGTCAACAAGGACCGTCGATCAAGTGCGTAGATCGATGACCCAACTTGAATTGTAATATCACGTCGGAGCATTAAGAGGAGCAGGGCTATATATATATATATATATATATATATATATATATATATATATATATATATATATATATAGATATATATGCAATGGCCGGACTCGACGGAATAATGGACCATATTCAATATATATTGAGTTCCGTAAGACGACATTTTTCTATGTATTTTCGCGTTTTGGTTAAACAAACAAAATGCGAAGGGAATGCACTGATGCGATGAAACCGGACGCAAAAGGGTTTGTAAATGCAGTTGCATAACATTTCAAGTTCGCCATAAAGCCATTTTCGATATTTTCAGTGTTTTAATGTATTTTTCAAATACAAAGGGAAACCACGAAACGAGCGGGATTTCGGGTGGGCCGTAAGCGGTAAGTGGTTTTGGTTGGGCTCCGCCCGATCCCATACACTGGCTACCACATGGCTAGGCGCCGGAGAGAGAAAACCACCCTTTTCGGCTGGGTAATCTCTGTGGGCGTTAGCCACCCGAAATCAATAATAGCCGCTGATCAACAATCACTGGCGATCGCGCCCAAAGATGGATCCAAAGGGAATATATGGTAGAACTAATGATTTTTGAAGTCTGATAGACCGCGTTTGGGCGGATTTTCCTGTGCACTTGTGTATTTCTCTGTGTAAACAGAGAACGACCATTTTTGGGATTTCAAAGGCACCGATGGTCCATTCCGTTACGGAACAGGTGGCCACCATCCCTAAAGGTGTTTAGCAATGATTGCTAATGCTCAGAAGGGAATTCGAGCAGACAGAGGTCGAGAGACAGAGAGCCCGAGAAGGAGAAATGAACAGACAGTGCCGATTGGCTTTAAAGCCATAGACTGACAGATACAAAGATAAGTAGTGCTGAGACAGAGCAAAGACAGAGACAGAGAGTGAGAGAACGAGTCTGTGTACTCAGAGGGGCTTGAGGGATTCAAGCAAAACTCCTGTTGTTTTGTATCTGTGTGTTGAGACTCAATTTGAGCTCATTTTTGTAAAACTATACTCTTGAAGACATAATAGAGAGGTCACCACTAAAGGCTGGACCAGGAGACATAGCCCAAGATTTTTCGGTGAACTCCATATTAAACTTGCTATGTTTATGTGTGTTTGTCTATTATGTTTCTTTAACTGCTTCATTGTCTATGTTATTCACAATCTTATCGATCTGTTGCACCAAATGATATAGGCAAATCCATGCACATGAGTGTGTAATACCTTAATATTAGTCTAAGATCTTCATTTCAGATCAATTGTAGAGGGCTTATCCTTCTTCTTACGTAGTCCTCAGTGTGAACCTTCCCCCAAAGTGAAATCACACAGACCCCACTCCTCCCCCCAAAAAAGGACTACTTGTTCCAAACCTGACCAACAATATATGGGTGAATTCCAAACAGATTCGTTTCTAGCCAGCGAACCACTCTATTTCCTATTCTTCCTTCCTCGAGCCACCGACTGTGGGTCATTATATTTTTAATGTATCATTATGTATGTAATATAAGTAATGAGAGCTAGCGCTATCCAACCTCCAACCAAGAATAGTTTAATGATCCCAATAAAGAGAAATATATCCACAATATAGAATATATCTATTCATCCATCCATGCCATGTAGCCCTTGAGCAATTCCAGTAATCTGTTCCCTATATGTAAAAACCTTTATTGCTCTGTTATCAAACAAAGAAATGAAATGGAAATGATTTTTTTCTTCACATTTTTGTTAAATGTTTTTAGACTATAAATTTTTTGGTGATCCATGCCACTTCACTATGAACTTATATGGAATTTGGTTATACATAATATTTCATTTTCACAAGTATTGTCAATTGAGTAGGTTCCAAAAAATTAAAATTCTTAATATTATTATTATTTTAAAATAAATATAATATTATAATTATAATATTTATAAATATCATTAAATATTTTTAATTGAAATATATAATAGTTTTTTAAATAAAATAGATTTTTAATAAAATTATTTTCAAATATTTAATATCTCAAAATTATTTTTAATTATGTTTATGTTTACATTTTCATTTAAAAAATTACTATTTTTTTCTTGCAATAATTATCATCGATCAATCCCATGTAGCCCTCCAACAATTCCCTATATGTAAAAACATTTATTGCTCTGTTATCAAACTGAGAAATAAAGTGGAAATTATTGGACTATGAATTTCTTAGTGATCCATGCCACCCCAACATGAACACATGTGGAATTTGGTTATACATAGCATTGTTAATTGAGTAGGTCCTAAAAAGTTAAAATTCTTAATACTATTATTTATATTTTATTAATTTTTTTTAAATAAATAAACTAGTTATCTTGCCACTACTAACTGAATTATAATATGTTTTTCATTATTTTAAATTTTTTATTGTTTATGTTTTATTTTTATTTTTGTATATAAGAGGAATTGTAATTGGGATTTTCTCATGTGTGATACATAATACTTCATTTTCACAAGCATTGTTAATTGAGTAGGTCCCAAGAAGTTAAAATTCTTAATACTATTATTTATATTTTATTAATTTTTTAAAAAATAAATAAACTAGTTACTTTGCCACTACTCATTGAATTATAATATATTTTTCACTATTTTTTTATTTTTCTACTTTTGTATATAAGAGGAATTGTAAGTGGGCTTTTCTCATATTGACATGACACTCGTAGATTTTGACTACTATTATTATAATTTCTTGGTGAGCCATGCCACCCCAACATGTACTACTACTATAATTTCTTGGAGTTAAATAATACTTCATTTTCACAAGCATTGCCAATTGAGTAGGTCCCACAAAAGTAAAATTCTTAATATTATTATCTATATTTTATTAATTTTTTTGAAATAAATATAAAATTATAATTATAATATTTATAAATATCATTAAATTTTTTTAATTGAAATATATAATAGTTTTTTAATAAGATTATTTTCATATATTTATTATCTCAAAATTTTTATGTTTACATTTTTAATTAAAAGAAATTATTTTTTGCTTGCAGCAATTATCAATAGTGGTTTTCTTATATCTCTCTCTCACACACACACACACATATATATATATATAATTTTATTTTATTTTTTTTATCGAGAGTTTTTATTAGAAATAAAGAAATAAGTTCATGGTTAAAATTTTAGAGGTATTTAGCAAGAGTATGGTTTTCTTATATCATATAATTTTATCTTATTTTATTATTATTTTTTATTGAGAGTTTTTATTATAAATAAAAAATAAGTTCATGGTTAAAGCTTTAGAGGTATTTAGCAAGGGTAATTTTTTTTATGAGTAATTTTTTTTTGTGATTTGATTTTCCTTAAATAATTGTGATGTGTCACTTTGTATTATCAAATAATAATTATTAATGTTTGTCCCTATTGTGGGTTTTTTTAATTGTGTTTTTCCTAGTTACACTGAGCCTTTAATACTAATGTTGGTTGAGAAAAAATATGTATCCATTTTTGAGATATAGGTCAATAAGATTGTGCAAGCTTCAATTTACAAGATTGTGTGAAGTTCAATCAAACTTGAATGCCTCCTAACACAATTAGTTATTGACACAAGCAGTTTTCTTTCTAGACCCTCCTTAGAAAATTTAACTAGTTACATAAGAGGAATTGTAATTGGACTTTTCTCATGTTGGCAGGTAGATTTTGACTACTATTACTATAATTTCTTGGTGAGCCATGCCACCCAAGCATACATGTATATAATACTTTGGTGGTACATAATACTTCATTTTCACAAGCATTGTCAATTGAGTAAGTCTCAAAAAGTTAGAATTCTTAATATTATTATTTATATTTTTTAAAATAAATATAAGATTATAATTGTAATATTTATTAATATCATTAAATTTTTATAATTCAAATATATAATAGCTTTTTAAATAAAATAGATTTTTAATAAAAATATTTTCAAATATTTAATATCTCAAAAATATTTTAATTATGTTTATGTTTACATTTTTAATTAAAAAAATATTAATTTTTGCTTGTAACAACCATCAATAGTGGTTTTCTTATATCACAAAGTTGTATTTTATTCTATTATTTTTTTTAATTGGGAGTTTTTATTAGAAAAAAGAAATAAGTTAATGGTTACAGTTTTAGAGGTATTTAGCAAGAGTATGGTTTTCTTATATCATATAATTATATCTTATGATCCATGCAACCCCAACATGAAGAGTTTGGTTATACATAAGGCTTCAGTTTCACAAGCATTGTCAATTGAGTATGTCCCAAAAAGTTAAAATTCTTAATACTATTATTTATATTTTATTAATTTAAAAAAAAAAAAATAAACTAGTGTGATGACCCCGGAAAATGTAAATATTGGAATTTTACTGTGGTAAAAGATAGAATTGGAAGACTGTTTTTAAAACCTTAACCATATTATTTTTATTATTGTGAATTAAAATATATATATTAAAGAAATAAATACTTCTTGAAATGCTGGCAACTTCTTAAAAGAAGATTGGAAGAGGGAATCAGTTGTGATAACTGCACAAACTACCCCCCCTAACTGGAAAGGTCTCTAGGGAAAAGGGAGGGGGAGACAAAAATTCTGGATTGTAAGGACAGCCAGAGGAAAAAACAAAAAAATTGGTTAAGTCTGGTAAGGACCAGATAACCAAGCACAAGTTGCATGTATCTTGTTGAGGGATTTGGGCCTGCAAGATAGCTCGGGGGGAGATCCTAGTCCTGGCGACGAATCTCATGGTTGGGTGGTCAAGAGCAAACAAAGAATACAGGTGAACTTCTGAAGCGCATCTACAACCCAGGCGGACCAGGTATGTAGCAGCTTCTAGAGAAATCATTTCAACAGTGAATATAGATATTATTGTTAACTAAAAACTACAATAGCCTAAATATAGTAGAATAGCTGTGAAATTATTTGAAAAATATACATTCTTACATCGTTATTATGCTTGCTGTAATGTTACCTGGCTCAAACAAATATTACAGAGGTACTAATAAATGACTGATAAGAAGGGCCTGATGCTGATACGTTTATTGGTACTCCAAGAAAACAAAACGGAGGTCAAATATCACTGTATAGAATACTGAGGAATTAATTTACATATATAAAGGAAATAAATAAGTTTTCGATGACATGAGTCTGTTCATCTTAGAGGAGAGTAGGATAGCGGGCCCCGAGCTGGGGTTACCAGAACGATAGTGAGAAAAACTCGCTGGAACTAAACACCTTAATGGCTACAGTGTGAATGTTCATTAAAAGAATTCAGAAGACCATATGAGATTATATCATATATGACAGTCTACACAAACTGTAGAGCGACTATATATATATAATAAAAAAAAAATACACATAGACAGAGGTAACTGTTAGACCGTAAAGGACATGAGTAATCTTAAGAGAAGGTTCGAGAAAGCTATGAACCAGACCCTACTGTATCTTTAGTTAATGAAACAACGAAAATGCAAACCGCATGATTCACCATAGTCACGGTAGCAAAATGCGACAGCAGAAGGAAATCTACTGTTCAAACCAACTAAAACATTTATTCTCAGCAATAACCATAACCCTTTTATCATAAACAATACATCTCGACAGTAAGGAACCTTAACAGTTCGAAGAAGAACAATATGTCGAAAACAGAACAGACAGCATACATTAGTTTTCCTCTAAAGACAATGGCAGTTCCGCCGTAACATAGAATCCTGAGAGCATATATAAGTAACTGTAGCGATAATAAATCACATTAATTACTTCAGTATGACAAGTTCACAAAGTACCGGAGGCCCTCATGAACAAAGTTTAGTCCGCTATTAAAACCTTCCAAAGAAACCCAGAAATAAATTGACATTTACAGAGTTAAGCATTAATTCCAAGAAAATGACGAACTCGAAATATAAACAAAATATCCATTGAAAAACAGAGAGGTTCCATATTCCACGACCCAGTCCAACTAGTAGTCTTTACTACTTGTCACTCAAATAATTACAACTGAATAATGATTCATAAAATACAGAAAGGAATCCGAGATAATTCAAACTACTGGGACTGCTAAGGCACCTCCCGTATGAAAGGAACTGACTGTTCCTCACAACCCAACAGGGCAAGCGGAGATAACAAAACCTGAGAATATGAGAAACCATGAATAGCCTCGGAGGCAAACCCCAAGGACCCTGTCCTGGGTAACTTCAGACAAGTTAAGGAAATCTGAAAGCCAGTAAAAGGAAAACGAGTATGTATAGATATCATAGCTGCAACAGACAAAAGGGGGAAAAACCCCAAACACCGCACCCAGGAATCAACGAGCATGAATTGCTTACCTGCTATGCGGTGAAGGAGTTTGGGTTGCCGAGGGCCCAACGTCCTGCGTATTGGAAGGTTTCATCACCATAACATCACCTTCATACACCAGAGAAATACGAGAACTATTAATACACATGTAAAACCAACGGAGAGGCCTGTAATAAAAGAATATCATAATAGAAAAATCGTGGATTTAACTGTGAGAAATGCCATTACCTGTGTGGGTTAATCCCAGGAAATCGAATGAGTAACTCCTGTGTTGCAGATGAAACCTCGGTGGAGGAGTGATGGGGAGAAATACCCTGTGCGCGAAGCGACAAGCTGAACCCGGGAGCGGCGTCGGGACCAAATGAGCTGAGTGGAAACTCAAACCACTTAATAAGAACCCTAAAGCCCTCCGACAGACCTCCACCCTCGGATCCAGATCGGTTGATCCACACCGTTGAAAAGAAGCGGGAACCAAAGATGCGAGGAACGAGGGTACGAGACCCAACTTATTCACATGGTCAAGTAGGAAAGGCAGGCCAGTTGTGCTGGGGAGCATTAAACAACTGTCCTTAAAATTTATTACAACCCAACAACTCAACGCCGGATTATTACTCCGGTCACATTGCAACATGCCAGCGCACTTATCCAGTTGCCAAATAATATATATTCGATGCATACAAACAAAACTATAATCCAGACATTTGAATAGACTGTCATTGGTCCGATTAATCCCTAATGATGTTAATAGTCCAAGTAAACTGTATGTCATGGCAGAGTATGTGCGGAATAAGGATTATGGTAAGGTTGAATATGTAAAGATTAAAAATAATTTTTTTTATTTATATGTATCATGGGTAGGTAGGATCGTGACAACTAGTTACCTTGCCACCACTAACTGAATTATTATACATTTTTCACTATTTTTGTTGTTGTTGTATATAAGAGGAATTGTAATTTGGGAACAAGAGGCGAGAGGAGCGATGGAGGCGTTTATGGCATTTAGGGTTTTAGAGAAAGTTTTCTGCGCCGTTGCGGCCCCAAAAGGCCTGACTGACCATGGATCGGCTAGTCGCATGGCCGATGGATACCTTGGAATCGGTGTCTCTCTTCGGTCCTGGGCCGGATCTGCTGGGGAGAAGTTTTGTTATGTTTCGAATCAGAATAACCTGCAACTGATGTGCCCTCCCTCTTTCAGGATGCAGGAGATTTATCTCAGAACGGCACCAGGAATCATTTGCTCGGAGCTTTTCACGCCAAAACAACAGATTTTTACCCTGTATTTTAATGATACGCAGTCCTCAGTGAATGCTATACATGGGTATGGAAAATCTGAAAACGATCATGGAGAAAAGAGGCGTCCGGAAGTTCCCATGCCTCTGTTCGAAGTGCTATGGTCTCGATCTGCGGACTTAGGGCGGTTTTTGACTGGAAAAGTCGCAGATCAAGTAGGGGATGGGAGTAAGGAAATGGTCATGCGATGTATGGAGTTTCTCTTGCTCTTTGCAGCGCCGATCTGGGCCCATATTCTCCCGACGATGCGTCTTAACAGAGGGATCAAAGAGCAGATCATGCAAAAGAGCTACAGGCAAAATAGGAGCCCCGATCCGGCAAATAGGAGTATTGAGATTCATCCGTTTTCGGTAGAGCAGATCAGGGCTCCGCATGGTAGGATCGGGATGGATCTACCAGATCCGGACAGAGATAGGCAGAAACAAAATGATATTTCGTCAGATCCAGATTACAAATCTGAAAATCGGGATTTGAGCAAGGCAGATATAGCAGATTTGAAACAAATCTTCATCAGATCTACAGAAGGCAGACACATTTGTGTGCAGATCTGGGAACGGATGAGTATTTGGGAGCTAAAAAAAGAGATACAGGACAGATTGGGAATTCCAGTGGCACTCCAAATCCTAATATTTTCTGGGGTATGCATGCAGGAACAACACACTCTCCAGTATTACAAGGTTGCAAAGGATTCATCAATAATCCTCAACCACCGCTTGCGAGGTGGATCTAAGGGATCTACATCAAAACCTACAGGATCCTACCGCGACGCAGCAAAAGGGAAAGAACCTCAAAAGGGGAAAGAACATTCAGCTGTTAATACACCTCCAGGGCAGTATATCGTGGATGAAGTACCAGAGAGCCCCTCCATTCCGCTGGATATCCCAGAGGTACAGGGCATTTTCTCAGATCTACAAAAAAAAGCAGTTATTTGTAGATTTAACGGCTTCTGGCCTAAAACGGATGCTTTGTACCAATGGATCCACACGGTCTGGACAACAAACTACCAGATCCATCTATGCTCAAAGGGTTTCTTCATAGTAATCTTTCGCGCTGAAGAAGAAAGGGAAAAAGCACTCACTGAAGGACCATGGTTCTGGGGCAGTGCGGGATTATTTGTTACCCCTTGGTTCCCGGAGTTTGATCCAAATACCATGGTGGTATCAAGGATGCTGGTATGGGTAAGGTTGCATAACCTTCCGATACATTTTTGGCACTTCAAGACCTTATCAGTTATAGGAAACACCCTTGGGAAAATGTTAAAGATTGATACTGAGAGACATTTAAAAGGAATCTTTACCTTTGCTAGAATATGTGTTGAGGTGGATCTCAGCCAAGGGTTACCGGAAAGCATCATTCTGCATTTCAACAATACTCAGTGGAAACAACCTTTGGACTATGAGAATACAGCTTTCAGATGCAGGGGATGTCAACAAACAGGCCATCTGTTCAATGCATGCAAAAGCCTTAACAAGAGCAAGCCACAACAAAGGAAGCACAAAGGATGGCAGAACATAGATTATGTCATAAAGAAGAGAACCGCGGGAAAGAAAGCTCCCTCAGTATCAGAAGAGGAAGAAACAGAAGCAGAGGAGGATGATACCACCATAGAGGAAGTTGAAATAGAGAACCAGAAGGAAAATATAGCAGTCAACAAGGATTCACAGCCACCCTCAAATCAGGCAGAGACCCAGCAAAATCAGGCAGAGATGACAAGCGTGGATCAAAGCATGGGAGGCATCAAACGGCAACATCACTCAGACACTTCAGATTCAGATAAAGAAACAGGGCATCCGAATGTAACAACACAGTTAGTCATTGCTTCAGCCGAGGCCACTGTGGGAGAGTGGCGCAAGGTTGAAAAGAAAAAGGGGCGAAAAACCTGAAGCGTGAGTTTTACTCACAGCCGAAAGTCAGGCCTTTTCCCCCTTTTTTTTCCTTCTCTTTTCTCTTCTTATCTCTTTGTGCACGTTAGTTTCCTAACGCTGCGGGCCATATGGCATCTCTCTGAATGCTCTATTGCATATGCTGGTGTAACTTTTCATTAATTCTTTAATAAAAGGTTACCGTTTTTTCCTTTGGAAAAAAGAGGAATTGTAATTTGGCTTTTGTCATGTGTTATATGTAATACTTCATTTTCACAAGAATTGTCAATTGAATAGGTCCCAAAAAGTTAAAATTCTTAATACTATTATTTATATTTTATTAATTTTTTCAAAAATAAATAAACTAGTTACCTTACCACTACTTACTGAATTATAATACATTTTTCACTATTTTTTTTTATTTTTGTATATAAAAGGAATTGTAATTGGGCTTTTCTCATGTTGACATGACATGGGTAGATTTTGACTACTATTACTATAATTTCTTGGTGAGCCATGCCACCCCAACATGTACTATTACTATAATTTCTTGGTGTTAGATAATACTTCATTTTCACAAGAGTTGCCAATTGAGTAGGTCCCAAAAAGTTAAAATTCTTAATATTATTATTTATATTTTTTTTATTATTTTTTTGAAATAAATACAAGATTATAATTGTAATATATATAAATACCATTAAATTTTTTTAATTGAAATATATAATAGTTTTTTAAATAAAATATATTTTTAATAAAATTATTTTCAAATATTTTATATCTCAAATTATTTTTAATTAGGTTTATGTTTACATTTTTAATTAAAAAAAATATTATTTTTTGCTTGCAACAATTATCAATAGTGGTTTTCTTATATCAGATATTTTGTTTTTTTAATTGAGAGTGTTTATTAGATATAGAATATATCCATTCATTGATCCATCCCATGTAGCCCTGCAGCAATTCCCTATATGTAAAAACTTTTATTGGGCTATTATCAAACTGAGAAATGAAGTGGAAATTATTGATACTTCATTTTTACAAGCATTGTCAATTGAGTCAGTCCCAAAAAGTTAAAATTCTTAATACTATATATATATATATATAAACTATTGATTCAGTTACAGGAGAATCCACAGTATAAACTAGTTACCTTGCCACTATTAACTGAATTATAATATATATATATATATATATATATATATATATATATATATATATATATAAAATTGTAATTGGGCTTTTCTCATGTTGACATGACACAGGTAGATTTTGACTACTATTACTATAATTTCTTGGTATTAGATAACACTTCATTTTCACAAGCATTGTCAATTGAGTAGGTCACAAAAAATTAAAATTCTTAATATTATTATTTATATTTTATTAATTTTTTTGAAATAAATATAAAATTATAATTGTAATTTTTATAAATATCATTAAATTTTTAAAATTGAAATATACAATATTTTTTTAATAAAATTGTTTTCAAATATTTAATATCTCAAAATTATTTTCAAATATTTTTATGTACATTTTTAATTAAAAAATATTATTTTTTGCTTGCAACAATTATCAATAGTGGTTTTTTTATATCACACAATTTTATTTTATTTTATTTTATGATTTTTTTTACTTGAGATTTTTTATTAGAAATAAAGAAATAAGTTCATGGTTAAAATTTTAGAGGTATTTAGCAAGAGTATGGTTTTCTTATATCATACAATTTTATCTTATTTTATTATTATTTTTTATTATAAATAAAGAAATAAGTTCATGGTTAAATCTTTAGAGGTATTTACCAAGAGTCTTTTTTTTAATGAGTAATTATTATTATTATTATTTTTAATTATTTTTTTTATCTTTTTATTTATTTATTTATTTTTTATGGCATTCTAAGTGATTTGATTTTCCTTAAATAATTGTGATGTGTCACTATGTATTCTCAATTAATAATTATTAATGTTTGTCCCTATTGTGCGATTTCCTAGTTACAATGAGCCTTTAATACTAATGTTGGTTGAGAAAAAATATGTATCCATTGTTGAGATATAGGATAATAAGATTTTGCAGGTTCAATTTACTGGATCGTGTGAAGCTCAATCAAATTAGAATGCCCCATGACATAGTTTTTATCCACACAAGTAGTTTCCTCTCTAGACCATAAAAATTTTAACTAGTTACCTTGCCACTACTAACTGAATTATAATACTTTTTTCACTATTTTGGAAAAAAAGATTATTTTAATGGTAAATGTGTGATTTTAAATGCCCATTGGGTGAAGAAAAGATAGTGACAGGGTGTTCTATTAAGACATTTTTTTGGTGAAAATGTCATTGGTTTGGAAATTATGCTAAAAAAACTATCTATTCTAAGGGTTGGTGTGGGCTAGGCAAAGAGTGATCTCTAAATGTATTTTAGATGTGCCAATGTAATCACATCACACAAAATGGAATATTTTTTTTCAATTTTTCCTTTTAATTAAAATGAAATAGGAAACTATATGATTTTAATGTTGAATTTACATGCTATAGAGATCTTTTGTAGGTACAAGCTAATAGAAGAAAGATACTGTCATTTCCATAATATATATAATTTTTGTTTTCCATTTTACAAGAATATACCACGTACTTTCCTACATATTTAGGGATTATTATGGATCTATACATCCTAATGACTGTAAGTTTCAAGAAGTTAAACAAAAACATGATCTCTCTTGCTGCGTTCATGAGAGAGACAAAGATACTAACTATTAGGATATACACATCTCATATTATCACTGGTGACTCGATTTTTTATACAAATATCACACAAAATTGGATCAAGTAACAATGATTTCATTCTTTTGAGAAGGGGTTAGATGTGCCTTCAAAAGAAACAATACTCTTATTGTCACCTCCATGGGTAATTGGGGTTCTTCATCTTTGCCACTGAACCTCCCAAAGGTTCTTTTGGGCTCAATCTTCAATAAAATTTCCTATAAATTCTTGTTAGAGTTAATATAGGTTAAGTTCTTCCATGTGTCCATCTTGATGGTTGTTTGCTATTGAAGATGGCGTAGGATTACATTATCTAGATTTGTCCCCAACCAAGGCTGGGATGCTTTCCTTATCTCATACTGTCAGAGTTTGGGCCTTGGCCTTGAAGTTGAAATTGGCATAGAAAGCATGTGTTTGTTAACAAATCAAGAATGGAATCACAATTTACCTATGGTATGCATTTTTTCTTGTTGGACTTTCACCCATGTCAAATGTGATATTTTGTTCTGTTATTTGTAGATGGATAGGTGCTCTCATTTAGATTGAGGTCTTATCTAAGAATCTATCCATATGTATGAACTGTTTGAATCAATTCATCAATCTTGTCTCCATCCTACAAATAGATGTCACATGGTCCACTCATCTACAAATGGTAATTTAGACTAGAAAACTATTTATTTGTCATTGGTGATAAGGTTTGCCATTGGTGATAAGATTTTATCTTCCAATATTACTTAATATCATGATAATTTTAAAATATAATATGGAAATGATGATAATTTTAATGTAATACTTATCAATCATTTCATTATATATATATATATATATATATATATATATATATATATATATATATATATATTATATATGTAATGATAGTGAATGCAATTCAATATGACATGTTATTAATAAAAAATTGATAAAATGAGAAATTTACTCCTATGCATTTGAAAATAGATTTTGATGAAGTATAAATTATTTCACACTTGCAATAATTTTAAAAAAAAGTTAAAATTTTGTTTATTTATAATAATAAAAAATTATATTAAAAATAAAAATAGAAGGATGGTGAAAGTTGTCTATTTTTTTATTTTTTCTTCTATTTTAAATTTCTTTTATATTATGGTATATGGTTAATTTTAGGAAATGTGTAACACCCCCAAGTTGCATAAGTTACACGAAGATTATTATGTTTGTTTTACTAAAAGAATATTTTTAAATGTTATTTAGCTTGATAAGGATTATGAACTATTATCGAAAGGAACCAAGAAACACATGTGATAATTACCTAAATTATAGGTGGCAATATTTTAAATAAAATTGTTTGTTCATTTAAAAGAATAGTTTCCAAGAAGTGGTTACCCTCTCCCTGAGAAAGGTAATATAGAGAAGGGCACAGAGCAAAAAGGGTTCTTGGAGCTTGGTGCAATAAACCAGTGGGAAAAACTTGCTCAAGACAGTCAACAAGAGTATAGTTTGGAGGCTAGACCGTAGTCCTGAGGCCTTAAGTACTGATTGCATATGGATTAGATCTAACATGGGAAAGATAGAAGGTGCTTGGGGGAGAGTTTGGACGTGATTGCCAGACTCGTGGCTAGGAGGAGAGACCTTTCGAAAATATTGTTTTTCACAGGTTAACTGTTAAACTGAGGTAGTAAACTTCTTAATGGACCTAATGTTAAACCGTAAATGTTATTACATACAGTAGTCATTCATATATGTTCTTTCAAGTTAATTAAAAGAATCTGATCGAGAAGTTATTACCATAATCATTGTTGAACTGTAATTGCAATTTCATGCAAAAGTAATTCATATCTATTAATACGCTACTGTAGTTGCTAATAATGGCAGAATTATTTATATCTGTTAAATAGAAAAATGATATGCTACTGTAGTTGCTAATAAAGAATGCACAGGAAAGTAATTATGATAATGTGCTATCTTTAACCATTTGAAAGTTCTGAAGAATTCCACAGGAGACAAACTCATTGACAGTATAACAGATTATTCTACCAATTTGACATTAAAGTAGAAACTAACAGTCATAGTAGAATCAGAAAATACATAAATTACTGTTAAGAATGCATTGGTCTTGATAAACATGTACCATTATAAATTTAGAGAGAAAACCAGAGAATCTAATTATTGATGCATTATACCAGGTTTTAATAAAAAACATCGGAACCCAACAGAAAATAGTAAAATAGCTTTCTGACATAGTAGCTACCCAGTCGGCCGAGAGTCATCATCTCAAAAGTCTTTATGCATATGTAAATAAAAAAAAACTAACAATCAAATGCGAGCCTCGGTTCCAAGTCACCATATCTCACCTCTAATAATCATATCCCCAGAGCATGCGCATGAACCAGGCGTTTGTTGCCTAGGTTGCTCGCACACCCCATACAAACACAAATAAATTGTTTTGGTGAATAGAAAAGCAGTAAACAAGTATTGAAATAAACCTCAATAGCTCAGCGTCGGTAATACCATTAGGGTTTGAAACAATTATTACATATCAACTTAAAACATAAAGGACCGACTCAATAGCCCTTTCATCTTGTAACAACTACAGGTCCACAGTGGAAGTTTGCATTCAAAACCTAAGAGAACCACTGAAAGCCACGTTATGATACTAAAACCCTTCATTTACAAAAGAAAAACAAACGACCTCCTTTAACCTATGGCAAAGGCTAGTTCCAACCTGAGAGGCAGTGGCAATAATGTGAGCTTCTGGAAAATCTAAAATTCGAAAGCTTGAACTCGAATTATCCAGAGGAGAAAGTACCTGCAAGCCATCAGAGTTTAACATTAGTTCTAATTCTAGAGTCAACTGGTGGTTCGACAAAGGAAAACTCCGTTCAGAAACAAGATAGTGATGAGCTTACCTGAAAAAGGAGTATGCCATCAAGAAGTCACCCACCTGAAAGGGAAAAATGAGAACCCTATGTTAGGAATATAAAAACCTGTCAAGGAGGATTGTTTGTGAATCTTTAAAAGAAACCGCATTGAAAGTAACAACTTACCGATTGTAGATGAGATGGGAAGTCTGGTGACTTCATTCATCTCTGAACATGTTTCGGTCGCCTCTGTGCAGTGGCAGAATAAGAACCTTAATAACCTTTCCTGAGTATACACATTCTTTCAAATTGTAATAACACATATTGAGACAGTTGAATGGAGGGTTACCCGGTTCGACACGATGGATAGGCCCTTTTTTTTTCAAAATTCACGGAGTGCCATGGACAAAGCCTCACCAAAACTCATAACCCAAACCCTTGCAGAGAAGCACAAAGCCAAAGTGTGCCAGAAACAATGAGAAAGGCCAACACCGATGCGGGCAAGTGGTTAGGGTAAACTCTAGCCCATCACTGTCATCGATTCATGAGTTGGAGATCAACAATGGAGGACTGCGACAGATGGCGGACACATACCGAGGTCTTATTCCTTGGGACATGCAAACACCGCGTGGAGGCTTGGTAGAGAACCAACGCAGTGCAGTAACGTGCAAGGCCATGTGCACGAAGACCTATCGCAACAATCACCCATAAATCATGTTCAATTGGGTTGGTACTGTCAATAGGTGACTCAGCCTTCGCGTGAAACATCATTAATATGCCCATATAATTGTATGTATGCAGATTATTATAATTGTATGTATGTTGATTAATATAATTGTATATGTGTTGTTTAATATTATTTGTATGTATGATTGGTATTGTTTGCATATGTGATTGGTATTGTTTGTATGTGTGCCAAAAGATTAAAACATAATTCAGGTAAGGGAACCATGTATAAAAGATTATTTTATTTTATTTTTACTATGTTTAATTTAGTTTGTAAGGTTTAGGGGTTACAAATGGTATTAGATCCAAGTTCGTACACTGAGGCCCTTTGGGGATAGCTATGTACAGGAAGTGTGTGCTTAGATTTTAATTTAAATTGCTTATATGTGAATTTAGATAACAGAAAAAGGATCACATCAACAAAATGAAAAAAAAATAACAGCAAGTACAACATGCAGAGGAACTCGGGACCACCTGAGTCACCCGGAGCAGCATATGTGAATGCTAACCCAGATATATGGATTCAGCTCGGCGAAGAATCCCGTCAAGCCAATGCAGTATTACTCGAAACGGTGCAATAGTTACATGGAGAAATGACTAGTTTGAGAATAGATAATGAACGCCTACGTGTAGAATAGGAAAGAATCTTAATAAGCTTGTCCAATTGACAAAACCAGCACCACCAAGATCCCAGCGTAGAAGATCGGGAAAACACCCCGATCACTTAGCAAAAGGAAGAAAACGTTGAGTCTGCTGAAAGAAATAGAGAGGAAGATGAGGGGCGCTCAGACAATGTATTTGACCAGCGGAAAACCAAGAAGCAAAATTCAGAACCACAGACATAATTACAAGGAGAGTTTAAGAAAATTAAGCCTTCCTTTCTTGAGGGAGAATCTGAAGAAGCTGCGGAAGCTTGATTAATTGATATGGGCAAATATTTCCAGATTTATGAGTATACTGATAAATTGAAGGCACGATTGGCAGTTTCTCAGCTGAGGAGAAAGGCGATTCTCTGGTGGGAAGAAATCAAGATAGTAAGGAAAATTGATGAAGAATAGGTCACATGGAACAAATTCCAAAAACATTTCAAGGAAAAATATCTAACTGAATGCTATTATGATGAGAAAGCGAAAGAATTTCACGAGCTAAGGTTGGGAACCTTAACTAGGGATGAATACGTGACCAACTTCACATCATTATTCCACTACGTACCTCACATGCAAGAAGAAAAGGCCAAAATTTCGCGTTTTATTAGCAGCTTGTCCAATTTTATGAAGGAAAAACTAGAATTTGACTATCCTAAGACAATGGATGATGTTGTCAGGAAGGCTCGCATTTGCTATCAGCAAATGAAACAAAGGAACGAAGGGCGAAAAGGAGGATCAAGTAAGAAGGGTAGAAGCTCGATCCCAAGCAGACACCTGAAATTTGTTAATCACAAGAATGCATAGCAAAAGGCATTTAGCAGATTCCCAACCAGAAATCCACCCAGAACTCCATATTCTGAGAATAATCCAGCTGAAGGAGTCATAAAATCTGCCAATGATCAGTAACCAAAAATGCCATTACAGTGCTGGGGTTGTGGAGAACCCCATTATTACAAAATTTTTTCACAGAAAGCTAGAACATAACAATTATCAAATATGCAAGAAGCATCCAAGTTGGTGAAGTGGCAAAGAGCATACCTGGAATTAATGCTGCCTTAGACGATCATCAGGCCGGATTCCAACCCACAATGATCGAATGTGAAGGTATGATTGCTAAGCAACATGTCTTTGTTTTATTTGATCTAGGTGCTAGCTTAAGCTATGTCAGTCCTAAAGTGGTTGAAAAATGTCAGTTAGTAAGAAGGAAATTTTTAAAACCTTGGCTGGTACAACTAGCCATCGACACTAAGAGGAAAGTTAATGCCAAGACAGAACATTGTCCCATAACCATTTCTAGACAACCCATTTATGTTGATCTTCATATATTACCTTTGGGCTCTTATGACATACTAATAGGCATGGACTGCTTGGAAAAATGTTAGTCTTTGGTAGACTGTAAACGGAAAACTGTAAGTTTTGTTTCAGAATTAGGTTAAAGGAAGGAGCTACAAGGAATAAAAACCAGCACCAAGCTCCACCCTATTACTGCCAATCAATTGGGTAAATGCATAGGGAAAGGGTGTCAAATTTACGCCATGTAGGTGGGGTTTTGTTGTGGTAAAAACACAACCCCCCATTTTTGACTTCTTCACTTCAAATAATGGGGACCCTTTCTATAAAAATTTGGGCTAGGCACCTTTTTTGGATTTTTATTTTAGTTGATTGCCCTACACTTTTGTTAATTTTTAGTTTTCGTTGGATTCTTGTTTTGATTGCTTTGTTAGAATCGATTTTTTATAAGCTTCCCATCGACGCTTGTTTCGCCTCATTTGGTCAACTGGTTTGAAAATGGCACTCCTTTGAAATCTCATCATTTATCTAGCCTGGGTTGAAATTGCGTAAAATGTACAATATTGCATTTTGTAGATAAATTAGTTCAATAATGCATTCATTTTAAATGTTAACCCGTAGCAAGTTTTTACTAACATTTTTCATTTTTTAGTCATGCAGCCAAATTATTAATTATCGGGGTTTTAAGAAATTCACTCTAAATTCCAAATCAAATCCTAAAACTAAAAAACCCAATCATTCAAGTGGCTGTAGTTTATTTTTATTATTTTTAATTATTTTTCAAGTGGCTGTAGTTTAGGTAATTTCGTAACTTAACTAAAATTCAATCAAAACCAAAAAAAAATAAAAAATAATATTAAATATTAATTTAATTAAATTTAATTAATATAATTAATTTAATTAAATTAAAATTTAATATTAAAATATAAATAAATAAATAAAGTCGCATCGCAAGTTTATTCGCAACATATTTTGAAAGCCCCCGAAATACCCATTAATCATCCCCCGATGCGATATCGGGTCGGGAGTTCTATTCGCAACCAATTTTGAAAACCCCCGATACACCCATTAGCCATTCTCCCGATGCGAAGTGTCGAAAGCCTTCTTCACGCCGATATGCCGATAAGCCTTCTCCACACCGATATACCGATAGCGAAAAAGGAAAATTGCATTAATTTGTTTTGCGTTGATATGGTTTACAAAATTCACTCATACGTATGAGCAAATATGGTCATAAGGCATTAATTCAAGTTTTAATAAAAACTTGGTATTTATTTCAAAGTTTTATCATACATGAGTGAAAACAAATGAGTAGAGTTAATAAGGAGTGGCGTAGGATAATATGGTTAGTTTTAATATGTATTAGATATGGTAATATAATTAGTTTATATTTTTTTTTTATTAGTTAATATATATTAATATGTAATATGTAATAGATATTATATTAATTAAATTAATTAATTATAGGTAATATTTAATTAATTTAAATATTAGTTAGATTGATATTAATTAGTTTTTTTAATTAATTAGATTAATATTGATTAGTTTTTAATTAAGAATGGATTTGTTTATAAATCATTAGTTAGTTAAATTAATAAATAGTTTAGTTTATAATCAGCAATTAAATTAGAATTAACTAGGGACTAATTTAGGATTTAATTTTTAATTTAAATTCTCATTTTTTAGCCAGCAACAGAATTTCCAGATTTACATCAGATTTGACCCATCAACTTTGGAAGCTCATAAATTGAGTTCTACTTGGCCAAATGAGGCCCAGGACGGCTCATTGGAAAGAGAAAATCAAGGAGAACATTTTGGAGGAGGTTTCACCAACAGATTTACTCATTTATTGGGTAAAAAATCAGGCGGAAGATCATGCTCCGAATTTTGAAAAACAAAATCAATTTTCTGAGTTATTTTCTTCAATTTCATTTATCCAAAGCCTCTTCTAATTGCAGATCCATTGGCCAACGATATCCTTTGCCAATAAAATCATTACAAGCATCAATACAAAGCTTATATTTTATTTTCAATTATTTATTTAAAATAGAATTTAATTGGGTTTGATTTAATTGCCAGAAATGATATTTTGATTGCATTTTAATTTATTTTGATTTCTTTTGCAGGAAAACAGTGGAAAAGATATGGAGAAAAGGATTTCAAGCAATGAGAATGCTCCAGCAATTGAAGATCAGAATTAGGAGCAAGTAAAATTATATTTGGCAGATTTCTCTTCAACAAACTCTCCTCTCCAAAATTCCTTCACAAATATTATAAATAACAGATTCTAGAATGTAAAAAGGGCTGCTCTCCTCTGCAATGCTAGACTTCTAAAAGCACTATTGTAATTGGAATTTAGAGTTGTAGGAGGGAGGAGTGAAAAATCTCAGATCTGGGGATTATTGAGGATTTTCCCTTTGTATATTGAATTATGCATGAGGAACAAAGCTTGCACTATTGTGGCTATAGTTTTGAAGGCAGAAGTTCAAGCAATGTAAAGGGCTATTGGAGACCAAGAACAGAGAAATGGATGCAATAAATTGGTATTTCTAATACTACTGTTTCAAATATCAGTTTTAATTTTATGGTGATATGAATGTCTCATTTTATTCATGTTTGTGCACTATTGTCAATATGAGTAATTTGTCTCAATCTTGTTATTATGTATCTCTGTTTTTTATGGATTAATTTCTGATTTCTGAGTGACTATTTACTCAGAAATCTGTCTTATTAAAACTGATTTATTGAGTGGTAATATGTTGTGAACTATTTCCACATATTATTGTTTAGTTATTGGGTTTGCTGATTTGATAATCAATATCATTTATGTGAACTACTTCCTGAGTGTTGTTGGTTTATTATTTTAGTAAAAAGGTCTCAATAGGATGTGTTTTGATATCCATAATATCAGTTAATTGAACTACTTCATTAACTTGATATTAATTATAAACAAGACATATCTAAATCCCAATACTTTAATTATCTTGCTCTTAGTTGGGTTAGATCTATATCTGCCTAATTAAGATAGGATTTAGATTAGTTTCTTTTGCTTGCATCATAGAACAAGCTTGCATTTAGAGTAAATTCTACATTCTTTTAAGTCCTCTCCTCAAAGAGGCAAAACTTTAGTTGTGGCTTGGCTGAGCCCAAATAAGCTTAAGGGTCATTCTCTTGCCTGATCAGCAAGAAGAAGTGATCTGATGTCCCTGTCTATTAGTAGTTAAAGATACATTATAAACCAATAGCAATAGGGAGAAGGTAACTGGACCTAGATGAACAGTCGGAGCCACCACACCAAACGGAAAAGGAGCTGCTTTTAAGGTCCGGACCGGGTGGTTATCCCCCAATGTTGTTGCAGCGATATCAACATTTTTGGCGCTAGAAGGAGGGCCTGAGATTTTTGTCTATTGGAGTCTTTTCAATTTTAATATTTTATTTATTGCGATGGCTCCTCTCAAACTTCCAATTTGGAGTTGTATCCATGGACGTGCATCCTCCAATACTCCACCCGAAGTGGTAAGACTCTTGTCTCAGGCAAAGTTTAATGGTAAGAGAAATTCTTCTGCTTTTAACCATGTCTTTCAATTTATTCAAAATGTTTCAAATTATGATTTTCAAGGAATTGATTAAGGCATTTTATGTAGAATTTTTACTCTCACATTTGCGGCAAAAGCCAGAAACTGGTGTAAAACTCTTCCAGTTGCCTCAATCCATAGCTGGGATCAATTTGTTACAATTTTCATTCGTAAATTTGACGGCTACGATTATGAACAGGTATGTGAAGAAATTGAATATCTACGTAGGTTTAAAAATGAGTCTGTTAATGATTTTAATATGCGATTTCATTTGAATTGCTTAAGATTTAAAGACGAGGATAAACCTACGGAAGAAGAATCATTAGATTGGTTTAAATATATTTGTTCTCTTCCACCCATTCCCAATCCATATGAAATTAATTCAAGCTTTGTTCCATCCCCTTCCAATATAAATGAGAATCCCAATTTGGATCTGCAAATAAATTATGATAAAGTGGTTTCACAAAGTTTGGAAAATATTTCCATTCAAATGCAAGAAGACAACAACAGCAATCTTGGAGAAAAGACAGCCTGGAAATCTGAAAGCTACTGTGAATAAAATTCGGAAAATCAAATCGCAAATCAGCAAATACAAGCAGCAATCAAAATGCAAACTGCTGTACAAATTTCTGAATTTCTCCATAATGAGCAAATGCCAAAATCAGAGCAGCAAAGCAGCATTCTTCAAGAAAGTATGCGCATGCAAAGGAATGATCTGCAATCTGAAATTTACAATGAGCATAATGCACAAGAGCTTTCAAACAAAGACAGTTTTAAATACATTGTTTCAGGTTCACATTTTTCTCTTTATCCTGATATTTTTATTAATGATAATTTTTCTCCTCTTGGTATTAATAATATTTCAGAAAATACAGAGGCTGATCTAAATAAATTACCATTAAGTTTTTATCAAGATAGAGAAGCAATTAATGATCATTCTTTTGCCATTAATGAATATGAAATTCTTGTTCCTCCTTGTTTGGATATATTGGATGAGATTGAAGGGAATTCTAGAGAGTCTTGTGAGGTCATTTATGATGATTACTCTGATATTGAGGATGTTGATTTCAATTTTTCTCAAGAGAATCCTCATGATAAAATTCAAATAACATCTGAGAATGAGGAACGCTTCAATTTAGGAATTATCCCAACTAATCCTCATTTTAGAGCAGCAAATTATCTTCATGATTTCACCATTCAAGAAAACATTCCAATTTATGATTCATATCATGATCAAACTCCCATTCCTATTCATAATCATAATTCATTTTCTATTTCACAAGTTGGAATTCGAAATTACCCAAATTCCATAATTCTGGCCATTCCTTGTGAAAATGAAATCATTTCAAAACGATCCCAAATGTGCTGTAACATTAGTTGTAAAAATAGTAATTTCATTTTATTTTTATTTCCCCACTTATTTTGTATAAAATCAGATTTAGTTTTTCAAATTTTCCACACTTTTCGCTGGCATATTGAATACCTTACTATCAAACACTCAATTGATGCATTGCCCAATTGGGAAATTCAAGTTTCATATTATAATCATCAGCATCGAAAGATATTAATATTCCAATTTATATCAATGCTAATGTTTCATCAAAAGCTTCTATCTTTTCAAAGGCAATGTCAACAAGAGAATGTATTTTTGCAATCTGGCCAGCAATTCAATTCAATTAATAAATTTCCATTTTATTTGAAAGGCTTCCATCCATTTTTCATTGACTTATTTGAAAATTGTTTGATTTTTCCTTCAAGTAAAATTGTCAATGATTTAACATTTGTACATAACACTAACAAATTTTTTCAGGTCAAAGAATTTAAAAATTCATCTTCACAATCTAGCCTGTTATCTCTTCCTTTGAACATTTCTCAATCCTTAATAGAAATCCATCCAGATTTTTATGATCCAATTGGTAGTCAATTGGAAAGGAAATTTCAGGAGAGAGAGATTTTAATTAAGTTCCTAACAATAACTGTACATTCTGATTTCATATATATTTTCCTTAGTTTAGTCAAATTTGTATTTTTATTACTAACATTTGAACTGTACATAAACGCGGGAATAAAAATGAGAAAATGGCTACACTGGAAATATGACTATACCTAGTCATTTTCATGTATATGGTTAGAATAGGAGTAGAATTAATTTAGTTAGCTTGTTTTATATAGTTAATTTGTTTTTAACAGTTTTGTAGATTAAAAAATAAAACAAAGCAATCAGCCTTCTCATACATGTTCAGTAAAAACATTTTTCCCTATCAGAAAATTTTAATTCTTGCTTTCTTTTAAATTTCTTACAGCAATACCTCTACTCTGCCTATTCTGAATAATCTCTTGATTTAATTAAAGTTGCACATGGCATCGATCGCTTCAAAGCCACTTTTCTTTATTTTGAGATTTCCTTCTAAGATTTTCTTTTAAAATTTATATGATAAAGGTTGAAGATATAAAAGCTTCATGATCTTATTATCCCATGAAATGAATGACTGTCTATGATAAGCTTAATTTTAATTCCATCATTATTAGTCAGTCCAACCTTTCACGGTAATCATATGAAGTTCATATTATCTTCCTCGGAATTTGCCAAAAGCTGATCTTAAGGATATCCGTTTTGCCAAGTGCACACATTCAAATCTGTTTTGACATTTTTCCTCAATTATTGGCTTTATCCCATTTTGATCTTTAGTTTATTATCTAATGCTGTAAAATGCATCATCTTTATTTACTGAAGGCATTATTAAATAGTCACTACAATAATACAGATTCTTCTCAAGATTAATTCGCAATGAGCAGAGGTAATAAATTGTTGTTTCACTTCAAAAGGGAAGCATAGCTTAATATTTATTTCTGATAAATTTTATATTCCCTGGACATAAATAAACAGATTTTATTTAGGCTGATTGCAAACTTAGATTTAGAATAAATGATGAGATGATTTTGAACAAAGGGAAAATTTGATAAATCAAAGGTAAAATTTGCAGACAATTTCCTTCCAGGTACGCATCTACAAGTTCATTTTCATCTCTTATTAGTTCCTCTTTTCTTGAGCTTATTTTTATTTCTCGTTCTGTTTTATTTGCAGGTTTTCATTTGCTGTCAAAACTTGAAGTAAGCAGCAAACCCATTTCAAATTTGCAACAGGCTCAGGGAAATTTGATTTGTGATGCATTAGAATTTAAGCATTTTTAAATTTTGCTTTTATTCACTTAGAAAACCCAATTGAAATTCCAAGGAATATCAAAAGACCATTCGCATCATAAGATTTCATTGGAAGTAGTTCTTAGCATTTCTTTGCTCATCAAAGACCTCCGATGTATTATCTTACTCATATGCCATATTGCATTTCGCATATCGGAGCTTTCCAAGTGAAGTATACTTCCATGAACATGAATCGCCGATCTTCGATAATCGACTTTACTGATATTGCGATAAACACATAATTCCGGACCCGATATGAAATTCAAATCAAATTCATTAAAATATCGCGTCCGTTCAATCGCAATAATGGTAGGAGTATAACTTTAAAGGAGGCCGATGTTTCGGATCCAGTATGTTATCAAATTTTCAACATAAAATTATCGGGTCCACTCTTCATCACATATCGGCATATTGAGAATTGTTAAATCATGCGCATAACATTGCCGATCGCGATCGCCGATTAGCCACGTCATTCATCGCATATCGGCATTGCAACAATCATATTGTGTTACATCGGGTGCTTAAGATTGCCGATCGCCGATTTACGTCATCCATCGCATAGCCGATATCGCAATCGCTTCCTTGCAGTTTTATTTATGGCCGATATCTCGGATCCGATATGTTATTAAAATCTCATCATAAAAAGTTATTGGGTCCGCTCTTCATCGCATATCGGCATCGAAAAAAATATATTGTGTTACATCGGGTAACCAAAATTTGCCGATTTCCGATTAGCTACGACTTCCATCGCATCGCCGATATTGCAATCATTTCATCACATTCTTACGCTCACATCACCTCTTTGAATCTACAATGTGTATTTTGCAATATGGGAAGCACGATGCAATTTATTCTCTGATCCCCGATATAATATTTCTTTAATGATGCGATCGCTTCATTTCATTGCACATGTTCTTATCGGCAATTTGCCATTGCAATCTCCGATGCAATAGCTTCCAATGCATGCCTATGAGCCATTAACATTTAATCGATATATGGCATAGCAATAAAGGTGAAGTTCTGCAGATTAAATTTGAAGCATGGTGAAGAAACATGTTATGTGAATCATCCGATACGACAATGTGTTATTTTAAAAGCGAGCTTGGGTAACCACTATGGTAAGAAAGCAGTTAATGACCAATTTGCAGCATATCCAAATTATTTCAATTTCTCATACATTTTAGTTTAAATATATAATTCCATAATTAAAAATGGAATTCAAGACCTCTCTATCTTCATATTTAAATTTTATTATCGTAGATTTGGTCTTGATTCCGAACTATTTATAAAATCATGGAATTTATATGAAACTTGTGATATTTTGAGAAACAGTCATTGCTGCAAATTCTCATTCTCATTTTTGATGCATTTGCTTTAATTTCAATTCCCTTGAGCACTAAGAATTCCATTTTTACTGCTTGCTTTAGTTTAAATAAAATAAATAATGATTTTGGGGTTATATGATTTTGGTTAGTTTGACTTCTTCATGTTTTTAATATTAATTAAAATAAGAAGTCAGCCACTTTGGAGAAACTGATACCTTTCAGGTAACATCAAAAGCAATGATCCAATGGTAAGATTCATGTACCCACTTTCATTAATTTCCATTTCATCACTCTAGTTTCATTTTTGTTTTTAAATCATGCTGATATAAAACTCTGTTTTGCAGCTCTTCACAAAATTTTTCAATCTTCTGCCGAATCATATTTTCAAAGTCCATACTCTTCTTCTGGCTTTATTTCAATAAGCAGCGATAATCTTCATCGAAACAGCTACACCAGGAAGTTTCTGAATCTTTAATCTGTTTCTTTAAGCATTCATTTTCTTTTAGAAAATGATTAAGATGATGCTTGGGAACAAGAAGACTCATATCAAACAGAAATTATTCATTGTGGCTGAATTTTACGATCACTGTTATCTAAAAGCCTAAAGCATTCACAACTCTGCAAGGTATGTTTTTCTAAATCTCAACATTAGAAAGAACGATTACATGCTTATTTTCTTTTTCTTCATATTGTTGGAGACATTGGTATAAACATTCTTGTTTGAGTTTATCATGCTAAACTTGGATTTTCCTTCCCATTTTTAGAGATTTATTTGTTTTTATTTTTTGTTCGCTGATTTCTTTTCTCATTTTAGCATAAGAATTCTTTTCCTTTGAATTTCAGCTTTGATTTTGGTGACTTTGCCATTATTTATATGGAAGGCCTATTTGTTACCTAACAATGGTCAGGATACGTGGAGAAAAATTGTTAATAGTCACCTATTAGCTTTTTCTTAAATCTCTTAGTAGAGTTTAATTTTCTTATTATAAAGGTAAACATATTTAAGGGAGAGATTATCAGTCAAGAAAAGTTATTTATAACCAAGTAAAGACACTTTACAGCAAAGCACCTTTAACTCTGAAATTGTCATTCTTAACTCTTAAGGAGTCAATGATTCTCCCTGTCTCAACAAGTCTTATTTTTCTAGAGAATAATCCAGAAATATATTTAAACTTAAAAGATAAGAGGTCTCATCGTGAGCCTGCTTACCATGATCATAGGGGAAAATAGGCTGACATTACCAACACTGCTAAACAAACCAGGGTAATGGCTTATGATTGCAAACAATTATAAGACAAGGGGTCTCATCACGAGCCAGCTTGTTCAGTCCAATTTTAACCAGTGAATGGCATTGTCAATTATCTGGCCACCAAACCAGGACAATGGCTTTTAAGAAAAATAAAAAATATAAACAAAAAATATAAAAATTCAAAGAAAATAAACATTTATAAAAGGATTTATCTCTAGATCAATAATTTTTAAAAAGATGGGATTCTGAAATCATTGGTGATTAAAAGGTAACCCTGTCGAAACTATGGATGTTTGCTGGCAACAGTGGCTCTACCTGTGACAAATGAGTATATTTTGAAAGCTAAGCTGTAAAGTGACCCCTGCTTTATCCCTTCAGCTAATTAATGACTGATATATAGTTTCGAAATATTTTAATTTATGAGGAATTTTAAGAAAAATTACAGTTAGATGATTCTGGTTTTTATTCAGACTAACGAACTAAGTCAAGCATTTCAAGCATAATCCTCTCTTCTTTAAATTATTTTACTTTAATTTTTGGAAAATCTCATTCATATCAAGCAGAAATAACTGGTTCTTCTCCCGTGTGTCGCCATTGTTGTGGTAAAAACACAACCCCCCATTTTTGACTTCTTCACTTCAAATAATGGGGACCCTTTCTATAAAAATTTGGGCTAGGCACCTTTTTTGGATTTTTATTTTAGTTGATTGCCCTACACTTTTGTTAATTTTTAGTTTTCGTTGGATTCTTGTTTTGATTGCTTTGTTAGAATCGATTTTTTATAAGCTTCCCATCGACGCTTGTTTCGCCTCATTTGGTCAACTGGTTTGAAAATGGCACTCCTTTGAAATCTCATCATTTATCTAGCCTGGGTTGAAATTGCGTAAAATGTACAATATTGCATTTTGTAGATAAATTAGTTCAATAATGTATTCATTTTAAATGTTAACCCGTAGCAATTTTTTACTAACATTTTTCATTTTTTAGTCATGCAGCCAAATTATTAATTATCGGGGTTTTAAGAAATTCACTCTAAATTCCAAATCAAATTCTAAAACTAAAAAACCCAATCATTCAAATGACTGTAGTTTATTTTTATTATTTTTAATTATTTTTCAAGTGGCTGTAGTTTAGGTAATTTCGTAACTTAACTAAAATTCAATCAAAAAAAAAATTAAAAATAATAATATTAAATATTAATTTAATTAAATTTAATTAATATAATTAATTTAATTAAATTAAAATTTAATATTAAAATATAAATAAATAAATAAAGTCGCATCGCAAGTTTATTCGCAACATATTTTGAAAGCCCCTGAAATACCCATTAGTCATCCCCCGATGCGATATCGGGGCGAGAGTTCTATTCGCAACCAATTTTGAAAACCCCCGATACGCCCATTAGCCATTCTCCCGATGCGAAGTGCCGAAAGCTTTCTCCACGCCGATATGCCGATAAGCCTTCTCCACACCGATATACCGATAGCGAAAAAGGAAAATTGCATTAATTTGTTTTGCGTTGATATGGTTTACAAAATTCACTCATACATATGAGCAAATATGGTCATAAGGCATTAATTCAAGTTTTAATAAAAACTTGGTATTTATTTCAAAGTTTTATCATACATGAGAGAAAACAAATGAGTGGAGTTAATAAGGAGTGGCGTAGGATAATATGGTTAGTTTTAATATGTATTAGATATGGTAATATAATTAGTTTATATTTTTTATATATTAGTTAATATATATTAATATGTAATATGTAATAGATATTATATTAATTAAATTAATTAATTATATGTAATATTTAATTAATTTAAATATCAGTTAGATTGATGTTAATTAGTTTTTTTAATTAATTAGATTAATATTGATTAGTTTTTAATTAAGAATGGATTTGTTTATAAATCATTAGTTAGTTAAATTAATAAATAGTTTAGTTTATAATCAGCAATTAAATTAGAATTAACTAGGGACTAATTTAGGATTTAATTTTTAATTTAAATTCTCATTTTTTAGCCCAGCAACAGAATTTCCAGATTTACATCAGATTTGACCCATCAACTTTGGAAGCTCATAAATTGAGTTCTACTTGGCCAAATGAGGCCCAGGACGGCTCATTGGAAAGAGAAAATCAAGGAGAACATTTTGGAGGAGGTTTCACCAACAGATTTACTCATTTATTGGGTCAAAAATCAGGCAGAAGATCATGCTCCGAATTTTGAAAAACAAAATCAATTTTCTGAGTTATTTTCTTCAATTTCATTTATCCAAAGCCTCTTCTAATTGCAGATCCATTGGCCAACGATATCCTTTGCCAATAAAATCATTACAAGCATCAATACAGAGCTTATATTTTATTTTCAATTATTTATTTAAAATAGAATTTGATTGGGTTTGATTTAATTGCCAGAAATGATATTTTGATTGCATTTTAATTTATTTTGATTTCTTTTGCAGGAAAACAGTGGAAAAGATATGGAGAAAATGATTTCAAGCAATGAGAATGCTCCAGCAATTGAAGATCAGAATTAGGAGCAAGTAAAATTATATTTGGCAGATTTCTCTTCAACAAACTCTCCTCTCCAAAATTCCTTCACAAATATTATAAATAACAGATTCTAGAATGTAAAAAGGGCTGCTCTCCTCTGCAATGCTAGACTTCTAAAAGCACTATTGTAATTGGAATTTAGAGTTGTAGGAAGGAGGAGTGAAAAATCTCATATCTGGGGATTATTGAGGATTTTCCCTTTGTATATTGAATTATGCATGAGGAACAAAGCTTGCACTATTGTGGCTCTAGTTTTGAAGGCAGAAGTTCAAGCAATGTAAAGGGCTGTTGGAGACCAAGAACAGAGAAATGGATGCAATAAATTGGTATTTCTAATACTACTGTTTCAAATATCAGTGTTAATTTTATGGTGATATGAATGTCTCATTTTATTCATGTTTGTGCACTATTGTCAATATGGGTAATTTGTCTCAATCTTGTTATTATGTATCTCTGTTTTTTATGGATTAATTTCTGATTTCTGAGTAACTATTTACTCAGAAATCTGTCTTATTAAAACTGATTTATTGAGTGGTAATATGTTGTGAACTATTTCCACATATTATTGTTTAGTTATTGGGTTTGCTGATTTGATAATCAATATCATTTATGTGAGCTACTTCCTGAGTGTTGTTGGTTTATTATTTCAGTAAAAAGGTCTCAATAGGATGTGTTTTGATATCCATAATATCAGTTAATTGAACTACTTCATTAACTTGATATTAATTATAAACAAGACATATCTAAATCCCAATACTTTAATTATCTTGCTCTTAGTTGGGTTAGATCTATATCTGCCTAATTAAGATATGATTTAGATTAGTTTCTTTTGCTTGCATCATAGAACAAGCTTGCATTTAGAGTAAATTCTACATTCTTTTAAGTCCTCTCCTCAAAGAGGCAAAACTTTAGTTGTGGCTTGGCTGAGCCCAAATCAGCTTAAGGGTCATTCTCTTGCCTGATCAACAAGAAGAAGTGATCTGATGTCCCTGTCTATTGGTAATTAAAGATACATTATAAACCAATAGCAATAGGGAGAAGGTAACTGGACCTAGATGAACAGTCGGAGCCACCACACCAAATGGAAAAGGAGCTGCTTTTAAGGTCCGGACCGGGTGGTTATCCCCCAATGTTGTTGCAGTGATTTTCGAGGCATCAACATTTTTGGCGCTAGAAGGAGGGCCTGAGATTTTTGTCTATTGGAGTCTTTTCAATTTTAATATTTTATTTATTGCGATGGCTCCTCTCAAACTTCCAATTTGGAGTTGTATCCATGGACGTGCATCCTCCAATACTCCACCCGAAGTGGTAAGACTCTTGTCTCAGGCAAAGTTTAATGGTAAGAGAAATTCTTCTGCTTTTAACCATGTCTTTCAATTTATTCAAAATGTTTCAAATTATGATTTTCAAGGAATTGATTAAGGCATTTTATGCAGAATTTTTACTCTCACATTTGCGGCAAAAGCCAGAAACTGGTGTAAAACTCTTCCAGTTGCCTCAATCCATAGCTGGGATCAATTTGTTACAATTTTCATTTGTAAATTTGACGGCTACGATTATGAACAGGTATGTGAAGAAATTGAATATCTACGTAGGTTTAAAAATGAGTCTGTTAATGATTTTAATATGCGATTTCATTTGAATTGCTTAAGATTTAAAGACGAGGATAAACCTACGGAAGAAGAATCATTAGATTGGTTTAAATATATTTGTTCTCTTCCACCCATTCCCAATCCATATGAAATTAATTCAAGCTTTGTTCCATCCCCTTCCAATATAAATGAGAATCCCAATTTGGATCTGCAAATAAATTATGATAAAGTGGTTTCACAAAGTTTGGAAAATATTTCCATTCAAATGCAAGAAGACAACAACAACAATCTCGGAGAAAAGACAGCCTGGAAATCTGAAAGTTACTGTGAAGAAAATTCGGAAAATCAAATCGCAAATCAGCAAATACAAGCAGCAATCAAAATGCAAACTGCTGTACAAATTTCTGAATTTCTCCATAATGAGCAAATGCCAAAATCAGAGAAGCAAAGCAGCATTCTTCAAGAAAGTATGCGCATGCAAAGGAATGATCTGCAATCTGAAATTTACAATGAGCATAATGCACAAGAGCTTTCAAACAGAGACAGTTTTAAATACATTGTTTCAGGTTCACATTTTTCTCTTTATCCTGATATTTTTAATGATGATAATTTTTCCCCTCTTGGTATTAATAATATTTCAGAAAATACAGAGGCTGATCTAAATAAATTACCATTAAGTTTTTATCAAGATAGAGAAGCAATTAATGATCATTCTTTTGCCATTAATGAACATGAAATTCTTGTTCCTCCTTGTTTGGATATATTGGATGAGATTGAAGGGAATTCTAGAGAGTCTTGTGAGGTCATTTATGATGATTACTCTGATATTGAGGATGTTGATTTCAATTTTTTTCAAGAGAATCCTCATGATAAAATTCAAATAACATCTGAGAATGAGGAACGCTTCAATTTAGGAATTATCCCAACTAATCCTCATTTTAGAGCAGCAAATTATCTTCATGATTTCACCATTCAAGAAAACATTCCAATTTATGATTCATATCATGATCAAACTCCCATTCCTATTCATAATCATAATTCATTTTCTATTTCACAAGTTGGAATTCGAAATTACCCAAATTCCATAATTCTGGCCATTCCTTGTGAAAATGAAATCATTTCAAAACAATCCCAAATGTGCTGTAACATTAGTTGTAAAAATAGTAATTTCATTTTATTTTTATTTCCCCACTTATTTTGTATAAAATCAGATTTAATTTTTCAAAATTTCCACACTTTTCGCTGGCATATTGAATACCTTACTATCAAACACTCAATTGATGCATTGCCCAATTGGGAAATTCAAGTTTCATATTATAATCATCAGCATCGAAAGATATTAATATTCTAATTTATATCAATGCTAATGTTTCATCAAAAGCTTCTATCTTTTCAAAGGCAATGTCAACAAGAGAATGTATTTTTGCAATCTGGCCAGCAATTCAATTCAATTAATAAATTTCCATTTTATTTGAAAGGCTTCCATCCATTTTTCATTGACTTATTTGAAAATTGTTTGATTTTTCCTTCAAGTAAAATTGTCAATGATTTAACATTTGTACATAACACTAACAAATTTTTTCAGGTCAAAGAATTTAAAAATTCATCTTCACAATCTGGCCTGTTATCTCTTCCTTTGAACATTTCTCAATCCTTAATAGAAATCCATCCAGATTTTTATGATCCAATTGGTAGTCAATTGGAAAGGAAATTTCAGGAGAGAGAGATTTTAATTAAGTTCCTAACAATAACTGTACATTCTGATTTCATATTTATTTTCCTTAGTTTAGTCAAATTTGTATTTTTATTACTAACATTTGAACTGTACATAAATGCGGGAATAAAAATGAGAAAATGGCTACACTGGAAATATGACTATACCTAGTCATTTTCATGTATATGGTTAGAATAGGAGTAGAATTAATTTAGTTAGCTTGTTTTATATAGTTAATTTGTTTTTAACAGTTTTGTAAATTAAAAAATAAAACAAAGCAATCAGCCTTCTCATACATGTTCAGTAAAAACATTTTTCCCTATCAGAAAATTTTAATTCTTGCTTTCTTTTAAATTTCTTACAGCAATACCTCTACTCTGCCTATTCTGAATAATCTCTTGATTCAATTAAAGTTGCACATGGCATCGATCGCTTCAAAGCCACTTTTCTTTATTTTGAGATTTCCTTCTAAGATTTTCTTTTAAAATTTATATGATAAAGGTTGAAGATATAAAAGCTTCATGATCTTATTATCCTATGAAATGAATGACTGTCTATGATAAGCTTAATTTTAATTCCATCATTATTAGTCAGTCCAACCTTTCATGGTAATCATATGAAGTTCATATTATCTTCCTCGGAATTTGCCAAAAGCTGATCTTAAGGATATTCGTTTTGCCAAGTGCACACATTCAAATCTGTTTTGACATTTTTCCTCAATTAGTGGCTTTATCCTATTCTGATCTTTAGTTTATTATCTGATGCTGTAAAATGCATCATCTTTATTTACTGAAGGCATTATTGAATAGTCACTACAATAATACAGATTCTTCTCAATATTAATTCGCAATGAGCAAAGGTAATAAATTGTTGTTTCACTTCAAAAGGGAAGCATAGCTTAATATTTATTTCTGATAAATTTTATATTCCCTGGACATAAATAAACAGATTTTATTTAGGCTGATTGCAAACTTAGATTTAGAATAAATGATGAGATGATTTTGAACAAAGGGAAAATTTGATAAATCAAAGGTAAAATTTGCAGACAATTTCCTTCCAGGTACGCATCTACAAGTTCATTTTCATCTCTTATTAGTTCCTCTTTTCTTCAGCTTATTTTTATTTCTCGTTCTATTTTATTTGCAGGTTTTCATTTGCTGTCAAAACTTGAAGTAAGCAGCAAACCCATTTCAAATTTGCAACAGGCTCAGGGAAATTTGATTTGTGATGCATTAGAATTTAAGCATTTTTAAATTTTGCTTTTATTCACTTAGAAAACCCAATTGAAATTTCAAGGAATATCAAAAAACCATTCGCATCATAAGATTTCATTGGAAGTAGTTCTTAGCATTTCTTTGCTCATCAAAGACCTCCGATGTATTATCTTACTCATATGCCATATTGCATTTCGCATATCGGAGCTTTCCAAGTGAAGTATACTTCCATGAACATGAATCGCCGATCTTCGATAATCGACTTTACTGATATTGCGATAAACACATAATTCCGGACCCGATATGAAATTCAAATCAAATTCATTAAAATATCGCGTCCGTTCAATCGCAATAATGGTAGGAGTATAACTTTAAAGGAGGCCGATGTTTCGGATTCAATATGTTATCAAATTTTCAACATAAAATTATCGGGTCCACTCTTCATCACATATCGGCATATTGAGAATTGTTAAATCATGCGCATAACATTGCCGATCGCGATCGCCGATTAGCCACGTCATTCATCGCATATCGGCATCGCAACAATCATATTGTGTTACATCGGGTGCTTAAGATTGCCGATCGCCGATTTACGTCATCCATCGCATAGCCGATATCGCAATCGCTTCCTTGCAGTGTTATTTATGGCCGATATCTCGGATCCGATATGTTATTAAAATCCCATCATAAAAAGTTATCGGGTCCGCTCTTCATCGCATATCGGCATCGAAAAAAATATATTGTGTTACATCGGGTAACCAAAATTTGTCGATTTCCGATTAGCTACGACTTCCATCGCATCGCCGATATTGCAATCATTTCATCACATTCTTACGCTCACATCACCTCTCTGAATCTACAATGTGTATTTTGCAATATGGGAAGCACGATGCAATTTATTCTCTGATCCCCGATATAATATTTCTTTAATGATGCGATCGCTTCATTTCATTGCACATGTTCTTATCGGCAATTTGCCATTGCAATCTCCGATGCAATAGCTTCCAATGCATGCCTATGAGCCATTAACATTTAATCGATATATGGCATAGCAATAAAGGTGAAGTTCTGCAGATTAAATTTGAAGCATGGTGAAGAAACATGTTATGTGAATCATCCGATACGGCAATGTGTTATTTTAAAAGCGAGCTTGGGTAACCACTCTGGTAAGAAAGCAGTTAATGACCAATTTGCAGCATATCCAAATTATTTCAATTTCTCATACATTTTAGTTTAAATATATAATTCCATAATTAAAAATGGAATTCAAGACCTCTCTATCTTCATATTTAAATTTTATTATCGTAGATTTGGTTTTGATTCCGAACTATTTATAAAATCATGGAATTTATATGAAACTTGTGATATTTTGAGAAACAGTCATTGCTGCAAATTCTCATTCTCATTTTTGATGCATTTGCTTTAATTTCAATTCCCTTGAGCACTAAGCATTCCATTTTTACTGCTTGCTTTAGTTTAAATAAAATAAATAATGATTTTGGTTAGTTTGACTTCTTCATGTTTTTAATATTAATTAAAATAAGAAGTCAGCCACTTTGGAGAAACTGATACCTTTCAGGTAACATCAAAAGCAATGATCCAATGGTAAGATTCATGTACCCACTTTCATTAATTTCCATTTCATCACTCTAGTTTCATTTTTGTTTTTAAATCATGCTGATATAAAACTCTGTTTTGCAGCTCTTCACAAAATTTTTCAATCTTCTGCCGAATCATATTTTCAAAGTCCATACTCTTCTTCTGGCTTTATTTCAATAAGCAGCGATAATCTTCATCGAAACAGCTACACCAGGAAGTTTCTGAACCTTTAATCTGTTTCTTTAAGCATTCATTTTCTTTTAGAAAATGATTAAGATGATGCTTGGGAACAAGAAGACTCATATCAAACAGAAATTATTCATTGTGGCTGAATTTTACGATCACTGTTATCTAAAAGCCTAAAGCATTCACAACTCTGCAAGGTATGTTTTTCTAAATCTCAACATAAGAAGGAATGATTACATGCTTATTTTCTTTTTCTTCATATTGTTGGAGACATTGGTATAAACATTCTTGTTTGAGTTTATCATGCTAAACTTGGATTTTCCTTCCCATTTTTAGAGATTTATTTGTTTTTATTTTTTGTTCGCTGATTTCTTTTCTCATTTTAGCATAAGAATTCTTTTCCTTTGGATTTCAGCTTTGATTTTGGTGACTTTGCCATTATTTATATGGAAGGCCTATTTGTTACCTAACAATGGTCAGGATACGTGGAGAAAAATTGTTAATAGTCACCTATTAGCTTTTTCTTAAATCTCTTAGTAGAGTTTAATTTTCTTATTATAAAGGTAAACATATTTAAGGGAGAGATTATCAGTCAAGAAAAGTTATTTATAACCAAGTAAAGACACTTTACAGCAAAGCACCTTTAACTCTGAAATTGTCATTCTTAACTCTTAAGGAGTCAATGATTCTCCCTGTCTCAACAAGTCTTATTTTTCTAGAGAATAATCCAGAAATATATTTAAACTTAAAAGATAAGAGGTCTCATCGTGAGCCTGCTTACCATGATCATAGGGGAAAATAGGCTGACATTACCAACACTGCTAAACAAACCAGGGTAATGGCTTATGATTGCAAACAATTATAAGACAAGGGGTCTCATCACGAGCCAGCTTGTTCAGTCCAATTTTAACCAGTGAATGGCATTGTCAATTATCTGGCCACCAAACCAGGACAATGGCTTTTAAGAAAAATAAAAAATATAAAAAAAAAAATATAAAAATTCAAAGAAAATAAACATTTATAAATGGATTTATCTCTAGATCAATAATTTTTAAAAAGATGGGATTCTGAAATCATTGGTGATTAAAAGGTAACCCTGTCGAAACTATGGATGTTTGCTGGCAACAGTGGCTCTACCTGTGACAAATGAGTATATTTTGAAAGCTAAGCTGTAAAGTGACCCCTGCTTTATCCCTTCAGCTAATTAATGACTGATATAGAGTTTCGAAATATTTTAATTTATGAGGAATTTTAAGAAAAATTACAGTTAGATGATTTTGGTTTTTATTCAGACTAATGAAATAAGTCAAGCATTTCAAGCATAATCCTCTCTTCTTTAAATTATTTTACTTTAATTTTTGGAAAATCTCATTCATATCAAGCAGAAATAACTGGTTCTTCTCCCGTGTGTCGCCATTGTTGTGGTAAAAACACAACCCCCCATTTTTGACTTCTTCACTTCAAATAATGGGGACCCTTTCTATAAAAATTTGGGCTAGGCACCTTTTTTGGATTTTTATTTTAGTTGATTGCCCTACACTTTTGTTAATTTTTAGTTTTCGTTGGATTCTTGTTTTGATTGCTTTGTTAGAATCGATTTTTTATAAGCTTCCCATCGACGCTTGTTTCGCCTCATTTGGTCAACTGGTTTGAAAATGGCACTCCTTTGAAATCTCATCATTTATCTAGCCTGGGTTGAAATTGCGTAAAATGTACAATATTGCATTTTGTAGATAAATTAGTTCAATAATGCATTCATTTTAAATGTTAACCCGTAGCAAGTTTTTACTAACATTTTTCATTTTTTAGTCATGCAGCCAAATTATTAATTATCGGGGTTTTAAGAAATTCACTCTAAATTCCAAATCAAATCCTAAAACTAAAAAACCCAATCATTCAAGTGGCTGTAGTTTATTTTTATTATTTTTAATTATTTTTCAAGTGGCTGTAGTTTAGGTAATTTCGTAACTTAACTAAAATTCAATAAAAAAAAATAAAAAAAAATAAAAATATTAAATATTAATTTAATTAAATTTAATTAATATAATTAATTTAATTAAATTAAAATTTAATATTAAAATATAAATAAATAAATAAAGTCGCATCGCAAGTTTATTCGCAACATATTTTGAAAGCCCCGAAATACCCATTAGTCATCCCCCGATGCGATATCGGGTCGGGAGTTCTATTCGCAACCAATTTTGAAAACCCCCGATACGCCCATTAGCCATTCTCCCGATGCGAAGTGCCGAAAGCCTTCTCCACGCCGATATGCCGATAAGCCTTCTCCACACAGATATACCGATAGCGAAAAAGGAAAATTGCATTAATTTGTTTTGCGTTGATATGGTTTACAAAATTCACTCATACGTATGAGCAAATATGGTCATAAGGCATTAATTCAAGTTTTAATAAAAACTTGGTATTTATTTCAAAGTTTTATCATACATGAGTGAAAACAAATGAGTGGAGTTAATAAGGAGTGGCGTAGGATAATATGGTTAGTTTTAATATGTATTAGATATGGTAATATAATTAGTTTATATTTTTTATATATTAGTTAATATATATTAATATGTAATATGTAATAGATATTATATTAATTAAATTAATTAATTATATGTAATATTTAATTAATTTAAATATCAGTTAGATTGATATTAATTAGTTTTTTTAATTAATTAGATTAATATTGATTAGTTTTTAATTAAGAATGGATTTGTTTATAAATCATTAGTTAGTTAAATTAATAAATAGTTTAGTTTATAATTAGCAATTAAATTAGAATTAATTAGGGACTAATTTAGGATTTAATTTTTAATTTAAATTCTCATTTTTTTAGCCCAGCAACAGAATTTCCAGATTTACATCAGATTTGACCCATCAACTTTGGAAGCTCATAAATTGAGTTCTACTTGGCCAAATGAGGCCCAGGACGGCTCATTGGAAAGAGAAAATCAAGGAGAACATTTTGGAGGAGGTTTCACCAACAGATTTACTCATTTATTGGGTCAAAAATCAGGCAGAAGATCATGCTCCGAATTTTGAAAAACAAAATCAATTTTCTGAGTTATTTTCTTCAATTTCATTTATCCAAAGCCTCTTCTAATTGCAGATCCATTGGCCAACGATATCCTTTGCCAATAAAATCATTACAAGCATCAATACAGAGCTTATATTTTATTTTCAATTATTTATTTAAAATAGAATTTGATTGGGTTTGATTTAATTGCCAGAAATGATATTTTGATTGCATTTTAATTTATTTTGATTTCTTTTGCAGGAAAACAGTGGAAAAGATATGGAGAAAAGGATTTCAAGCAATGAGAATGCTCCAGCAATTGAAGATCAGAATTAGGAGCAAGTAAAATTATATTTGGCAGATTTCTCTTCAACAAACTCTCCTCTCCAAAATTCCTTCACAAATATTATAAATAACAGATTCTAGAATGTAAAAAGGGCTGCTCTCCTCTGCAATGCTAGACTTCTAAAAGCACTATTGTAATTGGAATTTAGAGTTGTAGGAGGGAGGAGTGAAAAATCTCAGATCTGGGGATTATTGAGGATTTTCCCTTTGTATATTGAATTATGCATGAGGAACAAAGCTTGCACTATTGTGGCTCTAGTTTTGAAGGCAGAAGTTCAAGCAATGTAAAGGGCTGTTGGAGACCAAGAACAGAGAAATGGATGCAATAAATTGGTATTTCTAATACTACTGTTTCAAATATCAGTTTTAATTTTATGGTGATATGAATGTCTCATTTTATTCATGTTTGTGCACTATTGTCAATATGGGTAATTTGTCTCAATCTTGTTATTATGTATCTCTGTTTTTTATGGATTAATTTCTGATTTCTGAGTAACTATTTACTCAGAAATCTGTCTTATTAAAACTGATTTATTGAGTGGTAATATGTTGTGAACTATTTCCACATATTATTGTTTAGTTATTGGGTTTGCTGATTTGATAATCAATATCATTTATGTGAGCTACTTCCTGAGTGTTGTTGGTTTATTATTTCAGTAAAAAGGTCTCAATAGGATGTGTTTTGATATCCATAATATCAGTTAATTGAACTACTTCATTAACTTGATATTAATTATAAACAAGACATATCTAAATCCCAATACTTTAATTATCTTGCTCTTAGTTGGGTTAGATCTATATCTGCCTAATTAAGATAGGATTTAGATTAGTTTTTTTTGCTTGCATCATAGAACAAGCTTGCATTTAGAGTAAATTCTACATTCTTTTAAGTCCTCTCCTCAAAGAGGCAAAACTTTAGTTGTGGCTTGGCTGAGCCCAAATCAGCTTAAGGGTCATTCTCTTGCCTGATCAACAAGAAGAAGTGATCTGATGTCCCTGTCTATTGGTAATTAAAGATACATTATAAACCAATAGCAATAGGGAGAAGGTAACTGGACCTAGATGAACAGTCGGAGCCACCACACCAAACGGAAAAGGAGCTTCTTTTAAGGTCCGGACCGGGTGGTTATCCCCCAATGTTGTTGCAGTGATTTTCGAGGCATCAACATTTTTGGCGCTAGAAGGAGGGCCTGAGATTTTTGTCTATTGGAGTCTTTTCAATTTTAATATTTTATTTATTGCGATGGCTCCTCTCAAACTTCCAATTTGGAGTTGTATCCATGGACGTGCATCCTCCAATACTCCACCCGAAGTGGTAAGACTCTTGTCTCAGGCAAAGTTTAATGGTAAGAGAAATTCTTCTGCTTTTAACCATGTCTTTCAATTTATTCAAAATGTTTCAAATTATGATTTTCAAGGAATTGATGAAGGCATTTTATGCAGAATTTTTACTCTCACATTTGCGGCAAAAGCCAGAAACTGGTGTAAAACTCTTCCAGTTGCCTCAATCCATAGCTGGGATCAATTTGTTACAATTTTCATTTGTAAATTTGACGGCTACGATTATGAACAGGTATGTGAAGAAATTGAATATCTACGTAGGTTTAAAAATGAGTCTGTTAATGATTTTAATATGCGATTTCATTTGAATTGCTTAAGATTTAAAGACGAGGATAAACCTACGGAAGAAGAATCATTAGATTGGTTTAAATATATTTGTTCTCTTCCACCCATTCCCGATCCATATGAAATTAATTCAAGCTTTGTTCCATCCCCTTCCAATATAAATGAGAATCCCAATTTGGATCTGCAAATAAATTATGATAAAGTGGTTTCACAAAGTTTGGAAAATATTTCCATTCAAATGCAAGAAGACAACAACAGCAATCTTGGAGAAAAGACAACCTGGAAATCTGAAAGCTACTGTGAAGAAAATTCGGAAAATCAAATCGCAAATCAGCAAATACAAGCAACAATCAAAATGCAAACTGCTGTACAAATTTCTGAATTTCTCCATAATGAGCAAATGCCAAAATCAGAGCAGCAAAGCAGCATTCTTCAAGAAAGTATGTGCATGCAAAGGAATGATCTGCAATCTGAAATTTACAATGAGCATAATGCACAAGAGCTTTCAAACAGAGACAGTTTTAAATACATTGTTTCAGGTTCACATTTTTCTCTTTATCCTGATATTTTTAATGATGATAATTTTTCCCCTCTTGGTATTAATAATATTTCAGAAAATACAGAGGCTGATCTAAATAAATTACCATTAAGTTTTTATCAAGATAGAGAAGCAATTAATGATCATTCTTTTGCCATTAATGAACATGAAATTCTTGTTCCTCCTTGTTTGGATATATTGGATGAGATTGAAGGGAATTCTAGAGAGTCTTGTGAGGTCATTTATGATGATTACTCTGATATTGAGGATGTTGATTTCAATTTTTCTCAAGAGAATCCTCATGATAAAATTCAAATAACATCTGAGAATGAGGAACGCTTCAATTTAGGAATTATCCCAACTAATCCTCATTTTAGAGCAGCAAATTATCTTCATGATTTCACCATTCAAGAAAACATTCCAATTTATGATTCATATCATGATCAAACTCCTATTCCTATTCATAATCATAATTCATTTTCTATTTCACAAGTTGGAATTCGAAATTACCCAAATTCCATAATTCTGGCCATTCCTTGTGAAAATGAAATCATTTCAAAACGATCCCAAATGTGCTGTAACATTAGTTGTAAAAATAATAATTTCATTTTATTTTTATTTCCCCACTTATTTTGTATAAAATCAGATTTAATTTTTCAAATTTTCCACACTTTTCGCTGGCATATTGAATACCTTACTATCAAACACTCAATTGATGCATTGCCCAATTGGGAAATTCAAGTTTCATATTATAATCATCAGCATCGAAAGATATTAATATTCCAATTTATATCAATGCTAATGTTTCATCAAAAGCTTCTATCTTTTCAAAGGCAATGTCAACAAGAGAATGTATTTTTGCAATCTGGCCAGCAATTCAATTCAATTAATAAATTTCCATTTTATTTGAAAGGCTTCCATCCATTTTTCATTGACTTATTTGAAAATTGTTTGATTTTTCCGTCAAGTAAAATTGTCAATGATTTAACATTTGTACATAACACTAACAAACTTTTTCAGGTCAAAGAATTTAAAAATTCATCTTCACAATCTGGCCTGTTATCTCTTCCTTTGAACATTTCTCAATCCTTAATAGAAATCCATCCAGATTTTTATGATCCAATTGGTAGTCAATTGGAAAGGAAATTTCAGGAGAGAGAGATTTTAATTAAGTTCCTAACAATAACTGTACATTCTGATTTCATATTTATTTTCCTTAGTTTAGTCAAATCTGTATTTTTATTACTAACATTTGAACTGTACATAAACGCGGGAATAAAAATGAGAAAATGGCTACACTGGAAATATGACTATACCTAGTCATTTTCATGTATATGGTTAGAATAGGAGTAGAATTAATTTAGTTAGCTTGTTTTATATAGTTAATTTGTTTTTAACAGTTTTGTAGATTAAAAAATAAAACAAAACAATCAGCTTTCTCATACATGTTCAGTAAAAACATTTTTCCTTATCAGAAAATTTTAATTCTTGCTTTCTTTTAAATTTCTTACAGCAATACCTCTACTCTGCCTATTCTGAATAATCTCTTGATTCAATTAAAGTTGCACATGGCATCGATCGCTTCAAAGCCACTTTTCTTTATTTTGAGATTTCCTTCTAAGATTTTCTTTTAAAATTTATATGATAAAGGTTGAAGATATAAAAGCTTCATGATCTTATTATCCCATGAAATGAATGACTGTCTATGATAAGCTTAATTTTAATTCCATCATTATTAGTCAGTCCAACCTTTCACGGTAATCATATGAAGTTCATATTATCTTCCTCGGAATTTGCCAAAAGCTGATCTTAAGGATATCCGTTTTGCCAAGTGCACACATTCAAATCTGTTTTGACATTTTTCCTCAATTAGTGGCTTTATCCCATTCTGATCTTTAGTTTATTATCTGATGCTGTAAAATGCATCATCTTTATTTACTGAAGGCATTATTGAATAGTCACTACAATAATACAGATTCTTCTCAAGATTAATTCGCAATGAGCAGAGGTAATAAATTGTTGTTTCACTTCAAAAGGGAAGCATAGCTTAATATTTATTTCTGATAAATTTTATATTCCCTGGACATAAATAAACAGATTTTATTTAGGCTGATTGCAAACTTAGATTTAGAATAAATGATGAGATGATTTTGAACAAAGGGAAAATTTGATAAATCAAAGGTAAAATTTGCAGACAATTTCCTTCCAGGTACGCATCTACAAGTTCATTTTCATCTCTTATTAGTTCCTCTTTTCTTCAACTTATTTTTATTTCTCGTTCTGTTTTATTTGCAGGTTTTCATTTGCTGTCAAAACTTGAAGTAAGTAGCAAACCCATTTCAAATTTGCAACAGGCTCAGGGAAATTTGATTTGTGATGCATTAGAATTTAAGCATTTTTAAATTTTGCTTTTATTCACTTAGAAAACCCAATTGAAATTCCAAGGAATATCAAAAGACCATTCGCATCATAAGATTTCATTGGAAGTAGTTCTTAGCATTTCTTTGCTCATCAAAGACCTCCGATGTATTATCTTACTCATATGCCATATTGCATTTCGCATATCGGAGCTTTCCAAGTGAAGTATACTTCCATGAACATGAATCGCCGATCTTCGATAATCGACTTTACTGATATTGCGATAAACACATAATTCCGGACCCGATATGAAATTCAAATCAAATTCATTAAAATATCGCGTCCGTTCAATCGCAATAATGGTAGGAGTATAACTTTAAAGGAGGCCGATGTTTCGGATCCAATATGTTATCAAATTTTCAACATAAAATTATCGGGTCCACTCTTCATCACATATCGGCATATTGAGAATTGTTAAATCATGCGCATAACATTGCCGATCGCGATCGCCGATTAGCCACGTCATTCATCGCATATCGGCATCGCAACAATCATATTGTGTTACATCGGGTGCTTAAGATTGCCGATCGCCGATTTACGTCATCCATCGCATAGCCGATATCGCAATCGCTTCCTTGCAGTTTTATTTATGGCCGATATCTCGGATCCGATATGTTATTAAAATCCCATCATAAAAAGTTATTGGGTCCGCTCTTCATCGCATATCGGCATCGAAAAAAATATATTGTGTTACATCGGGTAACCAAAATTTGCCGATTTCCGATTAGCTACGACTTCCATCGCATCGCCGATATTGCAATCATTTCATCACATTCTTACGCTCACATCACCTCTCTGAATCTACAATGTGTATTTTGCAATATGGGAAGCACGATGCAATTTATTCTCTGATCCCCGATATAATATTTCTTTAATGATGCGATCGCTTCATTTCATTGCACATGTTCTTATCGGCAATTTGCCATTGCAATCTCCGATGCAATAGCTTCCAATGCATGCCTATGAGCCATTAACATTTAATCGATATATGGCATAGCAATAAAGGTGAAGTTCTGCAGATTAAATTTGAAGCATGGTGAAGAAACATTTTATGTGAATCATCCGATACGGCAATGTGTTATTTTAAAAGCGAGCTTGGGTAACCACTATGGTAAGAAAACAGTTAATGACCAATTTGCAGCATATCCAAATTATTTCAATTTCTCATACATTTTAGTTTAAATATATAATTCCATAATTAAAAATGGAATTCAAGACCTCTCTATCTTCATATTTAAATTTTATTATCGTAGATTTGGTCTTGATTCCGAACTATTTATAAAATCATGGAATTTATATGAAACTTGTGATATTTTGAGAAACAGTCATTGCTGCAAATTCTCATTCTCATTTTTGATGCATTTGCTTTAATTTCAATTCCCTTGAGCACTAAGCATTCCATTTTTACTGCTTGCTTTAGTTTAAATAAAATAAATAATGATTTTGGGGTTATATGATTTTGGTTAGTTTGACTTCTTCATGTTTTTAATATTAATTAAAATAAGAAGTCAGCCACTTTGGAGAAACTGATACCTTTCAGGTAACATCAAAAGCAATGATCCAATGGTAAGATTCATGTACCCACTTTCATTAATTTCCATTTCATCACTCTAGTTTCATTTTTGTTTTTAAATTATGCTGATATAAAACTCTGTTTTGCAGCTCTTCACAAAATTTTTCAATCTTCTGCCGAATCATATTTTCAAAGTCCATACTCTTCTTCTGGCTTTATTTCAATAAGCAGCGATAATCTTCATCGAAACAGCTACACCAGGAAGTTTCTGAACCTTTAATCTGTTTCTTTAAGCATTCCTTTTCTTTTAGAAAATGATTAAGATGATGCTTGGGAACAAGAAGACTCATATCAAACAGAAATTATTCATTGTGGCTGAATTTTACGATCACTGTTATCTAAAAGCCTAAAGCATTCACAACTCTGCAAGGTATGTTTTTCTAAATCTCAACATAAGAAGGAATGATTACATGCTTATTTTCTTTTTCTTCATATTGTTGGAGACATTGGTATAAAAATTCTTGTTTGAGTTTATCATGCTAAACTTGGATTTTCCTTCCCATTTTTAGAGATTTATTTGTTTTTATTTTTTTTCGCTGATTTCTTTTCTCATTTTAGCATAAGAATTCTTTTCCTTTGAATTTCAGCTTTGATTTTGGTGACTTTGCCATTATTTATATGGAAGGCCTATTTGTTACCTAACAATGGTCAGGATACGTGGAGAAAAATTGTTAATAGTCACCTATTAGCTTTTTCTTAAATCTCTTAGTAGAGTTTAATTTTCTTATTATAAAGGTAAACATATTTAAGGGAGAGATTATCAGTCAAGAAAAGTTATTTATAACCAAGTAAAGACACTTTATAGCAAAGCACCTTTAACTCTGAAATTGTCATTCTTAACTCTTAAGGAGTCAATGATTCTCCCTGTCTCAACAAGTCTTATTTTTCTAGAGAATAATCCAGAAATATATTTAAACTTAAAAGATAAGAGGTCTCATCGTGAGCCTGCTTACCATGATCATAGGGGAAAATAGGCTGACATTACCAACACTGCTAAACAAACCAGGGTAATGGCTTATGATTGCAAACAATTATAAGACAAGGGGTCTCATCACGAGCCAGCTTGTTCAGTCCAATTTTAACCAGTGAATGGCATTGTCAATTATCTGGCCACCAAACCAGGACAATGGCTTTTAAGAAAAATAAAAAATATAAAAAAAAATTATAAAAATTCAAAGAAAATAAACATTTATAAATGGATTTATCTTTAGATCAATAATTTTTAAAAAGATGGGATTCTGAAATCATTGGTGATTAAAAGGTAACCCTGTCGAAACTATGGATGTTTGCTGGCAACAGTGGCTCTACCTGTGACAAATGAGTATATTTTGAAAGCTAAGCTGTAAAGTGACCCCTGCTTTATCCCTTCAGCTAATTAATGACTGATATAGAGTTTCAAAATATTTTAATTTATGAGGAATTTTAAGAAAAATTACAGTTAGATGATTCTGGTTTTTATTCAGACTAATGAACTAAGTCAAGCATTTCAAGCATAATCCTCTCTTCTTTAAATTATTTTACTTTAATTTTTGGAAAATCTCATTCATATCAAGCAGAGATAACTGGTTCTTCTCCCGTGTGTCGCCATTGTTGTGGTAAAAACACAACCCCCCATTTTTGACTTCTTCACTTCAAATAATGGGGACCCTTTCTATAAAAATTTGGGCTAGGCACCTTTTTTGGATTTTTATTTTAGTTGATTGCCCTACACTTTTGTTAATTTTTAGTTTTCGTTGGATTCTTGTTTTGATTGCTTTGTTAGAATCGATTTTTTATAAGCTTCCCATCGACGCTTGTTTCGCCTCATTTGGTCAACTGGTTTGAAAATGGCACTCCTTTGAAATCTCATCATTTATCTAGCCTGGGTTGAAATTGCGTAAAATGTACAATATTGCATTTTGTAGATAAATTAGTTCAATAATGCATTCATTTTAAATGTTAACCCGTAGCAAGTTTTTACTAACATTTTTCATTTTTTAGTCATGCAGCCAAATTATTAATTATCGGGGTTTTAAGAAATTCACTCTAAATTCCAAATCAAATCCTAAAACTAAAAAACCCAATCATTCAAGTGGCTGTAGTTTATTTTTATTATTTTTAATTATTTTTCAAGTGGTTGTAGTTTAGGTAATTTCGTAACTTAACTAAAATTCAATCAAAACCAAAAAAAAAAAAAATAATATTAAATATTAATTTAATTAAATTTAATTAATATAATTAATTTAATTAAATTAAAATTTAATATTAAAATATAAATAAATAAATAAAGTCGCATCGCAAGTTTATTCGCAACATATTTTGAAAGCCCCCGAAATACCCATTAGTCATCCCCCGATGCGATATCGGGTCGGGAGTTCTATTCGCAACCAATTTTGAAAACCCCCGATACGCCCATTAGCCATTCTCCCGATGCGAAGTGCCGAAAGCCTTCTCCACGCCGATATGCCGATAAGCCTTCTCCACACCGATATACCGATAGCGAAAAAGGAAAATTGCATTAATTTGTTTTGCGTTGATATGGTTTACAAAATTCACTCATACATATGAGCAAATATGGTCATAAGGCATTAATTCAAGTTTTAATAAAAACTTGTTATTTATTTCAAAGTTTTATCATACATGAGTGAAAACAAATGAGTGGAGTTAATAAGGAGTGGCGTAGGATAATATGGTTAGTTTTAATATGTATTAGATATGGTAATATAATTAGTTTATATTTTTTATATATTAGTTAATATATATTAATATGTAATATGTAATAGATATTATATTAATTAATTATATGTAATATTTAATTAATTTAAATATCAGTTAGATTGATATTAATTAGTTTTTTTAATTAATTAGATTAATATTGATTAGTTTTTAATTAAGAATGGATTTGTTTATAAATCATTAGTTAGTTAAATTAATAAATAGTTTAGTTTATAATCAGCAATTAAATTAGAATTAACTAGGGACTAATTTAGGATTTAATTTTTAATTTAAATTCTCATTTTTTAGCCCAGCAACAGAATTTCCAGATTTACATCAGATTTGACCCATCAACTTTGGAAGCTCATAAATTGAGTTCTACTTGGCCAAATGAGGCCCAGGACGGCTCATTGGAAAGAGAAAATCAAGGAGAACATTTTGGAGGAGGTTTCACCAACAGATTTACTCATTTATTGGGTCAAAAATCAGGCAGAAGATCATGCTCCGAATTTTGAAAAACAAAATCAATTTTCTGAGTTATTTTCTTCAATTTCATTTATCCAAAGCCTCTTCTAATTGCAGATCCATTGGCCAACGATATCCTTTGCCAATAAAATCATTACAAGCATCAATACAGAGCTTATATTTTATTTTCAATTATTTATTTAAAATAGAATTTGATTGGGTTTGATTTAATTGCCAAAAATGATATTTTGATTGCATTTTAATTTATTTTGATTTCTTTTGCAGGAAAACAGTGGAAAAGATATGGAGAAAAGGATTTCAAGCAATGAGAATGCTCCAGCAATTGAAGATCAGAATTAGGAGCAAGTAAAATTATATTTGGCAGATTTCTCTTCAACAAACTCTCCTCTCCAAAATTCCTTCACAAATATTATAAATAACAGATTCTAGAATGTAAAAAGGGCTGCTCTCCTCTGCAATGTTAGACTTCTAAAAGCACTATTGTAATTGGAATTTAGAGTTGTAGGAAGGAGGAGTGAAAAATCTCAGATCTGGGGATTATTGAGGATTTTCCCTTTGTATATTGAATTATGCATGAGGAACAAAGCTTGCACTATTGTGGCTCTAGTTTTGAAGGCAGAAGTTCAAGCAATGTAAAGGGCTGTTGGAGACCAAGAACAGAGAAATGGATGCAATAAATTGGTATTTCTAATACTACTGTTTCAAATATCAGTGTTAATTTTATGGTGATATGAATGTCTCATTTTATTCATGTTTGTGCACTATTGTCAATATGGGTAATTTGTCTCAATCTTGTTATTATGTATCTCTGTTTTTTATGGATTAATTTCTGATTTCTGAGTAACTATTTACTCAGAAATCTGTCTTATTAAAACTGATTTATTGAGTGGTAATATGTTGTGAACTATTTCCACATATTATTGTTTAGTTATTGGGTTTGCTGATTTGATAATCAATATCATTTATGTGAGCTACTTCCTGAGTGTTGTTGGTTTATTATTTCAGTAAAAAGGTCTCAATAGGATGTGTTTTGATATCCATAATATCAGTTAATTGAACTACTTCATTAACTTGATATTAATTATAAACAAGACATATCTAAATCCCAATACTTTAATTATCTTGCTCTTAGTTGGGTTAGATCTATATCTGCCTAATTAAGATAGGATTTAGATTAGTTTCTTTTGCTTGCATCATAGAACAAGCTTGCATTTAGAGTAAATTCTACATTCTTTTAAGTCCTCTCCTCAAAGAGGCAAAACTTTAGTTGTGGCTTGGCTGAGCCCAAATCAGCTTAAGGGTCATTCTCTTGCCTGATCAACAAGAAGAAGTGATCTGATGTCCCTGTCTATTGGTAGTTAAAGATACATTATAAACCAATAGCAATAGGGAGAAGGTAACTGGACCTAGATGAACAGTCGGAGCCACCACACCAAACGGAAAAGGAGCTGCTTTTAAGGTCCGGACCGGGTGGTTATCCCCCAATGTTGTTGCAGCGATTTTCGAGGCATCAACAGGTTTACAAACTCCAAAAATAAGATGACCTCACTAGAAAATATCCCTTTAATTCAAGACTTTATTGATGTCTTTCCGGAAAATATTCCTGGCTTACCACCCAAGCGATATATTGACTTCACCATTGAGTTGATTCCGGGTGCAACCCCCGTATCCAGAGCTCCTTATCGCATGAGCATACCTGAATTGACAGAGCTCAAAATGTAGTTACAGGAGCTTCTAGATAAAAAAATATATTCGCCCCAGTGTATCCCCTTGGGGAGCTCCCGTATTATTTGTACAGAAAAAGGATGGGACCCTCAGATTATGCATCAATTATCGATAATTGAGCAAACTAACCATCAAAAATAAGTATCCTTTACCACGTATCGATGATCTATTTGATTAGGTACAAGGAGATAAGGTATTCTCGAAAATCGATCTACGATCTAGTTACCACCAGATAAGAATAAAAGAAGAGGACAGTTACAAAACCGTCTTCTGTACTCGTTATGGTCATTACCAGTTTGTGATATTGTCATTCAGACTCACAAATGCTCCAACCACCTTTATGAGTCTAATGCATGGTATTTTCCAGCCTTACCTAAATAAGTTTGTGTTAATTTTTATAGATGATATCCTAATATATTCGAAGAACCAGGGGAACACAAAGAACAATTGAGAATAGTGTTGCATACATTAAGGGAAAACCAGTTGTATGCCAAGTTCAACAAGTGTGACTTTTTCAAAGATCAAATTCAATATTTGGGTCACGTCATATCTGTAGAAGGCATTGTCGTAGACCTAAAAAAAGATAAAAACAATCATGGAATGGACAACCCCTAAGAATGTCGCTGATATTAGATCATTCTTGGGATTAGCCAGATATTATAGAAGATTCATTGAGGGTTTTTCGAAGATCGATTTTCCCATAACAGCAGCTTGTCAACAAACCTTTGAAAAATTAAAGCATTTGCTTACTACCGCTCCAGTACTAAAAGTAGCAGATCCGGAAAAGTCCTTCATAGTTTGCACAGATGCAAGCAAAGAAGGTGTTAGTGGGGTGTTAACGTAGGAGAGGAAGGTGATCACTTATGAATCTCGAAAGTTGAAGGAGTACGAGTAGCGATATTCATCTTACGACCTTGAATTGACAATAATAGTGCATGCACATAAAATGTGGAGGCATTACCTGTTGGGGAAGAAATTTTGGTTGCTAACCGATCATAGCAGCCTTACCAATTTCTTCAACCAATCTAGCCTAAACGCCCGACAGGCCAGACGGACGGCTTTCTTAAGTGAATTCAACTTTGAAATGAAACATTTAAAGGGAAAAGAAAATCATGTGGCTGACGCACTAATTAGGAAGTTGCTCTGTATCTATGAGGTTTGAATGAGCAAAGAAACCTCAAATATTCTGGAAGTCATTAAGGAGGCAACTAATAAGGATCCAGAATATACCTTCCTCTGGCAACAAACAAAATAAGCTCTACGTAACGAGGAAAAATTATAATTTGGAATAAATTCTGATAATCTTCTCACTTTTAAAAACATAGTTTATATTCCAAATCAGACCTCGATTAAATTGTTGATATTAGATGAGTTTCATAAAAAACCTTGTGCTGGTCACCCAGGCTATCAGAAAATGTTTTCAACCATTAAGAGGGGGTATTTTGGCCTGGATTGAGGAAAGATATTGCAGGATACTTGTCCAAGTGTTTGGAGTGTCATGCGGTTAAAATAGAACATTAGCATCCCGCTGGATTGTTACAGCCATTACCCATTCCAAAATGGAAATGGGAGACTATATCCTTAGATTTCATTACTGGTTTACCCCGCACAAGGAAGAAACATGATTCTATTATGGTTGTGGTAAACAAGTTTGGTAAAAAAGCCCATTTCATACCTGTGAAATACACTTTCAAAACAATGGAAATCACAGAAATATTCATGAAGGAAATATTTCGCTTGCATGGGATATCCAAGGTAGTGATTTTGAACAGAGACGTAAAATTCACATCCACCTTCTAGAAGACTCTTTTTGCAGGACTAGGTACTCAAGTCCAGTTTAGTACTGCCTACCATCCTCAAATGGATGGATAGACTGAATGAGTAAATCAGGTATTAGAAGACATGCTATGCATGTTCGTGATGCAACAGCCACATAAGTGGGAGGACTACCTCCATCTGGTGGAATTTGCATATAATAACGGACATCACGAATCACTAGGCATGAGCCCTTTCAAGGTGTTGTATGGAAGGAAGTGTAGAGTACCCATAGACTGGAATAACCCAGTAAATAAGCTAGCACTAGGTCCTGACATGCTAGCAAAAATGGAGGAGGCTATTAAGAAGGTCTAACAAAACTTAAGGGCAGCTCAAGATAGATAGAAGATGTATGCGGATAAAAAAATGACTTACAGGGAATTCCAACCAAGAGATCATGTCTACCTGAAGGTGAAGCCTCGGAAAAGTTCCTTGCAGTGGCGGGGTTGTGCCAAATTAGCCCCAAAACTGCGGACCATTTCAGGTCTTGGAAAGAATTGGACCGGTGGCCTATAAGCTAGCACTACCAAGCCACATTCGGGTCCACAATGTATTTCATGTATTCTTACTAAAGAAATATGTGCATAACCCTCAACACATTATTGATAGGGGAAATATTCGGGTAAAGAGGTTCAGGGGAAAGAATTGGACACACACACACACACACACACACACACACACACACACATATATATGAGAATTGTTTTATGTTGCAGGTCGAACCAGAAGGAGAGTTCCTGACTGAACCTCTTCGTATTCTTGATCAGCGGGAAACCAACTTACAGAAGCCAACCATCACCCAGGTTAAAGTGCAATGGAAGCACTTTAGCCCAGAAGAGGCGAAGAGGAGGAATTCATGTGAAAGGCTTATCCCGCATTATTTTCCGAGGAGGAAGAGAACACCAGGGATGGTGTTCTGCACGGGGGGGGGATGTAACACCCACAAGTTGCATAAGTTACATGAAGATTATTATGTTTGTTTTACTAAAAAAATATTTTTAAATGTTATTTAGCTTGATAAGGGTTATGAAATGTTATTGGAAGGAACCAATAAACACATGTGATAATTACTTAGATTATAGGTGGTAATACTTTCAATAAAACTGTTTGTTCATTTAAAAGAACAGTTACCAAGAAGTGGTTACCCTCTGCCTGAGAAAGGTAATATAGAGAGGGGCATAGAGCAAAAAGGGCTCCTGGAGCTGGGTGGAATAAATCAGTGGGAAAAACTTGCTCAAGACAGTCAACAAGAGTACATTTTGGAAGTTGGACCATAGTCGTGAGGCCTTAAGTAATGACTGCATTTGGATTAGATCTAGCATGGGAAAGATAGAAGGTGCTTGGGGGAGAGTCTGGATGTGATTTCCAGACTCATGGCTGGGAGGGGAGACCTTTCAAAAATATTGTTTTTCATAGGTTAACTGTTAAATTGAGGTAGTAAACTTCTTAATGAACCTAATGTTAAATCGTAAATGTTATTACATACAGTAGTCATTCGTATCTGTTCTTTCAAGCTAATTAAAAGAATCTGATTGAGAAGTTATTGCCAGAATCATTGTTGAACTGTAATTGCAATTTCACGCAAAAGTAATTCATATCTATTAATACGCTACTGTGGTTGCTAATAATGGCAGAACTATTTATATTTGTTAAATAGAAAAACAATATGCTACTATAGTTGCTAATAAAGAATGCACAGGAAATTAATTATGATAATGTGTTATCTTTAACCGTTTGAATGTTCTGAAGAATTCCACAAGAGACAAACTCATTAATAGTATAACAAATTATTCTACCAATTTGACATTAAAGTAGAAGCTAACATTCAAAGTAGAATCAGAAAAGATGTAAAATACTGTTAAGAATGCATTCATCCCGATAAACATGTACCATTATAAATTCATAGAGAAAACTAGAGAATTGAATTCTTGATGCATTATATCAGGTTTTAATAAAAAACAACGGAACCCAATAGAAAATAGTAAAATAGCTTTCCAACATAGTAGATACCAAGTTGACCGAGAGTCATCATCTGGAAAGTCTTTATGTGTATGTAAATAAGAAAAAAACTAATAGTCAAATGCGAGCCTCGGTTCCAAGTCACCATAGCTCACCTCTAATGATCATATCCCCAGGGCATGCGCATGAACTAGACGTTTGCTACCTAGGTTGCTCGCACACCCCATACAAACACAAATAAACTGTTTCGGTGAACAGAAAAGTAGTAAACAAGTATTGAAATAAACCTCAACATCCGAGCATTGACAATACCTTTAGGGTTTGAAACAATTATTACAAATCGACTTAAAACATAAAGGACCGACAAAATAGCCCTTTCATCTTGTAACAGCTACAGGTCCACAGTGGAAGTCTCCATTCAAAACCTAAGAGAACCACTGAAAGCCACATTCTGATACTAAAACCCTTCATTTACAAAAGAAAAACAAACGACCTCCTTTAACTTATGTCAGAGGCTAGTTCCAACTTGAAAGGCAGTGTCAATAATGTGAGATTCTGGAAAACCTAAAAGCCAAAAGCTTGAACTCGAATTATCCGGAGGACAGCGTACTTGCAAGCCATCAGAGTTTAAGGTTAGTTCTAATTCTAGAGTCAACCGGTGGTTCGACAAAAGAAAACTCTGTTCAAAAATAGGATAGTGATGAGCTTACTTGAAAAAAGAGTATGCCATCGATAAGTCACCCACCTGAAAGGGAAGAATGAGAACCCTGGGTTAGGAATAGAAAAATCTGGCAAGGAGGATTGACTGTGAATCTTTAAAAGAAACCACATTGAAATTAACAACTTACCGATTGCAGACGAGATGGCAAGTCTGGTGACTTCTTTCATCTTTGAACATGTTCCGGTCACCTCTGTGCAGCGGCAGAATAAGAACCTTAATAACCTTTCCTGAGTAAACACAATCTTTCAAATTGTAATAACACATATCGAGACAATTGAATGGAGGGTTATCTGGTTCGGCGCGATGGATAAGCCCTTTTTTTTTCAAACCTCACCGAGTGCCATGGACAAAGCCTCGCCAAAACTCATAACCCAAACCCTTGCAGAGCAGAGCAGAGCCAAAGTGTGCCAGAAACAATGAGAAAGGCTAGCACTGATGTGGGAAGGTGGTTAGGGTAAACTCTAGCCCATCATTGTCGTCGATTCGTGAGTTGGAGATCGATGATGGAGGACTCCGACAGAGGGCGGACGTATACCGAGGTCTTAATCCTTGGGACGTGAAAACACCGCATGGAGGCTCGGTAGAGAACCAACGCAACACAGTGACATGTAAGGCCATGTGCACAAAGACTTATCGCAGCAATCACCCATAAATCATGTTCAATTGGGTTGGTACTGTCAACAGGTGACACAGCCTTCACGTGAAACATCATTAATATGCCCATATAATTGTATGTATGCAGATTATTATAATTGTATGTATGCTGATTAATATAATTGTATATGTGTTGTTTAATATTATTTGTATGTATGATTGGTATTATTTGTATGTGTGCTGAAAGATTAAAACATAATTCAGGTAAGGGCACCATGTATAAAGATTATTATTTTTTATTTTTACTATGTTTAATTTGGTTTGTAAGGTTAAGGGGTTACAAAATGTTTCAGATAAATTTGATAACATTGTAATGTAAAAAGGTAAAGAATAGACATGTAGAATGTAGGAAATATTTCTAATGATAAAATATTAAGTATGCCTTTTATTTTTACGCCGTAAGGCGTTCCCTCTGAGATGAACTTTCCTCCTTGCCCTCGTGTCATCTCTCTGCTTCGTCCGATGAAGTGTTAGACGATACGAGTGTCTCCCGCCGTTGATTCAATTTTAATAATTATACACAAGACACTTGTTATCACCGCGAGTTTCCTTTTATCGCAATATCATTTCCTTTTATCTCTTCAAAATATGTATCAAATAAATGATCGCAATATCATTTCCGTAGCTAAAGGAAGGATGTCTTAATTATGTTCTTGCATAGAGTGAACGAAGGAACAAATTTAAAATTTTTCTTTCTTTTACTTCTCGTTTCGTTACGATTATTTTCATTTTTTTCTCAGGAATATGGATGGATGTCTTAATTATGCTCTTGCATAGATTGAATGAAGGGACATTTAAAATTTTTCTTCTTTTACTTCACGTTTTGTTACGGTTATTTTCATTTTTTTTTTCCATGAATATGGTTATTATGGCGTAGGAAATTTTAATTTTACCAATTTATTTTTATATTAAAATTAAATCTCAAGTGTATTTTAATTTATTTTTTTCAAATTATTTTATAATATTAAATTTATTTTATTATAATTTATTAATTTTTAGATCTTTTAATTTTTTAATAATTTGAATTATTTTAAATTTAATAAAAAAAATCAAAAATAGGAAACAAAGTAAATTTATAATTATAATAAATGTTTTATTAAAATTTTAAATTACCTTTAAAAATGTGCATTTTATCATTTCAGAAATAAGATAATTATATTAAGATTTAAGTATGTATTCTTTATCATTACTTAAAAAATGGTTTAAATTGAAAGTTATTTCATAGATGTTGTATATTATATATTTTGAATAAATAATAAGTGATATAGTTATATATAATGATTTTTGAGGTAAAATAGTATGGCTAATTATATTTGAGTTATTATATGGTTGAAATGAGTGTTTTTCACTATATAAATTACTTTTATTTGGTTACTTGGTGTAAGTTTAGAAGTGATAGTTAATATTATGTAAACCATGGTTTCCTTGGTTACTAGGTGCAAATTCCAATTAGGTGATTGACATTATGGAAATTGCAATTACCATTCTATATGTGATTATTGATTTTGCTAAATTAATTTTGTTAACTTCAATCTCTATTGAAACTTATGAGAAATTAATAGGTGATTGAAGATGAGTCATAATGAACAACCTTAAGATAATAAAACAATGATTATTAGTAAATGATATTTGTGGGAAATGTGTTTCAATATCTATCCAAACCTATAAGAAATTAGTGGGAAACGTGTTTCAATCTCTATCCAAACCTATGAGAAATTAATGGATAAATGGAGGTGAAACACCTTTCCTCACCTACACACACATATGAAAGGGACTCTATACTCATTAAATTTTGAATCTAGGTTGTTTGCACAGAGGAACCCTTTCTCAACCACCAAATTACATCCCAATGACAAGTTCTAGTTACTAGGTGCAAATATCAAAAGTAATTATTAACACTATGCAAGTTGGGAACAAATCCTATAGGTGACAATTAGCACCATGCAAATTCTAGTTACCAAAATCAAATCAAAAGAATAAACTAAAGATAAAAAACAAGTATACACAATTGATTATATTTCAAGAACAATCAAGTGAAATATTTAAGTTGAGGATTTGACCATTGACAAAAAGACAATCTAGATCACCTTCGAGGATTCATAACATGTATGCATTTGTTCCTATTTTTTGATTATTTTATAAGGATGAAGGCAAATTTTTTGAAATGTATTATATATAAACTAAGTTCTAAAAACAAAGTATATGCAATTGACCATATTTCTAGAACAATCAAATGAAATATTTTTTGAGGATTTGGCCATTGATAAGTCCTAAAAACAAAGTATATGTAATTGACTATATTTATAGAACAATCAAATGTAATATTTTTTGAGGATTTGGCCATTGACAATAAGGGAATCTATATCACCTTCCAAACTTTGTAACATATATTTGTTGGTTCCTTCTTTTTAGTTATTTGAAAGGAATGAAGCCACAAGTTTAAAACTTAATATGATTTCCTTTTGCCTCATTGAATTTGTCCCACTTTAAAACCAAATCACCTATTTTGAAATTTTTATCACTAGCATTATACTCATCAAACCCTATTTTTATGGTCTACTGGTGGCAAGCAAATATCTACTTGGTTTTATCCATTTCTTCCTACAACAAGGAGTGTATCAATCATGTTTTGAAGAGTTGCAGAAGGTTGGCCTATAGAATCTTGTCAAAGTTGTAATGAAGGAAAGAATATATTTAATGGTAGAATTGCTTCTTTCACATATACTAAGTAATGCATAGATGTGCCTAATTCTCCTCTAGGTGTTTTACCCTATCTACCCATAAAGCATTAGATAAGGCATTTAGTCAATTCCTAAGATTTCCCACTATTGTATTATTTATGATATCGATTAAAATCTTGTTGGTTAATTTAGCCACTCCATATCCTTGTAGATAGTAATTAGTCAAATAATGTAGAATTAAACCTTTATCTAAAACAAATTCAAACAATAATGAAGAAGAAAAATAGGATATGTTATCAAGTAGAACAAATAAACCAAATTCAAACAATAATGAAGATGAAAAATAGGATATGTTATCAAGCATAACAAATAAAGGAATGTCAAACATAGTAATCAAATTTTGTTTAATAAACTAACAATTACCTTTTTAGTCACGTGCATTAATGACTCTTCTTCAATGCACTTAGTGAAGTACTCAATAGTAGTGAAGATATACTTGTGCTACTTGGAAGAACATGGGTTGATTTCTTTGATAATGTTAATCATCCATTACTCAAAAACATGTGACTAGAAACAAGTTGCAATGGTAGTATTGATTTGTCTAACTTAGGTGGTTGGGAGGTGTTATCACCCCAAGAAACTCTCCTAGGTTGTATATCAGAGATGGTCGGGAACATTACAAACTCAACAAAAATGTTGGAAAATGGTGGATGAATGGAAGGAATGATGCATATTCAAGCCAGATAACCACTTCTACTATGCTTAACCCCAGTCATGGGTGAACACCCCCAGACTACAAGACTTTAGACCACCAATTACTCACAGTTTGAGGATAAGGTGATGATGGAGAATATTGACCATACCAGCAGATGCACAAGACCCTGTGATGGCCGGCTGCAACCAGTTAAAAGGTCTGTAAATCTATTTCCTAATGGACAGACAGGATGACAGCTCTCTGGCATTAAAATAACAGAAACCTGCATACAAATTCAATGATACAAACTAGATTCTAACGCAGAGGTGGGATGATAGCCCCTCTAATGCTAAACCTCAAAAGCACATGAAAAATGCATAACAGGCACAACCTAGAACAAAGAAGAACTGGAAAGTGAGCAATTAATAGCAAAAGAAGCTTGCATTAGCTGAAAATGAAGACCAGACGCTGCAGGTATCACAGTGGTTACAACCTTCAGAAGTTGAATTTTACATCAAAATAACATTCATCAACCCTCATTACATCTTGTTTGTGGGTATATATGGAGTTTGCTTACAAAATTGCTCTGCTATGCTATGCGTGGTGGGGTCATAACTGACCACCAACCACATTTACAATCTAATATGGGTCTCTGTTGCAAACTGTGTGTTTTAATAAATCAATTTGACATTCACTGGTACTTTGTTGTCCTTCCCGAACAGGTGGAGTATTGTACAAATAAATTTCAATAACCGTTGTAGGCATTGAATTGCTCGAGGATCGTCCTTTCTTTCTCAGCCATGGTGCTCTTTGAATGTGGTTGTTGAGGATTCAATGCGCAGAGTGCTGAATCATGGCTTCCTTTCTCCTTTCGGGTACATTGGACGTGCTATGGACGCAGGCGGTATGGAGGAAGATCCACAGTTGGATAGCGCAAATCGACGGTGGAGGGATCTTTGCAATAGCTATCGGGAGGAAGCGGGAACAGGAAATGTGAGCCGTTGGATATGACAGACGAACGACTGAGATCTCTTGGCAGGCGGCGTAGGGAGGAAATGTAGACGGGCGAACATGGGCCGTCGAATCATAGTCGGGCAGATCCGACGGCTAACGGGCGGCGGAGGTGAGCGAATGTTAACGAGATAGGAATAGACGTGTGGGCGGTAAGCGATTTTCCTGAACCGCTCATCGGAGGTGGGTGGTATCCGTATGCGAGGGCGCAAGCACGTTCAACGAGCGACGCGTGGCTGGTGGGTCCGGCAGGAAACCGCTTTCCCTGCGGGCTATCGTACATGAAGCTTGCGGGAGCGGGAGCAGCATAAATCGTCGGATCACGAGGTGGAGGATTAGATGGCGGTGTTAAAAGCACGTGCTTTTTAACTGATGTGATGGGGAAAGCCGCGGACTAGGGATTTTGCGAAGGCGCATAGTTATATGTGCTTTAAAACCTTAGCGCCTGGGGCTAAACGAAAAATGGGTTTATACGGGGTTACAAAGGATTATAGAGAAAAATGGAAATAACGGGGTTAAGGGAGGGTAAGGAAAATGAAGGGGGAGGAGGAAACAGAGGTAGCGGGAGTTATAAGGGTATAAACCAGACGAAGAGGGAAGAATAAAATGAACTGCTGCGAGCTCCTTAGGCATGAAACAACACTGCCACAGTAGTAATTTGGTTCTCCAAATGCATAAGTACATAGCAGAGCTAACACTAGCTCCTTCTGGGGATGAGATCCTCCCTGTGAGGTCTCAAGAACCTGCAGATCAATGCCTTCCTGATGAAAAACAAAATAACAAACTTCCTAGTGTTCCATTGGGCATGGAGTCTACTTTGCCTACACAAAACTGATAAAAACCAAATATTTACAACTTTTAAGGCCAAAGACCTTAAACAACATAATTCTTTAGAAAACGCCCATTAACTGGGCCAACAAAAACTGCTTCTCCTCCCATACTTTTCAGCATGAAGGTGTTGTTCCCTTGAATCTGAGAAATGATGAAAGGCTCTGTCCAAAAAGCATTAAATTTCTCATGATTTCCCTTCTTCTCCTGCAATGCATCCCACTTCAAAACCAAGTCACCAACCTGAAAATTATTTGTTTTTTCCTTCTTGTCAAAGGCTTCGTTGATCTTTTTCTGATGTGCTGCAGCTTTTTCAACCAACTGTTCTCTAATCTGATGTACCTCTGCTAAATCAGTGATCCTTTTTGCCATGTCTTCTTCTTCATTCTGTTCTGTTTGAAGGAATTTTGCCACAGGGAGAGTTAGCTGAATTGGGAATACAGCCTCAGTGCCATATACCAGCTTGAAAGGAGAATTCCCGGTGGATTTCTTAATGGTTACTCTATCAGCCCACAGTGCATACTTGATCTTGGAATCCCAATTCTTTTTATTGTCTTCCAGCAGCTTCTTAATTATCCTTATCAGGCTTTTATTTGAAGATTCTGCTAGACCATTTCCTTGAGGATAATATGAGGTGGAATGAACAAGTTTAATACCCATAGAATCACACATTTCCACCAATTCTTTTGCCCTAAAGTCTGCTGCATTATCTGTAACTAGTTTGTGTGGACAACCAAATCTGGTAAAGATATTTTCAATTAAAAACTTCATGACCACATTATGATCAGCCTTCCTGGTAGGGACTGCTTCAATCCAGTTAGTGAAATAATCAGTGGCTACTAATATCCATCTGTGTTGGCCACTGGAATGTGGATTGATTTCTCCAATGAAATCCAAGCCCCACTGCTGAAACGGTCCTTTTGCCTGTATTGGTTTTAGGGGCAGGGACTTCAACTGCTGCTTTTCTTCAAATCTTTGGCACCTGTCACAAGATTTAACAAAAGAAAATACATATAAAAAAAGGTGGGCCAATAGTACCCAGCTTTGATAATCTTATGGGCAGTGGTTTTCCAATAATGGTGCCCTCCACACATGCTGGAATGAAACTACTGCATAACTTCTTTTGACTATTCTTTGTCCAGACACCTCAAAAGCACTCCAGATGGATCCCTCCAGTAGAGCAGATTTTCATTGATGCAATATTTAGCTGCCCTAAGCTTTATAGTTCTGGCTTGACTTTGAGTAAAACTTGAAGGGATTTCTAGCTTCAGCATGAAATTAATTATTGCAGAATACCAATCACAAGAAGCCAGATTTTTGGCCACTAACAACTTTCTCTCTGGTTTAGCTGCTTCCTCTTTTTCATCTGTCTGACCGACTTCTACAACTGTGCACAGGAAATCTATATCTAATGATTTGCAATTTTCTTCAGCTAACAACCTAGCAAGACCCTGACCTCTGACAAGTTTAGTGGGCTTCAGTTCTATATTAAATTCAATTAGCTTTGCAATCCATTTAGCCCTTCTTCCATCAGCATCAGGTTGTGTTAAGAAATCTTTTATTGCAATGGAGGGTACATATGCAATTATCTTGGAATGCAAGATATAAACTCGGAAAGCTTTCAAGGATTTGATAAGGGCATATGCTTGTTTTTCAATAATATCATACCTTAGTTCAGCATCCCTCAAGTTCTTGCTGAAAAATGCTACTGGATGTTCTGAACCTTCTTCATCTTCTTGCAATAGAACTGCTGCAATGGTGTCTTCAGAGGCAAATGAGAATACATGGAACTCATTGCTGTAATCTGGACTTATTAACGTGGGAGCCTCCATAATAGCTTTTTTAATAGACTCAAATGAATTTCTTGTTGCATCAGTCCACCTGACCTCTACTCCTTTCTTCGACATGGAGATAATATGCTTCACCAATTCTGCAAAATTTGGAATAAACCTCCTTACAAAATTAATTTTGCCCAAAAAGGATTGGATATCTTTCTTCAATCTTGGGACAGACAAAGTCTGTATTGCTTTTACTCTTTCTGGGTCTATCCGTACACCTGCAGCAGAAACAATATGTCCCAACAGCTTGCCTTCTTCTAAAGCAAATTGAGATTTTTTAGGATTGACTGAAATTCCAAACCTCCTGCACTTCAGAAACACTTTTTCCAAATGATGCAAATGATCTTGATGGCTGCTAAAGTATACTGTTATGTCATCAAGGTAGATAAGAAAAAATTTATCCTTCTCTCCCACAAATGCTATATCCATAGCTCTCTAAAAGGTTGCTCCAACATTCATCAATCCAAAAGGCATCTTAGCATACATAAAAGTGCCCCAAGGAGTGGTAAATGCAGTCTTCTCTTGGTCATCTGGGTGCACAGCAATCTGATTAAAGCCTGAAAATCCATCCAAGAAAGACATTACTTTGGCTCCTGAGACCTTCTACAACAAATGCTCCATTTTTGGTAGAGGATAGTTGTCTTTCTTAGAGCATTTGTTTAAGTTTCTGAAATCAACACAGAGTCTGATTTCTCCACTTTTCTTCCTCACCACTACTAGGTTGGCTATCCATTTTGAATATCTAAAAGGAACTATAATCTTGGCAGCCAACAATTTTTTAATTTCTTTTTCAACCAGTGGAAGAAGAATAGGATTTATTGGTCTCAGCTTCTATTTGAAAGGAATAGTGTCTTTCTCCAGAGGGATTTTATGCTGGATTATGTTCTTATCATACGTTTTCAGATCACTATAGTCCCAAGCAAACACATCAGCAAATTACCTCATTAAATTGTAGTATTCAACACTTTGATCAGCAGACAGATGAGTGGATAGATTTACATATCTAGGCTGATCTGGACTTCCTATATCATGCTTACAGACTGCAGATTGGTCTTCTTTTTGGGCAACTTTGTAAGGCACATCATTTTGGTCAAACAATCTTTCTAGGGGAATTAAACCTTTAGGAATATGATTGCTAGGAAGTTGGACAATGTTATTTTTACCAATTTTATTTCTAAGCTTGGCTTTGGGACTTTCTAACAAAGCTTCATTATCTTGGTCAATTTGCATTTCAGAAAACTCATCAATGACTTGTAGAAACCTATTTATCTCATCATCATCATCAAAAACTTTCCAATGCTGGACATTATCAGGCAAGGATGGTCTGTACTTCATTTGGACTTCATAAACTAATCTGGGAGGCATGGGAGGAATAAATAGACTAGCAGACGCAGCAAGGGAATCAGCAAGCTGATTTTTGGCTCTAGGGATATATGAAATACAGAAATAATCAAAACAATCTCTGATTCTCCATACCTCATCTCTGTATGCTTTCAGCCTTGGGTGCTTTACTTGAAATGTTTTATTTACTTGCTGAATGATCAAATCAACATCTCCAAATACCTTCATATTTCTGATTCCTCTATCTTTTGCTGCATTAAGGCCCAACAACAGAGCCTAATATTTTGCTATATTGTTTATGACATGAAAAGCCAGCTTAAAAGACAGCTGTGTGGTTTCTTTCTTTGGAGATACTAGCACCACCCCTACTCCTGCAGTCTCCCTGGAACATGCTCCATCAAAGAACATCTCCCAAACTCGACCTCCTTGCTCTTCTTCGGCCTGAACTATGGCTCTGTGTTCAAATATGGAATTCGCTACCCAGTTTATGATAAAAAAGAAACACTAGTAAAGAAACAAATTTACATAAAACGCTGACCTATTTCTTCTATATTATTATTTCTTATACCATTGCCTTACGGCGTTTTCTTTGCAACATGTGGTGCAAATGCTAGTTAATTTATTTTTTCAATATTTAAGATGAAACATAACTACTTCTTTTTGGCCTAGTCTAACACATTTTTTTTTTCATGAGAATTTGACGAAATGATTTTAAAAAAGAATGTGATTTTTTATTATTTAAAATTCATTTTTGATGAAATAATTTCAAGAAAGAATGTGATTTTTTGTTATTTAAAATTCATTTTTGAATACATCAATGAATTCAACACCTTGAAAACCCCTATGGCACTCGAAGCCTACAAAATAAACAACTTAAACTAAAAAAAAAAAATCTCTACAAAATTTTGTTAAAATTAATCTGGAAAAATGCCTCGAAAAAAGATCATTTCGTCTATAAGTTAGACCATGTTCTTATTTTTTATCTAATTTATTTTTTTGATATTTATGATGGAGTCAACTTGCATTTTGTTTAAAAAAATGTTTTTAAAGATCCATTAGAGTTGTATATAATATAATGATAATAATTTAGGGTGTTGATTTTTTTTATAAAGATTACTTAGATTAGAATTTTCTTTAATTTTAAAATATTTTAATTGTCTAAGATTTCAACTTTTTAATATATCATGAATGTAAAATTAGATGAGGACATTGATTGCCTTGTGAATAATATTTAAGTTAAAATTATATTTTGGTTTTAAAGTATAGAGTTTGTCTTCCTTAAATATAAAGAAATAAGTTAATTGTCTAAGATTGAAAGACATTTGGTAAAAGTGGATGTTCTAATGAGTTATTTTAGCTCGCCAAATTGTGTTGTACCTGGAGTAACACAGTGCTTTACATCCCAGTATAGAGAGAAGTTGTCAAAAGAAATAATGGAATGAATATAAAATTACATTAAAAAAAAAAAAAATACAAGTTGGATGCATCTTAAACAACACAAAGATAAATTGAATAAAAAATAAATAACTACATACATACACACAATTGATTCATATTTTTTTTATTTTTCAAAATATTTCTCCCACATAATGGGTTGTAAAGCACCTAGCTACTCAGGGGGAACAATGAGTTCTGCTAGGGTTTTTTCTATGTACGCAAGATCTGCAGGATTGTCGCCACAAAGGGTGGATCTGATCATGGGATTCATGGAGGTTGTTTCCTGATTCAAATCTATGCAAATGGGAAGTAAATGAAAGGGGTCTCGCAAAGATTTGGAGGGTTAGTTTGATGAATGTTGAAGCTCTTTCTATCATCGGGACAGATCATGCTTCTTACAAAGTGGATCTATAGACAACATCGTTTCTCTTTGTTGGATCTGATCATTTTATCTCAATTGCAGGCTCAAAGGCTTTGCAGTGGATGATCTCCTTGCTATTTCGTGTGGATCTAAGGTCAGGGTCGCAATATGGAGTTTTTATAACTGACGGATTTTCCAGATCAATGATGTCGTGTGTGTGACAACTTATAGAGGATATGCTAGCAGTATTTTTCGATGCAATACTTGGATTAAAAAAATGATTGGCGGGTTTCACAACTACAAAGAGTGATGTCTCGGTTTCAACTAGGCCCTGATCAAAGATGAGGGAGCATGCTTTTCAAGAAAGCTTAGTCGCAAAACCCGGATCAACCTCCCATCAAAGATCCAATGGATCACATCCAATCATAAGAAAATGGGTTCCATTCAGATCTGTCGGTATTTGGGAATCGAAAGGATTAGATATTGTTCCTTGACACTTTTGGTGGCAGGGATGCTCTCAATTCCTTTCTCTTCCAGAGCCACGGGGGCTTCACTGGGGGAGAAATATCATACCACATGGGTTCATATTGGGAGATATATATTGAGGAAAAAATGGCATAATATATTGGGGGTATATAGGGGGTAAAGGGTTTTTATATTGGAAAATATAAACAATGGAGCTCAAAGTTAATGAAAAAATATAAAGGGGTATAAAAAATGTTAATGAAAAAATGGATACCTACAATATCTAGTGAAAGTAGGGGTTTTTTAAATTTGGAAGTTGTATTGGGTTCATATTGGTAAGGGGTTAAACAATGTGATTTTTAGAGGGATTTTCCAATATTTAGCCAAATTAAGGGTATTGTTTAATATGCCATGAATGCACGTGATATGTCAAAGGTTCACTAAGTGAATCCCCCGTGTCCAAAGCCAGATCTATATGCATAATCATATGCCATCTTTGGTTGGAAATTTTTCTTTTAGTTGAATGGATAGGTGGTCTTATCAACAGATCCAAGAAAGCATTATCGGATCCCCACTCCACCTTTAATTTCCAGGTCATGTCAAAAGAGTAGATGGAACCAAAATGTCGAGCCCTAGATCTGCCAAAGGGAGTACCTCTCCAATTTTTTATAAAATCCCTGGATGGGAAATCTGTATCCATGAGGGTCTAGCTCAGGGATCAAGTTCATACTCTTAAGCAGAAGATTCAAGAGCCACCTCAGACTATCGCCACCAGCACAAACACAACATGCACCACAACCTTCATAGTCGCTACAACAAGAGTATCCCAATCCACAGGTTCTCAGGGCAGAGCTGCAAGAAAAGAGTTGTTCAGACGGAGGTTTCGTATCAACAGAGATCCGCGGGGGGGGGGGGTTCATCGCAGGTGGAAAACATGAACAATTAACGATGACTATGAAACCAATACAAAATATGGTAGAGTGTGGTGTCCTCGTAAGTGAAAGAAATCATATAACTAGGGGATATACCATCTTGAAGGAAATAATAATGGTCAATAATATTAATACTATGATTTGTAATAGTATGAGGGTATTCACATCTTCATTAGAAGGGGGTATCCATATCATGTAATAACTCATCAAAGCTGAAACTTATAAGTCCCTCCTAAGATATTGTAAAAGCATCCAAAAACCTAGGAGAAATGACCATACAAAACTAGGTCGGAGTACTAGAGTAGAAACGTAAGAATAGTCTACCTACCATCCCATCATCAACCCCGACTATGCTCTCCTTTTGCGTATGACCCACCCGCAACTACGCTGAAGTTAGAAAATTCCAGTAGATGTTGCAGCTCATCCAATGACAATGATAGAGCCACCACAGACTACCGTCGCCACCACAACCACAACATGCACCACAACCTTCACAGTACCTGCCATCATCAACCTTGACTATGCTCTCCTTCTGTGTATGATCCACCCGCAACGACACTGAAGGGAGAAAATTCCAGCAGATGCTACAACTCATCCAACAACAGCAACAAAGCCACCTCAGACTACCGCCACCAGCACAACCACAACATGCAACAAGGAGCCTTACAACCCAACATGGGGGAACGAGGAGATTTACAACCCATATGGGGAAGAAGTTGTCAAGAAATAATGGAATGAATATAACATTACATTCAAACATTAAAAAAAATACAAGTTGGATCCATCTTAAACAACAACACAAAGATAAATTGAATAATACATACATACAGTTGATTTGTATTTTTTGAATTTTCAAAACATTTCTCCCACATAATGGGTCGTAAAGCACCTAGCTACTCTCATTCCTATCTCTAATGGTCATATTCTATCCTATTTATTCATGGACTAACATTCCTTGTATCATCAAATTAAGCTTTCTCCTTGTACATAAAATTTAGACGAGGATATGGATTGTCTTATGAATATTAGTTAAAACTATAATTTGGTTTTAAAGTATAGAGTTTGCCTTCCTTAAATTAAAGAAATAAGTTAATGGTCCAAGGTCTAAATGAATTTGGTAAAAGTGGATGTCTTAATGAGTTATTTTACTTGGTGAAATTGTGTTGTACCTAGACTAACGAAATGCTTTACACAACCAGTATGGGAGAGAAGTTGTCAAGGCATAATGGAATGAACAACATTACAATAAAAAAATTACAAGTTGGATCCATAAGATAAATTTTTGATCCACGCGTTTCGAACCAACAAGTGTGGTTCATCATCAGGACCAGATGAAGAGGCAGACCATGGCAAAGGCTTAAATAGAGAGCAATGTAGAGACCATAATTTCAAGTAATGACTATATTTGAACAATAATATTTAAATTATGATATTAATTTATTAATATATTAAAAGAAAATATTAAGTAATGCGTATATTAAACGACTAGTTTTTGAAATAATATTTAGATTATGATATTAATTTATTAAAAACAAATATTAATAAGTAACGAATATATTAAACAACTAGTTTTTGAAAAATATGGTGTGCCTCTTCATCTGATCCTAATGATGAACCACACTTGTTGGTCCGAAAGGCATCGGCCAAAAATTTCTCTTATGCGATTTCTACGACTCTTAATTCATTATGATCACAGAAACCCGAATTTAGAAGTTGGATCCATCTTAAACAACAAAAAAATAAATTGAATAAAAAATAAATAACTACATACATACATAATTGATTTGTAATTTTTCAAATTTCAAAACATTTCTCCCACATATAATGGGTTGTAAAACACCTAACTACTCTCATTCTCGTCTCTAAATATAATCTTTGCAGTTCAGTGATAATTCAACCATATAAAAAATAAATGTATTATTTATTACTTGATTTCATTTTAATTTAATTGTATTAAGTTAATTGCATTATATTTCTCTATCCACCAAATATTCAATAATTAATAATAAAATAAAATAAATTAACATTTCTTATAGCCACGTCCAAATCCTTTTCACTATTCATAACTGTTATATCTTATCTCTAATGGTAATATTCTATCTCTATTTATTTATGGCCTAACACTTTTAGCCATCATCAAATTAAGTTTTATGCCCCTAAAGATGGGCGAAGTGTTCACCAGAAACGTTGGACATCTCAATGAGAACACACAATTATCCAGAAATCTTAAACATCATCATTAAAAAAGAAATAACTACATACATACATATTTAAGTGATAACATTTAAAACAAATTGAACCAACTTATATTCATCTTAAATCGATATTTATCTTTTTTTAGTAGGCTAACACCCACTTGGATGGAGTGCCTTAAAAATGCACCTATTCACTCTCAGTCCAAACTCTGTGAACATTCTAAAATAGATTTCAATTGGTTTAAACATAACAACTTTATTATAAATCAAATTCTTAAAATTATATCAACAAAAATTAAGCAAATAACTTTTTCCAAATACTATAAAAAAAATCTATTAAAACTCAATCGTCCACTTTAAAAAAATAGTACAATGTGTTGAACTCTTAAAATTATATAAACACAAATTAAAGAAATATTTTTTATAAAAAAACAATACCATATAAAATGACCACGAGTATGTCTTAAAACTGCTTATATTTGGCTAAGCGCTCCTCTTCCTCGTACGTAAGGAAACATGTTAACCACCCAAGACAATGTTAACCGCCCAAGACCCAGAGGCATTTGGTAGTAGTGAAAGTCTGCTCCCTTACAGACCACATCGGGTTATTCTAGGTGGCCTGGTTTTCCTTGAATAACGGTGGTCTGTTTTTCCTTAAATAAGGATAAAGGTGATGAGTCAGCTTGCATTAGGATAACAGTGAGAAATAGCTGGGACGAGAGTATATAACAGCCAGAAATCACTAGGACGAAGTATGCCTTAAAACTGCTTATGTTTGGCTAAGAGCTCGTCTTTCTTGGAGGTAAGGAAACAGGTTAACTGCCTAAGACCCAAAGGCATCTGGTAGTAGTGAATCCTGCCCCAAAGGCATCTGGTAGTAGTGAATCCTGCCCCCTTACGGACCACATCGGATTATTCCAGGTGGCTTGGTTTTCCTTGAATAACTGTGACCTGGTTGATAGTAGTGAACCCTGCCCCCCTTAAGGACCACATCGGGTTATTCCAGATGGCCTCCCTTGAATAATGGTGGCCTAGTTTTCGTCAGCTTGCATCAAGATAGCAGCAAAAAAATAACTTTCGTAATTAGTAGTTTGACATGATAAATTTTCCCACCTTTAAAAAAAATAACATAATAATTAAAAAGAAAAATCCAATATTCTTCATAAATACTTGATTTTTTATTTTAAATGTTATTAGCTAATAACCTTAAATATTACAAACAATTTCTCTTTATAACCTTAAATATTACAAACAATTTCTCTTTATATATATATTAAAAACATGAAAATAAATAATGGAGTCTTTACCCAAATCTACGTAAAATCAAATTCAGTTTAAAAAACGTAAATTAGAAGTTACAAAATATTAAATTTTCAGTTCATTGACCACTTATCCGGTTAGCCTCTACGCTATTAGAGGGAAAGTATTTATGAATACTCATCCGGTCAGCCTCTACGCTATTAGAGGGAAAGTATTTATGAATACTCAGCCGGTCAGCCTCTACGCTATTAGAAGGAAAATATTTATTTTCTTAAATGCAGCCCTTCCTCTCCACTTGCGGTCTGATCTGAACCAGTAAAACTGGCTTAAACCCTAAACCATGTCGCATTGAACTAAAAGCATTCTGGGACATTACTGTAAATACAAGAAATTAGTTCAACCCAAGAAATTATTCACCCCAATAAATTACTGTATTTATTCACAAGAAATTATTTTAACCCGAAATACAAGAAATGAGTTCAACCCAAGCTCCCTAACCCAACTTAACTAGCCCCTAGTGAATTCACCGCTTATCCTCCTTCTCAGGAAACGCAGGCACTATTATGATGCACTGTCACAACATTCATGCCATTACAAGGGCACAGGAGAAGTCTTCGTAGAGGTTGAAGAGGCAGAGATCCCACCAAATTTCCATGACCAAAGGAGGTGAACACTTGAAGTATTTATTCTGTTTTCCTGGTTTAGCATGATGTCTTGAATTATCTATTCTACATGATTCATTTTTCTGTGTAAATTTTTCTCTGTTCTGTTACAGGTTTTCTTTCCCCCTTTTCAGATATGTCGGGCATTATAATGTTCAAGAACCAGTTGCAGGAATATGTGCAGAAAGCATCCCTGCCCAAGCCTTCTTACCAGACTACACAAGAAGGGCCTGCCCATTGGCCGAAATTCACATCAACTGTTATTGTCAATGGGATCAGCTATGTTTCTCCTCCCTCAGATTTCAGGAACCGCAAGGCTGCTGAGCATGCTGCAGCGCGACTTGCTTTAGAGGAGTTGGGTTTCGTTCCTAATCCACTGGTAAGTTCTCTGTACCTGCATCTTAAGACTTACACTCATGCTCTGCAAATTCGTCAGTGTTAACCCTCCTCAGCCTGGCAAATGCAGCTGCTTGCTTCTTTGTGGTATTTCCAGCGTTTTCTTTCTGCTTTGTGAGAATTCCAGGGCTTTCTGACAGTTTTACCGGCAGCCTGCCAGCCTGAATTCGAACTTGGATCATCTTCACGACAATCAGTCTGAGCTTCCACTAAACTTCATGAAATACAATAAACCACTGCAAGTTATTTTAAGAACCCATTGTGCTTGTCGTTTAGTGGAAGCTCAGACTGATTGTCGTGAAGATGATCCAAGTTCGAATTCAGGCTGGCAGGCTGCCGGAAGCTCAGACTGATTGTCGTGAAGATGATCCAAGTTCGAATTCAGGCTGGCAGGCTGCCGGTAAAACTGTCAGAAAGCCCTGGAATTCTCACAAAGCAGAAAGAAAACGCTGGAAATACCACAAAGAAGCAAGCAGCTGCATTTGCCAGGCTGAGGAGGGTTAACACTGACGAATTTGCAGAGCATGAGTGTAAGTCTTAAGATGCAGGTACAGAGAACTTACCAGTGGATTAGGAACGAAACCCAACTCCTCTAAAGCAACTCGCGCTGCAGCATGCTCAGCAGCCTTGCGGTTCCTGAAATCTGAGGGAGGAGAAACATAGCTGATCCCATTGACAATAACAGTTGATGTGAATTTCGGCCAATGGGCAGGCCCTTCTTGTGTAGTCTTGTAAGAAGGCTTGGGCAGGGATGCTTTCTGCACATATTCCTGCAACTGGTTCTTGAACATTATAATGCCCGACATATCTGAAAAGGGGGAAAGAAAACCCTGTAAGAGAACAGAGAAAAATTTACACAGAAAAAGGAATCATGTAGAAAAGATAATTCAAGACATCATGCTAAACCAGGAAAACAGAATAAATACTTCAAGTGTTCACCTTCACTTTGTCAAGGTTGAATTCACTTTGTAAGATTGATTGCTTCTCCTCAGGATTATACTTGATCCGCATGCTCTGGTCTTTACCTTGCTAGTTCTATTCTCTGATTCATCTATCAAAGCATACATATGCAGTTCATAAAGGTTTGGTTCTAAAGACGAGGCTGTTCTGTTATGATGCTGATATTTGAAATCTGTCCTGTTTTCTTCAGGATTCTCCTAGGTAGCTAGAAAAACCTAGATTTTTCTTAAAAATGGCAGTGATTGCTTTTAAAAACTAGCAAGGGGCCTTGGATTATTGGTCAGATTGATGGAGTGTTGAGCCATTTACTAGGGTTCGTTCCATTCTAACTGTACTCCACTCCACCCTAACGCAATGCTGGAAATGGACGAGACTGGGTGCAAGTGCCAGGCAAATATGGTTGAGTAAATACCCCTCAGACATGGAATCCAAGCTGGAAATCCCTGTTATGAGTTACTGTCCCAATGGACATGTTTCTGGAAGCTTTTTGCAACAAAAAAATAATTGTATATTTGTCATTTAGCAAAGTAGCCATTCATTCTATCTCTGTCATTTAATAAAGTAGCTATTCATTCTGTCTTTGTCATTTAATAGGTAGCTTTTCTGTCTTTATTTTTTACAAACACAAGGTACATTTTTCTTTCTTACCTTCCAGACAAGAAGGTAAGCTTGTTCATTCCTTTCCTCTGGTGCAACACTTATGCTTAAATTACACTATAAATGATCATAGACAGCCATTTGTGTCAAATGCCATGGTGATGTGGAAATATAAAATCCCTGCTAAATAGTGAAATGCAGTTATCTTTTTTCGTAAGTTTTCTTGAATTGATGTATGCTCATTCTGTAAAAAAGAGTAATTGGAACTTTGCCATAGCTCCTTCTTTGAATGCTGTAATGGCAATGCTCAGGCATTTTATTTTCTGTCATGCCAGCATGAGATGGGACGATATAAGAATCTGCTTCAGGAGTATACACAAAAGCGTAGTTTACCACTTCCTAACTATCGCTGCGAAGGTTCTGGAAAGTTGCATTCGCCAACTTATGTATGTACTGTTGAAGTCTCTGGGATTGAATATACCGGGGGTGCTGCAAACACTAAAAAGGAAGCACAAACGAACGCTGCCCGAGTAGCCTTACAGGCACTTGAAGCACAGGCTGGTGGGTTGCTACATATTCTGTTATGTGAATTATTTTATCTTGCATGTTGCTTTGATGATACTGTTGTTAATTTTTTATTGGGATACTAATGTATGACAGTCATATTGCAGATGATTCTGTCTCTCAGGGCACTGTACCTAACATTTTTCCCTCTCAGGGTGTTGGTTCTGTTGTTTTGACTTCTCCAGTTGAAGCCCCTCCAAGAAAAAGGGATAGAGGAGTACAATCAGTCTCCGAAGAGAATGAGACTGCCAAAACAAAACAGAAGATAACAGCGAGTAATTCTATGCAAATTGAAAATGTTCAGGGAATGCCAACTGTTGGGGATCCACAGTCAGCACCTGTAAAAGAATCAGAGAAGCATGCCCAAACAGAGTCTTCTCAGATGCAGCAAGACCGAGTAAAGGTGGAGGGTGAAGTTGCACTTCAAGCGGGAGAAGAAGGTTCTGAGAAGCTTCAACATCATGAAGAATGTAATCCACTCCTAAGACTCACTTGATTCCTCCCCGCAACAACTAATGATCTATCTAACGTTATATCACCAGATTGTTGCGAAAAGCATTTTGACCGCTCTTCATTCATTCAACGGACTTATGTTGTTTAGGGCTCCAAGGCCTTGCCAAATTGGGACTTGCATATGCAACAGTTGCACTCGGCCTCCATTTTTGGAAATTAGGATGTGTTTTTTCTTTTGTATATTTAAAAAAAAATTCAAGTCGCTGGGTGGCAATACACACAGCTATTCAATGTTTTTTATTTTCATTTTTGGCACATGTAAATGTTTAATAAAGAATACCAAGTCTTTTATGTAGCTTGATGTTAGTGGTATAGATTGTTGAACTCTTTTGTCATGACCTTAGTAAATGCTGTATTCATCACTATCAAAATCTCGATTTAACAGGTTAAGCTTTTATCATTACAACATCAGTTTTATCATTAGTTTTTTAAATTTAATTTAATTTTGTTTAAAATATTAAAAATTACAACATCAGTTTTATATAAGGCTGAAGTGTTTTTAAATTTTACTTTCACGTACAACAAAAAATTACAGCATCCCTTCCAATAAATTTACTGAATTTACTATATCATTGTTCCGGTGAGATGCTCTAATTTTGTTATACATAAAGGCACACTACTTGATAATAATTCGATTGTAAGTTTATTACAGCTATGAAATGACCAGGTACAGGTATTTCTATGCAGAAATTGATATTAGATTGGGGAGTCTCTGTATTGATCTGTTAGGATTGGCTTTATATAGTATGCATGGATGCTTGAGAGATAAAGCAAATAGCGAGCATGGCAGGGAGATATGGCTTAATGTTTACACATGGGAAGTCATGCAGGTCAGGTTATGATTTTTTTTTACTTCACTCTTCACTGAATGCTCTTTCACCTTGCTTGGAGGTTGTTGCGTTGTTTCCTCTTGGCTCAATATTCTGGATTGCATCCAAAGTATACATTTTTTTAACCAGAAAAAAACTGTTTGTTTTAATATTATAGATAAAATAGTACATTTTTATGATGGGCAAATTGTTCTTATTAAGTTTGAGATATACACAGGTTGATAAACGGTTTTGGAAAAAGCTTCTGCGCTTACATCCATGAGTACTATTATCTAAAAATTACAACATAATGGTATTAGTTGCTCTCATCCATTTTTGCAGTTTACACAAAGTCTAATAAATCCAAATTATATATTCTATTCTGAAACATTTTGCAGAAAATGCGAAATTGTCTTCAAATTACTTCATTACCAATTATGAAGCCATATCGAAAATTCCGTAAGTCATTGAAGATTTTCCATTAGGATTGCAAACAAGATGTCTCTTCTGTGTCCGTCCCGTTGATATGGATGATGGCATTTCAGCTCAAGGGCTTATTCAATTTGTGAAAGACTATGCAAAGAAGGGTGAGGTTAACCTGAAAAAGGTTTTTAAACATGCAACTTTGCCTGTACCCAAAACACAAATACTGTTAGAAACTAGAATCTATTCATAAGGTTCTAGGTCTCTATATTTCGTTGAGCCTCCTCTTTGAAGGAAGTTTTCTAAATCAAGAATTGGCATCTCCACAGAAATCAGTTTATGGCATGATGATTGAAGAGTACTTGGAAAGATTAGGATACCGAAAACCGAATAAAAGCAGAGAGCGATTGAATCAAAAAGTAAAAATCTATGCTATGTAGTTTATGGATCGTTGCCACCTGAGACACTACGCCAATCAGAATTTCTTGGGGAGCATATAAGCCAATCTGATTGTTACAAAAATGTGAGAACTCTTATATGCTCTGCATCTGGCTATGCAGAATAAGCATTTTGCATATGGTTAGATATTATACCTGGTCACATTGTTAGCAGAAAGTTCCAAAGGCAGAGTATAATCACAATCCGTTTTGCACGTTTTGCCTCATTGCAGCAGATCGATAGCTATTATAAATCGCGGACCCCTTCCGTGTGCTCGATGTTTGCAAAAGGCAAAGGCGGTAGTCTAACCAGATTGTTTTTGGGTAATATTTTGTTTAAGTGTATGGATTTTTGACTAACAGTTGGGAATGTTGAAGTTCTATCTATATCAAATCTGGGGTATCTTGTAGATCTGGTAGCCAATTTTATTCAAAGAATATAGGAGGATTTTCAAACTTAAAGTGACGACATCTACTTTTGGTTGAAGATCCACAAGCACCAGAGAACGACCTTGGCAAGAATTCATATAATATTTTGAAGCAAGCCAAAAAAAACACTTCGGTGTAGTATAAATACGCAACAAAGTTTTGAGGCTCTCCATCAACAGGCAGTTGTTGTAGTATTGGTAACAATCGTGAGTCCAAAAGATACAATTTCAGGGGGGAAGTTAGGCCAAAGACATCTATTTCCTACAGAATGTGAGAAGGTTCGGTCTAACTTCATTTGACACTTGGCTATGCTTACGAAAAATCAAGACAATGACTTTGTGCATTAAGAAACAAGGAGAATGCAAAGAAATTTGCAGAATTTTTGTTATCTCATCCTCTGATTGAGAAAGTATATTATGCGAGCCTTCTAGGTCACCCAGGCCTTTAGTTTACATATTTGCAGAAAAAGAAAGGATAGCTCTTGTGAAAGCTGGACGAGAGGATAAAACGAAGTATGCTGCTCAAAAGACCAAAGGACTCAGCAATAGCCAGAAGTAGTGCAAGAAAGGAATGCCTTTAGTTGCAAAATGAACCAAGATACTGAATGAAAAACAACAACCCACTGCAAATTTTTGACTGGAAGAAATCAGCAGAGCCTGTTATGAAATTATGTACTGAGACTACTGATGGTTTTGCCATAGAAGCTAAAGAAAATGCTTTGGTTTGGTATCATCTCGATGCTAATCCAGATTTTAGATCTTGCCAATCCAAGGAGCTTTTTAGATAATTTGGAGTGTGTTTGCAAATGAGCAAGTGAAGGTCAAAAATGTTTTGTTTATAGGTCTGCTATGGGGTCAAGGTCTATACAGAAGTATTCAATTTTTAATATTGTATAATGTATATGTCAGCTGCAAGTTTATGTATTTAAGGTGATGATGGCTTCCATCAATCTCAATCTATGCAATTTCTTCGGCACGAGAAGATGCTACCTCTGCAATTTGGTCATGGATTCAAATCTGAGCTGCAGAATGTCGATAAAAGAGGTGGCTTCAATGGTGTCTATGACCAAGTTGTTCACATGAAGGGGCTTCTTTTCCTTGAAGCACATGTAATTCTTAGCTTTTGTTGGAAAAGAGAGGGTAGGAAATATTGTATAGATCTTGAGAAACACCAAACACAATGAATTTCCAATTATTGATGAACTCCTATATCTTTCTTTTGTGACATTAGGATATCAGATATATGGAAACCAGGGTTGTTTGATCGCTAGACACTTTTTCTATAGTTTTGCTAGATGTCCAGAAAAAAAGTAATCAATTTCTCCTATGGAATTTACCAATAATTATATTTTTACATGAGGAAATAACCCATGGATAAAGCAGGAGTATATTTTTCAAATAAGTTATATGATGCAAAAGGTTTTGTACAACATACTTCAACAAATGACAAAAATTACTCTTTCAATATTGGATAAAAGGATAGTTGGAGAACAGGCGGCAGAGTTGACCCTGTTTAAAGGGAGGTGGATAGATTTTGAGGAATAGTTACAACAGATTCAGATTTGTTAATTTTAGTTAACAATAGTATGTTCTATGCTTAGCACAATTGTTTCAATGTTCCTTTAGCAGCCTAATGACAATTTCCAATTTAGGAGGTGGATAGATTTTGAGGAATAGTTACAACAGATTCAGATTTGTTAATTTTAGTTAACAATAGTATGTTCTATGCTTAGCACAATTGTTTCAATGTTCCTTTAGCAGCCTAATGACAATTTCCAATTTAGATTTCCAGTAGCAATCACATTAACCATTAATCAAATTGACAGTGAAATTACATAGAACATGAAACAAAATGCAAAAGACACGCCAAGACAAGAGGATACCAGGGAAAAACCCCAATGTGGGCAAATTTACCCTTTGATCAATTCTTCTTATTATTATATCAAAATGTTTAGCAGAGAGAGAGAGAGTAAAAAAAATCAAATTGACTTGCCAAATTCAAAGTCAAAACAACCCTCTCAAAATCTACAGTCAAATCAGCCCTAACTAGAAAATGAAAGATGATCAACACAACTGTCAAACTTGCCTCCTTGAGCTTAGTGAACCATAGTCAAACTCGACCTTCCTTGTTGGTCAAAATCATCCCAAAACAATCCAGTCAAATTCAGTCAAAGGAAAGAGAAAAGTGTTGTAATTTTCTGCGGTCAAAATTGCAGTCAACACTAAAGTCAGCAAAAGTCAAATTCCCCAGAATATCTCGATTTCTGTGCCTAGAAATGTAGCCTAAAAAGACAGAAACAATCCTCCAAAAATCACAGTCAAATCTGGTCAAAGAACCCCTAGTCAACGTTGGTCAAACTTGGTCAGCTTCCTGAAATTTTCGGCCTTGCAACTCAGCCCAAAAATTCGTCCTTCTTGTGCCACACGTGTGAGAGATAGAGAATGCCCAATGTTGTATGAACCAATGAGAGAAGGAGAGAGAAGAATGTGTGAGTGATGATGATGCCAAATGAGGTGAGAGGTCACTTGTATTTATACAATTCATTGAGGGTGAAGAGTCATGTCCGTTGGGCTTCATGAGCCTACATGATGATGTGGTTGACCTGAACAATTTGCACATGTGTGTACATAAATTCAAAAATGCACTTCTGCTTGTCCAAATTGGATGATCTTTATATCAATTTTGGTCCTCTCGAAAATAGGAATTTAATACAACCATCATCTCCATCAAATGAGTTGTTCCAAGCTGAATTTGGCCCTAGTTTCCAATTTTAACACTCCCTCTCAACTAGGGAGAATTCCACCTGCCAATCCATCCATCATCATCGATCATTATGCCATCTTGTCGTAATGTACCATTTCTGTATCTCATCTCATCTCTGCTCTATTGAACACTGATATGAATAATGAAGAAGAATTAATCGAGAGTGAGTCACAAGACCTTACCACTTTCCACTGACAAAAGTCAATCCAGAGGTAGAACCTCAATCAGACTTGATCCTAGATCAAGTTGTTGAACACCATGCATCCTAGACATAGGGAGTACGACAGTACATGATGCATCCATTGGTAGTTCTATGGTCCTTATCCAACTTTTCCCAACTCATTGGTTAGATGAGAGGTACTTCCCATGAGTCCCAGACTACATGGGTAGGATGTATGCTGGGGCATCAGTAGGATAAGGTGAACTACTCATCTTATGCATATGTCAATCGTAGGGGAAGGTGAACCAGTCACCCTACACACATGTCAACCATCATGGGGTATCATAGGGGAAGGTGAACCACTCGCCATGTACACAACGCACCAATAGGGGAAGGTGAAACACTCACACTATGGTCACTCATAGCTCCAAGAAGTGACCCAAGCCCCCAGGAGCTCCTAGAGCTCAATGTCTAACTCGAACGAGACCCTCATAGGAGGGTCTTTCCACGACTCCAAGTCTTTCTTGAAAAGCTAATAATTTGACATTCCCTAAGGGATTTTTGAGGATATCTGCGACCTACTCATCAGTCCTGATGTGTTGGAGCCTTATTGCTCCTCACTGTACCATATCCTAGATAAAGTGGTACCTGATATCAATGTTCTTGGAGCAGTCATGGAACACAAGATTCTATGAAAGGCGAATCCCACTTTGGTTGTCACAGTAGATCACATTGGTATCCAACACATGCTCAAATAGCTCACTAAAGAGCTTCCTCAACCAAACAACTTCACAACAGGACATACTAGCAGCAATGTATTTAGCCTCAGCAGTGCTTAGAGCAACCAATTTCTGCTTCCTACTCATCCAATAAATTTACGCAGACCCCAATGAGAAGTAAGTTAGCAACATCCAAACGTTCTTTTACAATCTACCACACTGTCAGCCTAGTCAGCATCAGTATATCCATGTAGCCTCAAATTCCTGACAGTGTATCTCAATCCATAGTTTATTGTGCCATGAAGATATCTCAAGAGATTCTTAGCAACAATCCAATATATGTGATGAGGCTCGACCATAAATTGACTCAATGTATTTACATTGAAGCATATGTTTGGACGTGAGTTTAACAAGAACATCAGAGCCCCCACAAGTTGTTGATACTTAGAAGGATTTGCCAATGCGGGCCCAACAACACTTCCACGTAGCTTCTTGAAGTTGAGTTCCACCAGAGTAGACACAAATTTGCAATCCACCATCCCACATCTCTTGAGCAAGGAAATTAGCACCTGACTTTTGCTAGACCTTGAGGCCTAGGAAGTAGTGCATCATGCCTAGTCCTTCATCTCAAACTCGGAAGCCAACTCCCTCTTGCATTGATAAATGAGAGGGTTTACACCTATCCGAAAAAGATCATCTACATAAAGTACCAGAATGAGAGGCATTTCCTTCTCAACCTTGAAGTATAAGTTAGGATCAACATCGCTCCTTGTAAATCCCAGCTTCATAAGATAGCTATCAATCCTCTCATAACAAACCTTAAGGGCTTGCTTCAACCCACAGAGGTATTTCTTCAACTTGCATACGCGTCCTTCGAACCCCTGATGTTGTTCCACGTTGACTTCCTCCTTAAGCGAGCCATGCAAGAAAGCAGTCTTAATGTCCATTTGGTGTAGGCTCCATCCTTGAGAGGCAACAAGAGAATGAATAGATCAAATAGTGGTATATTGGGAATTCAGTGTGAATATCTCGTCATAGTCCACTCCTTCCTTTTGAGAGAAGCCTCGAGCAACGAACCTGGCCTTATATTTTTCAGCACTCCCATCAACTCCATGTTTGATTTTGTAAAGCCATTTAGAAGTGACCACAAACTTGACCTTGGGTCTAGAAAGCACTTCCCAGACATTATTCTTCATGGTTGATTCATACTCCTCATTCATCCCATCCTTCCATACTTGATGTTTTACAACTTCATCGAATGTACATTGCTCTAATTGAACAATAGTACTCATAGCAGCTAAGTACCCTTGATACCTGTTCGACTTCTTACTTTCATGGAATGTCCCTCTTAGAGCAATATGTCTTTCAGCATCTTCGAGAGTATCTTTGAGCCACAAAGTTCTTTTCCCTGAGGTAGAGGGATCATTGGGAGGTGGATCAATGGGATCCATCGGGCCTTCAACATCAGCGATCGACTCATCTGTCGGAGGTTCATCCCGCTTTCCTACAACATTATCATTGTCCTTCCTTGGGATAGGGAGATCTCTAGCTTTTCCAAGGGCATAATCTTCATCGAAAGTGACATCATGGCTTATTCCCACTTCTCTTTGACCAGGCACATAGATTCTATATGCCTTTGAATTTTCACTGTAGTCCACAAATGTACCTTTCTTCCCAGATGCTTCTAACTTGTTTCTTTTATTTTTAGGCACATGAAAATACATGGAACAACCAAATATTCTAAAATGAGAAACATCAGGTTTCTTACCAGTGAAAACTTCTTTGGGTGTCTTGAAATCCAATGCTTGATGCAAGCTCCTATTTTGAACATACACGACAGTGTTGGCAGCTTCTCCCCATAAGAACTTCAGTAGGCCTTGGTCATGGAGCATGGCATGGGTGGTTTCTATGATTGTTCGATTCTTCCATTCAACAACTCCATTTTTATCAGGAGTATATGGAGTAGTGGTCTCCCTCTTAATTCCAACCTCTCTGCAAAAGTCATTGAATTCATTTGATTCATATTCGGTTCCATTATTGGTCCTCAATATTTTGATCTTCTTCCCTGTTTGATTTTCCACCAAGGCTTTGAAAGAACGAAACCATTTGAACATTTTGTCCTTCTTCTTCAAGAAATAGATCCATGTTTTGTGAGAGAAGTCATCCACAAAAATTGTATAGTTTAAGTATCCTCCTAATGATGTTACGGGAAACATACCAGATAGATCAAAATGAACCAATTGAAGAATGCCAATAGTTTGACTTTCACTTGAAGGGAATGGTCCCTTTATAAGTTTCCCAACTTCACAATCCTGACAAATTCCTTCATGATTCATGTTGAACTCGGACATGCCTGTGACAATATTCCTTACCCATGTAAAGCTTTGTAATGAAGGTGAGCAAATCTCCGGTGCCATAATTCAGATTGAGGAGAAGTATCGCAAGTCATAGCTCCCAAAGGACTTCCTCCAACTTGATAGAGACCTTTAACCCTAAATCTAAGTGTAAATGCATCTTTAGGGTTTCTTTTCCAAATATGTACCTTTCCATCAATGAATGCTACCTTGAAGCCTTTATCTTCCATCGCAGAAATGGACACCAGGTTCTTCTTCAAATCGGGCACATACAATACTTCTTGTAGGTGAAAGGTTTGACCTTGACTTATGTGAAGAGTGGCAGTCACTATCCATTTCACGAGGTAGGTGCCATTGTCTCCAAGTATGATCTCCAAATTAGTTTTCTTTTCAATCAAATTTGAGAGGGCCTCCTTGTACCCAGTGAAGTGCCTTGAGGAACCACTATCAATCAACCAATGATCTAAAGTATTCGGAGGAGAAGCAGTAGTGAGGGTGGAAATAAGATAAAATTCATTTTGTTTTTCTACAACATTAGTTTCCTCATACGTGGAGTTTCTCGTCCTTTTGGGAAGTCAATCATTTCCATATCGAGCAGTGGGAGAATTTCTCTTTCCTTTATTATTGAACCTGTTGTTCCCTTGATTGCCATTGCCTTTGAAATTGTTGTGGTTGTTGTTGTCATCATCCCGTGGAGCATCCTTCTTGTGAGGACACTCTCCAGCATAGTGGCCAAACCTGTTGCAATTGTCACCTTCCTTTTTTTCCTTCTTTGAATTCCTGTTTGAATATTTGACCTTGTCTCTTTGGACCATCATTGTTCTTCCTCTTTGCATCAGCGAAGAAACAGTAGGTTCATTTCCATTTGAATACTTGTCTCTCTCCATCATTCTTGTCTCTTCTTGAGTGCATCTAGCCAATAATTCATCGAAACTAGGAATCTTGTCATTGTTGAGAATGGTGGTGTTAAACACATCCCATGCTCTTGTAAGACCTCCAAGGGCGATGAGAGTGAGCTCCCCGTCAGAAAAAAATTCTCTAATAGATAGAAGGTCATTCTTGATTTCTATAATCCTCATGAAGTAGGATTGGATAGACTCCCCTTTATCCATCTTGATGTCCTTCAACTTGTTCTTGAGAAATAGGATTTGATTTGCATTGTTTACTTTGAACATCCCAATCATCTTATCATACATCTCCTTAGATGTTCCCAAATCAGAAATATAGGCAACCAAATGCTTCTGAATGGAGTCAATAATAATTCTTTTAGCTTTTACCTCAACTTTCTTGTACTTTGTCTTTGCAGCAGTAGACGCATTTCAAGGAGTTTCCACCACTTTTCCCTGCACATAATCCATAACATCATGCTCTTCCAAAGTCAAGTCCAAAGTCATCTTCCATACATGATAGTTGAATTTTTCCTTGATCTTATCCTCGGATTTGAAGTAAGATGTAGTAGCCATTGAAGCTAGATCAATACTCTTGTCTAACAACTCTTTCTTAGTGATTGCTTTTCTCTCTCTTGCTTGGGTTTTGTCTTCACCTGGGCTCTGATATCATGTTAATTTTAGTTAAAAATGGTATGTTCTATACTTAGCACAATTAATTCAATGTTCCTTTAGCATCCTAATGACAATTTCCAATTTAGATTTCCAGTAGAAATCACATTAACCATTAATCACATTGACAATAAAAGTAGATAGAACATGAAACAAAATGCAGAAGACAAGCCAAGACAAGAGGACACCAGATTTGGCAGATGCCAAGGAAAAACCCCAATGTGGGGAAAACCCTTTGATGAATTCTTCTTCTTATTATATCAAAATGTTCAACAGAAAGAGATAGTACAAAAGTCAAATTGACTTGCCAAATTCAAAGTCAAAACATCCCTGTCAAAATTTGCAGTCAAATTAGCCCTAACTAGAAAGTCAAAGTGGTCAACGCAACTATCAAACTTGCCTCCTTGAGCTTAGTCAACACAATCAAACTCGACCTTCCTTGTTGGTTAAAATAAGCCCAAAACAGTCTAGTCAAATTCAGTCAAAGGAGAGAGAAAAATTGTTGTAATTTTTTGTGGTCAAAATTGCAGTCAACCTTGAAGTCAGTGCAGGTCAAACTACCCAAAATCTCTCAATTTATGTGCCCATAAATGCAACCTAAAAAGACAGAAACAATCCTGCAAAAAATCGTAGTCAAAGTTGGTCAACTTCTTGAAATTTTCGGCCTTGCAACTCAGCCCATAAATTCGTCCTTCTTGTGCCACATGTGTGTGAGAGAGAGAATGTCTAATGTTGTACGAACCAATGAGAGAAGAAGAGGGAATGATGTGTGAGCGATGATGAGGCCAAATGAGGTGAGAGGTCACTTGTATTTATACAATTCGTTGATGGTGAAGAGTCACGTCCATTGGGCTTCATGAGCCTACATGATGATGTGTCTAACCCGAACAATTTACACGTGTGGACATAAATTAAAAAATACACTTCTGCTTGTCCAAATTGGATGATCTTTATATCAATTTTGGTCCTTTCGAAAAGAGGAATTTAATGCAATAATAATCTCCATCAAATGAGCTGTCCCAAGGTGAAATTTGGCCCTAGTTTCCAATTTTAACAAGATTTCCAGGCAGGATATCAACACTCAAAGAATCAATTTCTAGATTTGATGGCATAGGATTTTCTATCATTTCCATTTTCCTTGTAACAACTTAAAGATTGTTTTATTTTTAGTTTATTGTTATCATTTTATTCCTAGAATTTTGTAACAACTTTAGGATTATGTTTTTCCTATATATTCTTTCATTTGTAATGTAAGGGGGGTTGGATTTTGGTGTAAAAAACCCAGGCTTGTATTTTGTAGATGCCTAATAAAGTACTCCTTGTTATGCCTAGAAAACCGACTACTGCTAATGACGTAAGCTAAGGGCTACCTTGGTGCTTCGACCCCGCAATAGAGGATGCCCATTACATACTTGATTTTCCTAGATATGATAGAATAATTTGATTTGTTTATATCCTCTATCATCCAATAGAGAGGGTGTCACTACAATGGGGTATTAGTTGCATTTTCGACTCTTCCATACAAGAAAATGCCTTGTATTAGAGCTCCTACACATAAGAAGCATTATCCTACTTTCAAAGTTTAATTAGAGGCTTTTGGATTTAGCTTGTGACAATCTTTGTTTACTGTGTAAGTGCTTTCCAGTGTGTTCATTATCTTTTCCTTTGTACAATTTGAAGTTGTGCAGATCCTAAGGAGAGGCTAGGTTGAATATCAACCTCACTTAGTTCCCCCGGAAGAGTTATATTCTTTACTGAGCAAGCTAAATATACGGTTTGTTTATGTTAGTTCCTCTACATCTAAAGATTGATGCCTTTACAATTTCAATTTGTGTTATTGTTGAGTTGTTGAAAGTATTTCTTCATGCCTTCTAATCTTATTGGTTGGCTTACATATTCATAATGAGTATGATTGTTATTTGGTATATTCTTTAGTCTTCTTTCCTCATATTTAAATATATCATTATTCTATCATGGTATATTAGCCTCGCAGTTTGAGCTTGATTTTTTGTTGATCGCATGCTTGGTATCAAGTGTGATGGGATCAGTATGGTTCTTGGACAGTGGTGCGTCTTTTCACATGACAGGAGATCGAGATTTGTTTTCTGATCTGGAGGAGAAAGATCTTGGAGTGCACATTGAGATGGGCGATGATGGTAGATACAGTGCGACCGGTATCGGTACCATTTCCTTTGAGAGGGAGTCTAGTAAGCCCTTCATATTGAAGGAAGTGATGCATGTTCCAGGATTGAAGAAGAATCTTATCTCTATGGCGATGTTAGAAGACAAGGGATATGATGTTGTTTTCAGCGAGGGAAAGGCTTTCCTGCACAGTAAGACAACTGGAGAAACCCGGAAGATAGGCGTTCGAGTCAGGAACCTTTATCAGTTGCATGTAGATGGCTGCACGGCAATGTCATGCAAGGCAGAATGATTGGTGAGCCGGGATGATGGCGAGCTGTGGCACAGGAGATTGGGTCACCTTCACCATGGAGCCTTGAAGATACTGCAGCAGATTACTACAGGGTTTCCTAAAGGCACTCTTGCGCAGTCAGATCAGTGCAAGGGGTGTACTTTGGGAAAATTTGTGAAAGCCACCTTTCACGAGAAGGATAGTCGTGCCACGAAAATCCTTGAGAGAATTCACACAGATGTGTGTGGACCTTTCTCAGTAGCTTCGACAGCAAAGCACATGTATTATGTGATCTTTGTTGATGATTTCTCTCGAAAGTGCTGGATCTTCTTCATGCAAAAGAAGAACGAGACATACTCAAAGTTCTGTGAGTTCAAAGCACTGGTCGAGAAGGAGTCGGGGAAGAAGGTGAAGGCTCTTAGGAGCGACAATGGTGGTGAATACATCTCTGGCGAGTTCAAGGACTTTTGCAGCGCAGAAGGGATTCGAAGAGAGCTCATAGCTCCCCATAACCCACAGCAGAACGGGGTTGCTGAGCGGAAGAACAGAACGATCGTGGGTGTTGCACGTGCGATGTTGCATGATCAGGGCCTACCCCTTCACTTGTGGGTAGAAGCATGCAATACTGTAGTATATGTGCAGAACTGTTGTCCTCACAGGATACTTGGCATGAGTACACCTGAGGAGGCTTATTCTGGTAAGAGGCCTGATATTTCTCATTTGAGGATTTTTGGTTCTAACGTTTACATGCATATGACGAAGGATGCCAGGAAGAAGCTGGAGCCGACCGCAGAGGTTGGGATATTTGTGGGGTACACTGATATGCCCCACAACTATCGTGTGTATTTGCCAGACAGCGACAAGACTATTGTGCGACGGGATATAAAATTTCAGGAGGAGAAAGCCATGAAGTGCTCGCTTGAGAGGGAGCCACACTTGCATGCACATGAGGAGCTATTAGTTCCTAAGGATGAGCTTCAGGACGTGGATCAGCCACAGGACGAAGTTCATGGAGTGGAAGAGACCACTCATGCAACGCCAACCATCAGAGGGCGAAAGCGCTTGATAGAAGCTGAGCGACTGGCTCAAGATGCAGAGAAGGTTGTAGGACCACCTACAGCTCAACGTAGACAGAGACAGTCACCTGATTGATACACTGGATACATGGCTCTTGTGAGCAAATGTGTTGTGACTAAGCCATCCTCTTTCGAGGAAGCTGTGGAGGATCCCGCATGGGTAGATGCCATGGTGGAAGAGTATGATTCGATTGTCAGAAACAGTGCATGGGAGATTGTCCCAAGACCGGAAGGGAAATCAGCGGTGGGTTCGAGATGGATCTACAAAGTTAAGCAGGAAGCTGACGGGAGTGTGGAGAAGTACAAGGCAAGATTTGTTGCCCGAGGCTTTTCACAGATAGAGGGGATCGATTATGAGGAGACCTTTGCACCTGTCGCAAGGTATTCTTCCATACGGACGATTCTTGCTCTCTCAGCGCAGATGGGGTGGCACATTCATCAGATGGATGTGAAGACTGCATTCCTCAACAGAGTCATTGAGGAGGAGGTGTACATAGAGCAACCCGAAGGTTTCGAGATCTTTAGCAGTGAGTCGCATGTGTGCAGGCTTAAGAGAGCGCTGTATGGGTTGAAACAAGCACCACGTGCTTGGTACACACGGATAGACAGTTATTTCACTGGACTTGGATTCTCCAAGAGTGAGGCGGATCCTAACCTATACCAGATTGTGGTGGAGGGTAAGTTGCTTATCATTGTACTTTATGTAGATGATTTGATTCTAACGGGTGATGAGCTGTTGATACTTTCATGCAAGGATGATATTGCTAAGGAGTTTGAGATGAAGGACTTGGGCCTCCTTCATTATTTCATGGGATTGGAAATTTGGCAGCGCAGTGATGGACTATTTGTTTCTCAGGGTAAGTATGCTCGGGAGATACTGGAGAAGTTCAACATGCATGGCTGCAAGCCTGTTGATACTCCTCTTCCTGGAGGTTGGAGGAAGGAGGATGCTACTTCAACAGAAGTAGTGGATGCCACTGTTTATCGACAGTTGGTGGGGTCGCTTATGTATCTGGTCAATACACGACCCGATATATGCTATGCTGTTAACCAGCTTTCACAAGCTATGGTTAAGCCAACCAAGCTCTTCTAGAAGGCAGGAAAGCATGTATTGCATTATCTCAGAGGCACATCGGGATATGGATTGTGGTACAGACAAGAGGATGAGGTGAAGCTATGTGGCTTCACGGATGCAGATTGGGCAGGGAGCCCAACGGACAAAAAGAGCACATCTGGAGGGATCTTCAGTATCGGGTCGACAGTAGTTTCTTGGTACAGCAGGAAGCAGAGATCCGTGGCACTTAGTTCAGCAAAGGCCGAGTATATGGCAGCAAGTTTGGCTGCATGCGAGGCTATATGGATGAGGAAGATCCTGGTCGGGTTGTTCGGTTCATACTTGGAGCCTACTGTGATTTACTGTGATAACCAGAGTTGCATTAAACTCTCGGCTAATCCAGTATTTCATGATAGATCTAAGCACATTGACATCAGGTACCATCATATCAGAGATTGTGTGCAGCGGAGAATCATGTTACTTTCATACATTCCAACGGAGGATCAGGATGCTGATATCTTAACGAAGGCGCTCACCAGGAGAAAATTCGAATACCACCGAGGCAGGATAGGGGTTGCTGATAATCCATATCTTGTTGAGAGGGAGTGTTGAGAATGCAACAAGATGATGGAGCTTAGTGGAAAGAAGTCGCCTTCACTAAGTGGGCCCGCAGGCTATTTTTGAGCAGAGGAAGTTACAGTATTAATGCAACTTTCCTATCTTTGATGAACATTCCTGCAATCGAAAGCAACAAAAGCATGCAAGTAATGTTGTATATCCATTACGTCATCAGTATACCTATTAATGTGAAGTTACATGATGTCTTATAACGTGTGGTTAATCGGAAATAGTGAACTCAAGATATATCTATAGAATGATAGTTTTTTTTGTTTTTTCAACCATACGTATCCTATTATGGTTGAGTTATGATGCGTTTAGATCTTAAATATTCTTCATTGAAAATAATTTAATAATTAGATACATTTTTTTCCACATATACTATATTATTATCACAAAATCATTAAAAAAATATTATTAATAGTTAATAGAAATAAACTTTCCATGTTTATAAATATAATTAAATTTAAAAAATTATATAATTTTTAAAAATATATATATATATATATATATATATATATATATATAAAGATTAGACACTAATGTAGATTTATCTTTTTAATTTAATTTACTGATAGTAAACATCAGTTAACAACTTTTCTCCTTGTCAGTAAAATTAACTATTTTAATAATTACTCAATGTTGATAATAATCATATGGTTAATGATATTGTTTATTTTAATAATTACTAAATGTTAGTAATAATATATACAAAAGTGGTAATAATAATATAGAAAAACAAAAGAATGGATAATGATACATATTTCTGTTGGAGCAGTGAAGTGACATTATAAGATAAAATCACAGATGCATGTTGAGGGATCCTAACTTTTTAGGGTTATAACCTGCCACTTCAATCACCTTGAGACTCCACACACATAATTTTTTAAGATAATTTCCAACCTGTTTCTCTGTGACCTGTTCCATGCAAATTGCAAATTGTTTTGTCCCTGTATAATTTTTTTTCAAGGTATTCTCTAATTATTTTATTTTTGAAATTACAAGACAATTTTTTTGTTTTTTCTTAAATGATTTAAAATATGTTTTTTTAAATATATAAATAAATTCAATTTAATGAGAAAATTTAGAAACATTTAAATTATACAAAGTTTACATTTCTAATTTTAATAAATTCCCCTAAATTTTAATTGAAAAATATCTATGAAAAAACTCCAAAATGTAAGACAATCGGACTATAAATGGTCATTGCTATAAGCTTTCTATTCTTACATTTAATTGTCATTTATATAGATGACTAATGTATTTTAAATCTAAATCTACTATTATTATTATTATTTATAAAGAAAAGTGTAAATATGATGGATTTTTTTTTAAAGAAATATATATATATATATATAGAATTGGAAATTTTGGAGAATGTCTCTTTAATCTATGTATTTGGAAAACAAATCATTCCATAGCTTTTTATTTTGAAAAATCTTAAAATATTATTTTAATGATAAAATTATAATTTTTTATTGTTTAAAAATATTTGAATATATAAATGAATTTAGAATTTTTAATTAATTAAATTATGTAATTTCAATCGGCATAAATGTTCATAATGTGTTTTATCAAATTTTGTTAAATGTGTTTTATCAAATTTTAAATCAAATCTGAAATTAAAAAATAAATAAAATGTTTAAAGAATATTAACAAATTTCCTAGTTCTAAACTGCCATATCAATAACCTTCAGATTCTATGTAGAATATTTATGTAGATAATTGCTAGCCTCTTTTATCTGTGACCTATTCCTTGTTGGTCAAGAGTTTAGGCAATTTTTTTTGAGGTATTGTGTAATTATTTTTTTGAAATAACAAAATAATTTAGTGATTTTTTTTTAAATATATTTTTGAATATATAAGTGAATTTAAAGTAAAGAAATTCTTTTAAAACAGTTAGATTATAGGCATTTTATATCTGTTGATTTTAATAAATCTGAGCAAATTTTAATTAAAAAATATGAAAACAAAACTCTAAAATTAAAACAATCAAATTACATATGGTCATCGGAGAAGACTCTTATTTTTACATTTATTTTTCATTTATATGAATGATTAGTGAATTGTATCACTTATTATTATTATTTCAAAATGTAAAACAACCCGATTGAATAGGCTCATCCTCATACACCTCATATTTTTACATTTAATTTAATTTTCATTTATATGGACGACTAGTATAGTGTAAATTTTGATCACTAATTATTATTATTATTTTCTTTGTGGTCATGTCATATCTTTAGGCTTAAGATAAATCTATACTGATTTTAACACAATGTTAATAAATTATCAAAATCTAATTACCAATAAAATTATAAACTTTATTAATTAAATATTTTTTTAACATATAAATGAATTTCACATTTTTAATTAATTAAATTTTCTAATATTAATTAACCATTCATATTTATAATATGTTTTAATCAAATTTTAAATCAAACTTAATTTTCCAAAATAAATAACATGTTTAAAGTTGCCTTGTGTAACTAAAAATCAAATTTCACGAATAATTCTGACATAATCAATAATATGGTACAATTTTCAAATTTATTCCATTGGCACGGCGGAATTTGTGAACCATATTTCACATGGCATGTGAAACACGTCTGTTTAAGTTGTTCCAACTGAATAATACAATTCTAGATAAAGAGAATCAATGCTTTGAATTTAATTTCTTCAACGACTGTGAGTTCGTATTTTTCTATGTGAATGCAGTAGGATTCAGTTTGAATCGAAGATTATATCTAATTCGTTCGTCTGTGTTTTAAATAAGTAAGTAAGCATTATTCTAAATTACTAGTCTAGTTTTGTCTAACCCTCGATTTATCATGCCGCGATCCATCGAGGTGAAAAACTTCTTTTTGGAGTGTAGAATTTGAGGAAAGGTTTAGTTAGCAATGTCATATTTTTATACTATCATTATTATGTATATGTTTGAGATAAACTTCGTACTTTGAAATTTACATTATGTTTCCTTTTAATTTAGTCTATGTTTCTTTATTTGAATGGTTTGTTTGTCTTTGTTTAGATGTTTTGAGTGGTTTGTGTGTGTCTGTATTTGGATGCTCTGAGTGGTTTGTGTGTTTGGATTTGGATGGTAATGTTTGTGATTGTTACAATTTTTGTGTTATATTTCTATATGTGTATATAATTGTCTATTAGTAATTAGTTGGTGATGATGAAGGAAGACAATCTTGTCAATAGCATGTAGGAGGATTGATATTGCACATCCATTTCATTTAATTTTAGGTATCTTAGTTTTTGACAACTAATTAATTCTTAATAGTGTCCCTTCAGGTATTACTAAACATATCTTGAAGAGTAATTTTAATGTTAAATTTGTTGAGTTACCTTAATCTCTTGAGATGATAAATATTGTTAATAATTTTAACTATGAAAAACGATGAAATAAAGTTTTTGAATGCAAAGTGACAATGTAATAGTGTTGACTGACAAAAGATGTGAATAATAAGAATGTACTAAATTACAAATAGTCTTCATTGTGATCAATCTAAACTATTTTCTTCTACTATTCTTATTTTCATCCCTGTTATTTTTTCCATATTTTCATATCGATTATATGAAATCCGTAATTGAAATCGTAAACCATTCAAATCTTTAACTCGAGCTATTATAGTAAACATCTTACCTTTTCTCTCTTGCTCTCCAATATTAATAGGTTGAATTACTATAACACAAAAATCAATGCACATTGTCAATAATTTCTTTGTGCTTACACTAAAATAAATCACACTATTAATCTAGTCACTTTAAAATTAATGTACCATCATACATCCAGTTACATCAAATCATAAATCAACATCTACACTGAAATCAATGCATCTAGTGCAAGGAATCAAATATGACTAGAAAAAAATGTCTACACTGAAATCAATGCATCTAATGCAAGTAATCAATTAGGATTAGAAATCAACATCTATAACGAAATCAATGCATCTAGTGTAGGTAATCAAATATAATAAGAAATCAACATCTACACTGAAATCAATACATCTAGTGCAAATAATCAAATATAATTAGAAAACAACATCTACACTCAAGTCAATGCATCTAGTGCAAGCAATAAAATAGAATTAGAAAACATCTACATTGAAATCAATGCGTCTAGTGCAAGTAATCAAATAGCATTAGAAATCAACATCTACACTAAAACCAATGCATCTAGTGCAAGCAATCAAATATCGTTAAAAATCAACATCAACACTGAAATTAATGCATCTAGTGCAAGCAATGAAACAGTATTAGAAATCACAATGTATGTTAAAATCAATGTACTTGTGTAAGAAATGTTTTTCCCTCTCTCCCCCTCCATCCATATTTATATCTCCCTCCATCTCACCTTCTTTGTCTCTTTATCTCATCCCAAATATGCACACACTCTCTACATCTCTCCCTTGTCACTCTCTCTCTCTCTCTCTCTCTCTCTCTCTCTCTCTCTCTCTCTCTATGTCTTTCTTCTTCCCTCCCTCTCTCCCCTTCGAACTCCATCTCTTTGTCCCTCCCTCTCTCCTTATCTCTCTCCATCCCTCTCTCCTCCTCTATCTCATCCTTCCTCTCTATCCCTTTATCTCCCCCAATCTCTCTCTATTATGTGCCTATAATACTAGTGTATGCCCCCATTATTATCTTCATTGTAGCCCTTATTGTTATTCTTGTGCCCATGTTGTCCCCATATTGTTATTAGTGTGCCCCATAGAATTCTGCTATTGTTATTTTTGTTCCCTTACATTATTATTGTTATGTCAGCTTTGATTATATTGCGACCCCTTAGACTCCTTTATATAGAAAAGGAGCTTTTGTCATTTTCATCATCCAAGAATTATTAATTTGTGTAGTGTAAATGAGGAATCCCCCTCGAAGAGGCTGATTTTGAAGTCGTTGATCTATATTTTCTTCTATTTTGTGAGCTAGTTGAATAACATTTGATATCAGAGCTTTGGATTATAGGGCTTCACTGCTTCAAACCGGTCATCGTGGAATTTTTGCTATAACTTTTTTCTACAAAGCTCCAGACTAAAAAAAATAACCCATTTGAGAAGAAATCTTGACAAACTTCATGTCTAAATTTAAAATTGTTTATCATTATATTTTCGGATATATGAACCGAGGAATTTAGGGTTTTGGTAGGTTCCTAAATTCCATCTCAAACAGGTGACCTTGGAAAAATATTCGTAACATTTTCTCTGAGCACTAGATTCCAATTTCATAAAAAGAGACAGAAAGAGGATTACAGACTGTAGTGTGTTGGGTATCGTGTTCAGGGTCGAAGGGTGTTGGGCATCGAATCCCCCGCGCAATGGTTTTGGGGCTTAAAGCGCGAGTTTTGGCTCAAATTGTATTGTAAAGACTCCACAAAGTGCGGGGAGCGTGAAATGAAAATATGGGTCAAAGGATTGTCCACCCTAAAATAATGTAATTTAATGTAAAGTGAGTCGACCTATCCATGGTCCGTGGACCATGGGAGTGTATAAATAGAGCGAGGCTCTACAATGTAAAGGAGTAAGTAGTTCAATGAGAAGTTGTAATGGATGATTGAATAATTCAGAGTCTGTAAGTCCGAGTCTTGGTAGGTGTTGAAAATGCAACAAGATGATGGAGCTTAGTGAAAAGAGGTCGCCTTCACTAAGTGAGCCCGCAGGCTATTTTTGGCGCAAAGTCTATTTTTAGACATATGGATCATGGTCTATGAGTTGCAGGATGCTATTTATGGATGATTGGTCATGTTAGTAAAAATAGATGGACCTCTATTTTTAGACATATGGGCGGAGTCTATTTTTAGACTGCCAGTCAAAAAATAGAACAGTCGAATATTATTAGCTCTTAATAATATTTGGACTATAAACGTTATCTTATCCTCTTGCAACACTTCAGTTCGAGCTACGGATGTGGCACATGCAACTGCCAGAAGGAAATATGCTTTTCCTATGGGTTAGTTGAGCTATTGCATGATGGACTTCAGTTACAACTCAAGTGATTGAGTTTGGTGGAGTTGATGGAGTTGTGTTCAGTTTGACTTAGTTGAACTAGTTGTATTTAGTCTAACTGACAAATACACTAGTGATGAGTGATGTGAATTAATTATTAATTAATTCACTAATTATTAACTCATAAATCAACTAAAGAATACATTAGTTAACTCAGTGCATGGACAGTTCAATGGAGACAAGTGTTAGAGGTGGGTGAAAGGGTGAGACTACTATCAGTTGTGACTATAGTTGTGCATGAGATTTGCACAATCAATGATGGAGATTGCCAATGAGGATTACGCAGTACAAACCAGGGGAATTTGAACTTGGATCTGATTCATTCTCAACTTGGATTTCGCAGTAGAGGCAGGCAAACAGCGGAGGATATTTGAACCCGTGACTTGTTCAGATCTGAGCTAGTTTTGTGTGTAGCAGGTGGAGATAGTACTGAGTACTTGTGAGGAGTATTGTACTATGTATTGTTACATGTTCTTTATCATTATAATATATAGATAGTTGGGGGTTTTCAGCTGTATGCTTTCCCCATTACATACTGTGTTGATATGTGTGATTGATGTTTCAATGTGCGCATGCGATTATTTTTGATTCCGCAAATTGATGATCAATAGTAGAGGAGGTTATGTATTATGCATGCATTCCGCAAATAGTGTATAATCAGGATAATATCTGTAAATAAGTGTTATATTATTCAAAATTTCATTGACTAGTTACGGGCCAATATCATTGACTCTGTCAATGATATTTGGCCATCCATCCAAGTAATTTCTGAGCAAAGTGACTTAGTGAAAGAGGCTACAGAATCCATATAGAGAGTTAAAGCAGAACTGGGAGACGTGCCAAAGGAAGCCACTAGGATAATTCATTTCTTCAACTCCAAAAACAAATATGAATTGCAGGAGCTGGAGATACCTGACAGGACTGGCACAATACTAGACGTAAAAAGGTCCTCACCAAGAGGAATTTGATGATGAACCTTGAATATAAATGCCAAACCATGCAGCTGGCTATAGATAGGTTCATGGTTAAGTTCAATGTTTTGAGGCAGAAAGGTCTACCAAATCCCTTGGTGATAAATGAAAAATTGATGCCACACGAAGACTACAATAGAAGAAATTAGAGAAGTAGCCAGGGATTAGGTAAACACTTCCTCTATGAAGGGGATGCCTACTGGCAAGGTCCTGTATCAGACCTTTGAGAACTTGTTTTACCTCCAGCATGAGGTAAAACACCTTTTTGTAAATAAACCCACTTTTGCCAAATAGACTGAAGTAGATGAAATATACAAGAAAATGGTAAATATCCAATTACCATATGTAGAAAAATGGGAGAAATTGAATGACTTACTGTAAAGATACATAGTCAAAATGTAAAAATGTACATTAAGGGTGAAAACGACATAGTAAAAGGAAAATGACAAGTCAGCTAAGTAAAAGAGTATTAGTTGAAAGGTCAAAGAAGAGTCCGCGTGAAGACAAACACCAAGGCAGAGAATAAAAAGCAAAATATCAGATCATAAAGAACAACACACCCTAATAAACAAGGACAGCATACAGCTGTTGAACATTTGCCTCTATCTTCTTGCATGAAGCTAATTCTTTCTCCTAGATTATTTCCCAAGACAATTTGGGATATTTTGTAAACTATTTTTGTATAAATACTTCATAATTCGAAGTATTGAATGTGGATTGCTATACATTTGTAGAGTTGTATTGATCATAAACCTGAGGGTTATTGTACCAATTTTTCAATTCAATAGACTGGACTAAGTAACAAAGAGATTGCATTGCAGGATTCATGTGTTGATCTATTACAATGAAGTATTTTCTTTGTCAAATTTGTTATCTTCTTATGTATTTCACAAACTTACATGTTATCTAAAGTGAATGAATTAACTGGAAATTTATCTTAGAATTTGTTTAAGTACACATTGTTTTGAACAGTTGATCATTTCTATGTTTTCTTCTGATATCCAGATTTGAGAATCCTTAATTGCTCTCCCATCCCGGTTGACCTCTTTCACTTCTTTCATAATCTGACCTAAGGAACCCTTAATTTCTCTTTGGATCCGATTGAAACCAACTTCACCATCCAGGCTTAAGATCTGAAATAGCTTAGCTACCTTGTCCTGTAGACACTATTTTTAGAACTTGATTCAGTCCTGTTTGCTTGACATTTGACCGCATAGCCCAATGGTAAAAAACATCCCTATATTCATTTAAGTAAGTGATCCCACCAAATCCAAACCAAAACCCAAGTACAATCATAACTAGCCTAAAACCAATTAACTAAACAAAGTTAAATCATAAAGAAAGAGTCCTCTCTGAGAATTAGGAAGGCTAGATCCTAATATCCAAAGTTGGTTTGTGGTTACCTCTAATCATTTCTTTCTTAACAATTCTAGAGAAATATTGGAGTGATAACAAGACATATATCATATTGTTGTTGTATTATGTGTTTTCAGTGTTTTTCCATGTAAGCATTGAGGGAGGGTGTTGGAAGTAATGCTTCCATGTCATGTGTAGTTGTCATTAGGAGTTACAAGGAGTCAATCTAGAAGTTGTTGTTTCGAATGTATGAGTTGTAGTGATGATCTATATGTGTTGAAGTCAGTAAATTATGTCCTATATATTTCTATATGTAGTGATAAATAAAAGTATCAAGTGTGATTTGTTGTGTGCAATCAATCGCTCTCTGATCTCTCTATTTTCTAATATTAGAGAGAAAAATATGTATTACTCAAACCCTAAGTTGTAGAGTGCTTTTAAACCGACTTCATAAAAATAAGATAACATTACTCATTCTAAATGGAATGAATTTTCAATCATTCATTTTTTATTTTATTTTAAATTAATTTAATGTAACAATAATCTTTTTATATAGCTTAATTTGTTTTTTAAATGCACAAGAATATATATATATATATATATATATATATATATATAATAGAATGGGGGAATTTTATTTTGGTTACTTTTGTTGATTAGAGACATGATATAATTAGTGATTAGATATATGGCATAATTGAAATAATAAGTTTATAAATAGTTAGTATAATCTATTCAATAGGTGTATTATGAAGTCAACTTTACATTTATAGTTATAAAATTAATAATGATTATATAATAAATAATTATGTTATTTAATTCTATGTGTATATTTGTGTAGTATGGGATTTTTTAATGGGTGGTTTTCAAACTTATAAATAATTTGTATAAATTATTCAATAGGAGTAATATGAAGTCCATTTTAAAGTTAGAGTTATAAAATTAATTATAAATATATAAAAAATAACTAAATAATTAAATTATATGTATAGATTTATGTGTTTTTATATATATAGATTTATATAGTATGTTTTTTTATGGTTAATCTTTACAAAAGGTTAAAGAAGAATGGAATCCTTATCAAATATCCAATTAATTTATCATATTGATTTTGTGAATATGTAATCGTAAATAATTTAATTAAAGTTAAAAAAATCCAAGTAATAAAATTTAGGATGATAAATTTTTAATTGTTTCAATTCAATAAAATGCAATGCTATATGCTATAATATAGTAAAAATATTATACACCATGCAATTATTTTTTACTAGCATATCTAAACCACATAAAAATTACATCAACTCAGTGTATTTGATATACAATCTTTTGATCGGATGACATAGCTCAATCAAACAATCTTATATCAAATAAGTTGAAATCAATAGAAATTCTACATGGTGTAAAAATATATTTTCCACTTATAGTATATAATATGATGTAGATAATTGGTGGCATATTATAATGATCATTTAAACATTCCAAAAATATTACATCTTTCAATCTAAATGAAATTAATTTAATTATTTTTTATTTTATTTTAATTTATTTATTTTAAATTATTATTATACAAATAATTCTAATTATTTTTTTTCTTACTTTAATTTATTTATTTTAAATTATTATTATACAAATAATTCTAATTTTAAAGTTCAATTATTTTTATATTTAATAAATACTATTTATAAATATTATAAAGTTTTTAAAATAATTTAATTGATAATGATTATAAAAATAAAAATAAAATATTATATTTAAAAAAAATTGAGTTCAAATCCCTTAAATTTATTTGTAAATAGTATATTGAAAATCACCTAGTTTACCTAAAAATTATAGTGACCATACTTGAAATAGATTTAGATTAAGTGAGTACAAAATTAATCTAATTATCAATTCTTTAATTACAAAATAAATAATTAAGTAAATTAATTACAAAATAAATAATTATGTAAATAAAATAAAATAAAATTATAAATATTACTTATACAATATTTCAGAGCGCAATAAATTACATAATTGCGTTCCTCATCATCTCAAGTGCACTATACTTAATGTCCTTTGTCCTTTGGTACAGTGGTGTTGTTATTCGTTAAATCATGGAGCTCGTGCACAACATTCTTCAAGTCACTATTGTCTTTATGCAAGCCCTGTTAGAAGATTGTGGTGTGTTTCGTCAATAATTCCAACAATAACTCCAAGCAAAACGCCAAGCACGCTTCATTGCACCTGAAAATGGATGTCACGAGGCTTCATTGCACCTGAAAATGGATTTCACGAGGGTTGAGGATGGGCTACCCCTATTTCCAATTCTATAGCAATATAAATGTTATCTGACATGCGAGCGGAATAGCATCGCCCTCTGAGTGAGGAGAGAGAGGGCGAGCGTGGAGAGGGCACTCTATGGCTATTCCCCTCACATGTCAGATAGCATTTATATTGCTATAGGGTTGGAAATAGGAGTCGCCGTTGAGGATGCCTGCCTGACTCGATTAAACACCATGAATTTGATATTATAAAGACCACTTAAGGCTTAAACGAGGTTGGTATAAAGACACAAGGGCTTGGTTAAACTATTGGGAGATGACCAGAATGTTGCATTGTAAGACATTAATAACATTAAAAATATTGTTACTTCTAAGTTGAAAGGAAAAATGTGGTGTGAGAAAGATTTAACAACTAAAAGAAAATTAAGATATTATAAGGAGGTCATCAACCCCACTGTAGAAGATCAAAAGTATCTCTTTGTTTCAGCTATCTCAAAGAAGAAAATTAATATAGCCAAGATTAAAACGAACTCTCATGAGGTCCATAGTGAAACAGGTCGTTGGGTAGTTCCTAAAACACCATGGATGGAAAGGTTCTGCCATCTTTGTGAGATATCAAAGATGAAAATCACTTCCTCTTAGAGTGCCCCGCTTACAACCACATTAGATCTTAGTTTCAAAATCTTTGTTGCAATAGTGACCTGAGCTCGGGAGGCTTCTCTCCAAGCTTTTTCAACATAGGAATAAAATCTTAAATCAAATTAAATAATTCGTTTCTTAAAGTTTGTTCTCAATGAACGTTAACTATCATTATCATTATCATATTAATCGATTACATTTGAATTAGTTAATAATTTGGTTCAATAAATATATCCTAAAACTAATTATATTTAAAACTCTAAAAATTAACAATAAAACTTAGATATTATTTTATTTTGTTTAACCTATTTAATATTTATTTGTTTTTAAAAATAAAAATTCCATTAAAAAAATTGTTTTATATATTTAATTTTTATATATGTTAAAACCTTACACTTTGAGAATGGAAAATTACTTTTCTAAAATAGATAATGGATGGGCATATTAATTTGGTATAATGACACTCTAAAGTGTAGTATGTCACTTTCTTCTTTAACCATAACTTATTTTGGTTTTAAGATGTAAATACTTTCAAATTAAGTTGTTTTTGGTGTGATTTTTTTAACTTTACATGGATTCAACACTATTTCTAGGGCACTTCGATTATGCAGGGGTTACCCATCAAGCTTGTTATTTCAATAAATTCTTGCTCGACTTTAGAGAAATTAGACTGAAAAAGCCCACAGAAAAAACTTCCAAAAAACTTCAATAAAAAAGAAAAGTCAAATTACTTCTAAGTGTGATTTACGCCGAAATTTCTTCTTATAATTGTTATGGATTATAGAAGCCTCAATTCAACCATAAAAGTCAAATTGTTCAAAGTATTTATTAGATTTAAATATTTTCAAATTTAAAAAACAAATTAATTAAAATATTCAATATAAAACACTTGAAAAAATAAATCACAATTTTTTATAATATTAAAATTTCTTTCCCATTAAAATAAAAAAAAACATATCCTATAATATTCTTTTATATAAATACTCCCTTATCTCAGATACTATCCTTATATAGAGCTAATACAACAATTATATATCTATAGTTTTAATTAACAAAACACATTTTATCCATTACTTTGAACTATTATATAAACTTAAAGTTAGTTGTTACTTTTACTTATTAAAGGGTGTTAAAAAACGCTAAAAGAAGTGAAGGAGGAAGGAGTATATAGTTTTTAACTAAAAAAATTCATTTTAGAATGCAGGAGTTACAAGGACAATAGACAAAATTATGCAAATATTCTGGCAGTTGTTGGGATAATCTATTTAACGAAGTGTTTGTCAAGAAGCTAGGAGCAGTAAAAAAAATTCAAAATATTTATGATGGAAATAAATTCAACACCATCAAAAACTTTCAAGACAATTAAAATTATAAATTTTGATAACATTTGTTTACATTTACAAAAATCCCTACCATTTTTTTTTTTTTTAAATATAACTGAAATTTCCATACTTACCCAAAAAAAAAGCGTAATGGTTAGGCTACCAAAAAAACGTAATGGTTAGGCTACAGCTTCAAAGTTTACTTACTTAGTATATTCATAAGTTGAGACCGCCACATGCCCCATCATTGTACATGATTCGATTATCTTTAAACTGAAAGTTAAACGATATCTAATCGTGATATAAATATTCAAATTTTCCTAATCTAATGTAAATATTCAAATTTTCCTAATGTAATGCAGCGCGCGTTCCTCACGACGAACAAGAATAGCAAACAGACCGGCAGAGCTCTGCCTGCACCTTTCTGCAGAGACTCTGGAAGGTCAGGGGTCAAATCCATCCGGTTGTTTTATCTATTGTTTCAGTCTTCTAGGTGGTATTAATTGTGAGACTTCCTGGTTATATCCTACTGCTACTCAGTCCCCGAAATATCTGTCAGCGGGTGATTAATGGCAGGCAAGAAAAGTTAAGCTGAACCTCTTGCTTCTCTTTAGGCTTGGTGAGGGTGTGATATTAGCACAATCCATCTGGATTCTGAACCCAAATTTCCCAACTTCTTGCGGTTTTATCTGTGGCTGCAGAACACCAATGGTTGGCTTACTAGATATTGGAACCTGAGATATGCCACCTCAAGCTTTGCTAGCCTTACATGGCATCGGTGCATATCTAGATTCAGATTGGTTTTTGATAGTTCTAATAGATCGGATGAAAGTAAGATACAAATTATCAAAAAGGGGAGGTACAGGGACTATTACATTTCGCTGCCCAGATGGGTAAATAACAAGTCATGATAGCCCATTGATTAGGAAACTAAGACATTTTCGCTCAATATCAACATCTTGAAGGGCATGTTAACAATAGTGTTTTAATTGAATTTAAGCTTCCGTGTCTCTATTATGAAAAGTAAGAAAAATTTCAGTAAAAATCATGTCATCTGAATTTTATGTTTCGAACCATCTAATATTTTTCTGGTCACTTCAGAGCCGAACTTTCCCTGTTCTTGTTATCAATTCAGAGCCAAACTTTCCCGTCCTTGAAAGAGATTATAAACATGCTGAGGGGCATGTTTCATAGTTTTTTCCTGCCACCTAGGATCTGAACATTACCTATTTCTGAAACAGATTTCTTTCAATCTTATAACTAGTTGGGCCTCAACAGTAATGAGAGCCAAACTTTCCCCGTCCTTGAAAGAGATTATAAACATGTTGAGGGGCATGTTTCATAGTCTTTTCCTGCAACCTAGGATCTGAACATTCCCTATTTCTGAAACAGATTTCTTTGAATCTTATAACTAGTTGGGCCACAACAGTAATGATAGACAGAACGAAGCAGAAAGAAATCTGGACTGATTTACGTCCCTGTTTAAGTTTCACAATTTTTTCCATTTGAGTATTTGTTTAGAACAATTATAACTTGTGTTACCAATCTTGTGGAAAATTTGATTCGATGTTCCTCTTTCACTGAACTAGGATTGACCTCTTTTTTCTTGCCACCTAAGATCTGAACTTTCCCTATTCATGAGAGAGAATTTTTTGAACCTTATAACTAGTTGGGCCATAACACTCATGATATCTAAACTTTCCCTATTCCTGAGAGAAATTTTTTTGAATCTTATAACTAGTTGGGCCACAACACTTATGATAGACAAAAAGAAGCAGAAAGAAATGTCAACTGATTTGTCTGCCCCCTTTTAAGTTGCACTATGTTTTCCATTTGAGGCTCTCTTTGAAACAACTACAACTTGGGTTACAAATCTTGTGGGAAATTTGTTTTGGTGTTCCTCTCCCACTGAACTAGCATTGATCTATTCAATGATTTTGGCTTTCCCTAGTGCCTTGTTAGGTTGTTGAATCCTTCTTCTCTTGAGTGAGAAATGCGTGAACCACTTCTGATATGCCTGGCCCCCTTTTAGTTTCACTAGTTTTCCCATTCCAGTGGCGGTTTAGAATGGTTACAGCTTGGGTTGCAAATCTTGTCGAAATATGTTTGGGTGTTCCTCTTCCTGACAACCCCCTGCAAATTGTCCACCTCCAGGGATGCTTTGTTCCCGCTGGGTCATTTTAGCCCTTTTGCTCGCTTCTTCCATGATTTGATTATCTTGCCCCTTTACCAAAGACCCAGAACTTACAAGTTTTTAAGAGAAAGAAATGGTTACAAAATATCTGCTTTGAAAAATATCATAGAGCCGAGAGGCTCATTTAAACAATGTTTGCTTATAAAAAAAATTGCATGTGAAGAAATTGGATCTCTTAGCTCATGTTAAATCCCCATTTAAGATGGATCTAGTACTTCGTAGATCCTCACTCAACTCTCAGCTGCCTATGCCATGTCGCCCGAACGCATCCCCCAAATCAAGTCTTTAATGCCCTTATTTTTTATTACTACCTAGATCTTCACTCAACTCTCAGCAGCATATGCCATGTCGCCCCAAACAAAACCCCCTGCATAGATCCATCTTAAATAGGGATCTAACATGAGTCAAGAGGGATCCAATTTCTTCACATGCAAATATTTTTAATATTGTTTAAATGTTTTCTATAATCTTTTTTTTTAGAATTTTTTTTAAGGGGGCATGAGCATATTTTCAACTTTGATGACTGGTCTGTAGAATTAACCTCTGGACTCATGCTATATCCTTATTTAAAATGAATCTATGCTAACATACCTCTAACTAACTCATCATAATACCTCTACCATATTCTGGTGTTTAATCTCCTTATATCTTTTTAGTACTTTCTAAATCCTCACTCAAGTCTCAGCTGCGTATGCCATGTCGACCCGAACACATCCCCCAAATCAGGTCTTTAATGCCCTTTTTTTTTTTTATTACTACCTAGATCTTCACTCAACTCTCAGCTGCATATGTCGTGTCACCCCAAACACAACCCCCCCAAGCCAAAAAAAAACCCTGTCTGAGAGGCTCTCTAGTGCTGCAATGGGGAAGAGAAGAGCGAGAGGGCTGCTTTATAATAAATGGTAGCCATTTTATCCTAGAGACCTTGCCTGTCGTGTTACCTTTAGGCCTTAACTCTCGTGTCAGTTTCTTCACTGTTTGTGCGTACTATTTGACATCAGTAACTCCTATACTCTGAAGGCCCACAAAACAGCTGAATATCAGTTGAACAGTTGCTTGAAACATGTAATGATATCAGTATCATAGGATATACTTTTGATGCCCGACACAAGATTATTGTTACTCAAAACTGGGTTGAAAGAACTAACAATTTTATCAGTATACTTTCCACAAAACAGCTGAATATCAGTTGACTAGTTCCTTGAAACATGTAATTATATCAGTATCATGTGATATACTTTTGATGTTCGACACAAGATTATTGTTACTCAAAACTGGGTTGAAAGAACTAACAATTTTCATTTGACTTTCCCCTTTTGAAAGAACTAACAATTTTCATTTGACTTTCCCATGTTTAACTATTGCCCACAATATGTGTAATTCTGTATACACCTTATGCTTATTTGCAAAATCAGCCCTTAATATTTCTCAATCTTTGTGGAGAAATATTAAAAGAATTTATCACTCACATATTTTAAAGTTAAGCTTAGAGGTTTTGAATGTTAAATCCGGAAATTCAATCTTTTTAATGAAAAATGTCATTTATAAATAATTGATAAATAATAAAATGTTGTATGCAACCGAAAATGCCTACATTTCCCATGACTTCATAATTTCTTGATCTATTATTTGTCTTATAATAAGAAAAACAAAGAAAAGGATTAAAGTAGTAACCAGTAAACACTAGGAGAATCTGGCATTACATATAATCTTTTGATTGCATTACTGGACCCTTTGGGGAAATATATAACCCCATTATGGACCCTTCCACGATGACTTATCATTGATACAGGGTTGCCTATCTTTTTTGATGGTTCTACGAAGTGAATTTTTTCTACAACCAGTTTACTTATTTTCTATTATTTTTATTATTATTCAATTTCATTATACTTATTCCGAGTCATGGTTAGTTAGGTTTTTTTTGCCTTTTGCTGAAAACAATTATTAAATAGATTAAAAATTTTCAATTAAAATATGAAAATGATAGAGGATTAGATCTAGTTTATTTTTCTCTTATTTTGTGAGTGAACAACCAGGATTGAGATTCACTATCCACTTTACATTTTCTAAGAAAAAAAAATCTATATCCATCTTAACATTGAGCTAATGTATTACTAGCTCAATGCATTATTTGCTAGTGTCTATTTATATATAATTGTATTTACAATTATTAATGTTTATGTAATATATAATAAAATTAATTTTAGTGTTTTTTAAAAGTTTGGTAGGACTACATCTCTATCATTCTAATGCATTACTTGCTAATCTCTATTTAGATATAATTGTACCCACAATTATTAATGTCTATGTAATATATAATAAAATTAACTTTAGTGCTTTATTTCTTTTTTTTTAAAGCTTGGTAGGACTACATCTTCATCATGTTGAACGAGATTAACATTCTTATTCTACACAGAAATTTAGACCATAATGTTATCAATCATCATTGATCTCTTTTTTTAACTTTCCAATTTTATATAAAAGCTAAAAAAGACCATAAAAATTCATTGACTTCCATAAGCCGAATTCCTTTACCAACCACCATTGCTTCTCATACCACCTTATTGATATATCTATTAGACCTCATATGTTTTATACATTTATTCACTATTTAGCATTTTTAGATATTGTTTTTAAGAAAATTCAATGTAAAAGTTCCATAACGTTTTTTATTTAAGTGGATTTTGTAAGAGAAAAAAACTCACAGCGGAAACTAAATAAGCATACACAGCATAAACCAACATGAAGACACATATATTTAACATGGTTCACCCAACCAATCTGGGCTACGTCCGCCAAACAGAGGCATCGACAATCTTGTTACTCAACAGGAGATTACAATAACATAATTCCTCACACCCTCTCATAACCCATATCCTCTACGGGCTTATTTTTTTATCGCTGGGAGTAGAAAACTGAATCATAATTTCACTCATAACAAATATAGGATGCCATAACTCCCCATCAGGAAAAATGGAGTTAATTTAGCAACAAATTCTATTGTTGTCACATTCATGAGATTTTTTCCAAATTTAATTAACAGAAAATCTCAACAATCTCCACCTTGACAACAATTATCCTGATACCCTGTTCTATTATTATTTTATCTTTTCTGCAAGCCAAGAGAAGCAGATACCAACGTAGCTTCTCTAACAAAACTAGTTTTGTGAACATGTCTGCAGAGTATTCCTTTGTATGCACTTTTTCAAGAGAGATGCCTCTTTCAGTGACAACCTGTCTTACAGAATGGTACTTGATAGGTATATGCTTTGATTTACTATGATAGGCCGGATTCTTAGCCAAATGAATTGCACTTTGACTATCAAAAAATAACTTAATGTTGTCCTCTAACCTACCAAACTCACCAAACAAACCTTTCAACCAAATCGCTTCTTTGCAAGCATGTGAAGCAGCTATGTATTCTGCTTCAGTAGTGGATAAAGCAACAATGTTCTGTAGCTTTGACATCCAGCTAATAGCGCCACCTGCAAGAGTAAAGATATACCCTGATGTTGACCTTCTCTTATCCAAATCACCTGCAAAATCAGAATCAACATATCCGCAAACAAATTCACTACTCCTCTTATAAGTGATACAGTAATCACTGGTGCCTCTCAGATACCGAAGCACCCATTTTACTGCTGACTAGTGTTCTTTTCCTGGATTTTCCATATACCTGCTAACAACCCCAAGTGCATGTGAAATATCTGGTCGAGTACAAACCATCGCATACATCAAACAACCTACTACATTTGCATATGGAATTCGAGATATATATTCTTTTTCTTCATTTGTATTAGGACATAAACTTGAAGAAAGCTTAAAATGGGAAGCGAAAGGGAATGAAACAGGCTTCACATTGTTCATACCAAACCTCAAGAGTATTTTCTCAATATACTTCTGTTGTGATAGCCACAACTTACCATTGCTCCTGTCTCTGAAAATCTCCATGCCCAAAATCTATCTTGCTGCTCCTAGATCTTTCATATCAAATGTCCTAGCCATCTGAGCCTTTAACCTATTGATCTCTATTATGCTTTTGCTTGCTAAAAGCATATAGTCAACATATAACACTAAGATAATGAACATTCCATTACTTAATTTATTAAAGTAAATAGAGTGATCATATTCACTTCTTATATAATTTTGACTCATCATGAAAGAATCAAATTTCTTGTACCATTGTCGAGGCAACTGCTTCAGACCATACAATGATTTCTTGAGCTTGCAGACAAATTTCTTGTTGTGATTTTGAACAAACCCTTCCGGTTGTTCCATGTAAATCTCCTCATCTAAATTTCCATGTAAAAATGAAGTTTTAACATCTAGTTGCTGTAATTCTAAATCAAGTAAAACAACTAATGCAAATACAATTCGAATTGAAACAATTTTTACAACTGGTGAAAATATCTCATGAAAATCAATGCCTGCTTTCTGAGAAAAACCTTTTGCGACCAGCCTTGCTTTGTACCCGTCCTCTGTATCATCAACACCCCTTTTCAATTTGTAAACCCATTTACATCCCACAGTTTTTCTATCTTTAGGAAGTTCTACCAGATCCCATGTGGCATTCTTGACTAATGCCATAATCTCGTCCTTCATAGCTTCTTTCCACTTTTCACTTTTAGAACCTTCTACACCTTCCTGATAGCACAAAGGTTCATCATCATTAGCGGTTAAAGCAACTGAAGTAACATAATCATCATACCTTTTAGGAGGACGTTTCATTCTTGTGGACCTCCTTAAAGATGTTTCTAGTACTTCCACAATTTGCTTATTATTATCTGTAGGAACTTCTTCATGATCCGCATCTGAAACATGTTCATGGTACGCATCTGAAACTTGTTCATGATCTGCATCTGAAACGTGTTCATCTTGACTATCATCAGTATTTGAACTGGTTTCAAACTGAATGTGTTGAAGCTTAGATACATTATCCTGTTTCAATTTATCATCTACATTTGGATTTTCAAGTGAAGATTCATTAAATTTAACATCTCTGTTAATGATGATCTTGTGAGTAGTAGGATCCCACAATCTGTATCCCTTAGTCCCATCACCATATCCAACAAAGATATATTGATTTGATTTAGGATCTAATTTAAAACGCTGATGTTTCAGAACTAGAGCATATGCATCACAACCAAAAACTTTCAGTTTAGAATAATCACAAGGATGACCTTTCCATACCTTTTGAGGAATTTTGCATCCTATTGCAGTTGATGGTGATCGATTTATCAAATAACAAGCTGTAGAAACCACTTCTGTCCACAATTCCTTCTGCAAATTTGCGTTACTAAGCATACTTCTTTCTCTCTCTAAAAGAGTCATGTTCATGCGTTCAACAACTCCATTTTGCTGAGGAGTATATACAGTGGTTTTATGTCTTTCGATCCCAGCGTCTTTGCAATAATTATCAAATTCTTTTGAAGTAAACTCACCACCATTGTCAGTTCTTAAGAATTTAATGGTTCTTCCAGTGATGTTTGCAACTAATGCTCTAAACTGTTTGAAAACTGTGAATACATCAGACTTCTTCTTTAACATGTAGACCCACACTTTTCTAGAGAAATCATCAATAAAAGATACAAAATATGACGATCCTCCATATGAGGTTGTAGGAGATGGACCCCAAACATCAGAATGGATATAATCAAGGATTCCCTTACTAGTATGTTTTCCAGTTTTAAACTTCTGCTTGCTTTGTTTCCCATATATACAATGTTTGCAGAAATCTAACTTAACAGACTTTAAACTAGGAAGTAATTTACGATCAGATAAAATCTTTAAACCTCTTTCACTCATATGGCCCAACCTTTGATGCCATAAATGAATAGAATTACTGTCATTTTCAGATACTGTAAGAGCATGAACTGATTCTATTCTTCCTTCTAACTGAAAAAGATTTCCAACCTTCTTTGCTTTCATTACTAGTAAAATTCCTTTATAAACTTTCATTACTCCACCTTGAATAAAGGTTTTATATCCATTAGTGTCTAGTAATCCTAGTGAAATGAGGTTTTTTTTTAGTTCAGGTACATGTCTTACATCAGTTAGAATTTTATTTGTCCCATCAAACATTTTAAGCTGGATGCTTCCAATTCCCACAATGTTACATGTGATATCATTTCCCATGTAAATTACTCCATCATTGATTGATTTATAAGTTTTAAACCATTCTCTATGAATGCACATGTGATTTGATGCACCAGAATCTAACAGACAATGTTGATCATGATTAGACAAACTAACTGATAACACTTCATCACTCATACCTGAAATGGATGTCGAACCTGTATCTGTCGTGTTTGCTTCCTTCTTCTCTGTCGAAGAATCTTCTTTGGATGTTTGTTGTCTCTTCCAACAGTCCTTCTTCAAATGTCTCGATTTGCCACAAAACCAACACTTTACCTTACTCTTCTTCCCTTTCGATTTTGAACACGAGTTGTTGTGCTTACTGAAGCGTCTTTCTTCAGAACGACCTCTGACCATCATTGCTTCTGATGTAGAGGTTTCTGAATTTGATCTCTTCCTTGTTTCTTCGGACAACAAAGCTCCAAAAACATCATCAAATTCAAGGGTTTTTGATGAACTAAGACTTATAGAAGTAAAAAAATGATCCCATGACTTAGGCAATGAGCATAATAAAGTTATAGCTTTATCTTCTTATTCAAATTTTACTTCTATACTTTCTAACTGCACCAGGAGAGTATTAAAGGTATTCAAATGATCAGTAATGGATGTACCTTCCTTCATGCGCAACCTGTACAATTGTCGCTTCAGAAGAATCCTATTGGTTAAGGATTTGGTCATGTACAGCTTTTGAAGCTTTGTCCACAAACCAGCAGCACTTTTCTCTGACACGATGTTAAACAAAACATCACCCGCCAAACACAGTCGAATGCCGCTCAGTGCTCTTTCATCCAAGTCACTCCATTCATCATCTGTCATGGTGTAAGGCTGTTTAGCTTTTCCCAACAGTGCCTTCGCCACGCCTTGTTGCACGAGTAGATCATACATCTTTACTTTCTAGATCTCGAAATTGTTTTTGCCATTGAACTTCTTGATCTCAAATCGAGCACTTTGAGTTTTTGCCATGTTGTGTCACACAAAATCTCCAATTGCAACTTTTAATAAATGAAGTTTTTATTTAAAAACTGCCCTTCATCAATAAAATGCCTTTGCCTTTTAATGTCATGGCATATTACAATTTAAAAAACAAAATATGATATAAATATAATATCATATATGATACAACCCATACAAATCGTATCTTTTGTTTTGTAAAAACAAAAGGCATTTCATAAAAACTTTATAAAAACTTCAAATCGACCTTTTGATTTCATGTACAAAGGCAACCATTTGAAAAACGATTTTGTCCTTTTTAAAGACCAATTTCAAAAACCACGTTCCAAAACATTTCAACAGTTCAAGGGCATTTTAATAATTGGTGTCAACCGTTCAACGACATTCAACAGTTCAACGCCATGTTAATAATCGATGTCAAAAAACAAAAAACTTGAAAAACACCATGCCGTTAAACACTTGCAAACCGAATTTTGTTTTAATGGCAGTTCACCATCGTTCAATGCTGCCAGGCTCGCAGTCCATCGCACTCGCTGCCAGGTTCGCAGTCCACCGCACTCGCTGCCAGGCTCGCAGTCCAACGCTGCGAGGCTCGCAGTCCACCGTTGCCAGGCTCGTAGTCCACCGTTCCGCGGTCTGACAGTCCACGACCACTAGTATTTGCCTGATCTAGAGTCACCGACGGCGTCTCTGTCACACGTAGCAGACTTGGCTTCTCAGCCGCTCAGGCACAGGCAACAGACGCCATGCATGTACGAGCTCAACAACATTGCTCTGATACCAATTGTAAGAGCAAAAAACTCACAGTGGAAACTAAATAAGCATACACAACATAAACTAACATGAAGACACAGAGACTTTAACGTGGTTCACCCAACCAATCTAGGCTACATCCACCAAACAGAGGCATCGACAATCTTATTACTCAACAGGAGATTACAACAACATAATTCCTCACACCCTCTCATAACCCATATCCTCTACGGGCTTACATTTTAATAGCTAGGAGTAGAAAACTGAGTCATAAATTCACTCACAACAAATATAGGATGCCATAAATCCTCATCAGGAAAAATGGAGTTAATTTAGCAACAAATCCTATTGTTGTCACATTCATGAGATTTTTTCCAAATTTAATTAACAGAAAATCTCAACACTAGAATTAAAGGTTTGTACTATATTCCACAAAAATTTGTCAGCAATATTGAAAATATCATTATATTGTAAATTCCATGTTATAGTAATATTACTATTTGGTTTTTGTTTTGAATTATATATATATATATAAATATATATATAATTTCAATTTTTTTCTTACATTTTTTTTTTTTAACATATAATTTTTTTCCATAACATTTTTCCTTGATAAACTAGTATCTTTTTATTGAAAAATATTTCATAGTAAACCTCGCATCAATGATGGAACAAAGCAAATTCACATTTCAAATGATTTCAATATAAACCTTTCATCAATGATGGAATAATTTTATTTATTTATAATTAATTTTATTGTAACAATTTTAATTTTTTTTATTTATAGTTAATTTTATAGTAACAATTTTATTAAAGCTTATATTAAATTGGTTAATCTAAGGCACTGCCTCTATTGGCTTGGCTATCTGCCTCTGTATTGTTCTCTCATTTTACATGGAAAAAAGTATAATCTTCTAAATTGCTTAAAAGGATCCCTATCTTTAGGAACATAGAAAGAAGTTTAGAGTCTTTTAGATGCATGAGCTTGGAACACCTTTGGATAACAATCAATGAATCTTCAACTATATTTAGTTACCATAGACTTTTGGATATAACGATATTAAGTCCTTGCTAGAATGACAAGGCTTTAGCTTGATTATTCATAACATTCCCAAGTCCCCATGTGAACCTTATTTCTATTATTTCATTGGGGTTATAAAGCAACCCTGTCGCTCTTCCCTTTCCCAACATAAACACTAATTATTAATCCAATTCTATTCACTAATTATTTAATTTTCTAAACACCTTTAAAAACTTAAATACTAATTATTAATCCAATTATCTTCCCTTCTATCCGTGGATGAACAAATCTGTTTATGCATTCATTCTCATCGTAGGGTTGACGACAATATTTCTTGCATTTGAGGTCATCATATCATATGGCATTAACAAAGATAATTTCCTTTGGTAGTAAAAACCATAAAGATGCCCTTGTTGAGATTTATCTACCTAGCAATCTTGGTTTTAGAATAAGTTGTGCTTTTGGTGGTCATCTTGTTACTTCTTTTGGTGGTCACGTTTCTAGCGCTTTACATCTTTCTAAGGATCTCTTATCTGGAAAAAGGGAAAAACCAACTTTGCAGTGCAACTCACTAAATTGGATCTCTTATTTGAAAAAAAACTGGTTTCTATCCAAATCAACAACCAAAAACTGGCTTATATGCAAATCCCTAAATTGTCATTTTAATTAGTTTGTTTGTCATTAGTGTATCTATATTGTCATTTTCGTTCAGAAAAACGATCTTGCTTCTGTGCAACTCCCTAAATTATCATTTTCATTAATAACAAACATTTTTACGTTTGTGTCATTAGTGTCTCTATATTGTCATTTACTATTTTCATTAGTAAATGACATGTATATGTTTATAATACAATGTCTAAAGAGTTTGCCCCGTCAGATAAGCCAACCATTGTTGCTAGATTTATTTACTTTGGAATTGCAAATAGCCACTCATCGTTTGAGTGAGAAAATGCAAAGTAGAATCTCCACACTGAGCAGTAATCAACATCGGACCAGAGAAAGAATCAGCTATTAAACCTATGCGCACAGCAGGCAGATTAGGGGAACCGTGGAGACATGATAAGGACACCTAAAGGTCGGCCGTTGAATCAATTGAATCAAACAAGCCCACTGGTGCGAGCAACATTCAGAGCTAGCCATAAAGAGGGACGACCACTTACACTCCACACCCCTTGCAACGGTGGAATCCCTGGGACGGACTGCAGAGCAGCAACTCGAGGCTCATAGAAAGGTCCGGGGATTCCTACATTTGCTAGCCTTACTGTTAATGGAAATTTGACTCACAATGCCCGTCGAAATAACGAACAGATTGAGCACCACCGTATATGCAGAAATGTGTTCACCTTACACACGTCATTAATTAAGATGCGTATGGTTCAAAATTAGGCGCAGACGCGTCGGTTTGTGAATCAGAGGAAGCAGCCCATTGCAGCACTAGAGAGCCTCTCAGACTTGTCAGGATTGTTGCGCTGGAACCAACTACTAACATGCCGTGATGTGCAACCAGAAGAGCGCCCACGATTCCCCTGAGACGACCGTTGGAATGGGCCCACCATATTCACAAGAGTCCGCTTGTTTGATCCCTAGCAATCTTCAACCACCGTGCCGTTTTGGAGCTAATCGACTGTACAATAACGGCGTAGATCTATTTTTAATTTTGGATTTACATTTTTATATTTGAATTTTGGATTTTGTAATATATATATATATATATATATATAATTTTTTTTTTCCTTATCTAATTTTCATGATAGTGTCAATGATAAGAGTTGGTTTGTTTAATCTATATCAATTTTTATCAACCCTGTCGTTTTCGAGTTAATTTAGGGAGTTTTTTTAAGTGTGATTTTTTGGAAGTTTTTCCAGTGGATTTTTCCGGTCTAATTTTTCTAAAATCTGGCAACAATTCATTGAAATCACATGTTTTGATGGGTAAAGGCAGATGTGATATCTCGACTCCAGATGGAGGCACAAAGGATGAAGTGTCATGATGATGGCCAAGTGGAAAACAAATGAATTAACAGTAAATGCCAAGATCGGGGAATGCGGGATTAGTACATCACTTCCACTGCATCAAGTGGTAGCATTTCAATCCGAACATAAATTGGCGGTTGCAGGGTTGGTGGCTTGTGCCAAGTCTGAAAAACAGTTTAGGAATTGATAGAAACAGTTAAAATCACACAATCACAGAAACTCAATCATATATTATGCACAAATGGTGTGTGTGCAATCACACTCACACACAGATTACATTCAGATCACTCTATTAAATAGAGTTTTTGAGATCCAACTTATTCCTAATTTAGAGAGAGTGGTTGAGAGAATTTCTCAACCATCACAAACCAATTTCTCAAATATGGAATGTAAGCATTAATTTCCAACATCCCCCCTTAATGATTACATTACATGAAAATAACAAAATAATCAAGCTTATCAGTAGATGCTCCATCAAGTTGCCTCATAACCCTCGGAAAGGTGTAGTTGGCAAGTTGGATTCCCGAGTTCCCTTCCTCAACTCCCGAATCAAGGACCTCCCGAAGTCAATTACTCGACAGCATCCTAATCTGTCGCATAACCTCATTAGGAAACCACTTCCACGTCTACCACTAATGAGGGATCCTTCCCTAGATCCGCAACTGCCATACTATCTGGACAACCATCCATATTGAGCCTTACTACTACTTCTTGATTTCTTCAAAACATTTTATAATAATGGAAATTAAACTAATATAATCACAAATGTATTTTCCATCTGTTCTCTGTCCGGCGTTGTAATTGAAAAAGTAACTGGCATTGTCCACCCAAACTGACGTTCTCTGAATTTAAGGACAAACACCACTCTGTAGTTGGTATCCGGAGACAAAAGCCTGCAGTCGATTTGACCACGGACCTCCAACCACGAAACCACTGTTAATTCCGCAAGTACCTCGAATCTGGAGTCGTGTACATGTTGGGCCAGAATGCCAACCACTGGCGGAGCAAAGGATGAGAGGATTGTTTCAAATGATCGGTCCAAGGCATAGATAGTTGTTCTTTCCTTTTCAGGTACAATTTATGCAAATATGGGATTGTTGGTGGCAGCTCCGTTCCATGATATGAAGATTCCCATGATGAAAAACATTAGGCCATGTGCCAACCCAGTAGAAGGATCACGAGGCATAACTAGCAGCGGAACTGCACTCAAAGGAATAGCCAGACCTGCACTTATTTGCGAAAGAATAATCCTTCCAGCATTTGGAAGGTGTCTGGCAATAACGTCCCTCATTCACCCTCCAAACAATCGACCCAGGGAACACCCCACGGTAAACAGAGTCATCAGAAATGCAGTCTCTTCATGAGAGAAGCCAATGAGCTCCAGCCACATGGGTACAAACGATAGAGCCAACCATGGAAATGATCCCATGACCCCTTGAGCTACAAATATCTGAAAGCTCCGAATTCCCATCACTTTCTTCGCTTCTGCAACCATTATATTCAGATCCGACCATATTGGTGACACCCCTTTCGTTCCATTTTCTCTAAAAAAATTCACAGATGCTATATCACTTGTATTGTTTAAAGAAGTTTTGGGCATCGAACCGTTTGAAAAATAGTAATAATAAGCAATTTGGATAAAGCCAGGCATAAGGAATTTGTTCCATAGATCGTCCGAATAGGACACAGATTTGAAGAGCTTGGAGACAACTGACAATCTGCTAATGTCGCGCGGCATAGTAAAGGAGAAAATGGCAGATATACAGCTCTCTGGTAGGTCCAGCATACCTGTCTCGCGTTTGCGTTCAACACCGGGCATTAAAAGACAGAAATAAAAACAATGTCGATTATGATGGACAAACAGAAAAAAAATGGATTTGGACTCACAATACACAGGCCTCTGATCCTGTGCTTTGATACCATGATAGAAACAGCTAAAATCACACAATCACATAAACTCAATCATATATTATGCACAAATGGTGTTTGTGCAATCACACTCACACACAGATTACATTCAGATCACTCTATTAAATAGAGTTTTTGAGATCCAACTTATTCCTAATTTAGAGAGAGTGGTTGAGAGAATTTCTCAACCATCACAAACCAATTTCTCAAATATGGAATGTAAGCATTAATTTCCAACAGGAATAGCATTGAATGTGAGGGGATGTGCACAACATTCCATATTAAGGATTTGGACGAAGTAGTTGAATGTAAGAGCTATACGAGTATAAGGAAGGATTGCGCTCAAAATGGCCTCGACCAAACTCAATGGAAGTGGCGACAGTGCAAAGGAACAAAGAACTTCATCCACATCAGACATTGTGGCCATGTTAGAAAAAATGGGGAAATAGGTAGCACAAGAGGTTCGTGATCAATTCACAGTGGTGATGACTCATCTCATTGGCATCGGGAAGGATTTGAAGTTGCTGTAGAATACTGTGGATCATTTGAACACGAAAATGCTCAATTTAAACATCAAGGTTGATAACATGGAGGTTAAGGTGGAATCAACACAAGTTGGTGTGTTAACGAAGGTCTTCAAGCTTGGAGAAATGACCTCAGCCAGATCTCAGGTAGTTGGGGAGGAAGAACATGAGCACTATGAGTCCGGAATGAATATGGTTCTTGGACAAAGGCAAGATGCGGCTCAGGAGGATAGTCCACCAGAGAAGCTGGAAGGCAGTGGGTAGATAGTTTATTTTCATATATAGATCATATGTTATGTCATTTTGTCAAACTCTGTTGGGTTTTTTGGAGATGCTATAGTTTAAATGATGTAAGTAGAAGAGTAGAAAATAATCAGGGTAACAACAAATACTCTTATGAATTAACTCTAGAAATCTTTGAATCAAAGCAGATTTTGAATGTAAAGGACCTGAACCATTTCCGGTTTTGAAATATAAAAATGCTACCAATTTCTTAAAAAAAAATCAGTGTTTATGTTTTTAAAGATGTTTTGAGAATTAAATAAACTGCCAACACCATTTATTGGGCATTTATAGTGAACACCCATTTCTATATTTTTCAGTGATGACCATTTTATAATGATTATATTTAAATTTATACATGAATAGCCTCTCTATTAGTGAACACCCATTTCATAATTTTTTATTCTCTTAAAATTATGATAATTATTTTTTATTTTTATTTTATATATATATATTTTAAATAAAATAATTTTTCGTTACTTTTTTTCTCAATTTATTACATTATAATTATTAAATTATAAATTTATTAATGTTGATTTCTTTTTATTCTTATTTCATGGATTAAAAATTATTTTTTCTAGTTTTTTCTTGGATTTATTACAATATAAATTAGTAAATTATAAATTAATTAGTATTAATTCCTATTTTTTATTTTTCTTTATCCAAAGTTTTTACATTATTATTTTTGTTTGTATTTACCAATTTTATTTTTATTTTATTCTATCTATCCATCTATGTCTTGAAGATGAACCATAATAAGTAGTTCGAAAAGCCTCCACCAAAAAAACTATATATTATTGATCCTCAAGAAACTCTACATATAATATGATCATTATGAATGAAAAAGATAAACTAGCATTAACCAATTTAATATAAGCTTTAATAAAATTGTTACTATAAAAGTAACTATAAATAAAAAAAATTAAAATTGTTACAATAAAATTAATTATAAATAAATAAAAATTATTCCATCATTGATGAAAGGTTTATATTGAAATCATTTGAAATGTGAATTTGCTTTGTTCCATGATTGATGCGAGGTTTACAATGAAATCATATGAAATATTTTTCAATAAAAAGATACTAGTTTATTAGGAAAAAATGTTATGGAAAAAAATTATATGTTAAAAAACAAAAAATGTAAGAAAAAAATTGAAGTTATATATATATAATTCAAAACAAAAACCAAATAGTAATATTACTATAACATGGAATTTACAATATAATGACATTTTCAACATTGCTGACAAATTTTTGTGGAATATAGTACAAACCTTTAATTCTAGTGTTGAGATTTTCTGTTAATTAAATTTGGAAAAAATCTCATCAATGTGACAACAATAGGATTTGTTGCTAAATTAACTCCATTTTTCCTGATGAGGATTTATGGCATCCTATATTTGTTGTGAGTGAATTTATGATTCAGTTTTCTACTCCTAGCTATTAAAATGTAAGCCCGTAGAGGATATGGGTTATGAGAGGGTGTGAGGAATTATGTTGTTGTAATCTCCTATTGAGTAATAAGATTGCCGATGCCTTTGTTTGGTGGACGTAGCCCAGATTGGTTGGGTGAACCACGTTAAAATCTCTGTGTCTTCATGTTGGTTTATGCTGTGTATGCTTATTTAGTTTTCGCTGTGAGTTTTTTTCTCCTACAATTGGTATCAGAGCAATGTTGTTGAGCTCGTACATGCATGGCGTCTGTTTCCTGTGCCTGAGCGGCTGAGAAGCCAAGTCTGCTACGTGTGACAGAGACGCCGGCGGTGACTCTAGATCAGCGCAAATACTAGTGGTCGTGGACTGTCAGATCGCGGACCGGTGGACTGCGAGCCTGGCAGCGTTGGACTGCGAGCCTGGTAGCGAGTGCGGTGGACTGCAAACCTGGCAGCGAGTGCGATGGACTGCGAGCCTGGCAGCATTGAACGATGGTGAACTGCCATTAAAACAAAATTTGGTTTGCAAGTGTTTAACGACTTTTTCAAGTTTTTTGTTTTTTGACATCGATTATTAACATGGCGTTGAACTGTTGAATGTCGTTGAACGGTTGTCACCAATTATTAAAACGCCCTTGAACTGTTGAAATGTTTTGGAACGTGGTTTTTGAAATTGGTCTTTAAAAAGGAGAAAATCGTTTTTCAAATGGTCGCCTTTATACATGAAATCAAAAGGTTGATTTGAAGTTTTTATAAAGTTTTTATGAAATGCCTTTTATTTTTACAAAACAAAAGAAACGATTTGTATGGGTTGTATCATATATGATATTATATTTATATCATATTTTGTTTTTTAAATTGTAATATGCCATGACATTATAAGGCAAAGGCATTTTATTGATGAAGGGCAGTTTTTAAATAAAAACTTCATTTATTAAAAGTTGCAATTGGAGATTTTGTTTGACACAACATGGCAAAAACTCAAAGTGCTCGATTTGAGATCAAGAAGTTCAATGGCAAAAACAACTTCGAGATCTGGAAAGTAAAGATGTATGATCTACTCGTGCAACAAGGCGTGGCGAAGGCACTGTTGGGAAAAGCTAAACAACCTTACACCATGACAGATGATGAATGGAGTGACTTGGATGAAAGAGCACTGAGTGGCATTCGTCTGTGTTTGGCGGGTGATGTTTTGTTTAACATCGTGTCAGAGAAAACTGCTGCTGGTTTGTGGACAAAGCTTCAAAAGCTGTACATGACCAAATCCTTAACCAATAGGATTCTTCTGAAGCGACAATTGTACAGTTTGTTCATGAAGGAAGGTACATCCATTACTGATCATTTGAATACCTTTAATACTCTCTTGGTGCAGTTAGAAAGTATAGAAGTAAAATTTGAATCAGAAGATAAAGCTATAACTTTATTATGCTCGTTGCCCGAGTCATGGGATCATTTTTTTACTTCTATAAGTCTTAGTTCATCAAAAACCCTTGAATTTGATGATGTTGTTGGAGCTTTGTTGTCCGAAGAAACAAGGAAGAGGTCAAATTCAGAAACCTCTACATCAGAAGCAATGATGGTCAGAGGTCGTTCTAAAGAAAGACGCTTCAGTAAGCACAACAACTCGTGTTCAAAATCGAAAGGGAAGAAGAGTAATGTAAAGTGTTGGTTTTGTGGCAAATCGGGACATTTGAAGAAGGACTGTTGGAAGAGACAGCAAACATCCAAAGAAGATTCTTCGACAGAGAAGAAGGAAGCAAACACGACAAATACAGGTTCGACATCCATTTCAGGTATGAGTGATGAAGTGTTATCACTTAGTTTGTCTAATCATGATCAACATTGTCTGTTAGATTCTGGTGCATCAAATCACATGTGCATTCATAGAGAATGGTTTAAAACTTATAAATCAATGAATGATGGAGTAGTTTACATGGGAAATGATGTCACATGTAACATTGTGGGAATTGGAAGCATCCAGCTTAAAATGTTTGATGGGACAAATAAAATTCTAACTGATGTAAGACATGTACCTGAACTAAGAAAAAACCTCATTTCACTAGGAGTACTAGACACTAATGGATATAAAACCTTTATTTAAGGTGGAGTAATGAAAGTTTATAAAGGAATTTTACTAGTAATGAAAGCAAAGAAGGTTGGAAATCTTTTTCAGTTAGAAGGAAGAACAGAATCAGTTCATGCTCTTATAGTATCTGAAAACGACAGTAATTCTATTCATTTATGGCATCAAAGGTTGGGCCATATGAGTGAAAGAGGTTTAAAGATTTTATCTGATCGTAAGTTACTTCCTAGTTTAAAGTCTGTTAAGTTAGATTTCTGCAAACATTGTATATATGGGAAAAAAAAGCAAGCACAAGTTTAAAACTGGAAAACATACTAGTAAGGGAATCCTTTATTATATCCATTCTGATGTTTGGGGTCCATCTCCTACAACCTCATATGGAGGATCGTCATATTTTGTATCTTTTATTGATGATTTCTCTAGAAAAGTGTGGGTCTACATGTTAAAGAAGAAGTCTGATGTATTCACAGTTTTCAAATAGTTTAGAGCATTAGTTGCAAACATCATTGGAAGAACCATTAAATGCTTAAGAACTGACAATGGTGGTGAGTTTACTTCAAAGGAATTTGATAATTATTGCAAAGATGCTGGGATCGAAAGACATAAAACCACTATATATACTCCTCAGCAAAATGGAGTTGTTGAACGCATGAACATGACTCTTTTAGAGAGAGAAAGAAGTATGCTTAGTAACGCCAATTTGCAAAAGGAATTGTGGACAAAGCGGTTTCTACAGCTTGTTATTTGATAAATCGATCACCATCAACTGCAATAGGATGCAAAATTCCTCAAGAGGTATGGAAAGGTCATCCTTGTGATTATTATAAACTGAAAGTTTTTTGTTGTGATGCATATGCTCTAGTTCTGAAACATCAGCGTTCTAAATTAGATCCTAAATCAAATCAATATATCTTTGTTGGATATGGTGATGGGACTAAGGGATACAGATTGTGGGATCCTACTACTCACAAGATCATCATTAACATAGATGTTAAATTTAATGAATCTTCACTTGAAAATCCAGATGTAGATGATAAATTGAAATAGGATAATGTATCTAAGCTTCAACACATTCAGTTTGAAACCAGTTCAAATACCGATGATAGTCAAGATGAACACGTTTCAGATGCAGATCATGAACAAGTTTCAGATGCGTATCATGAACATGTTTCAGATGCGGATCATGAAGTTCCTACAGATAATAATAAGCAAATTGTGGAAGTACCAGAAACATCTTTAAGGAGGTCCACAAGAATGAAACGTCCTCCTAAAAGGTATGATGATTATGTTACTTCAGTTGCTTTAACCGCTAATGATGATGAACCTTTGTGCTATCGGAAGGTGTAAAAGGTTCTAAAAGTGAAAAGTGGAAAGAAGCTATGAAGGACGAGATTATGGCATTAGTCAAGAATGCCACATGGGATCTGGTAGAACTTCCTAAAAATAGAAAAACTCTGGGATGTAAATGGGTTTACAAATTGAAAAGGGGTGTTGATGATACAGAGGACGGGTACAAAGCAAGGCTGGTCGCAAAAGGTTTTTCTCAGAAAGCAGGCATTGATTTTCATGAGATATTTTCACCAGTTGTAAAAATTGTTTCAATTCGAATTGTATTAGCATTAGTTGTTTTACTTGATTTAGAATTACAACAACTAGATGTTAAAACTGCATTTTTACATGGAAATTTAGATGAGGATATTTACATGGAACAACCGGAAGGGTTTGTTCAAAATCACAACAAGAAATTTGTCTGCAGGCTCAAGAAATCATTATATGGTCTGAAGCAGTCGCCTCGACAATGGTACAAGAAATTTGATTCTTTCATGATGAGTCAAAATTATATAAGAAGTGAATATGATCACTCTGTTTACTTTAATAAATTAAGTAATGGAAAGTTCATTATCTTAGTGTTGTATGTTGACGATGTGCTTTTAGCAAGCAAAAGCATAATAGAGATCAACAGGTTAAAGGCTCAGATGGCTAGGACATTTGATATGAAAGATCTAGGAGCAGCAAGATAGATTTTGGGCATGGAGATTTTCAGAGACAGGAGCAATGGTAAGCTGTGGCTATCACAACGGAAGTATATTGAGAAAATACTCTTGAGGTTTGGTATGAACAATGTGAAGCCTGTTTTAGTCCCTTTAGCTTCCCATTTTAAGCTTTCTTCAAGTTTATGTCCTAATACAAATGAAGAAAAAGAATATATGTCTCGAATTCCATATGCAAATGTAGTAGGTTGTTTGATGTATGCGTTGGTTTGTACTCGACCAGATATTTCACATGCAGTTGGGGTTGTTAGCAGGTATATGGAAAATACAGGAAAAGAACACTGGTCAGCAGTAAAATGGGTGCTTCGGTATCTGAGAGGCACCAGTGATTATTGTATCACTTATAACAGGAGTAGTGAATTTGTTTGCAGATATGTTGATTCCGATTTTGCAGGTGATTTGGATAAGAGAAGGTCAACATCAGGGTATGTCTTTACTCTTGCAGGTGGCGCTATTAGCTGGATGTCAAAGCTACAGAACATTGCTGCTTTATCCACTACTGAAGCAGAATACATAGCTGCTTCACATGCTTGCAAAGAAGCGATTTGATTGAAAGGTTTGTTTGGTGAGTTTGGTAGGTTACAGGACAATATCAAGTTATTTTGTGATAGTCAAAGTGCAATTCATTTGGCTAAGAATCCGACCTATCATAGTAAATCAAAGCATATACCTATCAAGTACCATTCTGTAAGACAGGTTATCACTGAAAGGGGCGTCTCTCTTGAAAATGTGCATACAAAGGAAAACTCTGCAGAAATGTTCACGAAACCAGTTTTGTTAGAGAAGCTACGTTGGTATTTGCTTCTCTTGGCTTGCAGAAAAGATAAAATAATAATAGAACAGGGTATCAGGCTAATTGTTGTCAAGGTGGAGATTGTTGAGATTTTCTGTTAATTAAATTTGGAAAAAATCTCATGAATGTGACAACAATAGAATTTGTTGCTAAATTAACTCCATTTTTCCTGATGGGGAGTTATGGCATCCTATATTTGTTGTGAGTGAAATTATGATTCAGTTTTCTACTCCCAGCTATAAAAATGTAAGCCCGTAGAGGATATGGGTTATGAGAGGGTGTGAGGAATTATGTTATTGTAATCTCCTGTTGAGTAATAAGATTGTCGATGCCTCTGTTTGGTGGACGTAGCCCAGATTGGTTGGGTGAACCACGTTAAAATATCTGTGTCTTCATGTTGGTTTATGCTGTGTATGCTTATTTAGTTTCCGCTGTGAGTTTTTTGCTCTTACAAAATCCACTTAAATAAAAAACGTTATGGAACTTTTACATTTAATTTTCTTAAAAACAATATCTAAAAATGCTAAATATTGAATAAATGTATAAAACATATGAGGTCTAATAGATATATCAATAAGGTGGTATGAGAAGCAATGGTGGTTGGTAAAGGAATTCGGCTTATGGAAGTCAATGAATTTTTATGGTCTTTTTTAGCTTTTATATAAAATTGGAAAGTTAAAAAAAGAGATCAATGATGATTGATAACATTATGGTCTTGATTTCTGTGTAGAATAAGAATGTTAATCTCGTTCGACATGATGAAGATGTAGTCCTACCAAGCTTAAAAAAAAGAAATAAAGCACTAAAGTTAATTTTATTATATATTACATAGACATTAATAATTGTGGGTACAATTATATCTAAATAGAGATTAGCAAGTAATGCATTAGCATGATAGAGATGTAGTCCTACCAAACTTTAAAAAAACACTAAAATTAATTTTATTATATATTACATAAACATTAATAATTGTAAATACAATTATATCTAAATAGACACTAGCAAATAATGCATTGAGCTAGTAATACATTAGCTCAATATTAAGATGGATATAGATTTTTTTTTCTTAGAAAATGTAAAGTGGATAGTGAATCTCAATCCTGGTTGTTCACTCACAAAATAAGAGAAAAATAAACTAGATCTAATCCTCTATCATTTTCATATTTTAATTGAAAATTTTTAATATTGTTTTCAGCAAAAGGCAAAAAAAAACCTAACTAACCATGACTCGGAATAAGTATAATGAAATTGAATAATAATAATAATAATAGAAAATAAGTAACCTGGTTGTAGAAAAAATTCACTTCGTAGAACCATCAAAAAGATAGGCAACCCTGTATCAATGATAAGTCATCGTGGAAGGGTCCATAATGGGGCTATATATTTCCCCAAAGGGTCCAGTAATGCAATCAAAAGATTATATGTAATGCCAGATTCTCCTAGTGTTTACTGGTTACTACTTTAATCCTTTTCTTTGTTTTTCTTATTATAAGACAAATAATAGATCAAGAAATTATGAAGTCACGGGAAATGCAGGCATTTTCAGTTGCATACAACATTTTATTATTTATCAATTATTTATGAATGGCATTTTTCATCAAAAAGATTGAATTTCCGGATTTAACATTCAAAACCTCTAAGCTTAACTTTAAAATATGTGAGTGATAAATTCTTTTAATATTTCTCCACAAAGATTGAGAAATATTAAGGGCTAATTTTGCAAATAAGCATAAGGTGTATACAGAATTACACATATTGTGGGAAATAGTTAAACATGGGAAAGTCAAATGAAAATTGTTAGTTCTTTCAAAAGGGGAAAGTCAAATGAAAATTGTTAGTTCTTTCAACCCAGTTTTGAGTAACAATAATCTTGTGTCGGACATCAAAAGTATATCATATGATACTGATATAATTACATGTTTCAAGGAACTGGTCAACTGATATTCAACTGTTTTGTGGAAAGTATACTGATAAAATTGTTAGTTCTTTCAACCCAGTTTTGAGTAACAATAATCTTGTGTCGGGCATCAAAAGTATATCCTATGATACTGATATCATTACATGTTTCAAGCAACTGTTCAACTGATATTCAGCTGTTTTGTGGGCCTTCAGAGTATAGGAGTTACTGATGTCAAATAGTACGCACAAACAGTGAAGAAACTGACACGAGAGTTAAGGCCTAAAGGTAACACGACAGGCAAGGTCTCTAGGATAAAATGGCTACCATTTATTATAAAGCAGCCCTCTCGCTCTTCTCTTCCCCATTGCAGCACTAGAGAGCCTCTCAGACATGGTTTTTTTTGGCTTGGGGGGATTGTGTTTGGGGTGACACGGCATATGCAGCTGAGAGTTGAGTGAAGATCTAGGTAGTAATAAAAAAAATAAGGGCATTAAAGACCCGATTTGGGGGATGTGTTCGGGGCGACATGGCATACGCCACTGAGACTTGAGTGAGGATTTAGAAAGTACTAAAAAGATATAAGGAGATTAAACACCAGAATATGGTAGAGGTATTATGATGAGTTAGTTAGAGGTATGTTAGCATAGATTCATTTTAAATAAGGATATAGCATGAGTCCAGAGGTTAATTCTACAGACCAGTATGACGTATAACACTGTACCCCAGTCATCAAAGTTGAAAATATGCTCATGCCCCCTTAAAAAAAATTCTAAAAAAAAAGATTATAGAAAACATTTAAACAATATTAAAAATATTTGCATGTGAAGAAATTGGATCCCTCTTGACTCATGTTAGATCCCTATTTAAGATGGATCTATGCAGGGGGTTTTGTTTGGGGCGGCATGGCATATGCTGCTGAGAGTTGAGTGAAGATCTAGGTAGTAATAAAAAATAAGGGCATTAAAGACCTGATTTGGGGGATGTGTTCGGGCGACATGGCATAGGCAGCTGAGAGTTGAGTGAGGATCTACGAAGTACTAAAAAAAATAAGGAGATTAAAGTCACAATCACCGTAGAGGTGAGCTCGTTGGAGGTAGATCAGCATAGATCCATCTTAAATAGGGATTTAACATGAGCTAAGAGATCCAATTTCTTCACATGCAATTTTTTTTATAAGCAAACATTGTTTAAATGAGCCTCTCGGCTCTATGATATTTTTCAAAGCAGAGATTTTGTAACCATTTCTTTCTCTTAAAAACTTGTAAGTTCTGGGTCTTTGGTAAAGGGGCAAGATAATCAAATCATGGGGGAAGCGAGCAAAAGGGCTAAAATGACCCAGCGGGAACAAAGCATCCCTGGAGGTGGACAATTTGCAGGGGTTGTCAGGAAGAGGAACACCCAAACATTTTTCAACAAGATTTGCAACCCAAGTTGTAACCATTCTAAACCGCCACTGGAATGGGAAAACTAGTGAAACTAAAAGGGGGCCAGGCAAATCAGAAGTGGTTCACGCATTTCTCACTCAAGAGGAAGGATTCAACAATCTAACAAGGCACTGGGGAAAGCCAAAATCATTGAATAGATCAATGCTAGTTCAGTGGGAGAGGAACACCAAAACAAATTTCCCACAAGATTTGTAACCCAAGTTGTAATTGTTTCAAAGAGAGCCTCAAATGGAAAACATAGTGCAACTTAAAAGGGGGCTGACAAATCAGTTGACATTTCTTTCTGCTTCTTTTTGTCTATCATAAGTGTTGTGGCCCAACTAGTTATAAAAATTTCTCTCAGGAATAGGGAAAGTTCAGATATCATGAGTGTTATGGCCCAACTAGTTATAAGGTTCAAAAAATTCTCTCTCATGAATAGGGAAAGTTCAGATCTTAGGTGGCAAGAAAAAAGAGATCAATCCTAGTTCAATGAAAGAGGAACCCCGAATCAAATTTTCCACAAGATTGGTAACACAAGTTATAATTGTTCTAAATAAATACTCAAATGGAAAAAATTGTGAAACTTAAACAGGGACGTAAATCAGTCCAGGTTTCTTTCTGCTTCGTTCTGTCTATCATTACTGTTGTGGCCCAACTAGTTATAAGATTCAAAAAAATCTGTTTCAGAAATAGGGAATGTTCAGATCCTAGGTTGCAGGAAAAAACTATGAAACATGCCCCTCAACATGTTTATAATCTCTTTCAAGGACGGGGAAAGTTTGGCTCTCATTAATGTTGAGGCCCAACTAGTTATAAGATTGAAAGAAATCTGTTCCAGAAATAGGTAATGTTCAGATCCTAGGTGGCAGGAAAAAACTATGAAACATAAAATTCAGATGACATGATTTTTATTGAAATTGTTCTTACTTTTCATAATAGAGACACGGAAGCTTAAATTCAATTAAAACACTATTGTTAACATGCCCTTCAAGATGTTGATATTGAGCGAAAATGTCTTAGTTTCCTAATCAATGGGCTATCATGACTTGTTATTTACCCATCTGGGCAGCGAAATGTAATAGTCCCTGTACCTCCCCTTTTTGATAATTTGTATCTTACTTTCATCCGATCTATTAGAACTATCAAAAACCAATCTGAATCTAGATATGCACCGATGCCATGTAAGGCTAGCAAAGCTTGAGGTGGCATATCTCAGGTTCCAATATCTAGTAAGCCAACCATTGGTGTTCTGCAGCCACAGATAAAACCGCAAGAAGTTGGGAAATTTGGGTTCAAAATCTAGATGGATTGTGCTAATATCACACCCTCACCAAGCCTAAAGAGAAGCAAGAGGTTCAGCTTAACTTTTCTTGCCTGCCATAAATCACCCGCTGACAGATATTTCGGGGACTGAGTAGCAGTAGGATATAACCAGGAAGTCTCACAATTAATACCACCTAGAACACTGAAAAAACAGATAAAACAAGCGGATGGATTTGACCCCTGACCTTCCAGAGTCTCAAAGCTTCAAGAGAAGGCCAGATGCCATCTCACAAAGAACAAAGAGAGTTATGGATTCCCCCTGTCCCCTCCCACTCCGTAGAAGCATCCATATTTTTCACCTTACTAACAATCTACCTGTAATCTATGGTCTTCAAGCAGCCATAAATCCTTACAGTGGAGGTTCTCAAATTTCAAGATAGTGGTTAACTGAAGTCCCTTTAGCGTCCAATTATTTATGGCCCAATTACAAAGATACACAAACAATTTCATGAATACAGCTAACCAGCCTGGGATTGGAAGATGAAATCAATTTAAACAACCATACTTTAACATACCCTCCCTATAAATGTAACTAAAGCAATAGATTTTGGTTAATTCAAAATTTTGCCAAAGGACAAGGTTTAATTCAACTTGCAAGGTAACTGAAACAAAAATTAAATTCAGCATAAGTGAAAAGATTTAGATGTATGTGCAAGACCACCAAGAATTTCTGCCAGATAACAAAGTTTCTCGCAGAATTCCATAAATCTAAGTCCCATGAAACTAAAGGCATTATTGTGGCAGAATAAAGGGAGTGAAGACACTTATAAAATCAAAACGCACATACATACCTTGTAAACTTCATCAAATTTGTCATACATGAAGCGAGTGATAATGCTGGTCTTGCCCACGGACTGGTCTCCCAAGAAAACAAGCTTGTACTTCACCAGAGGCGAGAGAGAAGCGGTATGCCTCACCATCTTCTTGATTCGACTCTCTTTCTCCTTGGTGCTTTTCGAACCCTCGATGCGCAAACCCAAGTCTTCAAGGAAGTCTTGCAGGAACGTGCAGGCAGAGCTCTGCCGGTCTGTTTGCTATTCTTGTTCGTCGTGAGGAACGCGCGCTGCATGAGATTAGGAAAATTTGAATATTTATATCACGATTAGAGATCGTTTAGCTTTCAGTTTAGAGACAATCGAATCATGTACGATGATGGGGCACGTGGCGGTCTCAACTTATGAATATAGTAAGTAAGTAATCAACTTTGAAGCTGTAGCCTAACCGGTCTGTTTGCTATTCTTGTTCCTCGAACGCGCGCTGCATTAGATTAGGAAAATTTGAATATTTATATCACGATTAGGAAAATTTGAATATTTATATCACGATTAGAGATCGTTTAGCTTTCAGTTTAGAGACAATCGAATCATGTACGATGATGGGGCACGTGGCGGTCTCAACTTATGAATATAGTAAGTAAGTAATCAACGCTGTAGCCTAACCATTACGTTTTTTGTTTTTTTTTTTTTTTGTAAGTATGGAAATTTCAGTTATATTTAACTAGCAATTGCACCAGATGTTGCAATGGAAACGTCGTAAGGTAGTAGCTTAGCTAGGAAAGAGTAGCATTAAATTGTTACTCTTCCACGATGACAAACTGAAAATGTCACCATATGTTGCGAAAGGGTCTAAGTAGAATTTTGGATCTTAGTTAAAGAGGGGAGTCAAGAATTGCATAGTTGAAATGACAAGAGTATCCACAATATAAGAGCTTAGCTAGGAAAGAGTAGCATTAAATTGTTACTCTTCCACGATGACACACTGAAAATGTCACCATATGTTGTGAAAGGGTGTAAGTAGAATTTTGGATCTTAGTTAAAGAGGGGAGTCTAGTTGACATGACAAGAGTATCTACAATATACGCTTCTCTCCTTTTGCTTATTTAGTGTAGTTTCCAAAGAATGCATTGTAGAGATAGCTAATATCTCTATCCTTAGCAATTATTGACCAGAAGACCCTAATTTGGTCTTTTGTTTAGACATCCATATGTATTTGCACTTGAAACTCTTGTGTTTGAAGTATTTTCGTACTTGAATGGTTGGAATTTATCCACACCCTATTTATATATGCAACTTTATTTGGATTCAAGATTTCTTTCAATTGATATAGCTTTCTTGGGTTTCATTCGTATCTATTTACCTTGTTCCCCCAATTCAAACTCTAGAAAACATTTGCATCATTATTTTTTTCAAACTCTAGAAAATATTTGCATCATTATTTTTTTATCAGTATGTTGTGATCATAGTAACAATTATGTTCAAAGAAGATAGTTGAAAATGCTGTAAAAACGAAGATAAACGAGTCACTACATTTCTTATATTTAATCACTATATTTCTTATATTTATATATTTCCAGAAGCACATTTGTATATAGTCCGTTATGTAATAACATATTCGAACCAAAAGAACATTTATATATATTCCATTATGTAAAACAACATATCCGAATGAGCTATAAGCAATCACGAATGAAATATGTGGAATTTTATATTTTCATTTAGGTAATAGTTAATCACTGCAGTGTTACTCTAATCCATTAGCCAAGACTTCGAATTAAGACATATCAAGAAACTGCAACATATATCTGGCTAAGAATAGCTTTCAATCCTCCAGTGGGTTCATCTATTGTCATAAGTGCAAATAAATTGGAGCTTGTGTCCACTTTAATATCATTTGTAACATTTTTATTCTTCAATTTTGTCATGAGATCACCAAAAAAAACTCCCTTTTCTTGGTACCAATTGATGTAAAGACCAATCCGATGGGAGTATAGGTGTCAGACTAAATTTTTGATCAACGAGGAAATCCTTCTAAAAGAGACCTCAGCTTTTCTTGCCAATGTTAGAGAACAAACCAGGTCCCTTAGCCATTGTCGCGAGTCCACAACCTGACTGGATCATTAGGTGATCTAAACGCGACAATGAGGGGAGAATGACAAAGCTAGAATGAAGAGCATAAAGCCCCCAAAACCCGAGCATATGCTTTCGAGAATAATATGCTTGAAAGCTGAAAATTTGACAGTTAATTTTCTGGAGATGTTGTTGCCCCACTATCATGGCCGTTGGTTTTTATATGGTCTGTATGCCGTGATTGGGTTCTACAGTAACATTTTCCAATGGCTTCATCAACCTTTTAGGAGTTGGATCCAATAGTTTCTACCCCTTTCCCGTGGTACTACCATGTAGCTCAAGCGCATAATAAATTGAAATGGCAAAGAAAAAGCCTTACTCATCCACTGCCATGCCATGGTACATAGAAAATGATAAAAATGAGGAGAAAATAAAAGAAATGGTTCATTACGGTAAGAGACGATCAATCTTTAGGAATCGTGCACCAGGGACTCCTTCCCTCCTTCCCAACAACCTGCCATACCCCTTGTTGAAAATGTAATCACCAGTGTTCATGTAGTCGAAGAGCGTGGAGATTGTCTCATCCACCTGCGTGCCACACTTGATGAGGATGTTTTATGACCTCCCAGTTCAAGCAGAAGCAGAAGGAAGGAAGACGATGGAAATAAAGAAATAGACTAACAGTTCAGCAGTTGACAGGTAGGCAGTTGAAGGCAGTTGAGAATTTAGGTAGGAGTCCGCGGTGAAATCGAACGAATGAAAATATTTGAATCGTCTAACAATTGATCCAACGGTGTCAAACTGTGTAGAGTGTCAATTTAGGGAATTGATTTCAAATGGAAACGCCTTACAACGTAATTATTTAGAATGATAAATTTCAACTTTAATATACAAAATTGTAATGTGTCAGAAATGATCTATTCTATTTATTTAAATATATATTTTAAATAAATAAAATATTTTACTAAAATTTGGCTAGTAATTTTTCACTGCACACTAAGACAACTCGAGGTAAATACTCTCCCTCATCCATCCCTCCTGACATGTACTGTTGCAGTATAATCTTGTTTTGCCTTTTTGTTGATGCGTGGAGAAAGCCATTGTGTTATGGATGCACGAGCCAGCTGAACGGGACGCTATCATTGCCAGAACCTCCCCGGAAGGATGGCGCACAGATGATCGTGCTCTAATCGAAGTGATTTGCACAAGGTCCTCCACTCAAATCGTTAAGATTCGCGAAGCTTATCAGAAACGATGTCAGAGGTGCCTTGATGATGATGTTTTCTGCAAAACGAAGGGTCCCTATCAAAAGGCTAGATGACGAAATATACCTAAAAACACATCAATCACAGACCCCAAATAAAAAATCGAAGGTGCTCCCGGAAGGTTTTTATACCTCTGGCGATTACACTGAACATAAGTTTCATTTGATATTAGTATGTATCAATGTTGGCAGATTTTAATCTTATGACCTTTTAGGAATATCGAGATTATGAATAAACTTATTTTGATCTATTATCATGACTTATTTCAGAATATCTCAAATCATAAACATAATAGCAATATATGACCACGGATTTTATATTACTGTTCTTATTATTTACTGGATATGGATAGTAATATTATCTTTTTTCAGAGTTAAAAACACTTATTTTCCTCTTTTGGCATAGTAATATTATCTTTAAAAACACTTATTTTCCTCTTTTGGCATAAATAACATGTATTTACTTTTTTTAATCTATATTCACACATATATATGGATTTTATTTTAACTAGTTTTATTATTTTATTAAGTTTAAAAACACTTATTTTCCTATTTTGACATAAATAACATGTATTTACTTTTTTAATCTACATTCACAAATATATATGGATTTTATTTCAAACTATTCTTATGGTTTAATACATATATGGATAATAATGATGATGATGATGGTTAACGTCCACTGAGACCAAATTGGTCTATCAGACCTACAATTTTCTTAATTTTTACTTGTCTGGCTCCTCGTCTTTCTTGGCGAGATTGGTGTTGTAGCTTTCTTTCTTTTCTCTACGGTCTTCCAACTTCCTTTGTCTTGCATCTCCTTCATCTCTTCTGGTTCTTGGGACATTGGTGTCTTAGCTTCGCGATCTATAGTCGGAGAAGAAGTTTGGTTTAGGAGATCTGCTTTGCTGTTAAATGAAGATTTATTTTCGGCGGTATTCAAATCCTCATAACTGTTGATTTGTTGGGGCGGGCTTTCTCCTTGCTTGCTTTGAGAGTGGTTTCCTTCTTCCTTGATTTCTTGTGACTCAGAGTTTTTGCTATAATATTCTTCTTTGATGACAATGTAATGTTCTTTTTGTGCTCCTTCCCACCATGTAGATCTGTGGTGGTTTTTTTTAGAAAATTTTTCTCAGAGGCTTTTGGGCAATTTTTGGCTAGATGCCCCGTCTCAAAGCACGATCGACATCTGAAGAGGGCACTTTCATAATCAAGCTTCTGGTTCCACACATAGTCTTTACTTGTTAGGTTTATTTCAGCTGGGAATTCGGCGTTGAAATCCATTTCCACACAGATGCGTGCATAGGTGGTTCTGGCATATTCCTCTGTTTCTGGGCACCTGCAGTAAAATTTCCCAATTTCATTTCCGATGGCTTTTAGCGAGGAGAGATTCCAGAGATGCAAGGGTAGGCTTGGAAATCTCACCCAAACTGGTGCTGAGGTTATCACTGCTGTAGAGGGATCGAATGATGGGTTCCATGGCTTCATGAATAGGCCTGATTTTTCCCAAAACCAAGGGCCGGAATCTAGAATACATTGTCTGCTTTCAGGATTTTCAAAATCTACTATAAAGAAACCTCTAGCACAGGGGTAGATATTAATTTCATCAGAAATGATAGGCTTCCATACCTCCGAGATCCAATTGTGGAGTGCTATCAGCCGCGGCCAAAAACCATTGAACCGACAAATTAGGGCACTTTCGGAGAACTTCAAAGCTTCATCGAGTGAGTCCTGGACCACTTGGATAGTGGGAGCTGGGGCTTCACTCACGATATGGGTAGGAGATTGTCCTTCAGAGGCGGATGAGCCACCAGTTATTTTTGCGAAGCTCGGAGCCATATTTTACGCAGATCTGCACCAGATCGAAAGCCAAACCGCAGATCTGAAGAGATACGAACGTCCCACTCAACCGCAGATACTGAAGAGATACGAACCGCAGCTCAAACCGCAGATCTGAAGAGATACGCAGCTCAAGCCGCAGATCTGAAGAGATACGAACGTCCCACTCAACTGCAGATACTGAAGAGATACGAACCACAGCTCAAACCGCAGATCTGAAGAGATACACACCTCAAACCGCAGATCTGAAGAGGAACCGCAGCTCAAACCGCTAGATCCCTTCACGCTGCATCCATTCATTCGCCCTGCGTCCAGTGAAGTGCAAGGAAGGCTCTGCCACGCTACAGATCTGAAGAGGAACCGCAGCTCAAACCGCTAGATCCCTTCACGCTGCATCCATTAATTTGTCGCTGTCGATCAAGGAAGGATTGCTGGGGTTCTGCTGAACAAGGATCGCGATATCTCTGTTGCATATATTGATCTCTATGCGGGCAATCTCTGATAACGGCGACGAGTCAATGAGACAGGAGATGTTGTTGGCCCTTCTCGAATAATTTGTTCGAAAACTCGCACTGCCCGCGAAATGTCTTTCGAAATCCCTTAAGTCAATTTAACTACACATGGCAACTGATTATTGTTTAGTCAATTTAGTGTTCCTAAATTGATGTCATTAATTGTCAACCCGGGGCTCGTAAGCTGATGAAGTGAAGGTGTACTATATGTACTTAAGCAACCTCTTAGAGTTTTTGTCGTTTGGGGGTGTTGTTTGTGGTTGGTTTATCTTCCTGAAATGGAGTGGTGATTTATAAACAGATGAGTGATGGTGTGTGTATAGTGAATTCTAGATGAGTGAGAGTGTGTGTAAGTGGTTTCTAACTACTTGCTGAAAAGGAAAAGCTTGAATGAAATCAACAACTTGAAATAACTTGAAAGCAAAGAACCACTTTCTAATGGCATTAGACACCATTCATGCTGCTGCAAATAAAAGATAAGAAAATCACTTAAAAGACCAATAATAAAGTTTATCTCTTCCTAACTCTCTGCCTCTAACACATAGTACTGTGTAAGACAAGATTAGGAAGTAGCTAAAGATAAGTCTAAGAAATGATAAAAAAATGAGAAAACCTACTTTAAAGACTAGTTATGATATTCAACTCTCTCTAACTCTCTGCCTCTAACACATAGTACTGTGTAAGACACGATTAGAGAGTAGTTAAAGATTAGTCTATAAAGCACCCAAAGCCAGCTGCAAGTTATTAGTATTTTGATCTCTAAGAGATAGACAATTTATGATAAAAGAGATCATTCATATGTTAGCAAACCACTTTGAGAAATAAAGCTAAAAAAATCAGCTATGAAAATAAAATAAAGGCAGCAACTTGAATCTGTCAACTAAAACTACCACTAGATATTTAAGCAAATACACAAACACAAAATCAATCCCGGGCTTAAAACCTGCAAAAGAACAATGCTGATCAGCTCAAAAGAAAGGCTGGAAATGAACTAACAAGAAAGGAAATTACGCTGTACATATTTCAACTAAAAGAAATGCTGAAAAGAAATAAGGAAATGCTGCATATAAAATACTTTACAAGGCTAACATGAACAGGGGCCCTCCATTCATATCATCCAAAAGAGACTCAAGGAATTGGAAACTTCAAAACAGCACTGTTTCTATTACTCCATGTGCAGAAACATACAGTTCAGAGTGCTAGAACAGCACTATAAAAACAGAGTTTTCAAATGCTCTAAAATAACAACAAGTTCATAAAGTGCAGCAACTAAAAAGTAACCTTCAGCGTATGCAAACGCTTAGTTTTATAGGCATCTGAAAGACGGCCTAATGCGTACAGCTAAAACTGGAAAACTAACTAACTGTCATGCGTAATTAAGGAACAAAACACGTCATAATGCTGCGTGGATGAGCTGGAGGTTCTGGTCGATATGGGCATTGAATCCAGAGTTGGATTATGTCCCCCACGGCCTGCATAAGACGGACAAGTCACCTTTTAGACTGACGTGACCTAGCAGCTTACGTATCACCGTTAAGCTACCTTTATTGACCGTAACTTGACCCTCGTTGACCGGAGGTACAGATGACGTGGATGGCTGAACGGATAGCACAGGAACCTCGAGCACCTTGATTCCTAAGTGCCCATGTGGCTCATTTGGCAAAATGACACGTGGAACCTTTAGTTTAACAAAAAGGCTGCGGGATCATCAGATGGCTGCGGAATCAGCAGATGGCTGCGGAATCAGCAGATGGCTGCGGAATGCCTGTAAGTATGTCAAAATCTAAACAAAACAGTCACACATTAGCAAAATCCCTAAATCATGCTTAATGCCATCATATGTAATGATCTGGGTGAGTTTATGCAGCAAAATGGAACAAAAGGGAGAGATGAGTGAGGGAAAACTGTGGAAAATGATGGATAACCAAGTGTAAAGTAGAGACTCTACATACCCCCACTGCGAGGGTATTGCATGTCCTCATGCAATCAAAAACATGGTTCAGTCCACCTGCTGGGATGCCTCTGCTAGGACATCCAGCCTTCTCTTCTTTCTCTGTGTGGCCACATTAACCCTTGGCCTTTTCATCAAACACCTGAATTTCAGATTGATTAAAGCTCTGTTTAATTTTCTGCATCTCTTCTTGAGCTTTTTGTTTTCCTTCTGCCACAGACCCATATGAAGCATGGTGTTATCTTGGACCATCTTGTCCACATTGCCCTGTATCTTCAGTTTTTCATTTTCTTGTTTTATGTGGCGATTTAGCACCTCTAGTTCAAATATTTCCTGCTTCAGTGATTGGACTTGTTGCTCCAAGGGTTGAGCAGTGCTTGGCCCAGCCACTGCTTGTTCCAGCGTCTCCAGGTAATTATAAACTTTTTGTTGATCAGGGTCAACCTCAGGTGAATGCCTTGGGCTATGCTCATACTGAAATTCGGATCCTTGTTCAAATTCAGGCTCATGCTCAAATGGACTTTCCTCACGTGGAGGACTGTTCTCTACATTCTCAGCGTGTGAAGGACTTTTCTCCAAGTCAGGACTTGTAGCACCTTTTTGAGGTGTACTCAAGTCAATAAAGAATGACTGTTTACCCTTTGTGGCCCCTACCTTTCTGTTTTGTAATCTGCTGCTCCTTCTTACAGAGGTGGTACTCTGTTTTTCTTTTGGTACTTTTTGCTTTTGTTTTTCCTCCTTTTTGGAAAGGGCAGTTTTATGGAGTTTGGCCATTCTTTGTGCTAAGGGCTGAGTATCTTCTTCACTAGAGTTCTCAGGAGTAGCGTAAGTTTCTTGAGCTACAGCTTTGCCTTTATCTTTCTTTTGTTTCATTCTACTCTCTTTTCTCTTTTGAGCAATTTCTTGGGCAAGTTCTGAAAGGGTTTCTGTGATAATTCCTTGAGCTGTTTGAGCAGGCTCAGGATCAATATCAGGTTCAGAATGATGTATATCAGTTTCTTCTACAATCTGCTCTTGAACAGTTTCCTCTTGAACAATAGTTTCCTCTTGGACAATAGTTTCCTCTTGGTCAGCAGTTTCAGGGGTGGCTTCCTTTCGTTTTCTCCTACTCTTTCTAGGCACAGAGGTTTCTCCTGCTTCCTCAAAATGGTTTCTTACAAGAAATTTCTCCCAGGTATCTCTTTTTGCTTTCAACTGTTCCTCAACCAGCATTTTAACAAGACCATGATGACATAGATGTGATTCAATGTTTGTTGGGTTCTTTTGGGCCATTGAACACATTTTCCTAAGACTTGAGAGTAGAAAATATGGAAGGTTGATATCATCTCCTAAGAAATGCATCATGACTTTAGCATGGTAAACATATAAGACTCCAAACCTTCCCTCACAAGTAAAGAATTTTTGCACTAGTAACAGTAAGGTTGTCCATTCTTCCTTGACATAAGTAACAGGAATCCCTTTTGTAAAGATGCTGGTATCCATACCTGGGTTCTTCAAGATTTGCTTCCACTGTTGGTCTTGGACTGATCGGTTTTTAAACCATCTTTCTCCAGTTTGTGGAAGGGAAGTGGCTTGTGCTATGCTGCTCTCAGAGATTGTAAACTTCAGGTCCCCTATCTCCACTTGATTATCTTTATCCCTGAAGGAACGTGCAAAGGCCTTTGTAACTTCTCTGTGGTAACCTTTAAACTTCTGGATGCATTGGAGCCAGTTTGCTTTCTGCAACGCTTCTTTAACTTGAGGATATCCCTCCAAAAATTTTGAACCCTCGGGTTCTGCCCTTAAAAGTTTACCCATGGACTCTACGGCTCTGTTCTTCAAACTTTTGGAAAAGGGAGGTTACACGGCTTCAACAGTAGCCTTAACACAGTGAATTTACGGCTCTGTTCTGAGTCAAAAGACTACACGGCTTCAACAGTGGCCTTAACACCATAAAATTACGACTCTAATGTAACAGCCGTAACACTGATAACCTGAATTAGCAGAGAGGAATACGTGAAACAGAGTATGAGGTAGCAGCGTAGTGAGCACAGCGGAATGAGGGAAATAAGGAAATGAAACAACGTGAATGAAATGGAGTGATATGAGCATATGAGGGTTATGAGGTGATGGGTGTAAACGGTTAGGTCCTTAGGCTTCGGTCACAGGTCTCCACTTGGCTGCGGGATTATGACTTGGAGAGACGTAGTACAACAGTCTACGTCATTTAGGTACGAAACCCTTAATGAAAGAGCAGCCGCAATCCAGTTTCAAAATCGTGATGAATTATGACCGATGAGTGGGGAGATACGTGGATTTTTGGTCGTATGATGGATAAAAACGGATAATCATTACATTTAATGGCAAGAAACATAACCCCGAAACTTTAGCAAAATGCGATAACTGTAAGTTTAGGATTTTAAATCATACCTTAGGTCCGCGTTTGAATTGCTTTTGATTATTTTCCACTAACCCTTCATTGTGTTGTTGCTGTTGCATGACCCTTTTCCACTTATTATTGATGACTTCTGAACTGTAACTTTTTCAAACAGACTGTGTTTTTTTATGCAGGTGCAGAGAGCTGCGGAATCGTTAGATGGCTGCAGAATCTTCAGATGGCTGCGGAATCTGCAGTAGTACCCTCCGGCTGCACAAAATAACTTTAGTTGTCACAAAAAAAAATGACTTTATTGATGGAGTGAAATGTAATGAATGGATTAATGAATGGATGGATGATAGAAAGACATGAGGTGAAGTGAAAGTGATGAGATGGTGAATGAGGTGGATGAAATGGTGAAATGAAATGGAAGAGAGAGATATTTTTTATTGGAAAACATGAGGTGTCAGGTGACCCTGATTTTCACCTCAGGTTTTCTATATGACACTGCCAATCAGAGATTGGTTTTCAGGCTCATACATTTTTTTTTTTTTTTTTTTTTCAAAAACCAAAGATTAGGCTGATGGAGGAGAAGAATCCTTCTCCACCAACCTGATTGCAGAATCTTCTTTGAACAATTTGACAAACTCTTCTTTTGAGAATGGCTTCTGGTAGATTTTCAAGCGGTGGCCATTCACAATAAGAGGAGTATGAAATTCATCAATAGTTTTTACTCGAACTGCTCCATTGCTAAAGACTTCATCAATCTCATATGGCCCAAGCCAATGAGTTTGAAACTTTCCTTTGAAGTCTTTGAATTTTGAATCAAACAATAGAGCCCAATCTCCTCTCTGAAACTTTCTTTCTTTGATATGACGATCATGCCATTTAGATCTTTGGTGCTGAACTAGATCGGTCCTTAGAATTGCATCTTGTCTTATTTCATCTAGCTCATTTAGCTGGTCCATTCTGTGTCTTTGAGCTTCTGAGAGGCTCATTCCCAATTGGACCGCCATCTTGAAGGTCTTGATTTGGAACTCAATGGGGAGCAGGACTTCCTTCCCATAAACAAGTTCATAGGGAGAATGTCCTGTTGTGTTCTTCCATGTAGTCCTATAGGCCCATAAGGCTTCAGGGAGCCTTTCCGCCCAATCTCTTCTATGAAGATGAACAGTCTTGGTGATAATGCCTTCAAGAACTTTATTGGTAGATTCCACTTGGCCATTGGATTGCGGATGGTAGGGAGTGGATGTTCTGTGCTTGATCTTATATTCCTCCATCAGCTTCTCCATCAATTTAGATGTAAACTGGCTGCCCTGATCTGTCACAATTTCCCTTGGGACACCAAAACGAGTGAAAATATCCTCAAAAAGAAATTGAACAACTGCATTTTCAGTGGCAGAAGGCAATGATTTTGCTTCTACCCACTTAGTAACATAATCAGTACAAACCAATACTTTTGCTTTGATGGTGGATTAATTGGTCCAACGAAATCTAGAGCCCATTTCTCAAAGGGTTCGATGCATACCTGAGGCTGTAGAGGCATTTCATTTGAAGGAGTTGGTTTCCCAACTCTTTGGCAGCTGTCACACCTTCTAACATACTGCTTGGCATCTTTAAAGAGAGAAGGCCAATAATATCCTAGAGAAAGGATTTTATAGGCTGTTCTCTTGTCAGCAAAGTGCCCGCCGCATGGTTCATCATGACATGCCTTAAGGATGTCAGACATTTCATCTTCCCGAACACACCTTCTGATTATACAATCTGGCCCTGTTTTGAACAATTCATTAGAAATCCAAGAATAATGTGCACTCTCCTGAATGATTTTCCTTTTCTCATTAGGAAATAAGTGTATAGGAAGCTTCCCTGTAACAAGATAATTAGCCATATCTGCATACCAAGGAGTCTTGGTAGTCACTGCAAACAAGTATTCATCTGGAAACTTATCTTCTACTGGAGAATCCTCATTAGTGTTTTGGATTCTAGACAAGAAATCAGCTACTGTGTTTTGTTTTCCAGGTCTATCTAACACAGTAATGTTGAATTCTTGTAAGAGTAAAAGCCATCTTGTAACTCTACCATTAGTGACAGGTTTGTTCATTAAATATCTTATGGCAGAGTGATCAGTATGGACAAAGGTTTCATAGCCGGTTATGTAGTGTCTAAACTTGTTGATCGCATGTACCACAGCTAAGAACTCTTTTTCTGTAATAGTATAATTTAACTCAGTGGGAGTCAAATTCTTACTTGTGTAATAAATGGCATAAGGGATCAAATCCTTTTGTCCCAAAACAGCTCCTAGAGCTGTATTTGAAGCATCAGTAGAGATGTGGAAAGGGAGTTTTCAATTTGGTCCCCTTAAGATGGGTGCTTCAGATATTCTAGACTTTAAAGCTTCAAAGGCAGATTGACACTCAGGATCCCATTTAAACTCACAGTCTTTGGTAAGCAATTTGAAAAGAGGAGATGCTATCCTAGTGAAGTTTTCAATAAATCTTCTGTAATACCCAGTAAACCCAAGAAAACTTCTAACATCCTTCTGGCAATTTGGAACAGGTAACTTAGAGATGACTTCAACTTTGGATTTATCAACCTTAATTCCATCTCCTGAAATATGATGTCCTAAAACAATCCCTTCAGTAAACATCATAAAACACTTTTCATGACTTAAAGAAAGATTTGTTTCCTTACATTTGACCAGTACTTTTTCCAAATTTTCCAAAGCTTCTTCAAATGTATTACCATAAACTGTGAAATCATCCATGTATACCTCTACACAATCATGAATCAGATCTGAAAAGATTCCTAATACAGCCCTTTGAAATGTAGCAGGTGCATTGCACAATCCAAAAGGGAGTACTCGGTAGGCAAAAGTTCCCCAAGGACAAGTAAATGTGGTTTTGTCTTGATCTTCAGGTGCTACCTGAATTTGATTGTACCCACTAAAACCATCCAAGAATGAGAAATACTTTTTACCTGCTAAAGTGTCTAGTACCTGATCAATAAAAGGTAGAGGAAAATGATCCTTTAAGGTTGCCTTGTTCAATTCTCGATAATCAATGCAAACTCTCCATTTACCATTCTTTTTGGGCACTATAACCAAGGGAGAAACCCATTGGCTGTTTGAGATGGGGTAAATGAAGTTTACCTTGAGCAATTTCTGGAGTTCTTCTTTCACGATTTCCCTAAGGTTTGGATTCATCCTTCTTTGTGGTTGCCTAATAGGTCTGCTATTCTCTTCAATGTAGATGTGATGAATACAAGTCTTAGGATCGATTCCTTTCATGTCAGTGTATTCCCATGCAAAGGCAGTGGAATGTTTTTGCAACAGTTTAGTTAATTCTTCTTGTTGTGGTCTTCCCAAGTTTTTGTTAATGTTCAATGTTTTTCCTGGAAGGATTTCAACTGTAGAACTACCAAACTCTTCCATTGATAAGAGAGACATCTGTCTAGAGGAGAGATATTCAATATCTGCATCTATCTGAAAATGTGTAGAGTCATATTCTAGAGATACTTCAAAATTTTCTAATGTATTTAGAATTTGACTGTCTTCACTAATCTCAGAGATGGTTAGAACAGGTTGAATAGTATCTTCATCCTCTACCCATTCATCTTCTCCTATTTCTGTTATAGCTTTTGCTGGGGGATACAAGTTGAACTTCTTGGTGGAATTACCATCTGATATATACATGTCTCCAGACCTGTAGCTTATGAAGGCATCAGCTGTGGCCAGCCAAGGTCTTCCTAATATAAGAGGATGTCCTCCTAGATTGTTCTTGGGAGTTAAAATCATAAAATCAACTGGATATTCCCAAGAATCTAGAGAGACTGGAATATCTTCCAATACACCATCAGGTTTAATGATTGATCTATCTGCAAGCTGCAGCAAAGTAGGTGTAAAGAGAAGGTTAGGAAGCTTTAACTGATCCATGGTCTGTCTACTCATGATGTTGATTGCGGCCCCTAAGTCAATCAGAGTATTTGGGATTTCAACCCCATTAATATGAGTTTTGACAATAGGGCTATCGGGATCTACATATTTTTGCATGGTAATCTTACCCATCATTATGTCTGCAATTTTCCCAACTAGATGTATCCTTTTAGTATCTCTGGTTCTTTTTCCTGTTTTCTTCAAACTCAACTCCTTTATTGTCTTCGCTAGAATAGGAATTTCCTTAATGGCTTGTAACAAGGGGATCTTGATACATACATTCTTCAATTCATCTAGGAAGCTATAGTCAGGCACCCATATCTGCTTTTCCACCCCTTTGTCAATTTGCAATCTTTCAGGAAAGGGAGGTGTAGCTAAAGGTGTAGGTTGCTCAACTATGGGAGTTGTAGAGGTTGATTCTTTTTCTTTTTCTTTTTGGATATTTTGGTTTTGAAGTGATACTTCAGAACCTTTATTGACTTTGAGAGATTCCTCCTCAGAAATGCTTGGTTGTTGAACACTTGTAGAAGGTTGATCTAAGATTCTACCTGATCTAAGTTGTACTTCATTAAGAGGAACAACCATATAGGTAGGGAATGGTTGACCTTCCATCATGTAAGCATTTTGAGGGTTCCTATTATTTGGATTTGGTAATGGCTGAGAGGGAAGTTGATTTGATTTCTGCTGGGATTGAAGTGCTAGTTGAGAATTTTGATTTTGTGGAGGAGGTTGTTGTTGTTGAGGGTATGGCAATGATAGTTGTTGACCTTGGTTTGGAAGTTGTGGAGCTTGCTGATTCTGAAATGATGGAGGATATTGATAGAATTGAGCAAATCTCCCATAAGGATTTTGCATGCTTTGCATCCATGCTTGGAAAGCATTTTGAGGTTGAGGCCAAGGTTGTTGCCAAGGATTCCAATTTGGTTGGGATTGAGAATTCATAGAGTTGTTAAACCCTTGATTCTGTTGTCCTTGCCAAGGTCTCCTTGCAATAAAACAGAGAGATTCAAGTGTATCTGGATCCTCTTGAAAGACTGCTTTGAGGCCAGGAATTGAGGGACAATCCTTGGTCTCATGAGTTTCTGAGCAAATTACACATGTTTCTACAACGTGTGCATCTAAGGGACATTCCCTTAAAGCATGTTTCTTTCTACATTTCGGGCAAAAGATAGCCAAAGCCTCAGCTTCTGCTTTTTGTTTATTGTGAATCTTAAGGGTATCAAGTTGTTCACTAAGACTCCCTAAGATGTCAGTTTTAAATTCATCAAGCATACTGCCGATTTCAGCCCTACTCACTGATCCTGTTGCAGATTTATTCGCCCTAAGGAGAGAAGGATCTCTAGGCCCTTTTTGCGTTTTTGATTTGCCCCTTGAGAAGATGGATACAAAGTTCTGCTATGTCATTGAGAGAAAGTTGAGAAATATCCCCTTTCCCCATCATGTTTAAGATGTCTATCCATTCATCCCTGATGGCTTTTAATAATAGGGATTTTAAGGTCTCTTCATCCAAGGTATTCATTTTTGCTCTTTTCAAGTTATATTGAAATCTTTCAAGTAAATCTTCTAGACTCTCATCTTCTTTTTGTATCATTTTAAAAACCTCGTCCTTGTGATTAGTAGGCATGCAATAGTCTAAATACCTATCCAAAAATGTCTGTTTCATCTCATCCCAAGTCCTAATGGATTGAGTGAGTAACCCCATGAACCATTTCAAGGCTTGATCCTTCAGTGTTGAAGGGAACAACTTGAGTTTCTGAGAGTCATCCAGGTAGTCATAAGTTCGACACACCACTTCAAACTCAAATAAGAATGTTTCAGGGTCCTCAGTCCTTAACCCATGGAAATTAGGGAGGAAGATGGTGATATGTTTTTCATGGTGGCTCGGGAATCCTCATTAACAATGGGAAACCCAAATGAATTATCCCCATTTCTATTTCCTCCTCCAATGGGACCTCTACCTCCATTATTGTTATTGTTGTTTCCTCCTCCTCCTCTACCTTTACCTCTACCTCCTCCTTCTTCCTCTGCCATGATGATTCTCCTAGGGATTTCAAAATCTTCTGGTTCCTCTACAAAAGGTGAATGAGAAGAGATTTCTCCTTCGTCTTCAGATGATTCCAATTCCTCAATTACAATTGGTCTTCCTGTAGGAGAAAGAGAAGAGTCTCTTCCTGGTTCAAACTCAATAGAAGGTGTAGGAGAGTCAACTCTTGGCTCTTGAATTCCAGGAATTCTAGGACTAGGAGTTTCAGTTGGAGATAAGGGGGGTGTCTCTTGTCTATCCCTTGAAGCAGATGGACTTGTAAAAATTGAACTTCGAGCTCTAGCTAAAAACCGTCCTCTAGAATCTCTAGCTCTATGCATGTCATTTTTTATTTTTTCTTCAAGTCAAGTTAATAGTTCTTTTTCTGATCTTCCAGTTCACTCTAGGTGCAAGAAGAGAGCATACTCAAGAAACTACCAAATCAATAACTTTCTCTTTTCTGATCCTCCAGATCACCTTGCAGTGCAAGAGGAGAGCATACTTTGATAGGTTATCAACTTCTTTTCTTGAAATCTTTTTATGTTTTTTTTTTTAAGAATATGGCTACTTAATTTCACTTCCCCGGCAACGGCGCCAAAATGTTTAGTCAATTTAGTGTTCCTAAATTGATGTCATTAATTGTCAACCCGGGGCTCGTAAGCTGATGAAGTGAAGGTGTACTATATGTACTTAAGCAACCTCTTAGAGTTTTTGTCGTTTGGGGGTGTTGTTTGTGGTTGGTTTATCTTCCTAAAATGGAGTGGTGATTTATAAACAGATGAGTGATGGTGTGTGTATAGTGAATTCTAGATGAGTGAGAGTGTGTGTAAGTGGTTTCTAACTACTTGCTGAAAAGGAAAAGCTTGAATGAAATCAACAACTTGAAATAACTTGAAAGCAAAGAACCACTTTCTAATGGCATTAGACACCATTCATGCTGTTGCAAATAAAAGATAAGAAAATCACTTAAAAGACCAATAATAAAGTTTATCTCTTCCTAACTCTCTGCCTCTAACACATAGTACTGTGTAAGACACGATTAGGAAGTAGCTAAATATAAGTCTAAGAAATGATAAAAAAATGAGAAAACCTACTTTAAAGACTAGTTATGATTATCAACTCTCTCTAACTCTCTGCCTCTAACACATAGTACTGTGTAAGACACGATTAGAGAGTAGTTAAAGATTAGTCTATAAAGCACCCAAAGCCAGCTGCAAGTTATTAGTATTTTGATCTCTAAGAGATAGACAATTTATGATAAAAGAGATCATTCATATGTTAGCAAACCACTTTGAGAAATAAAGCTAAAAAAATCAGCTATGAAAATAAAATAAAGGCAGCAACTTGAATCTGTCAACTAAAACTACCACTAGATATTTAAGCAAATACACAAACACAAAATCAATCCGGGCTTAAAACCTGCAAAAGAACAATGCTGATCAGCTCAAAAGAAAGGCTGGAAATGAACTAACAAGAAAGGAAATTACGCTGTACATATTTCAACTAAAAGAAATGCTGAAAAGAAATAAGGAAATGCTGCATATAAAATACTTTACAAGGCTAACATGAACAGGGGCCCTCCATTCATATCATCCAAAAGAGACTCAAGGAATTGGAAACTTCAAAACAACACTGTTTCTATTACTCCATGTGCAGAAACATACAGTTCAGAGTGCTAGAACAGCACTATAAAAACAGAGTTTTCAAATGCTCTAAAATAACAACAAGTTCATAAAGTGCAGCAACTAAAAAGTAACCTTCAGCAGCGTATACAAACGCTTAGTTTTATAGGCATCTGAAAGATGGCCTAATGCGTACAGCTAAAACTGGAAAACTAACTAACTGTCATGCGTAATTAAGGAACAAAACACGTCATAATGCTGCGTGGATGAGCTGGAGGTTCTGGTCGATATGGGCATTGAATCCAGAGTTGGATTATGTCCCCCACGGCCTGCATAAGACGGACAAGTCACCTTTTAGACTGACGTGACCTAGCAGCTTACGTATCACCGTTAAGCTACCTTTATTGACCGTAAACTTGACCCTCGTTGACAGGAGGTACAGATGACATGGATGGCTGAACGGATAGCACAGGAACCTCGAGCACCTTGATTCCTAAGTGCCCATGTGGCTCATTTGGCAAAATGACACGTGGAACCTTTAGTTTAACAAAAAGCTGCGGATCATCAGATGGCTGCGGAACAGCAGATGGCTGCGGAATCAGCAGATGGCTGCGGAATGCCTGTAAGTATGTCAAAATCTAAACAAAACAGTCACACATTAGCAAAATCCCTAAATCATGCTTAATGCCATCATATGTAATGATCTGGGTGAGTTTATGCAGCAAAATGGAACAAAAGGGAGAGATGAGTGAGGGAAAACTGTGGAAAATGATGGATAACCAAGTGTAAAGTAGAGACTCTACAATTATAACCTTTTTACTTCTTTTTCAACTGTGGAGAATCCGCAGATTAGAGAGAATTTCGAAGTCTCTTTGAGTGAGCCCTGGACCACTCAGCTATTTTCGCAAAACCGAGGAAGGGGGCCGAAATTTGGGCTCTGAGACAGCCATAGAAGAAGCTTCAGGATGGCCGAAAGTGGTTAAAAACACAAACACAAACACTTATTTTCTTATTTTAGCATAAATAACATGAATTTACTAAAATTTAAATCATGCATGCATTTTTAGAAGAAATTGAGAAAATTTGTATCTAAATTACGCATTGCGTGATACTATTCAAGATATGGGTTACAAACTTACCACGAGAAAATCCGAGCAGCTCTTGCACACAATTGAATTAAACTAAGCACAATGAATTTTGGGGATTAATGTCGATTCCACTCTCAATCGAGTGACACTGTACCAAGTTTCAAACTCTTTCACAAACTTATCACTATTCAACTAAATGCAGAATGACTGCAGCAAACCTGTCAATCAAAAATTTGGAATTTGATGGAGAACCCGCTGTGAACCAGACCAGTCAATCAAAAAATTGGAATTTGACGGAGAACCCTCTTTGAACCACACCAGTATTCCTCGTCCCGCGCAGGAGAAAATAAACAACTAACACCAAAAACGATAACGGCACTTCTCGTATAAATGGATACCAGAACCATAACGCCAAAAACGATAACCTCAGTTCCCGTATAAATGGATACCAGAACCAAACAGTTGCTTTACTTCGTTTTCCACAGTTTATCCATCGGCATAGACAGAGGTGCAGGGAATAGATGTAGTAGATCTCGTATCCTATGCATCAGAAGTACAGGTAGTTTCGGTATTTCCAGAACAGATCCAACTACTTATAACCTACTTATAACTGACCGTTCAAGTTGTGATCCAACCACCAAATGCTTTTCAATCGTCTAACATGAAATCGGAAGGTGCAGAATGATGCAAGGTGGCAGCCAGGGTAGTTGATTTCAGAGGGAACGCCTTACCGCGTAATAAAAAAAAAAAAATAAAAAAAAAATTAGTAGGGATTTTTGTAAATGTAAACAAATGTTGTCAAAATTTATAATTTTAATTGTCTTGAAAGTTTTTGATGGTGCTGAATCTATTTCCATCATAAATATTTTGAATTTTTTTACCTCGATACTGTTTGGGCAATGCTCCTAGCTTCTTGACAAACACCTCGTTAAATAGATTATCCCAACAACTGCCAGAATATTTGCATAATTTTGTCTATTGTCCTTGAAACTCCTGCATTCTAAAATGAATTTTTTTAGTTAAAAAATATATACTCCTTCCTCCTACACTTCTTTTAGCGTTTTTTAACACCTATTAATAAGTAAAAGTAGCAACTAACTTTAAGTTTATATAATAATTCAAAGTAATGGATAAAATGTGTTTTGTTAATTAAAACTATAGATATATAATTGTTGTATTAGCTCTATATAAGGATAGTATCTGAGATAAGGGAGTATTTATATAAAAGAATATTATAAGATATGTTTTTTTTTTTTTTTTTTTTTTTTTTTATTTATTTATTTTTTTTTAATTTAATTTAATTTAATTTAATTTTAATGGGAAAGAAACTTATAATATTATAAAAATTGTGATTTTAAAATAAAATGTTAATTCTATTTAAATAATTTTTTCAAGTGTTTTATATTGAATATTTTAATTAATTTGTTTTTTAAATTTGAGAATATTTAAATCTAATAAATACTTTGAACAATTTGACTTTTATGGTTGAATTGAGGCTTCTATTTTCGGCGTAAATCACACTTAGAAGTAATTTGACTTTTCTTTTTTATTGAAGTTTTTTGGAAGTTTTTTCTGTGGGCTTTTTCAGTCTAATTTCTCTAAAGTCGAGCAAGAATTTATTGAAATAACAAGCTTGATGGGTAACCCCTGAATAATCGAAGTGCCCTAGAAATAGTGTTGAATCCATGTAAAGTTAAAAAAATCACACCAAAAACAACTTAATTTAAAAGTATTTACATCTTAAAACCAAAATAAGTTATGGTTAAAAAAGAAAGTGACATACTACACTTTAGAGTGTCATTATACCAAATTAATATGCCCATCCATTATCTTCCTTTATTATTTATAGAATAATGTTTTAGAAAAGTAATTTTTCATTCTCAAAGTGTAAGGTTTTAACTTATATAAAAATTAAATATATAAAACAATTTTTTTAATGGAATTTTTATTTTTAAAAACAAATAAATATTATATAGGTTAAACAAAATAAAATAATATCTAAATTTTATTGTTAATTTTTTAGAGTTTTAAATATAATTAGTTTTTAGGATATATATTTATTGAACCCAAATTATTAACTAATTCAAATGTAATCCATTAATATGATAATGATGATGATAGTTAACGTTCATTCAGAACAAACTTTAAGAAACGAATTATTTAGTTTGATTTAAGATTTTATTCCTATTTTGAAAAAGCTTGGAGAGAAGCCTCCCGAGCTCACTGTAAAAGGCTAGGAAGGTCACTATTGCAACAAAGATTTTGAAACTAAGATCTAATGTGGTTGTAAGCGGGCACTATAAGAGGAAGTGATTTTCATCCTTGATGTCTCACAAAGGTGGCAGAACCTTTCCATCCATGGTGTTTTAGGAACTACCCAACGACCCGTTTCACTATGGACCTCATGAGAGTTCGTTCTAATCTTGGCTATATTAATTTTCTTCTTTGAGATAGATGAAACAAAGAAATACTTTTGATCTTCTATAGTGGGGTTGATGACCTCCTTATAATATCTTAATTTTCTTTTAGCTGTTAAATCTTTCTCACACCATATTTTTCCTTTCAACTTAGAAGTAACAATATTTTTAATGTTATTAATGTCTTACAATGCAACATTCTGGTCATCTCCCAATAGTTTAACCAAGCCCTTGTGTCTTTATACCAACCACGTTTAAGCCTTAAGTGGCCTTTATAATATCAAATTCATGGTGTTTAATCGAGTTAGGTAGGCATCCTCAACGGCGACTCCTATTTCCAACCCTATAGCAATATAAATGCTATCTGACATGCGAGGGGTATAGCCATGGAGTGCCCTCTCCACGCTCGCCCCTCACTCAGAGGGTGATGCTATTCCGCTCGCATGTCAAATAACATTTATATTGCTATAGGGTTGGAAATAGGGGTAGCCCATCCTCAACCCTCGTGAAATCCATTTTCAGGTGCAATGAAGCCTCGTGACATCCATTTTCAGGTGCAATGAAGTGTGCTTGGCGTTTTGCTTGGAGTTATTGTTGGAATTATTGATGAAACACACCACAATCTTCTAACATGGTTTGCATAAAGACAATAGTGACTTGAAGAATGTTGTGCACGAGCTCCATGATTTAACGAATAACAACACCACTATACCAAAGGACAAAGGACATTAAGTATAGTGCACTTGAGATGATGAGGAACGCAATTATGTAATTTATTGCGCTCCTGAAATATTGTATAAGTAATATTTATAATTTTATTTTATTTTATTTACTTAATTATTTATTTTGTAACTAAAGGAATTGATAATTAGATTAATTTTGTACTCGCTTAATCTAAATCTATTTCAACTATGGTCAGTATAATTTTTTAGGTAAACTAGGTGATTTTCAATATACTAATTACAAATAAATTTAAGGGATTTCAACTCAATTTTTTTTATTTTAAAATATAATAATTTTATTTATATTTTTATAATCATTATCAATTAAAATATTTTAAAAACTTATAATATTTATAAATGTATTTATTTAATATAAAAAAAAAATGAACTTTAAAATTAGAATTATTTGTATAATAATAATTTTAAAAATAAATAAATTAAAGTAAGGAAAAAAATAATTAGAATTATTTGTATAATTAGAATTTAAAAATAAATAAATTAAAATAAATAGAAAATAATTAATTAATTTCATTTAGATTGAAAGATGTAAAGTTTTTGGAATGTTTAAATGATCATTAGAATATGCCACCAATTATCTACATCATATTATATA